>JAJHZJ010000786.1:1899190-2499190 GCA_023548195.1 Bettongia penicillata ogilbyi
GAAATTTCAGTGTGTCCAACTGTGACTTATCAGACCAGTATGAGCTCAGAATGCTCTACCACAGGTTGAGCACAGATAGTCTGTGTGAATATTTGGGGTGGTTATCCCAAATTTGCACATCCTGCATTTACTTTATACTGTCTCAATTGTGCTTTGCTCATAGAGCACAGCACCCTTGCTAATATGGGCATGCCATACTGAGCAGTCCTGTGTCAGCATCTCTCATGTTGCACAGTCAATCCAATATTCTTGAGAGAGACCTTGAGAGTGTCCTTGTATCACTTCTTCTGACCAACATGTGATCATCTGCCCCTGTGAGTTCTCCATAAAATAGTCTTTTTGGCAAGCATACACTTTACATTGAAACAATGTGGTCAGTCCATTGGAGCTGCACTCTCTGAAGCTTGGTTTGAATGCTTGGTGGTTCAGCTCAAGCAAGGACTTCAGTGTCTGGTACCTTATCCTGCCAGATGATCCTCAGAATCTTCCTAAGACAGTTCAAATGGAAATGATTTGGTTTCTTTGCATGGCGCTTGTAGATTGTCCATGTTACACAAGCATATAACAATGAGGTCAGCACAACGGCTCTGTAGACCTTCAGTTTTTAGTCAGCCTAATACCTCTTCTCTACCAAACTTTTCTATGGAGTCTCCCAAACACTGAGATAGCTCTGACAATGCATGCATTAACCTCATTGTCAATGTGTACGTCCCTGAGAAGTACACTACCAAGCTAAGTGAACTTAACCACAGCATTCAAAACTTCTCCATTTGTTGTAACCAATGGTTTCATGTATGAATGGTGTGGTGATGGCTGATGGAACACCTGTATTTTCTTGGTGTTAATTGTTAGGCCAAAATTAGCAAAGGCAGCAGAGAATTGATCCATACTTTTTTGTATCTCAGTTTCAGAGGCTGCATTGAATGCACAATCATCTGTACACAGAAAATTATGCACCAATACTCCCTCTACTTAGATCTTGGCTTGTAACTTTTACAAATTGAAGAACTTGCTATCAGTACAGTAGTTGATCTTGATGCCATATTCATCCTTATTGAAAGCATTTGTCAACATAGCTGAAAACATGATGCTAAAAAGCATGAGAGCAGGCACACAGCCCTATTTCAATGCAATGGTGACTGGGAAGGGACGAGAACATTGTCCATTATCTAGAACCCAGGCAAACATAGCATCATGAAACTGACATGCAATACTGATGAACTTCTCTGGGCAACCAAATTTTGACACAATTTTCCATAAGCCCTCATGACTAACAGTGTTAAATGCCTTGGTCAGATCTACAAACATTGTGTACAGATCTCTGTCATTTCTGAACTTCAACTACTGGAGTTGTCCAGGAGCTGTTCAGGTAAATGAAATGCACAGTAATTCTGCCAGAAAAATATACCAGATATATACTGAGTCACCATATTTCATGAAAATAATGTTACTTGATTTAATGAAAATATAGAATAATGAAATCTACTTTTCAATTCTTGTACACTTAGTATGCATTTATTTGGCATCTACTAAATGCTTGACACTGGGGATACAAAAGATAAAAGAATCCCTCCTCTCAGAAAGTTTACATTCTTTGAAAGGAAACAAAATATTAGGAGTAGATACAACCTAAATAGACATTAATTTCTTGTGAGAGGGACAATGTTTAACATTTTTTAAAAAACATTAACAATAAAAATGGATTCCAAAGGCTAAAAAGAAAAGATGGAGAACAATGGGATAGAGGCACTGGATGGATGGTATTGACATAGATGGGTATGTCAGAGGAGGAAGTCATATCTAGGGAACAGTATTTTGACCCAGGATTGTTCTGCCTTTCATCACAGCAATTGATTTGATTATCAACTCAGGAAAAAGACATGCAAAGGGTGTGAGTATGGTGGAAAAACAAAGTAAATTTCCAATATTTCATTTTAACTCGTAGAACCTGGGATCAGGCCAGTTATAGAGGGATGAGACATGTTTGAGGTGTTCATTCTCAGTCATGTAACAAATAAAATGAATCTATAATTGGTAAATATTGCTCAAGTCCATTTCTACAATTCACATAGCCAGATATCCATCAATGTCACTTTTCCCTTGCTTTACAAACCTAAACCAATTTGTGATTGAGTTTAGATTAATTAAAAATTCAAATAGTTTCTAAAATAAATTAATAAGAGTAATACTTTCTTCTAAAATTTTATCAAGTGCTTCCATACTACTTTAATTCATATGATAAAGCTTTGCCTTATATTAATTTTCACATTATGATTTTTAATTCTACCTAGGAAATCTTATAATAATGCATTCTTAGAGAAAATAAATATATAAATATTATGTACTAGCATATTATTGTATTGATTTCCTTAGCGTGGGTATGCCAGTAATTGATCAATCTAACAATACACATTTGTTAAGTTCCTTCTATGCACAGATCTCAAAAGAACAATATAATTACTCATTCTCCATCTTTGTTGTGTTGTAGATACATAACAAATTTTCAAGAAGTCAAGCGCTCTCAGTGTAAACCTGAGACTTCATAATTCTGAGGACTTACTGACAGTATTGAAGGATATAGAAACAAACAGGAATCGGTCCAAGCTCTCAAGGAACTTGCATGCTATGTGGGAGAAACTAATTTTCATAGAAAAGTATAGACTCACTTAAGGTAATAGGTAAAACTAATAATTGTAAGATCTAGGAAGGCTTTAGATAGAGGCAGTAAGTTAAGCCTTAAAGGAAGCTAAATATTCTAAGTGGAAGCAGTGAAGAGGGATTGGGTTCTTGGCCTCTGGATATAGAATCATGGTTGAAGGAGACAGAGGAGATAGAGACGGAGGTCATCCAGTTCAAATGTGATAGAAAAGGAATCCTGTCTACAACATTCTTAAGGAGTTTTCATAAAAGCTCCACATTTCACTTGTAAAGCATTAGTGATAGGAAAATTACTACCCTCCCAAGGCAGCCCATTCAATCTTTCGAAGGGTCCTCATGTTTGGGAAGTCTAAAGCCTACATTAAGCTGAAATCTGCTTCTCTACCTACTTACTGCTATGAGCCTTGCAAAAGCCAGAAAAATGTAGTGGAGTGCCAAGTTCAGAGAAGAGGAAAAGTAAGCCAGATTGGCTGGAACATATGGTCCATTAAAGGTTATAATGTAAAATAAGTCTGGAATGGAGTCAAATTGTGAAGAACTTTAATTGACAAGGTGAAGATGTTACATTTTATAGTAGGGGCAGTAGAGAGTTATTGAATTACTGAATTTGAGAGGAGGAAGAAACTTCAGTAACCTTTCTAGGCCAACAAATTCTCAAGAAAGAATCCCTACTAATTCATACCTGGTATTTGCTAGTTTAGATATGCTTGAAGACCTCCAATTACAAGGAAACCATTGACCCAAGAGACAGCCAATTCTACTTTAGATTGACTCTCTTTGTTAGACCCTCCCTTCCCACCCCATGTGCCACCTCACTGCTACACATTAACATTGCTTTCACCTTTATAAATTCTGTTGAGTCAAGTCTTCTTTCAGAGGCCAAACAGATTAAATCTAACCATATTCCATATGGAAGCTTTTCAAATATTTGAATGCAACTAGCAAGTGCTTCCATAGACTTCTCTTTCCCATTTTGTTTTCATTTGTGCTTTAATGGTATCACAACGAGTGGTCATACAAGCAGTATTGGAATACTTCTAGTAATAGGAAGTCTCTCAAGGCAGCTGATTTTACCTACAGCCCAATAAAGACAAGCTCTTCACCATTCTTCTGGTCTGGATGTTCTTAATTTTTTAATGACCTTAGTAAAATGTGGCACCCTGAGTTGAAAACATTACTTCACATGCTAATTTTCCCCCCCACTTAGACCCCATAGATGAGGGAAGTTAGTTTCTTTGAATTGCAGTGGGTGAGGACCCTACCAGTTTCTGACCCTTATCTTCACTGCCAGGAGCCTGAATTTTGCTAGATTTTTAGATCTCTTTCCTTCAGACACAGAAATTGCTTCCTTGTTTGCCAACTCTGCATTCTCGATTCTCCCTCTCTCTCCTCATAATTGTTCTCTCTTGTTTATTTAGCTTCTAGGGCCCTAACCAGGTAGACATCACCAAAACTGGATTTTAGAAAAAAACAGACCTTTGTGATTCCTGCTATTATCCCAAAGACTCCAGGTTTCTGGAATTGTTCAAAACTGCAAATATATACTGAAAATAGCTTTCAAACACCAAAATGTTTTTGACAAATGTCACTTTCTAAAATCATCTGTAGTACAGGCTCTGAGCTCACTCTCCCAACTCATTTAGAGCAGGTAGACTCCCCAGAGGAATGTTGGGTCCTGATCTCCTGAGGGAGATAATAACCCTTAGGGGATAATAAGTGGCTTCTTCATAATACTGTTTCTTACCCTATAGCTGACATGCTTTTCCCAGTCTCCCACATACAGTTGGTATTTCCCTAACATCATTTAACCAGTTAATATCAATTATCTTTGACGGAGATATTTACCAAAAATGGAAAAAAAGGACTGAAATAACAAGCTTTTGAACAGGAAGCATCCTCTCTTCTACCAACTTGGTTTCGTGGATTCGAATACAAAATAGGTGCTACAAACCTTCCCCTATCCAGTTAATCTTCCTATGGCTTCACTAATGGACAAGTTGCTCCCTGGATTGCAGTTTCTGATATCTCTTCTGTCTGATGGTATCATTGTTGGGTTGCATCAAACTGTCAAAATAATCTTTCTAAAGCAAAGATCTGGCTCTGTCACATCTCCTACTCAATACACTCCAGTTGCTCCTTATCACCTAAAAGATCAACCTAAAACCCTGTCTTTGGAATAAAAAGCATTTCACAACCTGACCTTGGTTCTAATTTTCCAGTCTTCTTAAAACTTACACCTCCCCACCTACCCCTGTGATTCAGAACCACAGGCTTCCTTGCTGGTCCTTGATCAAGGCTCTCATCTCCACTCCAAGCATTTCTATTCACTGTTTTTCATGACTGAAAAACCTTCCCTCCCCACCTGCACCTCTTGGCTTCCCTTCTTTAAGGGTCCCAAATAAAAGGACATTTTCTATAAAAGATCTTTCCTTCTCTTCTTCTATTCTGTGTTCCTTCTATTGATTATTTTCAATTTGTCCTGTATATATCTTGTTTGCACAGAGTGGTTTTCATGTTATTTCCCCCCACTAGACTGGGAGCTCCTTGAGAGGAGGGACCGTCTTTTGCTTTTATTTATATCCCCAGCACTTAAACAGCACCTGCCCCCTGGAAGCACTTAATAAATGCTAACTGACTGACTGACTTTTTCAGAGGACTGATTTCTCCCTGGAATTGCCCAGTATAGCTCCTGACAAACTCTGAATTCTGATGACTCTGCTGACATTTAGAGGATCACAAGCCTGTTGCCTGGTTTGTTCTGTCCTTAATATTAATTCACCTAATATCAGATAAGAATCAACAAAAAGAAGTGGAAGAAGAGTGGTGCTATGTATTCACAGACATATGATATGAACATGGATATAAAACAACTAGATGCAAGTCGTAGACTGGTGTTACAGCACCTGGTGCTGAATAACATTTTCTGATGTTGCTCATGATTAGGGAAAACACAGAAATATCTTCAATTCCAGCTTCTGAATGCATAACCATTTCCAGCTCAGTAGACAATTCAGTTCAAAGTGAAGCATTTCTTCATATTGCACCAGGCCAACAGGAAACACTTGCTCTGAAATTGTGAGGGAAGGGGCCCATTCATCACATATTCCTGAGACCAGTTCATCAAAACTTCACATGGATTGGTAGCAGCAAACGATATTTTGCCTATAATAAGGACACAACCCTTATTGACCAGGGTTTTCATTACACTGCTAGTTAAAACTCTTGAATATTAAAAAAAAAATAATTTATGTCTTTAAAGTTTCTTTTGTTTTTGCACCACAACCACTTCTTGATGTACTACCCATCGCCAGAAAAGTCTTCTACGGAGAAAAGGAAAACCGATAAGCAAAAGCACATCGCTAAAAACCTACAAGGATATAGGATAGTTGGCATCCATACTCCCCACTAACATGTCTGTACCCAGAGGGAAAGCATGATCTTTTTTGGAACAAGATAGATTCCTGGATTTCATCTGAGTTTGACTGTCTTTTAGCATTCTTTTGTTTGCATTATTGAAGTTATTATGTATATTGTTGTCTCAGTTCTGTCTTTATTATTTCATTGATCTGCATACAGTTCTTGGTATTCCCCTTACTTATCATTTCTCATGAAGCTATATGGTGTTTTTTTTTATCCTGAAACCAGATTTTGGGTCAGTACTAGTTAAGACATGGCAAATAGCTTAACCTCCTATCATTCTCTGTCTTCAGCTACTTGGTGCCATACTGGGATCACACCTGCCTAATGAACATACTTTTTTTCTCATAAAGCCTCTTTGTGAGTTTTATTCAGCTTTCTGGAGGATTGATATGTCTTCATGTTCATTCCCCCCACACCCCCCAAAGGAGCAAGATCATAAGGAGGTTAATAAGGAATGTTCCCTACTGCTAAGGGAGCAGATGGGAAGTGAGGACAGGACCTGAAAAGCTTTGGTAGGGATCACAGAGTGATGCTGTCAGATGAGAGGGTGAGATTAGGCAGTCCTTGCCAAGGTTTCCTTTGCAAAAACATGCAACCCATTTTGTTTGCTCGTTGAGCATCTTGGCTATGCTACATGGATGTGATTTAGTGAGATTTCTCAGATAAAAAACAAGAAATAGCTGCAGATGTATCTGTCATGTAGTGCAGCCTAATTATAGATCTTAAAATAATAGTATCTGTCTTTTGGTAGATACTACCTTGATAGAACTGCCAAGTGTTGTTCATCGAGTTTCTGCATTTTTAAGTATCTGGAAGCTTTGGGTTAATATGGTAGCTGACTTGATTTTTGCTATAGATAAGATAACAATCCAGTCCTTTTCAAAACTGCAGAGGGATTCTTTTGAGACTGAAAAGAATAAGCTTTAGATAGCTTTGGAAAGATTAGATTATTATTGAGATCAAAGTTAAATAAGGGTGAGAGTACCTGTTTAGCAGTTTCACATGTCTGATTAGGTTTTGTTTATAAACTCAGGATTTTTATCAGCTTTCTCATATGTTATCAAGTAGCAGAAAGTGCAACAAAACCAGTATACATTACTGAAATAGGATATCAGCAAATACCTGATCTATTTGTATAGTAATATTGCAGTTAAATTTAATGGGCTTCTATGCTCCTGAAGAAACAGAACAACAGCCAAGAATCCAGTGAATTCTTTGGTTATTTTTTTTTTTAAATTCACATATGATATTTCACAGAGTAATATCTATTACAGGCAATTTTTATTAAAACTAATACAAATTCAGGGTTCTCTCTGTGTGATGTGTAGCAATCACATGTCAGTAACACTTCGAGGATAGATGGGATGGGCATTGGAGAAAGGGTGACAATTCCTTGCAAGAGTGTATTTAACATCTTTTTAAATCCTTTGGAGAAACCATTTGGATGAAGAATGCCTATTGTTCAGAATATAATATAGAGTTGGATAGATGGCTCATTGCACTGGCCCATCGGTAATTATATTTTGGGCAGGCACTGAACATCCACAATTCAGGAGTTGAATATTAGGAAGAAAGTGGACTGGATTTCATTGGGGGAAGTGAATGTAACTTTTCAGGGATTTTAAGTTGTTCTCTGATAAAAAACCCATCTTCTTAGATAACAATACACATCATAAAATATATGGCTCCAAATAATGAGATACTGCAGTTTCTGGAGAATCAAAATTTTGAGTGACCGATGTAAAATATTGAAAAGTATGATGTGGGCAGCAATTAGAATGCAGCATATTACTAATGAAATTATAACTTTTCTGGAAGAAGAAGCATAAATTCTGTCATCTATTTTAACAAATAGATAATTAGAAAAAGAGGTGAGATTAATAGTAGCAAGAGTGAGCAATCATAGAAAGTATAATGTTAATTAGAGAGTAAAAGATCCCTCCCACCCACTGATGGGCCTGTTCATTAAGAGAAGCTTGATCAGGGGAGGCCCACACCTCTTATTAATTTCAGTTGAGGAACTGGGTCAGAGGAACCTACCCTCTTGCTCTGAAAAAGTATACAAATACTGTGAGGTGAGGCTTATTTTTTAGAAGAATGTTTATATGCCAGATGCAACTCTAGGCAGTCATTTTAAAAAGCCCTCCAGCTTTGAAAACTCAGATGTTGGTGCTTCTCTTTCTGGTAACTATGTATGTAATGGTCATACAGTTGGATCCATCTGTTCATCTGTGATGTATGTGTTGCTTATGGGCAGAGAGTTGGAAGCCCTGTCTGTTGATCTTTGTTTCTCTGTATTTTTTCTGAAGTTCAGGGTGCTGACTTTTTCCCGGGAACTAAATGAATGATATATGTGCTTGATTAAAGTGATTTTTGAACCCACACAAGTTGCTTTTCTTTTGGAAAAGCAGATCTAAGAACCCGTATAGCAGGCCTCCTACGTGCGCCAGTGTCCTTGCTGTTAAGAAGGGCAGCCTGAGAACTGCACTGGTATCTGTAGAATTTCAAAAGACTTGAAACACATTTGGTGGCACCTCAGAAGAAAATCTGTAGAACGTAATGGTTATGCAGTGCAAAAGGTCAAGAAGGTATTAATAGTTGAAATTTGTGCTACTGGAGGGAATCCCTGCACACATGAAGCCCATAGATTGAACAAAAATAGGTCCCTGTCCAAGCTCCATTTAATGGCAGTTTTCTGGACCCTCCTGGTTTAGAGTGATTATAAATAATAACTGTTCCTCTTCCCCCTCCCCCCAGCTTGACTTATTTTTTTTTCTTTTTCTCATTAAAGAGGCCATTCCCTGACTACTTCTTAAAGAAACCCATTCACTGAATGGGTGTTAACTCACTCTAAATGAGTACTTGAAAAGGCCTTAGCCTATGTATAAAGGCCAAGGTTTCTCATTGCATCTTGTACCATCTCTAGTCATCCTGATGAATATCTGTTCACTGGATCCAGATGGCTCAGGAGGAGAGAGTGAGATTGGTGACCTTGTACAGTCCTCCCTCACTTAAAACAAAATCAAGTGCAAGTCATATTATCATTTCTCTGATGTCATGGTCTTCTTTGAAAACAAAGGATGAGCACAACCTGTGAGTAGACCCAATGGCCTGAATGAGGACCCAGCTAGCTGAGTAATTCAGCTCACTCTCTCCCTTCTGTCTCCCTCTCTCCTTCCTTCTCTTCTCCAAAAGAAGATAAATTTGGATGGCCAGAGGCTGCCCAGTTAATTTCAGGTTTACTGACTAGATTTCATGGGCCAGCTGGATACTAGAAGATGAAGTCCTTATTTTCAAACTTGAACCACTACAAGTAGAGAAAGTAATATGTAAGTCTAATGACTTTGCATGCTACTATGTTCATCTTCAGTCATATCTGATTCTTTATGACCACATTTGGAGTTTTCTTGGCAACAATCCTGGAGGGGTTTGACATGTCTTTCTCCAGCTCATTTTACAGATTAGAAAACTGAGACCAATGGCATTAAGTGATCTGCCCAGGGTCTTATAGCTAATAACTGCCTGAGACCAGAATTGAACTCAGGCAGATGAGTCTTCCTAATTACAGGTCCTCCACACTATCTATTATGCCAGCTAGCTGCTCTACTAATAGACTAATGTAATAGACTTTCAATTCTTTTCTCCACCTCATCTCTTCACTAAACTAATATTTCTAAAGCAGATGTCTCCCTATGTCTACCTTTTTAAAGAAGCTCTTACTTTTTAATGCCTCTGAGATAAAATGTGAATTTCCCTTTTTTCCATTAAGACTCCTTCACGTTTGAGCCTGGTCTCATCTCCTGGACTTCTTACATGTTCTACTATATTCATTCCATCCAAACTGGACTACACATTTTTTTCCCCTTAAAGAACATTCAACTCCCAGTTCTGATTGTGTACCTGAGGTGCCATCCATATCTGTAATGCACTCCATTATCACCTTTGCCTCCTGGATTCCCTTCCTTCAAAGCACTTAGGACTGCACGTACCACTCCACATATATTCTGGCCAGGACAATGTGCAATAGTACAATCACCTCCTAATTCCTTGCAAATATGCCTTGAGGCCCCAGTGTCCTAACTAGTGACCATTTTGGTTGTTGACTTTGCAAGAAAAAAAGTGGTGGTTTTCTGATAAAAAATAGGGAGTTATGCATCTGTTTAGAATTAAATGCTATTAACAAGCATTCTTGACACATAGCATAACTTTCTCCAGGCATTATGTTGTACTCTTCACTTAAGATTAATTACAATGCATCTTTAATATCATCTTATCAGCTCAATATGCCAACCAAGAAGAAAATAATTAAAAGCAAAAATTTTCATTGTGTTTTATGTTTATATAAATACAACAATAATAATAGCTAGTATTTGTGTGGTACCTAATATATGCTGCCACACACTGTGCAAAACGCCTTAAAATATTGCCTCATTTGGTCCTCCCAACAACTCCTGCGAAGTAGGTACTGTTATTGAACCCATTATGTTGTGAGGATAGGGGTAAACAGAGGTTAAGTGACTTGCCCAGAGTCACACAATAGGTTTCTGGGACTGGATTTGAACTCATGCAGTTGGTCATATTAGAATAGAGGTCAGGAGAGACCTAGGGTAGATATACCTATGTGGGAGTCATTTGCAAAGAGATGATAGTTAAACCCACTGGAATTTAAGTTCACATTATTGCTGAAGACAAACACAGAAGATAGGAGACCTCCTGTTTGTACCATATGTTGACTAATCCTCATTGGCAAATAATGCATTTTTTTTTTTCAGTGAGGTACTTGTTTCTTAAGTAAGTGCAAATTGGATAAAAAATCCTAGCACATACTCAATATTTCTATTTCATTATGAAATTTATCATAGACTGGATAACAACAAGAAGCTTATATGATGCATTGTGTTGATAATTTTTCATTTATTTCTGTAATTGGTGGCAACTAATCTCATTCTCCATCATCTGAATTCAACCATATACGCGTGCACACACACACACACACACACACACACACAACCTATTATGTGATTTATTCAGAAATATTTTCCCTGAATTTCTTGGAAAACCACACTTGTGGAGGCTTCATTTAAGAGTAGATGGGGATGATAAACTGGGTCAGAAATCTTGGCTTTAATTATTACTAAACAATGCTAAGTTAAATGTGTTGATAGTAATTACAAAAAACACAAAACAAAACAAATCATACCTTTAACCTGAATACAAAGTTTTCAAAATGCACAAAATTGAATTTCATGGGAAAAATAAAGGAATTATGCCCTTGAGGAAAATATTATTCTGTAACTTCTCTTAGATGCTAATAATATGTTTGAATTTTGATAAACTCTAATTATGGCATAATGATATCTACATTTTAAAAGGTAATTATATAACTAGAGAAAGAATTAGTCAAGCTTTTAATTATTTTTTGCATAATAGTTCTGTGATTGTTCTCAATTCTGTCCCAATATCCCACAGAGCAGATGAGAGATTTCATTAAATGAAAAGGATATTCATTATATCTCAAGACTACTTTTCAGATTTTTTCAATTTACGTATTATAACCTTTAAAGAAAATCCCTTCAAAGGTTCATAAGTTTTGCCCTATGAGAATGAAATCTACTGCCTATCACTCATGGTGTATTATTTGGCCCCAAGGAGGTAGAAAGACAGAGTAAGCTACACACACACACACACACACACACACACACACACACACACGTACACACACTATGTATGTGTATTTATTATCTATGATCATGTATATTTATTATAAATGCATATATTTGTGTGCATATAATACACATATATATTCTAAACAATAGACTGTTATCAAACTCTTTTTAGAAACATGATCAAGTGAGAAGATGGATTGGGCATAGAGGAGTAGTGAAGCAGAATCTTAGAGAGGCCATTGGCTCCACTGGTAGCCTGATGATGTCAACATAAACTTCGAAGAGGATGGGGATGAGTGTCACTCATATGGGTTGACATAGATGGTTACATTTTCTATTACTGGAGGGATTATCCTCATGGATGAGATCTCCTATCCATTCGAATATTGGAGAATACTGGGAGAATCATGAAGATTCATTTCTAATGATTTTTTTCTTAATGTATATTCCTAGTATCTCAGTATTGTTTCCCCATGTGGATAAAACAAGGATGATGAGAACAGCAACTGAAAAACACAAAAGAGCAAATAAGGTGAAGTCCCACTTCACTCTGAATGTCCTGGTGTCTGATGATTTTGTGTCATAACCTTAATGTGGCTTAAACATATTTTTATGTGGTAAATGGGTAAATTATCACCGTTCATCATTTCAAATGACTCGCTTTTGTTCTGGATGATGGATAATATCTTCCAAATGAGGGTTTAGGTATCAGTTATACACAGCTGCAGCTGGTTATACAAATACTTTTCCAATCATCCATTTATCTCTTCTTTTGTGTATGAGTTGGCACTGAGCCTCACACAATTTTTCATTGAACAATTTCCATGGAATTTTATGAAGGTAATATTCAAAGGACATATGTAAGCAATTAGGATGGCTTAAAATATAATCTCTTAAGGGAGGGGAGGGGAGTGTTCCTATTTATACTGATTGTGTTACCTAGGAACATTAAATTAAATCTATTTTGAAGGTAAACTAGCATGCTAAAGTCTCATTTTTAGAATGCATCATCCTGTGAGTACGAGTTTATAGTTGTTCTTCAGGACATAATAAACATCATATTGTCATGTGGATTGAATACCGAGTACTACAAGTTGGTAGGGTACAATGAAAGCAGTGTTGGATTTAAAGTCAGAGGTTAACACTATCATGAATTTAGACATAGAAGGAATCCTGGAAATCAACTAGTTCATCCCTTTCATTTTACAATTGAAGGTACTAGAATGCAGAAGTGACTTGCTTAAGGTCACATGAATAGTGACAAAATTGATACTTGAATCCAAGAATCTTTCTATTAAACTATGCTACTTCTCAGTGTTCAGATCAGTGTTCATATCTCAACTCTGGAACTTACAACCTCCATGATGATGGTGAAATCACTTAAGTCTCTAAACCTCAGTTTTCTTGTGTGTAAAATGGATCAGTTGAACTAAATGGCATCTAAGATTTTTTCCAGCTTTAAATCTAGTTTAATATCATTATTAAACAGATCATGCCCAAAATTCATGCGACTAGCATAGCTATATGATTCAGTATATTTTAATGTACTATGCCACAAATTGTATTATCTTTATCCTTTTCAATAAGATTGTAGACTGGAAAGCCAATGAAGAATTTATGCAACAAATAGGAGCCTTATATTTAATATGATACACAACTTATAAATCTGATCTACAATGAGTAACTATTCAAATGTAAAGTAAGATTTGTCAGTTATAAACTGGTCAATAGGTATTTATTAAGCACTGTGATGGCAATCAGAAAGGGATCTTTGGCTGTTTTTGTTTTAGTACAATGAAGAGCCTCTGATTGAATCTTGCCTTTATCAATCAAGAGTCTTTACAAGGAGTAAAGTACAGAAACCAGAGTTCCTTTAACTAGAAACAGTGTATGTATTTGCATTGTTAATTATTTTAATGTGATTAAAGATCTCTCCCACACACTGATGGGCCTGCCTGTTGTGGGAAGCTTTATTAGGGGGGTTGTTTTATTGGAGAGTCCCAAGTACCTTTTGTTTTCTATTGAGGCACTGGATCCAAGGGTTGTGATGCCCTCTGACTCTAAAAAAGGTATAAATACTCTGAGTTGAGGTTTTACTTTGGGGCTTAGTTTTTGTAATAAGGCTTGAGTGCCAGAAGAGGACTCTGGGAAGCCACTAAGGAGACCCCCCCTGGCTTTGAGAACTCAGATATCATGCTTGCCTCTCTGGTAATTATCATCAGACAGCTGTCCGTCTGCTCAATTTTGGTCAGACAGAGGAAGCCATGTCTTTTGATTACTTTGGGATTTGGGGTGCTGACTCCTCTGAACTAGGTGAATGATAAACATGCTTGACAAAAGGATTGATACATGTGCTTGATTAAAGTAATTGCTAACCCCTCCAAAGTTG
Source organism: Bettongia penicillata ogilbyi (assembly GCA_023548195.1). Taxonomy (NCBI): domain Eukaryota; kingdom Metazoa; phylum Chordata; class Mammalia; order Diprotodontia; family Potoroidae; genus Bettongia; species Bettongia penicillata. The sequence continues at coordinate 1,913,324 of JAJHZJ010000786.1, forward strand.
CCTTTCCTTTTATGAATGCAGATCTAAGAATCTCTGATAGCAGGTTATCCTGTGTATGTTGGGGTGCTCACTGATTTAAGCACCTAGTTCGTTGCATACATTACTTTTCTCACATTTTTGTGATCTATCCAAAGTAACCTTTTCACAGTTCCTAGAAGATGATGTCACATCTTCTAGCTCTGTCTTTGGGTCAGGTGGTCTTCATGCCAGACTATGTATCACCCTCATAGAATCCCTGATTGCCTTCAAAGCTATTTAAATATTGTCCCCCACAGGAGATAGTCCTTGATTCTGCTGATTACTAGCGTCACCCCACCTACCACCTTGTACTGATTCTGTATACTTTTTGGTTTATACTGATTCACATTCATCTACATAGTATTAGCTATTATGTCCTCATATAAAATATAAGCCAAGTAAAGGAAGGAGCCATTTTCCTTTTCCTTTCTTTCTTTCCTCCTGCAATGTAAATTTTCTTCCTGCAAAATAAATTTCCTATAATTAAAAAAATCAAAATTTTAAAATAAAAACCAATTATAATCTATCAGCCACTGAACTATCCTAGGTGCTAGATAGTCAAGGCCAAAAATGAAATACGATCTTCTCTTGGGGGCCAAATATTATATCAACGTTTTATATAATGGACTTAAAAGAATTCCCCCCTGCCCCACTTCTGCAGTTTAAAATAGTATAGTTGTGCTCATTATTATCATTCCCTCAAAGGACATTCATTTAAAAGATGACATTTATGCAGTGCCTTCACTACATCTAATCGGCAGGAACAGATGCTCTTGTAAGCAAGCTCCATTATGTCTACTAAAAGTTACTGTGAGTAGGCAGTTTCTATAAATTAGAGGGGTCCCTAGAGCAAGGGAGTCTATCATTGGCATTTGGAGTAAGAAGTATTTTGGGCTAACTTAGAGGTCATTATTAAACTAGCTCTCACTCTTGTATGTAGTACATCAAACAGCAAGAATGGCTGTCAGGGATTCTGATATTCCATTTCTCCAAAAGTCTTTTCTCTCTTATCTACACCCACATTTTGAGGCTTCCTGACAAGTGGAAGAAAGCCAAGTGCCCTTTCCCCCTTCCTCATTCCTGCAACTTCTTGACCATGAAATCTTCCAAATTTTCTCCAATTTGATTTCTATCCTCTTATATTCCTGGGATTCTTCCAACAGCCTCCTTCTTTGTTCTATCTATTCATTCCCTTTGGGGGAATAAACCAAAGGAAGAGAAAAATCTATGATTAATAAGGAAAGGTAAATTGAACCAGATCACAAAATTTGGTGCATGAAGTTTGGTTTGGCAATGTGGTAAAGTGGAAAGACAAATACACTTGGAATGAGAGGATCTGGGTTAATATCCCTGGTCTACCAGTTACTGCTGGTGTCATTATGGGTAAGACACACCATCTGACCCTCAGCTACAAATTGAAGAAGTTAGACCAAGCTACATCTCAGGTCCCTTCAAGTTCTACATAAGTGATCCTGTAATGAGTCAGGCTACTTCTTTTTATGAAATCAACCACCGCTATGATTATTTTATTTTAAGATTTTAGTTTAGCTATTTAAATTCATGCTCAGATAGCTGCCACAAAATGAAGAAAATACTGAACAGTCTGGCAACCTTAAGAAGGCATAAAATGAATAGATAAAGACCTCATTAAACAGAATTTGAATGTATCCTACATATTCAAAAGAATAATATGTTTTACATTTATTAGAAACTATGACATTAAGTCTGATATCAAATTAATTAAAATTCCAAATTTATCAAAAATAAAAGAAAATATACCTAGATGTCTTCAGTTCTCTTACTTTGGAGGTATAATTTCTTCCAGTATTTGTGGAATTATTTGATTTCTCTTTTCTTCCAAAATTAGTTCACTTGCATCTACAGTTTTTATATGTCTACAATGTTTAAGGCATGGACACAAATTGCAGTTAGCTTCCCAACAGCATTTTTGCAGTATCATTTGTGTTATGTATATGTGCATGCATGAATATGTATATATATGTATACATTCATGTGTATATATGTATGCACACATATAAACACACATGTATATATACATGGATATATATATACTGATTAGTATTTGTGTGTATAAATAGATAGCATTAACTGAATTAGCCAAGAGGTATTCTTTTTTCACCAAGACTCAACCTATTTACTTATTTCTACCTATAACTGTAATTATTAATAATAGCCTCAATCAGGGTCCCACTTCTTACCATACTGTTTGCTAGACTACTCTGATTCTCACAAAATGACCTTGAGTTCCATGTGTAATAGGGGTTACAGCTTCTCACCCTGCATTCCAAGTGGTATTGAAGTTGCCAGTTCCTGTGACTCCTGCTTTTATTCATCATTTTACATCCTCTCAATGCGCTTTTCACAAACTGTGGGTCCATTTAAGAGCTCCTGGCATTATTCTAGTCTCCAACTCGGCACTTAGAGGCAATATTTTATCCCACTGAACTGCTAATCCTAGAATGCCTATCAGAACTCAAACTTTCATTATATTTGCAAAGATTTTTAATGGTCTGATGCTTTAAAAAATTATACACATTATATTATTGTATCCATAATACCACTTTTTTCTTTTCATAAAGCTATAATAAAATTGAGCAAAAACTGAGCTATGTTACAGACCAATTGTATATGGCCCCCTTATAAAGGCTAAGTTCCCAATTCCTTAAAAATTTTCTTGCTATTATTGCTGAGTCATTTCAGTACTGCATGACTCTCTCTGGGATCCCATTTGGGGTTTTCTTGGCAAAGATACTAGAGTGATTTACCATTTCCTTTTCCAGCTTTTTACAATTGAGGAACTGAGGCAAACAGGGTTAAGTGACTTGCTCTGGGTCACCTGGTAGGAATCTGAAGCTGAATTTGAACTCAGGTCTGCTTGACTCCAGGACCAGTGCTCTATCCACTGTGCCAATTGGCTGTCTTCCCTAAAATATATGTTGCTTAAAAAAACAAAAACAGAAATATCAAAACAAAAAAGAACATCAGAGGGACCTCATGGTTCAGTTCTATATCTAATTCATCCTTATTATATGGACATATTGATTATCTTGTCCATATATTTCATAGGTAACTTTAATCACATCATCTCTGGAATCATCTATTTAATTTACAGTCAAGTAGAAGAGTAACTCAATTTAAATATATTACATCCTTCAAAAGAATCTTCTGAGGATGTTAGCTAAAGTCAGTACTTTGAATTTTTTTACACTCTCAAGATGCACAGTAAATGTTTATTGATGATGATGATGATGGTAAAATCTATAAAATACTCTGAGATCCTTAGAGGACAATAAATATTTTTTTATCTTGTGCATATATGGAATGTGAAAAAAATGTTAATCTTCTTGAGTGAATGATTTCCATATTGCAAAGTTTCTTCCTACATTTTACAGTTCTTTCACTTCTAATTAATACTTATTATATTCCTATATGGGGTAGGTAGGTGGCATAGTGGATAGAACATAGGACTTAGATTCAGGAAGACTTATCTTCATGAGTTCAAGTCTAGTCTCAGACACTTACTAGCTGTATAACCCTGGGCAAGTCATTTAAACCTGTATACCTCAGTTCCTTATTTGGGAAAGTGAATTGAAGAAGGAAATGGCAAATCACCCCAGTATATTTGCTAAGAAAACCCTAAAATGGGGATCACAGAGGGTTAGACATTACTGAAACACTTGAACAACAAAAACAAAATATTCCTATAGAGAAAAAAAAACATATAGAAAGAAGGGGTAGAGAAGGGATGAATAAGCATTTATATAGCACTGATTATGTGCCACAAACTGTGCTAAGCACTTTGCTATAAATATTCTTATTTGATTGTGCAAAATAGGTGCTATTATTATCATTCTTATTATATAGCTGAAGAATTCAAGGAATAAAAGAGGTTAGATGACTTAACCCAGTCTCATACAACTTATAAATCCGAGTTCAGATTTGAATTCAGGTCTTCCTGATTCCAGGTCTAATGCTGTATCCACTTCTCCACCATCTGCCTTGACAAGGACTGTTTCATTTCTGTCCAGTGCTTAGCAGAGAGTCTGGAACATGGTAGGATATAAATAAATGTTTATTAATTAATTTTCAGTTTTCCCAGTGCTGGACACATAATAGGCATTTGGAAAATTGTACTTTTAAAAATTGTGAGTAAGGAGACATTATGGGAATTATTTGGAGCTACTTTTTTTTTTTTGCTAGAATTGATTTGGTCTAATCTACGCTCAAATTTTATCATCATTAACTTCCCCATATAACTTGAACAGTTCTTTATACCTGCCCCAGTCCTCTGCATTCATAGCACTACTCATAGATACACATGGTATGTGTCCTTCAGAGGAATCACTGTTCTCTTGGCAACCCAAAGACCCATATCCCAATTGGCATTCTTCAAGGAAGCCACATGAATTTATGCTAATCAGCAAGAGATACATTATCTCATCATTGCAGTAATACATATATATACATATATATATATATATATATATATATATATATATATATATATATATATAGTTAAGGAAGAGATGAGTAGGCTGAGTAAATAATCTGAGTCTTGATTTGTTTTCCCTTAAGTAAAATTCTCTTAATACTTGGTTTTTTTCCAGAAGACTTTCACTAAACTTACTTCTGATTACTTAACTTCTAAACATTCCCTTACAATGAACAATGACTGTCTTGCTTTTGTATTTGTGCCTAGTATAGTACCTAGAACATAAACTTACAAGTATTTATTAAGTATTTACTTCTGTGCCACATACTGAGTACTAAATACTCCCCCAAAAACCCCAGTACAGTCCTCATTGAGCTCACATTTTAATCACAATTTAATTATACTATAGAAGACAACTAACATAGCAATATAGTATAAAAGAAAACTATGTATATCCAAGATATGTGTGTATATGCATAATATATGTATATATACACATACATAATATATGTTTATATATGCATATTACATGTATATATAGGTATATATGCTATGCATATGTGTATGCATATGTCTATCTACATATAATGGTAGTTATTTCAGAAGGAAGATCCTATGCTTGTCTCCAAGTTCATGAGATCCATGTTTTCATAGCTATTTCTGCTGCACTTCCCTTTATAAGAAATGTGTAACCAAATACTTCTAGCCCTGTCTGTCCATCTCAAAGAACTTCACTGCTACATTGGAATGTAGAAACTGCCCATCATTCATACTGTGACATTGAACAAAACACCCTGAGAAAAAAATGGACACAAAAGACTGAGTTCTCAGACCATTTCTTCAGTTCAGATCATCTTGGATGCTTTTTGCTAATTACTGTTCCACTTTCATGATTGTTTTCTTGGTATATAATTTTCAGTCTCTCCTTTCTCTCCTGTTACTTTAACGAAGGGAGGTCAGAATGTGCGAAGTTTTTTGTTTTTTTTTTTAAAGTTATGAAGACATCTCTTGTCTTTTTCATTACAGTGAATTATATTTGAAATTCCAAATAGAATCTAGGAGATTCCCTTTCCCCAGCATCTCCCCTAAGACAAAAGCCATGGTAACCATAGCAGCATTGCCATATAATCTTTTGGATCCTGGAAAAAAAAAAACCTGCTAGAAATGCTCAGCACCACCCCCTCCCAAGGCAAACATTGCTGTGATGAGTGACACACTGAAACAATAGGAGCTGCTCTGGGTTGCTATGGAAACCTCCCTTTTTCTCTTGAGCAGTGCCTACCCAGCATTCACAACATAAAGCTTTGCAAAGGTATGCTGGTCCTACCCTCCTGCTAACTTGTACTGTCCTCCAGGACAAACACTGCTGGGATGACTGACATGAAGAAACAATAGGGGCTACCCTCATTGCTATGGAAACACAAATCTACAGTAATTTACCCCGATAGAATGTTAAGACTTTCCTGTATCAAAAGTGAGGGATCTACAATGGCCCAAATTAATTTGCAGTTAAGCAGAAATCCAGTAGGTTCTAATATGAATGCATATCTCCTTGGTTAACTTTAAAGTAAGTTTGGTTCCATAATAAGCCTTATGTCCCATAATGTTTTAATGAACAATTTGGAGCATGAAAATGCATTATGCTTTGCAACAAAATAGAGTACCTAAAAAGAATCCTGGAAATAAATAGCAAATAAGGGAGATATTTTATAGGTGACCTCTTGGGTAGCATTATTTAGTTCAGCCAGAATAAGGGAATTTCAAAACTCAACAGACTCTCCAGTGCTATCTAGCCAACAGACCACATATTCCAGCTTCATTTTATTAACAATTTTGTATAATAAAAATTATATTTGAAATAAACCAATTAACAGATATTTATTAAATACTTAGTATGTGGTAGGCACTGGAAACAGAAAGCTGAAAGTGAAACAGTGTCCGCTCTCAAGAAATTTCTATTCTTTTGGGGCAAAACATAAAAAATATATAAAAATAATGAAAAAATAGAAGGTAAATGTATCTTGCTGCTTCTTGCCTATCTCCTTAGCATGTAGCTTATACTGTGGCCATCATCCTTATCTCCTTTTCCTAACAAACCTTGTATTTTCTTCTGGTTCCCCCAAGTCTACTAGATGAGATTTTACCTTATTTAAAAATTTGGAACCGGACACACCTACCACTTCCAATTTTCTTCTACAGCTTATTTTGCAGATGAAGAAACTGAGGCAAATAGGGTTAAGTCACTTGCCCAGGATCACACAACTAGTTAATTGTCTGAGGCTGATTTAAACTCTAGAATACGAGTCTTCCTGATTCTAAGCCCAGTTCTCCTCCCCTTTATATGTAAATGTTCCTCTCTAGACGACCAGTGACTGTTTTTTGCCTGTGTATCTATGTGTCTATATATCTTTACATTTACATTTTATATGTTTATATTTCTATTTATACACAACTTATTGATCAATAAGTCTATCAATCTCTTCAAGTAGGGTGTGGAATAACTTGTTTCATATAGAAGGTGGTGTTTAAGCGAAATATAGAAGAAAACAAGTGATTGAAAGAGAAAAAAGTCAGAATGTTTTCCAGGCATGGTGACAATTGAGAGTCTCAAAATATAAAGAGCTAGTAAGCCTTCTTCAGGTGCTATTTATTAATATTTTCTCTATGTATACTTCTGGATCTAACTGGACATTTAAAATCAGTTATTATGAGTACTAAATTACCTGGCAGTTTAAAAGATAGCAACGGAAGCAGAAACAATGATAGTTATAAATACCTTAAGGTATTTAGGGAGAAATAGTGTCCACTTTTCACTGAGATGTATTTCTGCAAGCTTCAGTATAATGCCCCTGGGAGCTGGTATCTCTTTATAAGTACTGTGTTACAATTAGGAACTGTATTCCTGTAGGAATTGGTAATAAATCATAGGTTAGGCAACATTTGCTAAGCACTTACTTTGTGCCAGGCACCATGTTAAGCAATATAACTGTCATTATAATAAAAATTAGTATCCATATGGTATTACTTTTTTTTTTGTCCAGACCTGTCATTTCATTGGCATAGAGAACTTTCTCTATTAATTAACTTGAAAGGTTAAGGCACTTGTCTAGTATCGCTCAGTCAGTGTGTATCGCAAGTCTTCTTTTGGAGAACAGTCCTTCATCTGCCAGGTCGTATTGTTCCTCTATTATGAGACATTAAAATAATTTAAAATATTTAGTTATGTCTCATGTCTTAAGAAGCAGATGTCACTGCCCTGAACACTCTTTAGAGATGGGATCTTTGACTAGTATGTATTGCTAGCATATACACAGAAATAACTTCATAACATCTTGAATTTAACCAAAGCAAATGTTCCATCTCTATTGAATATTTCAAAGATCAGTGATTTCATTGGTATTGCTAATTCCTCTACCAATACAGGTCACAATGCCTTGTTAAATCCCAACCACTTAATCTCTTGGCTACTCAACCTCTTCAGACTCAAGTCTGGATGACTCTGTCCCAGGATTCACTTCCTTGACTGATGAATTCCTTGATAGTATCATTTCTTGCAACATGAGAAAAATAGTCTCCTTTACTCCCTTTCATTGCTTTTATAAAGATCATAATGGGGGCATCTTGATTTATGAAAGGAAGGAAAAGGGGTTAACTATTTTTATAGCACATTCTAAAAGCTTAGTTATTAGGTGATTTACAAATATTTCCTCATTTGACCCTGAGATTATGGAGATGATAAGGGAGTGGTAGTACTAGGAACTAATAATAATGGAAAACATCCACCTAATACCTGAAGGTTTGTAGAGAATATTCCTTCTGTTATCTCATTGGTTCCACATAACACCCTTGAGATGTAAGTGCTATTATTATCATCCCCATTTTGGAGCAAGAAACTGAGGCACAGAGCTGATTCACCTAGAAACACTCATCTAGTCTGAGGCAGGAGTTGAAATTGGGTCTTTCTGATTCAAAGTCCAGTGGTCTCTGCATTGTACCACCTAACTGCCTCAAGGGACATTATAGGGTTTAATTAAATAGCATCATACAAGAAAACAGTGAAATATGAGCTATCCACTGACTGTACTGGTAATATTACAGCATTGTTTTGCTCATGTGGAGATGAACTAAAAGCAGTAGGTTAAGGAATTTGAATATACTTTGGTGTCTCTCTAGCTACAAATTGACTTTCTGAAGTGTTCCTTATGGGACATATATGATTGCACCAGATAATCATTTGATATACATATATATGGTATGTGCCACATTTGGACCATTTTGTTGTGGGTTTCAAAATCTCAAATTATTTAGAGTTACTACAGATAAACTTGTGGAAGAATGTTAAAGATTGAAGTAACTATATAGAGAAAACATCTGGTAGGAGGTAAGGAGTTGTCAATTGCACTCCCCAGGTTACCTGGAACATAGTAAGCACTTAATAAACACTAGGTGCCTTTCCTTCTTAATCTCTGCCACTAACTATGCCAAGCACACAGTTGGGAAAGTCATTTAATCAACTTGGTCTACATTTTCTTTATTTGTAAAATTAGAAGTTTTAAACAAGGTAACTTTGGTGATCTCTTCAAGGCCTATGGTTCAATGATTATTCTAAAAGAAAATTTTCTTTCTTCAAACAAGGAATAAATTTGGATTAGATCTCTACATGTATCAATAAAATTAAAGTGAGAAAAATTCAGCATTTTATGATATTTTAAAAAGAATTTGGTTAATTTTTTTAATCAGAGTTTTTTTTTAATTGGGCATTGCCATGAAAAACTACTGACTTTATATGATGTAGAATTAGACTTATTAGTCCATTCATTATAATTTGTCAATAAAAATAGGAGACATAATGACAGTCTTTTTCCAACCCTATCCCATCCCCATTTCCTAAAACAGGGAAAGAAAAAAATGTCTTTCATCTTTCCATTTTTTTTTCCCATTTCATTTTCTGTCACAGTAATACAAAAATTTCATGCTAGTGATGGAATCTAAACCATTTCCAAATCCAAATAATTTCTAAGATTTTTTCTAGGTTCTTATCTTAATAATGCTCATTATTACCATTCTTCTTGTTAGTGTGTAGTGTGTTCATCCTTCATTGCCAAAGAAGACCATGCCATAAGAGAAACAATGACATGACTTGCACTTGACTTTATTTTGAGTGAGAGAGGGCTGTGCAGGTCAGAAGCCTCACTTCTCCTCCGGAGCCATCTGAATCCAGTGACCAGATATTTATCAGGATGACTGGAGATGACCCAGGATGAGGCAATTGCCCAAGGTGAACTAGTGAGTGTCAAGTGTCTGAGGTGAGATTTGAACTCAGATCCTCCTGACTCCTGCACTGGTGCTCTATCTAATCCACCACTTAGTTGCCCCAGTTCTTTCTAGTTAATTACTATTCAGCAGAGGGACTTTTAGTCTTGAATTATCTATCATCACTCAAACTAACTGGATGATCCCAGACTTTCCAATTCTTCTGTGTAGATATAGACTATAGAAGAAAGGATGGATGTTTCTTGATGTGCTCTAGCATTTCTGCAATTCCAATTATCTGAGATTCACTCCTAGATGGTAACATACTTATATTTGTCTTTAGATACAAAGCACATCAACAAGGTAGAAAGTGAAATAGAGCCTCCATTGATTCTGATCTACCAATTTCTCTAACTATTCCAACTTTCAATCCTGTGAATAGAGGCACAATATTTCAAATCTTTCAGAAAAGCTCCTAACAGTCTAACAGGTTTGGCTCTCTCTTGTAAATTCATTCCCCTCCCCCTCCATTTCTCCAACCAACCCTGACTTCTCTAAATTGGGACATAGAAAACATTTAGGAAAAGGAGGTGAAATAAGTGAAGTACCTTCAGTACAAGTTGTCCAATTTTGTATGCCCACAAAGACTATGGCCAATTCATTCTCGCCCTTCTCTTTTGTAGATCTTCCCTCCTCTAAGTTTCTCCTTTTTATTTGTGTCCAGTGTTGTCCTTATGTTACCAGGGTTTTCATGGCCTGGAGTGGGACTATTTCCCCACTCACTCAATTGGTCAATTCGTTAGGGTCTCTTAAATCTCCTGGGCATGACTCCTCTCCCTTCCTGCTCAAAGATCATAATAGTTCCAACTATGGTCCATATTGAGAGGGAATACTTATCTTTCTGCACTTATAGATCCATTAATGACAAAGAGTTTTCAAATCACTTTTCTACCTGGCAAAAACATACGGGATTATTAGGAGTCAGAAAGAAGAGAAATCAATTCTAGCTGATCAGGGAAGATGAATCTTGAGGTTGACTCTGAGGACACATATAGTTTTCAATAATATAGAGAATGAAGAGGATATGTCAAGAAAATAAATTGTATAAACAAAAATGTAACAAACACATAAGAAATGTTTAGAGGATAGTCTGAATAGTGGCTTGACTAGAATATAAGGTGAGGGAAATTTGATTAAGTTGCATTTGTAAGGCAAAATCATATTGCAGAAAATCTTTCATGAACAAACTGATAATTCCCTAAACAGGGGAATGACTTGAAGGAATTAAGGAATGGAAAGAAGTAATGTAGGAATGATTAGTGCAGCAAGATTACTCTTAAGAAGCAATTAGTTACAGAGGTCATTAGTTTAGACATGATATGGTAAGAATGGGGGTTGAGAAAGAAGAATGATGAGGAAAGGATGAATATAATTCATTTGAACTTGGTGACAGATCCAGTGGCTGAGAGATATACATAACTCAAAAGATGTTAAGTCTGGGTGACTGGTAGAAAAGTCTTATTATTGAACAAAATGGGGACAATGGAATTGGAATTAACTTCCAGTGAAGTGGGATTAAGTTCTTGACATCAAGTTTGAGTTTAGCATCATTTTAATATTTAATATAATGAAGCCTTATAAGAATCAATGGTTATAAATGCATCTTTGATATAGTAATTTTTATCTAGTTTACTCAGTAATAGCAATAATACATTTACTTTTTAAAATTATTTACATTTGAGTAGCAATTTAAAAAATACAAGAAAAATTACAGATGTTACCATGACTTTTCCCTTGTGATTTCATTGCTGCAAATTTATTCTAAGATGTTATAAAGAGACAGGAAAAAAAGTCTGACATCTATATAATAACATTCACATTTACTATGCTAATAATACAAAAAATACCTAGAAGCAACCTAAATGTCAAATTATTTGAAAATGACTGATTAAATTGTGGTACATTAAGTCAATGGGATATTATTGTGTAGAAAAAACAACAAAACCTCAAAAATAAGTATGTGGAATTTCAGAAAAATAGAAAGATCTAAATAAAATTACATAATTCAAAATCAGCAGAAAAAGAATAGTATACAAATTAGCTAAATTGAATTTGAAAAAAAAAGGTCACAGGTAACAGGATTTCATATAGATTGGAAGGGAAGCCATAGTAAATATTTTTTTTTTATTTTGTTGGTTCACTTTATTCTAGTGTATTAAATGTTAAATTTTATGTAAATCTCCATTCAGGATTTCATAGGTTATTTGATGTTTGTTATTGTTGATGGTTATTAAATTTATAATAAAAATTAAAATCACAACTAAAGAGCAAAATTCAATATTAGGCATGCCTCAGGCTAATACTGAGAGTTGATTACTGTTTATTATGCAAAGCACCATGTTGGGTCTTAATAATAATGTTAGTGTTACGAGCAAGCACTTATAAAGAACTTTAAGTTTTGCAGAAATCTTCACAAACATTATTTTAGCTGATCCTCACTGAGGTAGGCACTATTACTATCCCCATTTTATAGATAAGGAAACTGAGGCAGGCAGAGGATAAATAACTTTCCAGCTCAAAAGTGTCAGAGTCTAGATTTTAACTTTAGTCTTTCTGAAAGTAGGTCCAGAAATCTACCTCTGAACCACCTATCATCCATGAATCCATATTACTATTTGATAGCCTATTATGTCATATTTAAGTTAACCTGATCGCAAACCGAATTCTGCTACATGAATGCATTATATCATTGTCCCTTAAAGTGCTTTTATTCTTCATGTATGCCATTCCCACATCTAATGGTCAAGTGTATTTCTTTTATACTTTTATTTCTTTTTCTTTTATTTAATTATTTTCAAGTTTTCAATTTAAGTTGCACATATCCTTCTTCAGACCTTTCTGCTTTTCTGACAGGATAGTTTAAGGCTTCTCATTTTTATTAAATTATTATTTTTATGACAAGATGAATGAGACTACTTTTAACATAAAACTAAGAGAAGTAATGAGCCTACAATCTTTCAGCTTTAAGACATCGATCATTTCATAATTAGAGGTAGCATATTTTTCAATAGGCTAGTACTATCACATGTAGGCTTTTCTTTATTGATCGAAACATAGACTTTTTAGATATCAGATGAACCAAAAGGTTTTTTTTTATTAGAAATGTGGATATTTATAATGTACTTTTCTATTTTAGTTTCATTTTAATTAATAGTATTATGCCATGGTTGGAAATTATTTATATTACTGAGTGAATTTTCTGTCTTAAGTCTCTTCTATTCATATTAAACATGAGGGGATAATTGAGATAAATTATTTTGTTGAGAAAAGCTATAACTTTCAATTCAATTCAATATATCTTAATTTGACATTTGTGACAAGAAAATGCCGAAATTCAAAATGGCGAGAGACAGAGACAGAGAAAGAGAAAGAGGGAAAGAGAGAGAGAGGGAGAGAGAGAGAGAGAGAGAGAGAGAGAGAGAGAGAGAGAGAGAGAGAGAGAGAGAGAGAGAGAGAGAGAGAGAGAGAGAGAGAGAGAGAAACAGAAACAGAGAGAGAGATCTTCTACCTGGTAGAGACTTGCAAATCTTTCTCTACCTGGTGTGTATTAATGCTGCTGAATTCTCCACTTTCTTCTCTAGAGATTTAGGAAGCAGCCAGGGAAACAAGATGGTGGAAAGGATATTTACAGGATGCTGCAATGGGGAGCAGTAATTGGTGACATTTGTTAGCAGCTGCAGGAGGCATGCAATTTAGATATATCAACCTAGGAGAGGAGAAAAGGATTATGATAGGAAGCAGTAGACAATTTAATCTGCTAGAGGTAGTTGGGTAAGAAAAGTATCTCTGTGCAGGAAGCAAGAGAAGAGAAAATCACTGTAAAAGAGCAACACCCCTAGCTTCCCCTCCTGGGGTCCATTGAGGACAATACTGTAAGTAACAGATACGATAGGCACCTCTATGGATGTTATTCATAGGCTGTATACTGATATTTGCTGCAGTTTACAATACAATATTTATTTGTTGTGCTTGACTTGTAAATGAATGTATTCATGTTTTGAGCCTTGTGTATTGTATGCTAAAAACAGGACTGATATCACATACTAATGTCTCTAATAAATACACTTGGAATCAAGAACCAAAACATTTGCTATAACATCTGGGAAGTTACTACAAAGGATTCACAAGCCCTTTGTTTCAGGAAGGAGTCCCTTATGTAAGGGCTATCTGTAAACATATGTACATTAATAATTTATATATTCATATATGTAAATATACACATATGGATATGTATATGAAATACATAATTTATATTCAAGATGAACAACCGTGTTTGTGGTTCACTAAAAGGAAATGGAGAAAAGAAAATATGCTTAGGTGGAAATATGATTTTAGAAATGGAAAGGTCCTTATAAATTAACATGTCTCCAGCTCTAATTTAATAAAGCAACTCCAGCCACTGGTAGAGTCCAGATGAATATTTCAGATAAGAAATACAATACCCACATTCAAAATTGGTGTAGGTATAATTTCATTAAAATTTTGCAGCTAGTAGTGGGGATTATAAATGAGATGAGATTTTAAACATGTGGGTGATAGGCATTCAAATATGGTTTAGGACTAATTTCTACTCCCACAATCTATTTATTCATATGAGACTTAATACAGAGTTACTGTACTTATTGTAATAGTAGTCTTGAAAGGTAATGTGATTATTATTATTATTATTGGAAATTATATTTGATAGATATTAAATTAAATCACTTTAATTCAGCATTAGGTTGAATCCTTTTGTAAATAAAAGAATTATTTTGTCTTGTGATAATCATCTGTAATTATCTTTCTTTTAAATTGGATTTTGTATAGTGCATTTTCTGAAAGTGCCATGTATATATTTTAGGTACCTAAGTATACAAATCCATAAAAGGGCATTGCCTTCTTAAAAGAAACTAATTAATTATCAATATGATAAATCAAAGCATAGAGTTGTACTATTAAGTCACATTGTTGAAAGGGGAAGGCTTGAAAATAATCCATGTTGAAACAATATTTGCCTATTGTATAGTATGTATACAGATATGATGAACCATATGGCTCAGCCCTCCTTTTTTTCAATCCCTTGTTCTTTTCACTCGTGGTTTCCTTCTTTCCGTAGGTGCGACATTCTTATTTCCTCCTGGTTGGTTTACTAGCTGATTACACAGCAGCTTACTTTTTATTTACTTGGTGATTGAGTCTGTATCCGTATTCTCAGGGCTAGGTCTGTTACATTTTATTCCCAAAGGTTCTTTGGTACCCTAAGGAAGTTTTATCTGATATCAACCCTTCTCCTCCCCCCAGAATGTGTTCTCTCCAATTTGAGGAACCTACTGGCTAGCATCTCTGTTCCATTCAGTCACAACATTTCATTAGCCTTTTACAAAAGGATGCTTCCTTCAAAGACTTAGGAAGAACAAACTTAGAAACATTTCCCACAGCTCAGGGCATAGTCTTAGAGAACGTGTATTTGTGCTTTGATATTTAACTCACAGCTTAATCCAATTCTGATACAACATTATTGGGGAAGCTGGGTGGTGCAGTGAATAGAGTACCAGTGCAGGGGTCAGGAGGACCTGAGTTCAAATCTCACCTCAGACACTTGACACTCACTAGTTGTGTGACCTTGGGCAAGTCACTTCACCCCAATTGCCTCATCCTGGGTCATCTCCAGTCATCCTGATGAATGGATTCAGATAGCTCTGGAGGAGAAGTGAGGCTGGTGACCTGCGCAGCCCTCCCTCACTCAAAATAAAGTCAAGTGCAAGTCATGTCATTATTTCTCTGATGGCATGGTCTTCTTCAGCAATGAAAGACAAACGCACACACACACACACACACACAGCATTATTATTTTCCTAATTCCAAGTTCAAATCTGGCAGGTCTTCAGTGGAGACCCTTGCTCTTCATGTACTCATGTTGGTTTTGTTGTAACATCTGGACTCATAGATCTTCATTAATCATGTTCTTAGGCTAGGGTAGAGATTCCATTCTCTGTACCTTGAAAGAAAAATAATCAAGGAAAAGTCAAAGAGCTATTAACTAAGATACATATGTCCTTAGGGTGGGGATGGGGTTGGATGACCTCTCATTAGTGAAAGAATCACTGTCATCCTAAAACACAAAGGAAACAATGCTCCATTAGGACATTTTACAGATTCACACAGCTAGTTATTTTGTCAATAACCATTTATTAATCACTTGCAATATGCCAGTAACTGTAGCCAATTGAAAAAACATAGTTCCCATTAATGTTATGCCAAGATAAAATGTCTACATGTATCCTATTTCTCTATGATTCTTTCAGAAGCTAGTCTCTGTCATCTTCTTCATAGATGATCTCATTTTACCAAACTGATTGTATTTGCGTGTGCACCAGACCCCCATTGTATACTGAAAGTCAGCAATGTTGGAGAGGCAAGAGGTGAGCATAAAGGAAAGGAAGGCAGACAGATAGTAAAATGGAGAAGAGATGCTATGATAGGAAGTGGGGTGAGGAGTGTAGACACATAGAAAAGGAAGCTGCACATTTCTTTTCAAAAAAGAGAAGGAAAGTTAAGACTTCTTTATTTTGTTGGCCCCTGCTGTTTATCCCTCCCTATGAGACATAGCTGTTACTTAAAGGATGATGGAAGGCAGTAAAAAGACTAATCCCTTTAAGCTCTCACCTCTTACATGAGTGTCACTGCTTCCTAAGGTAGACTTTTTTTGTCCTAACTGTGATGACCTTCAAATACCGAGCATCAGCTGTGATTTTCCTAGCCTAGGACAAAACATTATTTTAAAGGGCTTGGGAGAAAAAGTTTGACAATTAAACAAACATTAATTCCATGACTTGCAGTGTCTCTTCTAAGCCTTTTCTACTTCCCTGTTTCTCAGGTTTAATGCAAATTTCATTTATTCATGCACAAATTTATACAATAGACATTCAGTAATTGCCTATTATGTGCCAGTCATGGTGTTAAGTGCTGAAGTTACAAAGATGAAAAAAAAGTCTTTCCCTAGTGACAAATTGGTTACATTTTACTTGGAGGATGCATCATGCATACAGAGAAATAGATGCAAGCTACATTAAAATGAAATACAAAGTAATTTCAGGTATAAAGGAGAACATTAATGACTGAGAGGATCAGTCAGTAACCCTAAAAGCATTTATTAAGTGCTTACTGTGTGTTAAGCCCTGGGTCTAAGAGAAAAGGAAAAATAAAACAAAACCAAGCTTTTCCTTCAAGGAGCTTATATTATGATAAAGAAATAGGTAAATAAGTAGCTATATACAAGATATTTACAGAATAGATGGAAAAGTCTAAATGAGGAAGGTTAGCAGTTAGGGAGATGGAAGACTAGGAAATTGGCAAGAACTGTGCATTAGAGAACTAAGTATGTCACTTGATGTAGAATTAAAAGAAATTACTCCAATTTGCTATAATTTCTCCTATCTGTGAGAATACACTTTAAATACAAATAATTATAAGAAAATATTATAGTTTTGCTTTGAAAGAAAAAAAATCATCCTGTTGTCTCCATTTTCTTTTCTTTATGTAGCACCATGGATGAAGCCCTAGACTTGGAGTCAGCAGGGTGACACTGGGCACAATTATTGCTTACCTCAGTTACTTCAACTGTGAAATAAGGATCATAAAAACGTCCACCAAACATCATGAAAATCAAATGACATAATATTTGTAAAGCACTTATCACAATGCATGGTATGTAGTAGGTACCTAATAAATGCTTAATCCCTTCATTTCTTTTGGATTAAAACATGCCCTGTGAAAACTGACACAGGCTGATCCTTTAAGATGTTCTTAAATTATGGTCCTTCTATCAAGGATGCTGGGAATTAAAAAAAAATCAAGGTTAAAAGGAAGATTAGAGGCTTGAGAACAGCATATGCATGGGTCCAGAGGTGGGAAATGTAATTCTCCATGAGAAACAGCAAGCATGCCTATTTGGCTGGAACATAAAATGCGAGAGAGGGAATAATACAAAATCAATCTGGAAAGCTAGGTTGGAAAAAGACTGTGAAGGGCTTTAAATGCCAAACAGAGAGGTGTTTCCATTTTATCCTAGAGATGTTGACCCTGATATCTGTTTTTTTTTTAAATAAGTTTATTGATTCTTTTTCATTTTGTCTGATTCCCAAGGACTTTTGCTATAGGTAAAGTGAGCTGTTGATTATGCATATGTAAATTATCTCCCCTCCTGATTCACCACTCACTCTCAATCTATTGTTTTTATTACCCAGAATGCTGTTTTAAGGATACATCAACTAATTTTTAACTCTAGCCTGAGCAAAACAGAATTAGGGAAGTGAGTCTACTTTCCTAAACATTATAGCATGCCTCCTGAAGCCAAATAGAGATGACTTCTGAATTATCAGCTATTTTGAACTCTCTGCGCTACTTAACACTCTCCATTAGCTAGTATAATTGAGAATTGACTCTGCTGATTGAAATCTCACAAATGTAGGATGGATATAGATACAAATATTAATTAAGACACAGAATGCAGATGGAATTGTTGATAGAAAATTTGGCAATAGGTAAAGAAATCAATTCCTATGCAGGTTTTTTTTTTTTTTAAGGAATGAAGATTTAAAGTGAGCTATGAGTGCTGACATCATTCAATCTCTCTGAGCCTTACCAGTGGGATTTAAAAAAAAAATAAAAAAGTCTTAGTGAAAGTTAACTTTCCTTCACTTTTGAAGATGTAGAATAGTTTTTTTTTTCCATTGTGGAAGAATTCTTCAAAATATACAATATTTTTCATGGTTGGTATTTTAAAATAAGCTGTGGGCTTATACTGACTCCTGGGACAATCTTTTCTCATCCTGTTGCCTTTTATTTAAAACAACACAAGAGATTTTCAGGATGAATCTTGTTTTTGTTGAATCTTGTTTTCTTAGGCTCAAATCCCCCATTTAATCAATTTCACAGTAGCATCTATGCTGTTGAGAAATATTTGTTCTTTTTCCTTTTTTCCCCTATCCTGCTTCAGTAATGGATTTGAGAACCTTATTAAACAAGGCTTTATCCATTTTAGTCTGTTTTATCCTACTAAATTACCCATGGTGCCTTTTTGATATGGAATTTGCCTAGGTGCTTTTATAGCTTGGATGCCAGTGTCATGATAAAGATCATATAAAGATGTGACAAGCCTTTTGATTGGTGTTCTATGGAATGAAATCTCCCATCTAGAAAAGAGACGCAATTAAGATTAGTTTTAGTCTTTGCCAAGAGATAGCAAAGAAATCTTGAATAAGAAAGGAAAAACAGTGAGCTGTGTTCTTATTTTTGAGATGTTTTTAGTGAGATGGAGAGCAGGGAGCTTTAAAGATGAGACAACTGATAAGAAGGGCACCTGCTTTAATTATTTCTCAACAACAGATGCATTTGTTGAGATCTCTGCTCTATCATCTAGTCATGTACATAACCACTGATATGTGTGTTAAAGGACTACATAGGTAAGGTATGACGTTTTTGCCACTAAAATAGAATGTGTGTGTAAATATGCACACACAAATGTGTATATATGTATAGGTATATATATTTACAAAGACATATATTCTCACATACTTATGAATGTATGTATGTATGTATGTATGTATGTATGCATGTAAGTGGAAAGATGGAAGTGACCAAGGAATTTCCTGATGGATTTGATGATGTTAGATGTTTGCTGAACATTTGTTTCGGACTTTTGAAAGCATCTCCCTATGTAAAATGTGGACATATCCACAGGCACCTTGTAAAAACTCATCTTATTATCCTTTGACCCAGCAATAACAATTCTAGATATGTATCCCAAAGAGATCATACATATGGGAAAAAGACCTACATGTACAAAAATATTTATAGCAGCTCTTCTTGTGGTGGTAAAGGATTGGAAATTGAGGGGATTCTCATCAATTGCAGAATGGCTGAACAAGTTGGGGTAAATTATTTAATGGAATACTATTTTGCTATAAGAAATGATGAGGAGGCTGACTTCAGACAACTCTGGGAAAACTTATATGAACTGATACTGAGGGAAGTGAGCAGAACCCAGGAGAACATTGCACACAGTAACAGTCACATTGTGCAAAGACTAACTTTAATAGACTTATCGCTTAGCAATGCAAGGGTCTAAAACAACTCCAAAAGACTCATGATGGAAAATGCTGTCCACATTCAGAAAAAGAACTATGGAGCCTGAATGCAGATCGAAGCATGTTATTTGCTGTCTCTCTCTCTCTCTCTCTCTCTCTCTCTCTCTCTCTCTCTCTCTCTCTCTCTCTCTCTCTCTCTCTCTCTCTCTCTCTCTCTCTCTCTCTCTCTCTCCCATTTCTTCTTTCTTGTGGTTTCTCCCATTAATTCTAATTCTTATGTACATATAACACACCATCTGAGGGTGGTGGGAAGGAAGAAAAGGGGAGAAAATTTGTAACTCATAATCTTGTGGAAGTGAATGTTGAAAACTAAAAATAAATTAATTAATAAATATTAAAAGATAATAAAAATGAAGAGAAATAAACTTATGATTGACTAGCAGTGACTGGGTTCCCAAGACCAAATGGTTGGTTCAGATTCTTGGGGTCCTAGGCTTTTGGGAGAGGATTAATCTCTACTTTTCTGCTTAATACAAGTAAAACTATATACCTAATCAGTCCTATCACTGCCATCAATCCTATGACCTTTCATATATTCTGGAAAGATTCTGAGAACTGAGAATGTAGCAGTTGGAAGACTGACTGTGTGGCAAGAGTATCTAAAGACATTGCAATGTCAGACTGAATGAGGGTCTAGATAGTGCCATTCATGAACCCTAACCCTAGCAAGCACATATTTTCCTTTGGATGTAATGTTATTGAGGCTAAAACAGTCAAATCTCCCATTTCTGGATGAAAAGCTAAATTTGAAGATTGTGCTACTTTGGAAATGCTCTTTGTAACCTGAAAAATAGAGATCCAGAATGATATTGTCCATGGATTTTTTTGGGGGGGGATTGGAGATGGGTTTGGCTGCTTCTGCCTTCTGCCTAGGATATGTGTTTCTGCTAAAAGAATGTTATTCATGACTATATGGAGGGGAAGGGTCTTCCCCTCCCCTCTTGCCCTGTCATGATGGAGAAGAGGAAAAGAAGAACCAAGAAATTTTGTCAGCTTCCTTATAGTGGTTAGCACCTCCTACAAAAGTCCTATATCCTGTGAGTCTAAGAAAAACAGTTTTACTTGGAGGTAGGAGCCAAGATGGCGGAGTAGAAGGACACACATTTACAAGCTCCGAAACCAAAAGCCCATAGAATTAATGTAAAAAGAGTCCCCTATAACTTCTGGGTCAATACAAGGTGTGCAGAAACAGAGTGGAAGAGATTTCCGTTCCAGGGAGCCCTGGAGGTCCGTCCCCAGGGTCCAGGGCGCCCCGGAA
The DNA here is from genome assembly GCA_023548195.1 of Bettongia penicillata ogilbyi. Taxonomy (NCBI): domain Eukaryota; kingdom Metazoa; phylum Chordata; class Mammalia; order Diprotodontia; family Potoroidae; genus Bettongia; species Bettongia penicillata. Next base: position 1,934,493 of record JAJHZJ010000786.1, read on the forward strand.
AGTGGACCCCACCCCCAGCGCTGCCCTGACCGTGCGGCCCCAGAGAAGCTGATCCGAGCAGGCTTCAGAGACGGAAGCTCCGGCAGCCGGGAAAGTCCCTCCGCCCACAGAAGCTACAGGTCAGTGAGAGAGAAGGCCGGGCTGGAGGAGAGGGGAAGCAGGGCGTCTCCGTGACTCGGGCCCCCTCGGGAGGAAGCAGCAGCGGCAGAGACGGGGGCAGGAAGTGGCGGAGGCAGAGGTGTGGGCGGCGGCTGAGCCGGCAGAGGCCCGGGACTCAGGAATCCCCCAGCAGCAGGCAGGATCTTCATTACGGAAGATTCCTGCATAAAACCTGATGGAGCTGAGCCTGGGAGATGGCCCTGCCCCCACCCCGCTCTATTACTGAAGGCTTCTGCTTAAAGCCCCCGAGGGAACTGAGCGTGGGAGGCGGGGGGGCCCCCACCCCGCCCCCACCCACTCCATTCCTGAAAGTCTCTACATAAAACCCCTGAGGGAAACGAGCCTGGGAGGCGGCCCTGCCCCCACCCCAGCACCTGAACTAAAGCTCACTGATTGACAGCCAGCAGGAGGAAAGCCCATTTAAATCTCAGAGGCCAAGCACTAGCTGGGCAGATCCAGGTGGGGGTGGAAAGGAATCTCAGAAGTCAAGTAACTGGCTGGGAAAATGCCTAGAAAAGGGAAGAAAAATAAGACTTTAGAGAGTTTTTTCCAACAAATGCAAATGATCCCGACCTTCGGATCTGATGATGAGGACGTATCCTTGCCATCAGGGAAAGACGTGGAGGGCGGGGCCTCAGCACCCTAGACACCCCAGGGGGGTGGCAGGTGGGCTCAGGCCCTAGAAGAGCTCAAAAAGGATTTTGAAAAGCAAGTTAGACAGGTGGAGGAAAAACTGGGAAGAGAAATGAGAGAGATACAAGAAAAGTATGAAAAACAGGTCAATACCTTGGTAAAGGAGACCCAAAAAAATGCTGAGGAAATTAACACCTTGAAAAATAGGCTCACTCAATTGGCAAAGGAGGTTCAAAAAGCCAATGAGGAGAAGAATGCTTTCAAAAGCAGAATGAGCCAAATGGAAAAAGAGGCTCAAAAGCTCACTGAATTTAATAGTTCTCTCAAAATTAGAATGGAACAGATGGAGTCTAATGACTTTATGAGAAACCAAGAAATCACCAAACAAAACCAAAAGAATGAAAAAAAGGAAGAGAATGTGAAATATCTCATGGGAAAAACAACTGACCTGGAAAATAGATCCAGGAGAGACAATTTAAAAATTATGGGACTACCTGAAAGTCATGATCAAAAAAAGAGCCTAGACATCATCTTCCATGAAATTATCAAGGAAAACTGCCCTGACATTCTAGAACCAGAGGGCAAAATAAGTATTGAAAGAATCCATCCATCACCACCTGAGAGAGATCCAAAAAGAGAAACTCCTAGGAACATTGTGGCCAAATTCCAGAACTCCCAGCTCAAGGAAAAAATCTTGCAAGCAGCTAGAAAGAAACAATTCCAGTACTATGGAAATACAATCAGGATAACCCAAGATTTAGCAGCTTCTACATTAAGGGATCGAAGGGCGTGGAATAGGATATTCCAGAAGGCAAAGGAACTAGGACTCAAACCAAGAATCACCTACCCAGCTAAACTGAGTATAATACTTCAAGGGAAAATATGGTCTTTCAATGAAACAGAGGACTTTCAATCATTCTTAATGAAAAAACCAGAGCTGAAAAGAAAATTTGACTTTTACTTGGAGGTAGTTGGAATTAATGAAAACCATTTCCTAAGACAACTCCAAACTAGCCAATTAATCCTAAGGGCTGTTCCCAGTCACAGAGACATCATCCGAAGTTGCCTTTTGTCTTATCAAGATGATATCAAAGGACATATACACATACTCTATAGGGAAATATAAATATTTAAACGCTGAAGTAAAGATCACTACACCATATATTCATCCAGTTAGGCAGTTACCTATTTTGGCCAAGCCCTCTACAGGGATGAAGTTAAAATGCATCACACATCACTACATAATTGCATAAATACTATGAAGTGAGCAAAAAACATATTGCCTGACCCTGTAGACATTAAAGATTCTAACTCATATAATCAATTTAAGAAATTAATATTTATATTTAGCTTGATTCTCTCCTATTTTCCCCAAACAGCTGCACAGGTTCCATGGCAATCTTCCTATAAGCCAATCAATCTTTTTTTTCACAACCATTTATTACTGTGAATGTACCTATGATAAAAGGTTTGGTATTCAAAATAAAAAGAAACCAAACAAACAAATGTTAGCTCTTATAGAACACAAATTCATTCCATAAAGCAATTGAACTAAAAAAGGGGTTGTGGTAGAATTAGTTCACTTGTCTGTTTTAAAAGTCTTCATAATAGTCATAGAGCATAGAAATGACATGGATTTCATTGTTATAGTAAACTCCTAGATGAGGAAACAGTTTTTAGCAGGTTGGAACTTCTTTGCAACTCATAGTTTAGAGGGTCACTACTGGGATATATGCCTCATTAAGGGTCATATAACCGGTTGGTGTCAGAGGTGGGATTTATCTCTTCCTGATGCCAATGCCAGCTCTCTATCTACTATATCATTCTGGGAAGCTAATCTCCGGCAGCTAGATTATCAGTCACATGGACGTCTGTTCTCCAGGGATCAAGAAGGTAGACCATTAAGGGATTTCTACCCAGTAATGAGCATCATTTCTAATGTCCTCATACAGAAATCATACAACTTAAAATATTTAAATATATAAAAGACCAAGTATTTGTATTTTTTCTGTCTATAAAATGAGTAAGAAGAAAATGAACAATATCCCAGCTAGTGGTTAAGATTTAATTTAAAAAAAAATTTTGAAGGAAATTTAAGGAGATACAACGAGCATTTATAAAGCACTACTAAATAAAAATATTGTGAGGATATAAAGGCACTAAGAAAATATGAAAAAAAATTTATAAGATAAAATTACAAATTAAGGAAAATTCACCTTTTCAGCCTTTCCAAATCCCATTACTTCCCATTTTCTCGATCCCAGACCATAACCCTAGACTTGTCTAATTTGCGGCAATATTCTAAAATTATTCTATTATAATTATTCTATTCTGAAATTAGTTATATTTTTCCCGACCACATCAAGAAACTTCTATTCTTTTAGTTCAACTGATCTCAATTAGGTGCGAGAAAGAAAGCACAAATGGATGAATGTATGAATGATAGATAAAAAACATCATTAAATGTTTACTATGTTCTAAGCACTATGTCAAGCATTAGGAAATAAATGGAAACAAGGAAAACAGTTCATGCTCTCAAGAAGCTCATGATTTATTTAGGGCAGATAACATACAAAAGGAATTCAATTTCAGGGTGATTGGGAAGTCCATGTAGTTCTCAGTGTATAGTCTTAAGGTGGATGACAAGTCTCACATTTCCTGTTATATCAGCAGACCAGATGAAAAATCTCAGTGTTCTGGAGAGTTCAGTGTCATAGAATGTGATGTTTTGACTGTCTGCTATTTCACTATAAGGAAGAGTTAGTAACTTCCCTCTCCAGGCAAGAGAAAGGGAAAAGGGAAGGCAAGAAAAGAGGGAACTCCTGTACATGGTGGGGTTGCAGTATGAATGTGGGTTAAGGGATGTGGTGAATGCAGGAAGATGTTATAGACAAGAGGCCAAAAGAACAGCAAGTTGGGAACTGACCCCCTGGAATAAATTAATTGGATGTTAAAAAAACAAAAAAAAACCCTTTTCCTTTTCAAGGTTATTATGCAATATGTACAATTTTAGAGTGTGTGTCAAAACAGTAATTTCACTCTGTATGATGGAGAAGTTGAAGCAGTGCAGTATAGTAGGATGACCTCAGAATCAGAAAGGCATCAGTTCAGATCTTGTCTCTGGCACCTCCTAGCTGTGTGAGCCGAGACGATTGACTGAACCTCTTTATACTGTAAGCACTTCCTAAGACTTATCCATTAAGTCACAGATGGGTTGTACTGTTCTGCGATGGGTTTGTATATGGGATAAATATCTGAGGACAATGAGTGGGAATACCTTTCAAATCACCAATTCATATCACATACAACACTCATCAGAGCACAATTATTATATTATGAGACTAGTCCTAAAAAGAAGACAAAAAACAATGAGGGTAAAATACTAGGAATCTTCTATTTAGGAGAACTATTCAAAATAACAGATTGAAGAAAGAAATTCAAGTCAAAGACTCATTGATTTGACGGAGGAAGGAAGCCAAAAGATAGCTTTGTAAATAAAATATGGAAGTAAGACAAGAAACACAAGGACAATATACGCAAATAATAAAAAGCAACAAATAAAAGGGTGATTAAGGACCCCACAAAGATTTTATTAGGAAACTAGTTATCGCTTTATTTTTCTTTTAAAAATATAAAGTATTTACTTTATTTTCCCTCTCAACTCCTACCACTTATAGGAGGGGAAAAAAGTCACAATGGAAAAAAGGAAAAAAAGGAAGGAAAGAAGGAATGAATACTAGTATCATATATACATATTCAGTCAAACAGTTCCCATATCCAAAAATTAATTTCTCATTTTGCATATTAATATTGATAATCCACTATAGGTAATGCTTGTGTACTAGAAATAGTTTCACCACCTCTAGTAGTTGTACACATAAACACATAAATGCAATGTATATATAAATATATATATACCTATATCACGAATACACACATATGTGTATACATATATGTATATACATATATACATACATGTGTGGGCACACAATAATATATACACACATGCACATATATACATAAATATACATTGTATATGTATGTGCATATGTACGTTTGTATATGTGTATATCTATTGTTGTGTTCATCCTTCGTTGCCAAAGAAGACCATGCCATCAGAGAAATGATGACATGACTTGTACTTGACTTTGTTTTGAGTGAGGGAGGGCTGTGCAGGTCACCAGCCTCACTTCTCCTCCAGAGCCATCTGAATCCAGTAACCAGATATTCATCAGGATGACTGGAGATGACCCAGGATGAGGTAATTGGGGTGAAGTGATTTGCCCAAGGTCACACAGCTAGTGAGTGTCAAGTGTCTGAGGTGAGATTTGAACTCAGGTCCTCTTGACTCCTGCATTGGTGCTCTATCTTCTGCACCACCTAACTGCCCTTGTGTATATCTATATACTTATATGAAATACATTCAATGGATAGTGTCAAGAAGTTGTCATATCTTGAAGTAAGATGTAAATGTAGGTTATCATCATCATCATCCCCATCCCTATACCATCTTCCTCCTCATTGTTATTATTTCACATAGGGCAGTTAGGTGGTGAGAAGAGAGTGAGAAGAGAGTTCATTCCATATATATTGGATGGTAAGTGCAAAGGCATAGTTACAAGACAAGATATGAAATGTCATTTGTGGGGAACAATGAGAAGGACAATTGGCCTATATCTCAGAGTGTGGGAGAGTTGTTAAGGTCTAAAGAGGGTGAAAAAAATTATTTGGGGTATAGGGTAGATGACTTTAAAAGCTACACATAGGAAATAATGTTTGGTGATAGATGCAACATAAAGCCACTGGTTTTAACTGATCACGAAGGTGACATGGTCTGACCTGTGCTTAAGGACAATCACGTTGATTGAAGTGTGCGGGATAGATTGGAGTGGAGAGAGATGTAAAGCTGAGAGATCAATTAGTGGAGTTTAGGACAATCTGGTGAGAAGTCATGAGCAGCATTAATTATTTTGGTTTTTACCTTTTTTACTTTTTCTTACAACTATAAAAAAGGAAGAAAAAGACAAGCAAAACAAGACCTTTGTAATAAGTATGCATAGTCAAGAAAAAACAAATGACTGTATTGGTCATGTTCAAATGTGCATGTCTCATTCTTCATATTTAGTCCATCAGCTCTCTGTGAGGAGGTGTTTAATATTCATCGTAATCAATTCTCCAATCCTGGTTGAGTAATGAATTGATCTGATTTATTAATTCTTTAAAAGATGGTAATTTTAATAATTTTATTGTTATAGAATAAATTGTTTTCTAGCTTGTTTGCTTTTAGAAGGTTTTTCTCACATATGTGCATACACACGTGTTATATTTATGTGTGTGTAAGTATATGGAGAGAGAAAGAGAAACAGAGATAAAGACAGAGAGAGACAGAGACAGAGAGAAGGAATCAGTAGAGAGGAAGAGGTTGACTATTTTAGAGAGAGGCAATGGTTGAAATTTCATTTTACAGAAGAAAATAAGATCAATCCCATATGCAGAGAGATTGGTTTGGAAAAGATACAGACTACATCTTTGTCAGAGACTGGGGCAAAGGAAGGGAGAACGGGAGATGATGTAAAACATCTTTGAAAGGAAGAGAAAGAGAGAACTCAAATCAAACTCTCATTTTAAGTAATTATGGCTTCAAGATTAGAACCTGGGTGATTGGAATGATGGTAGTATTAGAAACTGAAATTTGGAGAAGATATAAATTTAGAAGTAAGAATGATTTGTTTTGATATTGAAATATTCACTTTTTAAAATAGCAATGTGAGCCCAAGTGGTGTTAGGTGTACCTGACACTGAGGAGAAAAATTCAGGCTGGTCATATAGATTTGAGCATTCTTTGTTTAAAGATGGTAATTGCATATATGGAAGTCAAGTTCAGCAGGAAAAGAGTACAGAAGGAGAAAGAAGAAGGACAATGGCAGAAATTTTAAGTGCCACTTATATGAAGGGGGGCACAGATGGAGCAAAGTATCCTAGAAGCCAAGGAAAACAAGGAAGAGAGGGTAGTCAGCATCATCAAAAGTTTCTTTGAAGTTAAATAATATGATGGCTGAGAAAAGGTCATCAGTTTTTGTAATTTAGAGATTGTTGTTAACCTTGAAGAGAGCAGTTTCAGTTGTGTAGAGGGGTCATGTGCTTGACTGTAAGGGGTCAGTAAATGAGTGGGTGGTGAAGAAATTGAGGCAGCAGGATTATGTGGCACCCTCCAGGATCTTGGCAGGAAAAGTTAGGTAAGGTATTGGATGATAGCTGGAGCAGATGGCAGGGTCAAATGAAGGTTTTTCAAGCGAGGGGAGGACTGTGCATATACATGCCATATCATCTTTATGACAATTTACCCTACTATTCACAGATGAATTTTGTGCTAATGATTATCTATATTCATCTATACAAATCTTTTTTATGCAAGCTTAAGTGTCTACCCCTCCTTGTTCGCAGACTATTTAACCTGTCCTACCCACTGTAAATGACTGAGGCTTAGGGGACTTGGAGGCTATCCAAAGCCAGTTTGAAACATACCCCATGGGTCATCAAAATTGCATATCAATGGGGAACCAATCAGCATCTGATCTCATGGAGTTTTTGCTAGTCTGAAGACAGGTCTGGCTTTTAACCTGAGACTCACATATATGCAAACCTTTCAAAAACCCAGAATGCTGAGTGTTGGTTCAGTTTCCAGTCCAATGGATTGTAATTCCCATGACTTATCTGCCTCATTGAAAATTCATTTAATTTTCTACCAGTTCTAGGTCCATCCTAAACCAGACCTGAATCCACGAAATTTTCATGCACTTTCACTGTGTATGAACAAGTGTGCTTGGTAGAGACTGTAAAATTTAGGAAGTGATGGTACCATCTCCAGTACTTGGTAGAATGAGAGTCCAGTGGTTCAGAGGTAAAAAGTGGCAACAACTTGTGAACTCATCCATGATCTGTTCGCCTCTGACACAGCTGCCAATACACTAATTTCTCAGTAACTTATTTAGTTACTATTGAACAATTTTACTAGCTTCTTTTAGCATCCTTAAATTCTGAACTCTTTCCCTCACAAGGGTGATCAGTTGATCCTACCTCTGAAAAGCTGGAAGAGGATAGGACACCCATTTGCTACCTAGCTATGATCTCTTTTTGGGTGAGATTTATTTCACATAAAGTCTGGGTAAGTTGATTTCCATTTTGTGGGTTTCTCTATTAGTAATCTCTTTTCTTTTTAGGGGTGTCTATTGTTAGGAGATTCTCAGAATGTTTTGTGTATAGGGGAATAAATTGCTATTGTTCAGTTGTTTTCCAATCATATCTAAATCTGTGACTCTCTTGGTGGTCTTCTTGGCAAAGATACTGGAGTGGCTTGCCATTTACTTCTACAGCTCAGATGATGAACTGGGGCAGACATAAATGACTTGTTAAATGTTAAATGACTTGCCCATGGTCACATAGCTAGTAAGTGTCTGAGACCAGATTTGAACTCAAGGAGATGAGTCTTCCTGACTCTAGACACAGGTACTCTGTCCATTACACCACCCAGCTGTCTGAGGAAGAAGGTTGTGACCAACAAACTCTGACTAGTTATTTCTATGATTCTGGACTGAAAACATAGGATGGGGAAAGCAATGTATCTATTGTCTTACATAAGTCTGTTCAAATCAGTCCTTTCTTTTATAAACTTCCATGTTTCCCTATTGACTCTAAAATGTAATCTAAGCTCACCTCTATGGAATTTAAAACCTTTTTTTCCCCCACAATTTGTTTCCAACCTATCTTTCTAGAGTGATTTCACATTAATCTCCCCCATACATTCTATATTCCAACAAGAGAGACCCATGTGCTATTCTTTACATTTGGTAAAAGGCACTTTGGAATCACAGACTCAAGACTTGGAAGGGAGCTCAGAGGTCATCAACGCCAAACAATACTTGAACAGAAACCTACTCTATAAAATAATCTACAAGTGGCAAAATTATGAATCTGCTTGAAGACATCTCCTCACCTTCTCACCTCTCCAAAGAAAACAAACCCTTTTTCCCCCTGAAGTATCATACTCCACTTTTAAGACAGGTCTTTAAGATGTTATTGTACAACCCATTTGCTATCTTTTATTTTCATTCTTCAGGAACATTTCATATTGCCTCAACTAGAGTGTAGGCTCCTCTAGGGCAGCAGATTATAATTTCTTTGTGTTTTCATCAGTGCCTGTCAGAGTACCTTATATATAGTAAGCATTGTGCAATTATTTATTCTATAAACTAACTTAATTTGTGCAATGTTTCATTTTCCACTAGATATGCTTGCAAATTTAGGAAATAATTACAAGAACAGTAATTGGCAATTATCTAAGCTTTAAGTTTTCAAACTACTTTACACGTCTGGCCTCATTTAATTGCCATGATACCTCTGTGTGGTAGGAACTTAAAGGTACTGTGGTCTTCATTTTACAGATGAGATTTAAAAATATTACATATCTCTCTAATGGTGAGATTGCTGGAAACTGCCAGAAGCACGCTTCAACTCCAGGTCTTCTTCAATCCCAGTTCAGTATTCTTTCTAGAGTACCACATTGTCTCCAGGCTCTATACTCCAATGGAGATGTGATTGTATCAATTTGAATACTCCCTTCAATAAAGTTTATCAAAACTTCTCAATACCTGCTTCTGTTAAGTAACTCTTATCAGTGCCATTCTATATGTTTGTCATAGGAGTGATAGGCTCGATACTGAAAGAAAACCAAGGGGATTTTCACATGACAAATCTATCTTCTTTTTCACCCATATATTTCCTTTCCATTTGTGCTTTATGCTGCTGCCGTTGTTGCTGTTGGAACTTGTAAACTGGGGCTATCCTGTAGCTGGACTTGGAACCTTGATCGTCTTCATGTCATGACACCCCATCACTAAACTATTGATGTAGGGCTATGCCAGAACCAGACCTTCCATAATACACTCAGGTTATTTTTCTGCCATGTCAATCACGTCCATGTCAATCACGTTCATATCTAATCCTCCCTTCCACTTTTGGTACTAAAAAAAAGATAACAAATAATTTTCTAAAATCACTTCTAAAATGGTAGAGCAATCACTCTGTAAACTTGCATTTATTAAGAACTTATTATGCGGTAGGCACTGTGCTAAACTCTTAAAATACAAAAAAGGGCAAAAACATGGTACCTGCCCTCAAGAAACTTACATTATGGTGGGAGTGAAAACAAGCAAAATCTTATACAAACAAATGCTCTCTCTCTCTCTCTCTCTCTCTCTCTCTCTCTGCATGGTTGTCTGTCTCTTTCTCCTCTCATATGAATTATTTCTATATATGTTTATATGTGTGCATATATACACACATAGATATACATACACAGATATATATATATGCATGTGTGTGTATTTCTATATATGTATAGCTATTTGTATAAAGTAATATCAGGAGGAAGGCACTAGCAGTGAGGGATAACTGGACAAATCCTCTTGTGGAAGATTGCATTTGAGTGGAGTCTTAATGGGAATCTGGGGAGTCAGGTGTGGAGGTAAGGAGGGCAAGCATTCCAGGCATCAGGATCAGCCAATGAAAAGACACAGATCCAAGACACAAGGTGTCTTGTTCAAAGAAGAGCAAGAAGGCCAAGTACAATCAATTGTCCCCTTCTCCATAAACCCTCCCTCTAACTTCTCAGACCAAATCAACTTTGTCTAGTCATCACTCCACTCTCTCTGATGTCTTTCCTATTAGAATATAAACTCCTTAAGAGTAAATGACTCTCTTATTTGTACTTGTGTTCCAAGTTCTCAGCACAGAATCTGGTATATACTCACTTAAATGCTTTTTCATTCATTCATTCTTTCAGTATATTGCAATCTGCTCGTGCCCACCATGTGCTTCTGGCTTTCCCTTGGAGTCATTGTCTCATTAATCTGAGAGGAAACCACATAACGCTGCTGGAAGAATGTTGATCTTTGGAATCTGAGGCTTTGTTTCAGGGATAGGCTTGGGGTCATCAAAATAACCTTACAATTCCTCAAAGACAATTCTCTCTGTTTTCCCACTCCTATTTAATTCTGGGCCCAGTTAGTTATCCTTTTTGGGGGCAACCTGTCCATCTTCTTTCTACTGATATGCAGCCCTACTGTTCTATTTAGCTATATGTCATAGACTGAACTATCCGCTTGATTTGTTTTAATGAAAAGTTTGAAAAACTCTTTTGTATGGTTATGGATCTCACTTGGACGATGCTGCAATATCTTAGAGCCTGATGTAATTAACACAGCATCATTTCCATATAGGGATACAGTCTTAAACATGTTTTAAATTTTGTTTTTGAAATTTAAGAGAAGTGTATGAAAAAGCAATAAATATTACAGAAATAAATTTATGAAGAATGTATACATCGTCAAAAATTAGGTGAGGGTATGGCAGTTAGACCAATCTAGGTAGTTATAATACTAAAGAGGAAAATTTCATGGCTAAAATGTGGCAGAGTCACAAAGATAAAGCCTGTGGGTGAAAGGAGCATGCTTTAGGAACGTGAGCGGGTACAGCAGATATAGTCCTAGGTCTTGACTAAGGAAGATCTGAAATCAATTCCGAACTCACTCCTTGTGAGCCTAGAAGAGTCACTTAATCATTCCACCTCAATTTCCTCAAATGTAAAATATGGATAAAAATAGCAGCTACCTCTCAAAGTGGTTGCAAAGATGAAATGAGATAGTATTTTCTAAAGCAGCGCTGAGACTGGCACATAATCAATGTTTAATAAGTGCCTTTTCCCCTTTTTAATGTATTTTTAGACAACTTATTTGAATATCAACATTTCGTTTCCTTGTGTTCACTTAGGACTTCATCCTAAAAGTAATTAGAATCATTGGTTCCTCTTCTGCATACAGGTATATTTCATTTCAAGTATATTTAATATTTGAAAATACAGATTATGAAACACATGGATTAGTGATTATTTGCTTTATAGAATCGGAAAACTTTGTTATTCATCGTTGGAGAGTCATTGAACCAAGAAGCTCCTTGAATGAATTGAAGACCTGACTCAATTTAAAGAAATGTAGTTTATATGAAAATTTTCATTAACATACCTGAACTCCAATATAGTTACACAGGGAAATATTAGGAGAATTTGGTTCTATCCATTAATCTGATGCACATTCCTGTTTAATTTTTTCACCTGCCCTCGAAGTTTACCACTTGAAATTTAATAAAAGACTACAGGGAAAATTGATTTGAGGAAAAATGTTCCTTTAAGGCCTTCTATGAAATATGAAATTATTTGTGTTTTTATATGAACATTTTATCACTTAGGAAATAGAGGAAAAGTGATGTTATGTTTTTTACAGAGAACAAAATTTTTAGTAATTCAATTTTTTAAAGATTCACGGTGCCTATTCTCTCTGCTATCCATCTTTTTTTCTCATCTGCTTTTGTCCTTTTTATGTGTTGCAGCAGTTATCATGACCAAATAACACATCGATAGTAGATGAATGGATGTGAAAGCACAGTTGGCTTAATTTCAATGACTTCTCTTGAACTGGTTTCCTGAGAATTTATAGAGTAAAAACCAATCTATTTAATATAGTGACAACTGAATAATTAACTTTAGAATGTTTTCTTATTCTGTTTTCAAGGTTTATACTTGAATTTAGTGTTTAGATCTTACCTTTATGAATTTTTGCCTACTGATGCACTGTGTACACATAGGGTTACCCACAACAGAATCATATAACACCCTTCTCTTTCCCCAACAGGGGATTCCCTAGGAGACTATGTGCATGTCAACCCTCAGAAAGAGGTTTCTGTGAATATTTATTTTCTCATTGCCTATTGTCTTGTCTTATTGTTACAGTTAACATTTCTAGTATGATACTGAAAAATAGTGGTGATGATGGACATTAGTGTCCCCATCACAGGTAATGCTTGTTTTGGTTTTGGATAGATACTCCTTGTCATTTTAAGAAATGTTCTATTGATTCCTATGATTTCTACTGTGGATTTTTTAAAAATTAATTATAATGGGTGTTGCATTTTGTCAAAGGTTTTTTCTGCTTTTGTTAACATAATCATATGATTTTTGTTGTTTTTATTATTGATGTGGTCAACTATACGTATAGTTTTCCTAGTATTGAACCTGATAGTGACCTCTACATTTCTGGTATAAATTCTACCTAGTCAGAGTACATGATCTGAGTGATATATTATGAAAATTTCCTTGACAGTATTTATTTAAAATTTTTGCACCAATATTCATTACAGAAATTGTTTCTATATTTTATTTTCTCTGTATTTTCTCTTGGGGCAGGGTTAATTATCAAAACTGTATTAGTATAGAAAAGACCTTGGTAGGACTCCTTATTTTCCTACTTTTTAACAAGTTTATATAGTATTGAGAATATTGTTCATTAAATGTTGGAAGAATTCACCTGTAAATTTATTTGGTCATGGGGTCTTTCTCTTAGAGATCACATGGATGGCTTGTTCAATTATTTTTCTAAAATAGGATAATTTAAGTATTCTATTTCCTCTTCTATGCATCTGGGCATTTGTATTTTTGTGAACATTCATCCATTTCACTTAGATTGTCCATTTTCTTGGCATATAATTGCACAAAATAATTCTTAATAATTGTTTTATTTTATATTCATTGGTAGTACATTCACCCTTTTCATTTTTGATACTGGCAATTTTGCTTTCTTCTTGCTTTAAAAAAATGAATTAAAATATTTTATCTATTTTATTATTTTCTCATAAAACCAGATCTTAGTTTCATTTATTAGTATAATGGTCATTTTGCTTTTAATTTTATGAATATCTCTTTATTTTCTAGATTTCTGATTTGTACTTGACTCAGTATTTTAAATTTCTTCTATTTTTTTCATTGCATGCCAAATTCATTGATCTGCAGTCTCTGCCTCTTATATGATTAGATATATACATTTTTTTCCCTAAGTACTACTTTGACTGCATCCACAAAATCTTTACATGTTGTTTCCTTTTTGTCCATCACTTTAATGAAATCACTATTTATTTACTTTTACTTTTCAACATTCATTTCCACAAAATTTTGAATTCCAAATTTTTTCCCCATCTTTCACCTCTCCGTCACCTTGAGATGGCATGCATTCTGATTGCCCCTTTCCCCATCTACCCTCACTTTTATCAATCATCCTCTTCTTTCCTCTTCCTCTTTACTTTCTTGAAGAGGAAGCTAGATCTTTATATCCCATTGCCTGTATAGCTTATTTTTGTGTTGCCTGTAAAAACAGTTTTTAATCATTTGCTATTAGAACTTTGAGTTCCAAATTTTCTCCCTTCTTCCCTCCCCACTCATCCTCAGTGAGAAGGCAAGCAATACAATATAGGTTATACATGTGTAGTTATGCAAAACGCCTCTATAACAGTCATGTTGTGAAAGAAAACTATATTTCCTTCCATCCTATCCTGCCCTCCCTCCCAATTATTCAACTTTCATAAGCCTCTTATGATTTCTTTTTCCTATTTAACTTTTCATGGTTCTCTTGATTCTTGTATTTGAAAGTCAAGTTTTCTGTTCAGTTTTGATATTTTCAGCAAGAATAGTTGAAAGTGCTCTATTTTGGTGTGTGAAGATGGCAGAGAATAAGCAGAAACTTGTTAGAGCTCCCCCACAAAAGCCCTGAAAAAATATATAAAAATGACTGTGGCAGAAACCACAAAATGACAGATTGAAGCAAATTTCCAACTGATGACTATCTGGAAGGTCAACAGGAAGGGTCTATCACACTGGGTTGGAAATGGAGTCTCACCACCATGAACTGAACTGGAATAGGACTTAGGGGACTGAATCCCTAGTGGCTGCTCTGGTTTCTAGGCTTCTCAACCCCAAAATGCCAATGATAGCTTTGATGGCCAGTGCAAAGGGTCTCTCATCGGGCCTAGAGGTGAGCAGAGTTTAGCCCCAGCCTCAGGCACAGCCCTGGCCAAGGACAGTGGTAGCTACTGCTGAAGAGGAGACTGCTTTTGGAGCCCTCCATTTAACAAAGAACTCAAGAATCAAGTGATTGGGGAAAATGAGCAAATGGGAAAAAAGAAACAGACTAGAGATTCTTACTTTCTTTGGGAAGAGATATTTTCTTGCATCACTGGTGAAGAGGAAGATCAAAAACTCTCACCAGAAGAAGAGAACAAAGCCAAAGCTCCTCCATCCAAAGCTTCCAAGAAAAATATGAATTGGTCTCAGGTCATGGAAGAGCTCAAAAAGGATTTTGAAAATCAGGTAAGAGAAGCAGAGGAAAAATTGGGAAAAGAAATGAGAGTGATGCAAGAAAATCATGACAAATGAATAAACAGTTTGCTAAAGGAAACAAACAAAATACTGAAAAAAATAATACCTTTAAAATTAGACTAAATCAAAAGGTAAAAGAACTCCAAAAAATCAATGAGGAGAAGAATTCCTTAAAAAGCAGAATGGGGCAAATGGAAAAAGAGGTTCAAAAGTTCAATGAAAAAATAAGTCCTTAAAAATTAGAATGGATCAAATGGAATCCAATGACTTTACAAGAAATCAAGAAATTTTAAACAAAACCAAAAGAATGAAAAAAAAATAGAAGACAGCATGAAACTTCTTATTGATAAAATAACTGACCTAGAAAATGAATCTGGGAGAGATAATTTAAAATTATAGGACTACCTCAAAGCCATGATCAAAAAAGAACCTAGATATCATCTTTCCAGAAATTATCTTTTTTATTAATAAATTTATTTATTTAACTTTTTACATTCATTTTCACAAAATTTTGGATTCCAAATTTTCTCCCCATTTATCCCCTCCCCCCACCCCAAGACACCAAGCATTCTAATTTTCCCTATCACCAATTTGCCCTCTCTTCTATCATCCCTCCCTTCTCTTCTCCCCATCTTCTCGTTTGTCCTGTAGGGTCAGATAACTTTCTATTCCCCGTTACCTGTATTTCTTATTTCCTAGTAGCAAGAACAATACTCAACAGTTGTTCCTAAAACTTTGAGTTCCAACTTCTCCCCATCCCTCCCTCCCCACCCATTCCCTTTGGAAAGGCAGACAATTCAGTATAGGCCATATCTGTGTAGTTTTGCAAATGACTTCGATAATAGTCATGTTGTGTAAGACTAGCTATATTTCCCTCCATCCTATCCTGACCCCTATTGCTTCTATTCTCTCTTTTGATCCTGTCCCTCCCTGAATGTTGATTTCAAATTGCTCCCTCCTCCTACTGCCATCCTTTCCATCATCCTCCCACCCTGCTTATCCCCTTCTCCCCCAATTTCCTGTATTGTAAGATAGGTTTTCATACCAAAAAGAGTATGCATTTTATTCCTTCCTTTAGTCGAATGTGGTGAGAGTAAACTTCATGTTTTTTCTCAGCTCTCCTTTTTTTCCCTCCACTAAAAAGTCTCCTGCTTGCCTCTTCTATGAGAGATAATTTGCCCCATTCCATTTCACCCTCTCTCCTCCCAATACATTTCTCTTACACATTTACCTTCATTTTTTAAAGATATGATCCCATCCTATTCAATTCACTCTGTGCTCTCTTTGTGTGTGAGCATGTGTGTGTATGTGTGTGTGTGTGTGTGTGTGTGTGTGTGTGATCCCACCAACCACCCAGATACTGAAAAGTTTCTAAAGTTACAAATACTGTCTTTCCATGTAGGAATGTAAACAGCTCAACTTTAGTAAGTCCCTTATGACTTCTCTTTGCTATTTACTTTTTCATGCTTCTTCTCATTCTTGTGTTTGAAAGTCAAATTTGATTTTCAGCTCTGGTTTTTTCATCAAGAATGCTTGAAAGTCTTCTATTTCATTGAAAGACCATTTTTTCCCCCTGAAGTATTATACTCAGTTTTGCTGGGTAGGTGATTCTTGGTTTTAGTCCTACTTTGACTTCTGGAATATCCTATTCCATACCTTTCAATCCCTTAATGTAGAAGCTGCTAGATCTTGTGTTATCCTGATTTTATTTCCAAAATACTGGAATTGTTTCTTTCTAGCTGCTTGCAATATTTTCTCCTTGACCTGGGAATTCTGGAATTTGGCCACAATATTCCTAGGGGTTTCTCTTTTTGGATCTCTTTCTAGTGGTGATCATTGGATTCCTTGAATACTTATTTCGCTCTCTGGTTCTAGAACATCAGAGCAGTTTTCCTTGATAATTTCATGAAAGATGATGTCTAGGCTCTTTTTTTTTATCATGGCTTTCAGGTAGTTCCATAATTTTTAAATTGTCTCTCCTGCATCTATTTTCCAGATCAGTTGTTTTTCCCATGAGATATTTCACATTCTCTTCCATTTTTTCATTCTTTTGGTTTTGTTTTGTGATTTTCTTCGTTTCTCAGAAAGTCATTAGCCTCCATTTGTTCCATTCTAATTTTGAGAGAACTATTAAATTCAGTGAGCTTTTGAACCTCTTTTCACATTTGGTTAATTGTGCTTTTGAAAGCATTCTTCTCCTCATTGGCTTTTTGAACCTCTTTTGCCAATTGAGTGAGCCTATTTTTCAAGGTGTTATTTTCTTCAGCATTTTTTTGGGTCTCCTTTACCAAGGTACTGACCCATTTTTAATGCTTTTCTTGCATCTCTCTCATTTCTCTTCCCAGTTTTTCCTCCACCTCTCTTACTTGATTTCCAAAATCCTTTTTGAGCTCTTCCGTGGCCTGAGCCCATTGAATATCTATTTTGGATGTTTGGGATACAGAAGCCTTGACTTCTATGTCTTTCCCTGATGGTAAGCATTATTTTTCATCATCTGAAAAAAAGAGAGGCAATATCTGTTCACCAAGAAAGTAACCTTCTATGGTCTTATTTTTTTCCCTTTTCTGGGCATTTTCCTAACCAATTACTTGACTTCTGAGATTCCTTCCCACACCCACCTGGCCTCCACATTCGCCCAGCTAGTGCTTGGGGTCTGAGATTGAAATGCTGCTTCCCAGTCTCAGGGCTTTGGGCAGGAGCAGGCCTGCTATTCAATGTGAGATTAAGTTCAGCTGCTCAGGTGGGGGTAGGGCTGTCACACAGGGCTCAGTTCCCTCAGGGGGTTTATGTGGAGATCTTCAACAATGAATCTGAGCTACTGTCTGCTTTGGATGCTCCTGTCAGCTGCTGCCTCTGCTGCTGCCTCCTGATGGGCCCTGAGTTAAGAAGACACCCTGCTCCACTCTAGGCCAGCCAAACAGGCTCTCTAACTGACTTTTGCACCTGTGGGTGGAGGGAACTGCCTGGCTGCTGGAGATTATGTCCCTGAAGCCTGCTCAGTTCTGGTCCTCTCAGGGCCACGTGACCAGGGCAGGGCTGGGCTCTGCTTTGGGCCTGGTGCGTGATGGACTTTTGGTGTCGGTTTTTCTGGTCTCTCTGGAACAGCAATCTCCTCCATTCCATTGTTCTGTGACTTCTGCTGCTCCAGAATTCATTGGGAGTTCTTCTTTACAGGTGTTTTATAGGCTGTGGTTTCAGAGCTAGTGTATGTCTTTATACTCTGCCATCTTGGCTCCTCCCCCCAGAAATTTTCAAGGAAAACCATCTTCTATTCTAGAATGATAGGGCAAAATAGAAATGGAAAGAATCCACTGATAACCTCCTTAAAGAGATTAAAAGATGAAAACTCCTAGCAATATTGTAGCCAAATTCCAACATTCCTAGGTGAAGGAGAAAATATTACCATCATCCTGAAAGAAACAATTTAAATATTGTGGAAACACAATTAGGAAAATACAAGATTAACAGCCTCTTCCCTAAGGAATTGAAGAGCTTGGAATATGATATTCCAGAGGTGAAGGGAACAAAGATTAAAACCAAGAATTACCTACCCAAATGAACTAAGTATAATACTTCCAGAAAAAAATATGGTCATTCAATGAAATAGAGGAATCCCAGGCATTCTTATTGAAAAGACCAGAGCCGAATAGAAAATTTGACTTTCAAATAAAAAAAATCAAGAGAAGTATGAAAAAGTAAATGGTAAAGAGAAATCATAGTGGACTTTTAAAATATACACACACATATAGATAGATAAGGATAGAGATCTAGAGATAGGTATTGACAGAGGGCACAGGGCAATTTGAACATGAAGAGATGATATCTAAAAAATTAAAATTAAGGAGTGAAAGAGGAATATGTGTGTGTGTAGACATATATAGATGTAAGAATATAATGTATATGTATGTACATATATATGTATACATATACACACATGCATACAGAGATGGATAGATAGTCACAAAGACAGAAATAGAGGACACAGGGTGATCTATATATGAAGGGATGATATCTAAAAGGGAAAATTAATTTTTCAGAGGAATGAACTGGGAGAAAGAGAGAAATAGAATGTAGTAAATCATCTCATATAAATGAAGCAAGAAAGAGCTGATACAATGAAGAGGAAGAAAGGAAGATGTGAGGGAATAAGTGAGCCTTCTTTTCATCAGATTTGACTTCAGGAGGGAATAACATACACACTCAATTGAGTAAGGAAATTTATGTTACCCTACAGGAAAGCAAGGGGATAAGGGGATAAGAGGCAGGTAATAGAAGGGATGGCATATTAGGGGAAGTGGTAATGAGAAGCAAATCTTTTGGAAGAAGGACAGGTCAAAAGGGAGGCTAGAACAAATGGAGAGCAGGATAGTACAGAGGAAAATATAGTTAGTCTTTCACAACATGACTGTTACGGAAATATTTTCCAAGACTTCACATGTATAGCCTACTTTGAATTGCTTGCCTTCTCAGTGAGGTGGGTGAGGAGGGGGGAAGAGAGAGAATGTAGAACTCAAAGCTTTAAAAATGAATGTTAAAATTATTTTTACATGAAACTAAAAAATAAGATCTATTGCAAACAAGGTATTGAAATCTATCCTGCCTTATGGGAAAACAGAAGGGAAAGTGATAAGGAGTGGGTGATGATAGAAGGAAGGAAAGTTTGGAGGAAAGGGTAATCAGAATGCATGCTGTCCTGAGGTCTGAGTTGGGGGTAGTTGGGGAGAAAGTTTGAAATTCAAAATTTTGTGGAAGTGAATGTTAAAAACTGAAAATAAATAACTTTTTGAAAAAGAAGAAGAAAGAAAAATGCTGAAGAAAATAATAACTTAAAAATAGACTAATCGAAATGGCAAAAGAGATCCAAAAATCAATGAGGAGAGGAATGCATTGAAAAGCAGAATTGACCACAAGAAAAAGGAGGTCTGAAAACTCAGTAAAGAAAATATTTCCTTAACAATTAGAATGGAAGACATGAAAGCTGATGACTTTATGAAAAATAAAAAAAAATAAAACAAAACCAAAGGGATGAATAATTACCAAACAATGTGGACTATCTCATTGAAAAAACAGGTGACCTAGAAAAGGGATCCAGGATAAAGATTTTAAAAATTATTGTACTATCTGAAAGTCATGATGGAAAAAGACTAGACATCATCTTCCAAGAAATTATCAAGGAAAATTGCCTTAATATTCTAGAACCAGTAGGTAAAAAAAGAAATCAAAAGAATCCATTGTTTACCTCCTGAAATAAATCCTCCTAGGAAAACTCCTAGGAATATTGTAGTCAAATTCCAGAGCTTGCAGTTCAAGTAGAACATATTATCAGCTGCCAAAAAAAAAAATCAAATGTTGTGGAAACAAAATCAGGATAACATAAGATCTCTCAATTTCTACATTTAAAGCATTGAATGACTTGGCATATGATATTTCAGAGATCAAAAGATCTGGGATTGAAACCAAGAATCACCTACCCAGCAAAACTGAATATAATACTTCACTGGAAAAAATGGTCATTCAATGAAATAGAGGATTTTCAAGGATTTTTGATGAAGATCAGAGCTGAAAAAAAATTTGACTTTCACACACAAGAATCAAAAAAGCATGAGAAATCCTAATGGAAAGGGAAATCATAAGGGACTTACTAGAGCTGAATTGTTTACATTCCTACATGGAAAGACAACATTTGTAACTCTTGAGATGTTTCTCTGTGTTCGATAGTTGGAGTGATTTTATATGAGTATAATATCCTATCTGTATTATATAGATTGGTTGGTTGTTGTCCTTCCTCTTTGAAGAAGACCAAAATGACATCACTATTGTAAAGTGAAATTTTGGTGTGTCCGACTGTGGCTGATCAGACAAATAAAAGCTCAGAATGCTCTACAACAGTTTGGGCACAGATAGTTCATGTGAATATTTGAGGTGGATATCCCAAATTTGCACATCCTGCATTTACTTTGTACTGTCTCAATTCTGCTTTGCTCAAAGAGCACAGCACCTTTTTTCATGTGGGCATGCCATGCTGAGTGGTCCTGTGCCAGTGTCTCCCATGTTGCACAATCAAATCCAAAATTTTTGAGAGTGACCTTGTATTGTTTCTTCTGGCCACCATGTGATTACCTGCCTCATGCAAGTTCTGCATAAAATAGTCTTTTTGGCAAGCATATATTTTGCACTGAAACAATGTGGTCAGCCCATCAGAGTTGCACTCTCAGAAGCATAGTTTGAATGCTTGGCAGTTAAGCTCGAGTAAGGACTTCAGTGTCTGGTACCTTATCTTGCCAGGTGATTCTCAGAATCTTCCTAAGACAGCTCAGATGGAAGTGACTTCGATTTCCTGGCATGGTGCTGGTAGACTGTTCATGTTTCATAAGCATATAACAATGAGGTCAGCACAACGCTGCTGTTGACCTTCAATTTGGTAGTCAGTTTAATACCTCTTCTCTCCCAAACCTTTCTTTGGAGCCTCCCAAACACTGAGCTAGCTCTGGCAATGCGTTCATCAACCTCTGTCAATTTGTACATCCCTGGATGGAAAGTACACTACCAAGGTAAGTGCACTTATCCTCAGCATTCAAAACTTCTCCATTTGTTGTTATTGATGGTTCCACATATGGGTGGTGTGGTGGTGGCTGATGGAGCACCTGTGTTTTTTTGGTGCTAATTATTAGTCCAAAATTAGCACAGGCAGCAGAGAATTGATCTATATTTTGTTGCATCTCAGCTTCAGAGGCTGCATTGAGTACACAATTATTTGCAAACAGAAAATCATGCACCAACACACCTTCTACTTTAGTCTTTGTTTGTAATTTTTTCAAATTGAAGAACTTACCATCAGTACAGTAGTTGGCCTTGATGCCATGTTCATTCTCATTGAAAGCATTTGTCAACATGACTGAAAACATCATGCCAAAAAGCATGGGCGCAAGCACACAGCCCTGTTTCACTCCATTGATGACTGGGAAGGCATGAGAGCTTTGTCCATTATCCAGAACCCAGGCAAGCATGCCATCATGAAATTGACGTACAATATCAATGCAGTTTGCTGGGCAACCAAATTTTGACGTAATTTTCCATAAGTCCTCATGACTAATAGAGTCAAAGGCCTTGGTCAGATCTACAAATGTTGCGTACAGACCTGTGTTCTGCTGGTCGCATTTCTCATGTAGTTGTCAGGCACCAAACGCCATATTGACTGTTTCTCAGCCCTTTCTGAAGCCTCTGTGTATATAGATCTATATAGATGTATCTGTATCTATAAATGCATATCTATCTATCAATCTAGGGCACAGCATGAGTTGAATATGAAGGAATGATTTCTAAAAAGTAATAATAAGGCATGAGAGAAATATATTGGGGAAGAAGAAAGGGAGAAATGGAAGGGGGTAAATTATCTCACAAAAGAGTCAAGAGAAAACTTTTCATTGGAGGGGAAGAGAGGGAGGTGAGAGAGAACAAGTGAACCTTGCTCTCATCAGATTTGGCTTAAGGTAGGAATAAAATGCACACTCAATTTGATATTAAAATGTTTCTTATGCTTCAGGAAAGTAAGGAGTAAGTGGATAAGTGGGAATTGGGGATGATAAAAGGGAGGGTAAATGGGAGGAGGGGTGATTAGAAGTAAACACTTTTGAGGAGGGACTGGGTAAAAAGAGAGAATAGGGATCAGGAGAGGATGAAGGCAAATATAGTTAGTCTTTCACAACATAACTCTTATGGAAGTATTTTGCATGATTATACATGTATAACCTATATCAAATTACATGCCTTCTCAGTGAGGATGGGGGTGGAGAGAGGAAGGGAAGGAAGTTGGAACTCAAAATTTTAAAAATGAATGTTAAAAATTGATTTTACATGCAATTGAGGAATAAGACATACAGGTAAGGGGGTATAGAAATCTATCTTGCCTTACAAGCAAATAGAGGAGAAGGGGATGAGAGAAGGGAGGGTTGTGATAGAAGGGAGTCCATATTGGGAGAAGGGGTAATCAAAACACATGATGACTTGAGGTAGGCAGAGTGAGAGATAGAGAGATAATTTAGAACTTAACATCTTGTAGAAGTGAATGTTGAAAACTAAAAATAAATAAATTAATTTAAAAAAACTAAAAAAAGAGAAAGATGATGTCTTAGTTCTTTCTTTGATTATGCCTTTCAGGGAGTTTAAACATTTTTCAATTATTTCTCCCAGATCTATTTTATAGGTCAGTGGTTTTTCATTGAGATATTTCATGTTTTGTTATATTTTTTCATTATTTTGGTTCTATTTTATAATTTCCTAATTTCTCATAAAGTAATTAGCTTCCATTTACTCCATTCTAATTTGCAAGGAATTATTTTCTTCAGTGAGTTTTTGGACCTCCCTTTCCATTCAACTAATTCAGCTTTTTAAGAAATTCTTCTCTTCATTGGCTTTTTCAGCTTCTTTCACCATTTGGGTTAGTTTATTTTTAAGGTGTTATTTTCTTCAGCATTTGTGGGGAATCTCTTTTAGCAAAGTTCTTGACTCGATTTTCATTATTTTCTTGCATTACTTTCATTTCTCTTCCTATTTTTTCCTCTACTTCTCTTTCTTGATTTTCAAAATAGTTTTTGAGCTTTTTCATGTCCTGTGACCCATTCATACTCCTCTTGGAGGCTTTTGATGTAGGATTATTGACTCTGCTGTCTTCATTTGATTGTATGGCCTCATCTTTCTTGTCATCACAGTAAGATTCTATAATGAGATTTTTAAAATGATGTTTACCCATCTTCCTAGCCATACACTTGACTTTTTAACTCTGACAAGGTAGAACTCTGGTTCAATTTGAGGTGAGATTGGGGGTGGGTGCACTATCCCATGCTTCAGGGATTTTTTAAACAGTTGCTGGATCCCCCACCATCCATTTTGCGTAGAGTTCCAGAAGCAGCCTCTGCTAATTAATTATTAATTAACTAAGGGGCTAATTAATGTCTAATTAACTTTATCACTATTTATGTAACTGTCATTAATTATGTCATTAATTAAATGGCTAAGT
This sequence comes from Bettongia penicillata ogilbyi, assembly GCA_023548195.1. Taxonomy (NCBI): domain Eukaryota; kingdom Metazoa; phylum Chordata; class Mammalia; order Diprotodontia; family Potoroidae; genus Bettongia; species Bettongia penicillata. The sequence goes on from JAJHZJ010000786.1 coordinate 1,958,558, forward strand.
AATTATGTCATTATGACCAAGTTTTTTCCCCTTTGCAACTTCCTTATCTACAAACCAACCAGTGTGAGAAGTCTCCCTTAGAGATTTCCCCAGGTCAAGAGCTAATCAGACAGTAAAAGAAATTCTAAATATGGACTAATGAGTGTACTTCTGCTCATCATTTTTGCTCAGATAGACCTGAGGAAAGGTTGATTCTGCCTGTTATCAAGGCATATTTTATGGAAATTCACCTCTCTTTGAACAAGATTTGAATGACATAAGTCACTTACCCCAAGACTCATTTTAATGTTGCCCACACCTGTTATTGTGTTAACCAATCCTAGTTTATTGCCACCCCTCAGGACACATAATACTTGAAGGGCAGATAAACTGTGACCCCACTGCCATTAGGAGTCTTTGGCCTAAGAGAAATGGCCAAATGAGCATCCTTTAATTAATAACCACTGCTCTTATTAATGAACTTGCTAAATTAGTTAGAAACTATGTCTTTCAGAACTTTTTAATTGTTACAGTGATTAAGATAATTTTAGTTACCTGTATTCAATTATTTTCTATGGAAAATGAGATTTGAAATAGAAAGGGTAGAATAAAATGGTAACAGAGAATTCATATAGATGATATTTAGAGAGAGAGAGTAAAACAACACCTTATTGGGTTAGCTGATTAAAAAGTACCAGAACAAGACAAAAGACCTCAAGGGCACTAGAATGAAAGAACTGGTAGATTTAATTGATGAATGTAAGTGAATTTTGAATACTTATATAGAATAAAGGACCTATCAAAGAACTGTTGGTCAAATATCCAAAAAGGAAGAAGAGTCACTATCCTATTGATCAGTGAACTTAATTTAACTTCCAGGAAAAGTTCTAGAAAGAATTATAAAAGGATAAGTTAATATCCAATTAAAAAGAAAACTGATCACCCTGCATTGTGGTTTCAAGAAAAAATCATGTCAAACTAATTTCTTCCTTCTTTAGCAGTAATATTACACTGCAAGACTGGAAGAATGAGCTATAAAATAGTTAGCTGATTTTTATTTTGTATAGCACATGGTAAATTATCTTGTGCTTTTTAGTGTGAACAATATGAGTAGTGGTTGACTTGACCAATCACCCTCAAAACTGAGATTAGTTTTCCTCAGGGGCAATGTCTCAATTCCCAACCATGTATAGGAAGATGAGAAACATCTGGGGGTAGCCTGGAGTGAGCCTCATTACTTTTGAGAACCCATATCCATGGACAAATCTTAATATTCTTTACCCATAACCACTTATGGGGTTGTTTCCAACATATTCACACTATTCACCCACATCCATGGCTTCCTTTGTGTTTGTCTTAGGGGATGGTTTTTTCCTGCGATTACAACTTAACTTTGTTCATAGCTAGATATAATTCCTTAAACCCCAGTCCATGATGTTCCAATATCTTGTAGCAGCCACAGGCACCATTCAGTGAGTGGGCTGTCTACTCAAGGGCAGGGGCAGGGAATAAGCCTCCATTCCTCTCACACCCTTTGAATATACTTTTCTTTTTTTGAAAAAAAGAGCAAATAGTCAAGGATAACCATGACCATTGTCTCTCCCTACAAACCCTCTACTCTTCTAAACCTCCAAATTTCCCTCACATCTACCATTATCCTAGTCACCTTCGAGTTTCTTCATCTTTTTCTCAAATTTGACTCTTAACTAAATTGAAATTGTTGTTTCAAAGTACTAATTAAACTCTGAATTTTCAAACTTGCTGATTTCTATCACTATTCATTCTTCTTGAGCTCTCCAGCCTTTGCTGTCTGTGGCAGCTAAAAGATATTGGAGGATCATGGGATGGGGTTTAAGGAATTATGTCTAGCTATGAGCCAAGTTAAATTGTAATCATGGGGAAGGACCATCCCCCAATATAGATATCTAGGTATCTTCTTACCTGGATAATTCCTCTCTTTCATTGGTGGCCAGGATATTCCCATACTTCTTGCTCTGTCCAATTTACTGCTCTTTTGCATTATCTCTGGTTCATTACGTATATCTTGTCCTCTCTCTGTGGCTATCCTCCAATTATCTGTTGTATGTGCTCTAAAGTATGCTCTCCGTTTTGGTGATCTTATCAAGGTTATGGTTTCATTTGGGAGATTTGGAAGTAGTCAAGTAAGACCTAAAGAATAGTCAAATAGTTTCATGTCATTTTGGAAGAAGGTATACAGCTGAGAATGTAAAAGTTTTGTGCTCAATGCTTTACTAAATAATATTTTTTTTACCAATTTCTTAGGGGAGAGAGAGAGAGAGAGAGAGAGAGAGAGAGAGAGAGAGAGAGAGAGAGAGAGAGAGAGAGAGAGAGAGACAGAGAGAGAGAGATGTGAATTGGGGAGATCATAGATATGCAAGAAATAGAAGGTAATTTAGAGTTTATGTGGTTCAACCCCTTATGCATATGTAGAAACTGAGGCTCATGGAGGTTAAATGATTTGCACCAGTTTACATAGGTAGAAAAAGGACAGAGCTAGGATTCTTATTAAAGTCTTGGGGTTCAAAGTTTTCCATTTTTTTGTTGCTTGAAAGTCATTAGTATTCATCTTACAGAAGTCAGAGTCACATATTTATCAACTGAATTTACAAAATTATCATTGCTAATCTTTAGATGTTTTCTTTATATGTGCTTCTAATAGTTATTGTCAGCTATAGGTCTCATTGGGCAACCTCGTCAAAATAAATGTTGGTCTTTAAAGAGCCTTAATTAAAAGTTAAACTGCAGGAATTGAGTTCTTTGGATGTTTCAAGTAAGCGTGGTCGAGGTGAGGTTTCCATGGGAGAAAATAATGATTTTTTTTTTAATAATTAGTAAAGCAAGTCAGATTTGAGTTGAACATTAATGAATAGGTAGGACTTGACTAGTTGGTGGAAGAGATTTGGAAAGTTATTTCAAGTACAAAAAAATCAGCGGACTTTAAAGGCACAAGAGGGAATCCACACTATGTAATTATGTGGGATTGAGAAGACTAGTGTGCCTAGAGTGAAAGATACCCAATGAGAAGTAGGGGAATGTTATACTGTATAGGTGGAATGTATCAAGATTATGGGGCTCCTTAAAAGCTGTGGAGAATGTCTTGGACTTGATGTAGTAGACAACAGGGAGATATTTTAGATTCTTAAGCAGTCAAGTAGAAGATGAAGTTACCAATGATGAGCAAAACGGATTGGAGAAGGAAAAGGTTGGGAGATTTCATCAAGAGATAAATATTCACATTTGAGTAGGTTAGCATTCTGACTTTGGGAAGCAAGATGATATAATTCTAGTCATCCAATATCTTGTTAAGGATAAGAGCTAGACAAGAATCCTTTATAGCTTAAAGATAAAAAGTGTAATAAATGAATTATAAACTGCAAGACTATGACACAGAAACATGTCTTGTCTATTAAGATAAAGAATGACGTGTAGCTAAGTACCTCTTAACTACTATTATATTAAAAGAGAAAATCCACAGAGGTGTTCATCACAGGGTCACATAAATGGAATAGATTTATTACATTCTGTGAGAATAAAATGAATTCAAAATAAATCCACAAACTGGTGCTCTGTTTTCTTAAGTGATGCTGTAATGATAAGAAATGAAATTTACAAAATGCCTAAAGCAATCTCCAATCATCCTTTCATTGATCAGCATCTTTTCAAGTAGGATAGAACTATCTGTATCCCACATGTCCATATTTCACAGAGCATTTGTTTAAATATCTTCGTAAACATAATTAGTATTGTTATCCAAAATGAATACTTTTAGAAAGACTAAGCTCTCTGGATTTTTCATGGGATGCTAGATTTAGTGCTGAAAGAGATTTTGCAGGTCAAATTCAAAACTCTTGTTTTTAAAATAAAGAGAACTTGAAGTTTCAGAGAAGATAAGTGACAGTATAGTAAATGCCTGAGAAGAGATTCAAATTCAAGTCTTTCCTGATGCTAGTTTCTGTATGTTTCCTATTATTCTAAATTGGCCCATCACTCATACAAATTATATACGCAGGAGTTGGGTAAACTGAGTTGGCTTCGTCTAGTATGTAGTACATTGGTTCAGCCGGGGATATACTGATATAACTGTAGGAAGTTATACTATTAAATACTGCTTTCCAAATGTTTAAAAAGTCCATCAGTTTCCTTTAAGATGAAGTAAAATGATTTCTCTGACACTTGACCAAATTTCGCTAGCAGAGGAGGAAAGTAAATTTGGACTAACTATATGAATCATCACTAAAATTCTTCATGTCTCCAAATTGCTGTGCTGTCACCATTGCCTACTTTAATAGAGCAAGCATAGGCTATTTTCCACAAATCCTGCAGTATGGAGTCTCAGGGTTCACCCACTGAACATTTTAAAAGGCTTAGCTCAAGTCTAGACATAAAAATAATGTCATTCAGTGGTGTTTATGCCTGACCTAAAGTATTTAAATTCCTCATATAATTTATAATTTTTAAAGTTTGTGGCCAAAATTATAGATTATAAAATTATAAAAAACAAATAGAAATGAATTTGTTGCTCAAACATCGTCACCATTCATAACCTAGACCCTTATTACCCTTCTGGTCTTCTTACACCTTACTCCCCACCACGTACTGTTCAACACAATGACTCTGGCCTCCTGGTTCTTCTATGAACAAGACATTCCTTATCTTGACTGCGTATTTTCTCTGCTTGAACCACATGCCTAGAACGTTCTCCCTTCTTCACTCTTTCTACTGATTTTCCTGGCTTCTTTTACATCCCAATTAAATTCTCTTCTTTTCTTGAAATCCTTCTCAAGCCTTTTTTAATACCAGTGCCTTTCCTTCTTTTAGTTATATCCTATTTCAAATATATAGCACTTTCTTTGTATATGTAGTCTCCTCTATTCAATTTTATACTCCTTGAGGTTAGGAATTATCTTTTCCTTTTTTTCTATTCCCAAAGTTTAACACAAGACCTGGCATTTAGTAGGCATTTAAAAGGTTGAATAGCCTTTTTTTTTTTTTAGCGAACTAAAAATGTTTTTACTCAAAAAAACATTGCTCGTATTTATTAAAATATCTGCTCATGATAAGCAATGATACATTATTTATTAGGCGATAACTGCCAACAATTATAGCAAAATGATCAATGTAGAAATTAATGCAAAGTTAATGGAAGTATGCTAGTAAGCTGTAAGACTTTCCAGATTAAGAGGGGGAAAACCCACATCAACTAAAGTACTTAAAGATACAATGCCCTGATGGCTTTGGAGACTATAAACGTTAATGTGACATTAAAAAATTCTTCCAGTTCTTGTGTTTCTCCAATCTGCCATTGATCTCAACAAAAAGTCCTCTTTGACTTTAATGAACAATCAGGGATCAGGCTCAAGCATCAAAGTATTTCTGCTTCTGTCTGCAAGAAGTTTTCTCTATCTCACTATCTCTGTCTTTCTGTGAATATGTCTTAGGTCATAAATTCTCCTAGAGGAGCAAGTTCCCTCAATAATCACATGTAGTTTAGCCTTAGCCTTGCTTTGGGCCCAGTAAATGGCATATTAGTTGCTGTTTGTACAGAATATCCTCACTGCACTGAGACTTCAGGGATAACCAGTGTACAGACATAAATTTTATAATGTATTTTGCATGCATAATGCAAATCTCACTTTATTTCCCCTTAGGGGTACCTGGTGAAGTGAATAGAAGGCTGACTTAGAAATCAGGTTAACCTGGGTTCAAGTTCTCTCTCTAACACAGAGAACTTTTTGGAACCTGGGGTAAATGCCTTAACCTTTCATTGCCTCCACAAATCTCTAAGACAATAAATCTAGAATTCTTGTTGGTCTGGTTACCTCAAAATGAGTTACCACACCAGAAGCTCCTTATTCTAATAAACTCATTTGGTAAAAGGGGGAGAAAGTCTTCATAAACCATATATCTGATCGTTTAATTTATTTACCAAGAATCTTCAGTGCCTTTTTTTACCTCTATAATAAAATACAAACTTCTTTGGATAGCATCTAAAGTCCTATGTTATCTGGCACTAACATGCCTCTCCAGACATTTAGCATTGCTTTCCTTCATGCATTCTGTATTTCTAATTGTCTTCCTTGATTTTGTAATTTCGACATACAATCTCTCACCTCCATGTTTGTGGATAGGTTATTCCCTATACCTGAGTTGCATTTCTGCTTTAGATAAGCCTCATGGAATGCTTTCCTCTTTCAAGGCTCCAAAGAGGAGCTATTTTTGACATGGAAATTTTTCTGATTCTCCTGTTATGTGGACCTAATGACATAATATTTACATAGTGCTTAGCATAGTGCCCAGCGCATAGTAGGTGCTATATAAAATCTAATGCCTTTGCCTCTGCTGTCATTTCGCTCTACTCCACTTCAAGAGAAGTAAGCTCTTTGAAGGCAGGGAAGATGCTTTATTTTTGTGTGTTTTTTATCCATTCAATGGCTTACAGGCAGAAGATACTGTATAAATGCTTAATGAATGAAATCGAATCCTTACAATATCTCTGACATAAGTGGCCAGGAGGATGATGGAACATGTATAATAATGGAGTCTTTGAGGGAGGAAGGAAAAGAGGCATGATACACTTTTAAGTATAATCTCCCTAATTAAACATTTATCTAGAAAACAATTAATGAATGAATAAACCAACCTCTGATTTGTAGCATTAGCTGATTTCTGAGGTGTAAATTCTTATGCTGGTCTGAGCTGACTCTAGAACACACATGTATTGTTAGCTCATAAATTGTTATTCCCATGATACTAAGAGGATAAATAGACAACTGTTGTTTGATTCTTTCCAACTCTTCATAATCCCATTTGGGATTTTATTGGCAAGATAATGGAGTGGTTTGCCATTTCTTTTTCCATATCATTTTATAGGTGAGAAAAGTGAAGCAAGCAACGTTCAATGATTTGCCTTGAGTGGTTGAGGTCAGATTTGAACTCTAATCTTTCTGACTCCAGGTCTGGTCCTCTATCCATTGTACCACCTAGTTGCCCTTTAAATATGATGATTTGCTCAAGGTGATGCAGTTGGAAAATGGCAGATTAAGTCAAATCTCATGTCCTCTGATTTGTAATACAGTACTCTTCCTAATGCAACTTGACATCATAATTTTTAGAAGAAAACATTTGATTGATATTAAAAATATGGAAAGAAAATTATAGACTTGTGGGAAGCCAGGTTTGACATCAGGGAGACTTAGTTTGGAACTATCCTTTTACACTAGTTGTATGGTCATGGGTAAGTCATGTAATGTCAGTTTCTTCATCTGTGAAATACGAACAATAACATTTCTCCCTTCTTTGTAGACTATTGTGAGACAGTGACTTACAGAAGGCTCATAAGATCATAGATTTTAAGCTAGAAGGGATTTTAAAGTTTATTTTATCTCACTTCTCTCATTTTATGGATGAGGAAACTGAAGTCCAAAGAGGTTATATGACTTCTATTGGAATAAGTTATCCATTTTCTTTTTAATTATGTAAAACAATTTCTGTCAATAGTACATGGCTCAATTAGGAGAAATGAAAGTTAGTTAATAGGCCCCTCTCAATTAAGTGGGAAATTGAAATGTATTATTTGCCCCAAGAAGCTCCAAGATTTTGTTCTTTGTAGAAAAGTAGGGATACACATTACCTTCTTGAGTTTTCTTCCTACTGTTTAATAACATGAGTAAAATAATTATAGTTCACATTTATAAAGGAATTTCCAGTTTACAAGGCATTTAATATTAAATTTTTCATTTAATTTTCACTGTTCTCTGTGATGTAAGTAAGAGAATCAGAGATTTAGGTGAGAGTAGACCTTTATATCATGGAGACCAAATATTTAATTTTACAAATGAGGAAACTGAGTCACAAATAATTGAATTAATATGTCCAAGGTCATATAGATGACCCAGCTTGGATTCTAAATTAGATCCTCTGGCTCCAATTCCTACTCCAGCTTTACATTCACATCATCTTGCTATCTCTCAAGGGGAAAAATGAAATATGTCTGGAAAGTTAAGTTGAAGTGGATTATTTTACATGCAAGTAGCAGATGTACATTTGATCCCATAGGCATAGAGAATCCTTCAGATTTTTGAATATAGCTAAAGTTTTGTCCTCAAACCTGTGCCTGAATCAGCTTACCTTAGCTAAGTGGAAGATGAATTGGAAAGGGGAGAAGCTGGAAACCAGAAGATCAGATTGAATGCTATTGCTGCAATTAAGAAGAGAAATGATGAAGGCTTGATTTAGGGTAGTGGTCTTATGAGTAGGAAAAGGGGGATGGATAGTTGCAAGAGATGTTGGGGGACAGAATTGAACAGAATGGTCAAGTGATTGCTTATAAAAGATGAAGTAAAGTGAAAGGATGTGAATGACAAGTTGACAATCTTGATTATTGGATGAATTATGATGCTGTTAATTTTGTGAAGTTTAGTGATTATCAGTCCTATTTGGGAGTGAATTGGAGTTGAAGAAACTATATGTACCTGGGGGAGATCTGAGAAGAGCTTTTTAACTGATACTTGGCCATATAAATAACTGGAGTTCATGAGAAATTGAAACAGAATAATTACATTTTGATGTGATTTTCATGGAAATCACAACTGACCCCAAATGTATACCTAGACACTTGCTAGGTGTATGGTAAGTCATCTAACTAGACAAGTCATCTCACTCCTCTTTGCCTCAGTTTCCTTATCTTAAAATGAGGATAATAATGGCACCCATCTCCCAGGGTTGTTTTGATGATTAAATGAGGTTAACTTTAGATTTCTTAGCATAGTCCTAAGCACATACAAAGCACTATATGTTAGTTATTATTATTACTTATAGCAGAGGTAAAGAAGGAGAAATCAGTAAGTTTGAGAAAACAAGATGAGAGCAGTGTCTTGAAGCTAAGAGAGAAAGGGAAAGGAAGTGAAGGAGAAGGAAATAAGCCTTTGTTTGGAACCAAGTACATGAAAGACATGCTTACCACCTTTTTTTAAAAAATATATTATCTCATTTGACACTCTGCAGAGATGTGGTGGTCAACAGTGCTCAATAGCTGTGGAGAGGTCAGTAATCAATAAATCAATTGAAAAGTATTTATTCTTTAGTAATTTTGATTTATGCACTAGGAATATGAAAACAAAGACCCTTTCCAAGGAATTAACTATGAAAGGGAAAGAGACTTAGAATGACAGTTTGGGGAAACGATCAGATCAAGGAAAGACTATTTAAAGATAAGGGAGACCAAAGTTTATTTTTAAATAGTAGGGAAGAGTCTGTACATAAAGACCTATTAAATATGGGAGAGTAGACAAATAACAAAAAGAAAAACTTTGAGAAACATCAGGAAATGGTGAGTTCAATTACCCAAGTAGAGGTGTTGACAAGGTCCTTATTTATTGGCAAGGTCCCTATTTTACTGTTTTCCTCAAAGAATGGAGCAAAAGAAGAAAAGCAGATTGTAATAAGAGGAGCTTGAAGTATAAAGAAGGGGAAAAGTAACTTATGGGGAATGGTCTTGATTCTCTTTGAAAAGAAAAAGGCAAGATTTCTGACAAAAGGAAGGGATGTGTGTGTGTGTGTGTGTGTGTGTGTGTGTGTGGTGAATGTGGCATGGGTGACTTGGAGCAAGAAGAAAAGGAGTGGAAAATATTATACAGGAAACATTACAGTGAATAAATTATGCAAAGATAGAAAGATTGTTATGTCATAAAGGCCCATGGGCAGCTAAGTAGTAAAGTGGATACAGGGCTGGGCCTTGAGTTAGGAAGACTTATCTTCCTGAGTTCAACTCTAGCATCAGACACTTATTAACTGTGTGATCCTGAGCAAGTCATTTAACCTTGTTTGCCTCAGTTTTCTAATCTATAAAAAGAGCTGGAGAAGGAAATGACAAATGACTTCAGTATCAATGCCAAGAAAATTCAAAAAGAGTCACAAATTGTCAGTCAATTTCGGAAAGTGACTTAATAGTAACGACAACAAGAAAAGTCCCAGCTGAGATGACAGAACATCAATTCGTTAGAGTAAGCCAGCAAAGTTGTTTTCTTTTAGCGATATACAAAACTTACAAGTGAGTAGGAAGGGGAAAGGTATATGGTGGGTATGATTTGGAAATAAGTTTCTAATAGGCATTTGTAGTGACAGGACTGAAAGGTCAGAGATTCAATGATAGAGGATGGTGTGCAGTGAAATTAATAATATGGTCATACTGGAAACAGAGGAAAGTGAGACATACCACCCCCCTCACAGGAGAGGTGAGACAAAAAAAATCAGGAGTTCAGAGTGAGGATGAGAAATAGAGTTAGAAGAAGAAATGTAAGCAAGGGAGAAGGAAGGACAATCATGGTTAGAGAGTTTCAGACTCTAGGATCACGATGGAAGCACATTTATAGGCGATAATGAGATCCACCCTATGACCAACAATGTATGTATCTGAAGCAGAAAGAGGGCAAAGGGCACTGCAGGAGAGGAAGCTGCTGAACTGGGAGACCAGGCAGCTTGAGCAGACATCAACATGAATATCCTGGGATGCAATTAGATGAGCAATGACTGGTTTCATGGAATAGTAGAATTGTGAGCACATGTTTTATTCTAAGTATGTACTGCCGAATACATCTTTCTCTTTCTTGCTACTCAGAAAATGATTTCATAAACACACATAGATTGAAATTTGCAATAACAATGAGATGAATTCAGAACTGCAGAGGCACTAGTGTTAATGAGAGAGAGAAAAAAAAACACAAACAAAATCTTTGCATATAAATGATTATACATATATTTCTTTTAATTAACTGGATAATATGGCACATTGTTAGTGAAACTTGCACCGATACGTCTAAGTGAGGCAGAACAGTTATAACTTAGTATCATCAAGGTCACTTGGGTAGATTCACACAGTAGAATTAACCTGAGAGAGAAATGTTTCATGGGTCTTACATATGTGGAGGACTCAGGGATATTTTTGCAGGAAAAGCAGAAATCAGTCCTCCTAGTCCTTGTGGAGTTGCATAGATACTAGACTAAGAATCTTTGGGTCAGAGCAACTATGCTACAGTATGCCAAGACCAGACCAATGTGTTGATTAGTCTATACTTGGATACATTTGATTGAGGACAACATTAAAAGAGCATATTTTATTTTGACTGGATGGTTTAATATTCAGCATACCATTATACTTTTCCTTGGAGTTCTTCTTTTCAGTTCAGTTCTCCTCATTATACCAGTTTCCCAGAGATGATGAGATATGTTTAATACTACTGTGTATAAAGTTTAAATATAATCGTCACCAATTTATTTCCCTGTATCTTCCATTACTTTCCTTTTTAAGCCTAAAAATTCACTCTTTAAAAAATGCTACTCATAATAGAATCAATAATTCAATATATCTTGTTAATCAGTCTCCCAAAATGTTACTCTCAGGATATTCATTAGTTATGGTTCATCTGATAGAATGGATGAAGAGTTGAGCCAGAAGCCCACTTGTGATGTGATGTGATGTTTGTGTGTGCATGCACATGTGTGTGTATGAGAGAGAAAGACAGAGACACAGAGACAGAGAGAGAAAGAGAGACATACTCAGGGAGAAACACAGAGACAGAAGGAATAGAAGAGCAGAGAAAAGAGATTTAAGTAGGACTAAGAAGTTACATGAATTATGAGGAGATCTTAGCTCAGTGTAGATATATATCATAAATTTATCTAAAGCAAATCATATGCAATCAAAATGGAATCTATAACAATTACCTTGTTTATATAAAGAGGAGAGTGATGATTGTCTCCTGAGTGTTAGTTTTGCTAGGAAACATTGTGGTCTTTCTCATTTCTGAGTTGAGGAAGAGGAGAATGGGGAAAAAAAGAAGGGAGGAGAGAAAGACAGACAGAGATAGAGATAGATAGAGGTAGATAATCAGTAAAAGAAACAAAAAGACAGAAATAGAGGGAAAGAAAAGGACAGGCAGAGGAGAGAGAGAGACAGAGAGACAGAGACAGAGACAGAGACAGAGACAGAGAGACAGAGACAGAGACAGAGAGAGAGTGTTTCAGTTTATTGGTTATTCCCTTGCTTGACAGAAAAATAGACTTCACCTCTTTGTTGCACATGTAAATGGTGAAAATTTTCAGGGTTCCACAATGTTGTCTTTTGGTAGAAGAAGGACATAGATGAAATGTGTGAATGAGTACAGAATCAAGCAGCCCCGAACTGTCCACCAGGGGAAGAAAGGGATTGGGCAAAGGAAAAAGCACTCCAATGGCCTGTGGCTTCAAACTCTACCCACTTTGCTTGTTCAAGAATGATCAAGTGCTAAGATCTTGGTGTACCCACCTCAGCCATCTTGAAAGTGACATCATGCCTTCAACATTAGAAGTTTAAGTGCACATGAGGTTAATGGAGATGATCAAGTGGGGAGCAGGTGTGTTGTGGCTCCTTGATTGGTGCTGCTCTATGTGACTACACACATGTGGGGTGAAAGCTTAATGAGCCGAGTAGAAATAGGTCAGTCTCCCCACAAGTCTGTTTTGCATCAAAGAGATTCTGCCATTGCATTTTATTATTCGCCTTCTCAGTACCAACAACATAGTTCATTGAAGTCATCTCTTTTTTTTTTGAAAGAGTAAGCAATTGGGGTTATGTTGCTTGAAGATTTGAGATATAATTACATTTTAAGGAGATTTTTTTTCTTGTACTAGGAAACTTCCTTCTCAATTCAGTTATTTGATTTTAGGTGTCCATTACTCAGATAAGTTTTCAGGCTTACAATGAATTGAAGAAGGAAGAGATATGCTTTATAAACTTAGAGAACAGCAGTCATGCTCCCTACCTCCCATCAAGTCCTCTCTTTTTCAGGTTAAACATTCCTACTTCCTTCAAATGTTTTGATATCTGATATGACATGAACTAAAGGATCTATGCTACCCCTGTTACCCTCCTTTGGCTATTTTAAAAATTATCAATGTCTTTCCTAAAATGTGACTCCAACACCTGAAGACAAGACTATATATAAATTCTAAAGAGGGCTGAGTAAAGTATGCTTTGTTGTTGTTCTTTAGTATTTTTCAGGCATGGCCAACTCTTTGTGACCCCTCTCACTTTTTCAGAAGATTTTCTGTAAAGATACTGGAATGGTTTTCCAGTCCTTTCTCCATCTCATTTTACAGATGAAGAAACTGAAGCAAAAAGGGTTAAGTGACTTCCTTAGGGTCACACAGCTAATATGTATCTAAGACCAGATTTGAACTCAGGTCTTCCTTACTCCAGGCCCAAAACTCTATCCATTGTGTCATTTAGTTGTCCCCAAACATGTCTCTCATTCCCTTATGCCAGGTTACTATGCCATTCTCTTAAAGAAAATAAGAATTGAATTAGTTTTTCCCAGATGTCATATCGTAATATTGAAATATATTGAGTTTTTAAACCACCAAAAGATGTAGATCTCTTCTCCCCTTAAAATAAATGATTTAACCATGGATTTGATAAGAGTGAAGTTGAGTTTTTTGACCTCCCAAACTTATATATTGTCACCTTACTTATTTAACTTATATTCAGAGCCTATCATGTGAAATGCCGTGCTAGATGAATTAAAAAGCCTGAATTGAAGTTGACAGGAGAAATATCAACAACTTCAAATGTGCAAATGATACCACTCTCAGAGTAAAAAATGAAGGGGAATTAAGAAATCTCTTGATGAGGGTGAAAGACAAGAGTGTTAAAGCAGGTTTAAAGCTTAACGTAAAAAGTGGGACCTTGGGAATTGGTCCCATTACTTACAGGTAAATAGAAGGAGAAGAAATACAGTCAGGTTTTATATTCTTGGGCTCAAAGATCGCTGCAGATGGCAACTGGAGCAGCAAAATTAAAAGAGTTTGCTCCTTGAAAGGAAAGCTACAGCAAATCTGGACAGAATACTGAAAAGCAGAGACATCAACTTGTTGACAAAAGGCCATATAGTCAAAGTGATGGTTTTTCCAGTAGCACTGAAAGTTGAAGGAAAACATAGCACCATAAAATTGACAATTTTTTGTTATGGTGCTGGAGAAGAATTTTTTTCCTTTTTTTCCAATTTATTTATTTTTAAACATTCACTTCCATAAGTCTTAAATTTTCTCCCCTTTCTTCCACCCTCCCTTTCCAAGAGAGCATGCAATCTGATATGGTTTCCACATATACATTCCTACTAAACATTTTCACTTGAGTCATGTTGCATAGAAAAAATATAACAAAGTGGGGAAACCATGAGAAAGAAAAGAAAATAAAAAATAGTCTGATTCCCTCTGCATTCCAACTCCATAGTTGTCTCTCTGGTGTGGATGGCATTTTCCATCGTGAGTCCTTTGGCACTGTTTTAGGTCGTTGTATTCCTAAGTCTATCAAAATCAATCATTGCAGACTGTGACTGTTTCTGTGAGCAATGTTCTTCTGATTTTGCTCACTTCACTCAGCATCAGTTTATATGTCTTTATAGGATTTTCAGAAGTCCACCTATTCATCATTTCTTATAGTACAATAGTATTCCATTACATTTAAATACCATGACTTATTCAGTCATTCTCCAATGAATGGGCATGCCCTCAATTTCCAATTCTTGGCCACCACAAAAAGAGCTGCTATAAATATTTTGTTACATGTAGGTCATTTTGCCATTTTGATGATCTCTTTGGGATGCAGTCCTAGAGGGAGGATTGCCAGGTTAGAAATACACATTTTTATAGCCCTTTGGGCATAGTTGCTAGAGAAGAATTTTGAGGTTCCCTTGGACAGCAAGGAGATCAAATCATTCAATACCTAAAGAAATTAATTTAGGTTATTCACTGGAAGGTAAAATGCTAAAGTGTAAATACATTGGCCACATAATTATAAGATGAGACTCATTGAAAAAGACTCCAACGTTGGGAAAGATTGAAGGTAAGAGGAAAAGGAGGCAACAGAGCATGAGCTGGATAGATAGTGTCATGGAAACAATGAACATGGATTCCAATAGATGAATAAAAGAGCTTGACATGCTATGTTCCTTGGAGTCACAAAGAATTGGACATGACCAAAAAACCGAACATCAAACAGGAACCACAAAGACTTTATACTTCTCCGTATTAAAATTCCTCCTATTTAATTTACTCAAATTATTCAAGCCTGTTCTTATCTTTCTGAATAATGACTCTGTTTGTCAACTATCCCTTGTAGTGTTATGTTAATTTCAAATGTTTATATGCATGCCACCTATTCCTTTATTCAAGTTATTGATTAAAAATGTTGAAAAAATCATAGGGACAAATACAAATCCCTAAAATAAAAGCAACTCCAAAGGAAAGCCACATCTAAGCTAACTAGCACAAATAATCACTCCCGAGGTCTAGCTATTCAACCAGTGCTGACTCTGCATAGTTGTTGTAGATTTCGAAATGGGTCAATGGTAATATCCAATCCTCTCTCCTTAATTCCAAAGAGCTAGAAAGTTGTCCAGCCTTAATTGCAATATCGACAAAGATAGCAGAGTAAGCAGACTCTTAATATGGATACTTTCACTGCAGAAGATTATGGATTATTTCCTTTCCTTACTTGTTTCAGTTAATTGCCTTCACTAATTATTGTAGCAGCCCATCCTGAAATATACATTGCTACAGCAAGTAGTAGAGATCATTAAGAATGGAAAATAATAATCTGTAATCTTTATCAAGGAAAAACATACACAAATTTATGAAATAAGTAATTTAACCCTGCATTTAGAATAAAAATGTAAAAAAAATACTTTGTAAAATTTAAAGACTCTGAGTCATGTTTATGTGGTTGAATGATGATTGAACTAGAAGTTAAAAGACTAAGTTCTGAGTGCTGAGACTGGAGTCAAGATGGCAGAGTAAAGGAAGCACTCAGCTCTACAAGTAGTTTCCTCCAAAGAACTTCAAAATAATGCCTCAAATTGAATTCTTCAGTAAAAGAGTCAACAAAGGTCAGAAAAATACATTTTTGTCTGGGCCAAGAAAAGGTTTGAAGGAGAGATCTATGACATAAGCATGGAGGTTGGCCTACAATGAAAAATATGATCAGTAAGGAGTTCTGGTAACTGGTCAGAAAGAGATTACAAGGGACATCTGTGATAGCACTAGATTCAGGACCAGGAACTGTTTTGTAACCCATTGTCTATACCCACTTCTGGCTCAAAGGTTAAAAGTAAAGAGGAGCACTTTCAGTTCAGAGGGAATGTGAGCCTTGAGAACCAATATCACTTTTGGTCATGGGGAATCAAAGACCCTGAAGAAAGGTATCATTTCCAGGCCCAGGGGCCAAGGGGACCCAAGGAGCAGTAACATTGTCATCCCAAGAGATTAGGGGACCCTCCTTGTGTAAGGACCAGAGTTGTAACTAGGAAAGCAGTGACCACTCCTGTCTCCAGATCACACCACCTTGAAAGCACCCAACACTTCTAAACCTAAATTAAACTAACTCAGAAAATAGCAGCATGGAAAAGTCTGAAGCTTAAGACAGTGTCCCTCTCTCCTCCCACACTGGGAAGAGCTGAAATTTAGCATAAAGTGCAAAATCAAGGAACAGAGTAAAAAATGAGCAAATAATAACAAAAGAATCTGACCAAAAATCCACCATGGTGACAGGGAAGATCAAGACAAACTCAGAAGAAGACAATGGAGTCAAAGTTTTTATAAACAAAGTCTAAAAGGGGGAAAAATGAACTGGACACAAACCCAAAAAGAATTCCCAGAAGAGCTAAAAATTATTATTACAATAAAAAAGAAAAGGAGAAGAAAATTTAGGTAAAAAAATGAAAATAAAGGAAGAAAATTAAGAAAAGACAATTACCAGCTTGGCAAGAGGCACAAAAAATACTGAAGAAAAATATCACCATAAAAACAGAATTAGCCAAATGGAGAAAAAGAAGTAACAAAGCTTCACTGATAAAAATAATTCCTTGAAAACAGAATATGCCAAATGAGGGGAAAAAAGATACAAAAGGTGACTGAAGAAAATATTTCTTTAATTAAATAGAATTACAGAAGTGGAAGATAGTAACTTCATGAGATATCAAGAAACAAAGTTGAAAGAATGGAAAAAGTGAAGAAAATGTGAAATTTCTCATTGGCAAAAAAGCTGACCTGGAAAATAGATTGAGATCTAAATTAAGAACTATTGATCTACCTGAAAACAAGGATGAAAGAGAGCCCAGACATCATATTTCAAGAAACGATCAAAGAAAACTGCCTCCATATCCTAGAACAAGAGGATAAATACAAGAATCTAATGATCAGCACCTTGAAAGAAACCTCAAAATGAAAACTCCCAGGAATATTGTAGTAAAATTTCAGACTTACCAGGTAAAAGAGAAAATACTCCAAACAGCCATAGAGAAACCATTCAGATATTGTGGAACCGCAGTCAGAATCACACAAGTTTTAGCAACTGACACATAAAAAGGGCAGAGGACTTGGAATATGATTTTCTAGAAGTCTAAAGAACTGGGATTAAAACCAAAAGTGATCTACCAGAAAAAGAAAATTGAATATAATCCTTTAAGGGAGAAATGGATGTTTAATGAAATAGAGCACTTTCAGTCATTTCTGATGAAAAGATTAGAGGTAAATAGAAAATTTGCCTTTCAAATAGAGGACTCAAGAGAAGTATAGAAAGGTAATCATAAAAGAGAAATCAGAAGAGACTCAATAAGGCTAACTAGTTTACCTTCCTATATGGGAAGATGACAGATGTAACTCTGAAGAATTTATCATGACTAAGTCAGTTAGAAAGATTTAACATTAAAAAAAAGAATGTGGGAGTATGTGTTGGGATAGTGTTAAAAAAAACCCTTATAACAAAAAATAAATTATCTCCCTCCAGAGAGAGAACTGATGAAATCTGAGTGTAGATTGAAGTGTAATGTTTCTCAGGGTTTTATTTTTTTGTATTTTTATCACCAATATGGCTAATAGGAAAATATTTTCTTCATGATTTCACATATATAATTGATATCATAATTGCTTGACTTCTAAATGTCTGCGGAAGGACCAGTAGGGAGAGAGTTCAAAAACTAAAACTAAATTGAACTAAAAACTAAAAATAAATAGGCAATAATTCAATTTAAAAATATTTCTTTAAAGCATAATCCCTTTGTCATCCCCTTATTCAACATACTCAAAGCTTCAATAACCTGTAGCTTCAAAAACTTTCTTTGCTTGTCTTCACAATAAGGCCCAGTATTTTCACATATTACTCCTCTCTGTGCTTTTTGATTTAGCTAACTGTATATTCCTCACACATTATTTATCCCCTAACTGCTTTCTTTGTGCTTTTGCTCTGTCTATTCCCTAAGCTAAGAATTAATTTCCTCCTCACTTTCACCTCTTAGATTCACTGGTTTCTCTCAAGACCCATCTCAAGTAACATTTCCAACAAGAGGCATTTATTTTTTGTAGCTGCTCAATTTTTTATCTTTAAATCTGCCTTTTTATATTTTTTTATGTATCTTCTAGGTGTGGCTTATGGAACTATATATATGCACCCATTTATTTTCTGAAATGCAAGTTTATTTAAAATGCAAGTTTCTTGAGAGCAAAGACTATATATCAATGCTTATTACAATTGCTGGCACATGGAGCATAATAAATGTTTGTAGATTGATTCCATTATATCACAATTGACTTTTATCTGAAAATCATACCAATGTAACATTTGAAAGAGCTATCAATGAATAACAAATTCATCTTTTATTTCTTCGCAGTTGTGTTACAAGAAAACAAGTCCAGGTAGAAAACTGTTTTGCATCAACTGTCATTGCCCTTCCCAAGGCATTCTAATGATAAAACTTTTACATATACAATAATAGCTGTTATTTATGGCTCTTTAGAACTGAGATTTGCTAGAAATAAATGACTGGTATTCCCAATGTGAGTAGCTTATCTAGTAACCCCCAAAGCTGAAACTAGTGAATCCCTTTAGTTGAAAGCGATTACTCATTATTACTGTTTGGGTTTTGTGTTGGTGGGGTGAGGTAGATGTGAGAAATAGCTATCTCAGGTCTTTTTCAAAAGTGATTTAGGAAAATTAAGGGAAACAGTAATGGGGAACTTCTTTATTCGGAAGGAATAAGTTAGCATTTTCTTCTCCTTATTTCCCCAGTGCCAGATAATAAAGCTTTTATTTTATGTAAATATATTCCAACCTAGAATAATTTAAACTCAGTTTTTCTTGATATGAAAAATAACTTGTCACTTGCATCTCTATAATAAATCCCATTGTTCAAAGCTTTTAAACTAATCTCTTTGCTTTCTTCTGTTGAATAACAGAATCTCACAGTTGGAGGTGACCTCAAAGGCCAACAATGAATAAGAATTCCCTTTACTGTATCTGCAACCAATGGTCTTCATTGGAAGACCTCCAAAGACAACAGACTCAATACCTCTCTCAAAGACGCTCTTTCCATTTTTGGATGTCATTTTCAGAAAGTCACTTGCTCATTAATATCAAGCTCACTCTTGCCCTTTTAAAACTTACACTCAAGTGGACAAAGGGTTATTATAGAGAAAAAAGGTTTCAGTTTTATTTTTAATATGTCCCTAGATAGCAAAACTAGGAGTAATATCAGCAAATTTGTGAAGAAGAAAATGGTGCCTAATGTTTCTAAAGCACTATAAATATTATTTCATATAATCTTCTCAAAATCCCTGGGCAGTAAGATTTATTATTATTTCCATTCAACAGATGAGAAAACTGGGACAGATACTTGTTAATATGTGCTACTATGTGTAAGGCAGAATTTGAACTGATGTTCTAAGCTTTGTTTTCTATGAACCGCTCTGCTTAGCTGCCTCTCAGAAAATAAAAAATATTCTGAACTATGAGGACTATGGAAACTTGGAATGGGAGGCCTTAGTAAGGGGTGTTTCATCTTTAGCTGACACCTTCAATCAAATCAGTCTAAATGTTGTCTTGCTTCAGGCCAGTTTTTTTTTTCCAGTTAGAGGAGTCCAAGGCCATACTGTGTATATAACTACAATAGATCTCTTAGGCCATCTAAGCCAAAACCCTTATTTCATAGATGAAGAAACTGAGGTCTGAGGAGATTCAATGAATTGTTCAAGATTACACAGACAGCTAATCATAAGTGTTGGACCAGATGACCAGGCATATCTTTTCCAATATGAAAATTTTGCAATTATATTGTTTGATGAGAGACCTGTGAGGGGAAAGTGACATATTGATCCCTTAGCACTTATTAATAAAATGTATCAATTTGCCACACTAACAGAGAACTGTGCCAAGAGAAAGAGGAAAAAATGTTTTAGCAAGCATAGTGGTCATCAAAAGAAAACAGAAGAAATCTTGAAAGCCACCCTTGCCTCATTCAATTTCAATAGATCCTTGACTTCTAATCTATGTTTATAATTCATCTTGAATGGGGGAAAATTAAGGTGGTACACTAGTATACTTACAGGTGATTCCCACCCCGCCCCCTCCAAAAAAGCTGGTAAAGTAAAATGATTCTGCAATACTTGGAGTGTTTTTTTCTTAATATAGCACCCAAATGAGATCAAAACAGTATAAATTTTACTTTGAACAAAATGATTTCAATATTTTTCTTTAAATTAAGAAATTTAATCTATTGGTATACAAATTGTGTCCAATATCATTGAGTAGATCATGTGATTCATTATGTATATGTTTATGTGTCTATGAACACACACAATACACATACATATATATGTATGAATAAATTATAAATCTTTTTCTGAAAATAAAAATGCTTTGTGAATTTTGACATGCAAATTCATAGAATGTTTTGCTTGAAGACATAAATTATAACATTATAAAGTTGTTTTTTAATACTCATGGAATAATCCTCTTTCCAACTCGTAAACCACACATGCCCTGGAGATATTTATTTGTATTTTCTGAACTGTGTCAATTTTATTACAAAAAGAAAATATGGCCTACCAGGATTTGCAAATGTGTCAGATTTGGGAATTTCTGCTTCATCAGCAAAGGAAAAAATACTGACATATTGCCAAAGCATTGCAAATCATTTATAGTGTCAACCATTCAAAATCATTTCCAGTGTCAGTCACTCTACATCAGTCTCTACCTCGATTATGTTCAACATTTTCAGAGACCTGCTCTAAAATGAAAATTGTCCAGAGGCTAAAAGGAGGGGTTGGTTTTTAGTAAGCTAAGAAAGTGCAACAACCAAATACCTTTTGATCTGCCCAGGGAACTTGATGTGACATAGTTATGACAAGAGTTCTCCTGTTCCGTTTGCAAAGAAATGATGAGAATCACAGTTAATCTTTTACTTAATGACTGCATTTTGGTGGTGATTTAAAAGGTAGCAAAACAAACTCTGATAATAAAGGCATCTGATTGTTTTGAAAATAGCTAGAACCACTATATTCCTTGGCTCAACGGTGAATTACTAATGGAACTGGTTAAATTTGCAAGGTATTGACTATTCTGAAGTGTGCCTGGGCAAAGAAAAATCTCTTTTGAAGAGAGGAACAGAGGTGATTTGTATGTGATCTCTGTGGCAAAGCAAGTGAGTGGCTTTCGCATAGCTTCAAGTAGATTAAGAAGATTTGAAAGATGAAACATTGTTTGGTACGAAGCCTTCCCCATATGCATGAAAACATAAGATCAAAATCTTAAAATTATAAATTTGTCTCATAAATGATTCAAAGATCCAGAACTAAATAGAAACTTAGAGACCAAATAGTCCAAGCCCATGTCTTACAGATGAGTAAACTGAGGAGAAGAGGGATTAAATTAGTTGTTTTAGGTTACAAAAGAAGCAAGTGTCATTGATGTACAGTGTGGTCAAAATTTCATAAAAAGAGTCAAATGAGAAGGGAAAGTAAATTAATTAAAATCCTTTAAAAACAATCTGGACTACAATTCCTGATAGCATTTGGTTTTAATTTGTCCATATTGATGCTTGGTTATGAATCTATTTCCATTGCATTTTTTCCTATTTTATGGAAAGCAATTATCCCAGATTATCTCTGTAATTATCACAAAATAAATGTGTAAAACACCAAAATATTCCCTTTCCTCATACTTTCTTGACGTCCTCATTTTCAGCAAAAGAAGGAAAGAAGGCTAAGCAGATGAGTTATCTTTGGAAGGAAAATATATTTCTGGAATAGTTGAAGAAAAACAGCTTCTTCTTTTCCTCCATAAGGAAAATGTATTGCTTCACCTCGTCCAAAAATTTAGGCAACCAGAAACTATTGTCCATTACTTCATTTTGAAACAAGCAAATAAAATCAAGAAAATAAAAGCTATGCAGTATGACCAATGTTGGTTTAGTTACTCTATAATGGCACATGAGAAGCATATTGCTCTTTCCCTCTTTCATTTCTATTTGGTCTGAAGATGATCTGCATTCAACTTTTCTATTCTATCAATCTGTTCTGTCAAAAGTTTTTAAAGAGAAGGACTCATTTAGCAGGAAATCAGAGTTGTCAGAGATTATAAGTAGGAGTAAATCATCTTGTATTTGTTTGCTTTTAGATTTTCCCTTAATTTTTACTGGTTCTTTGCAATAGAAAAGAAAATTTTACAGGTTTTAAAATTTTAGTGATTAAAATGACAATTTAAAAATCTATGGGGATTTTCATCTTTTATAAATGATTAATTCATGCAATAACCACACTTCCCAGTTGTACAGTTGTAAGCTTCATTTCTTACCAAGAATGGTAGCTGAAAAACAAAAATTTTGAAGACTGACCAATATAAAAAGAAATAAAATTAAGAAAAGCCATGGAAAAAGAATATAGAAAAGTTGCATGTCATATGAACTGTTGAACTTCTTCTGAAATAATGATTCTAAGGCCAATGATGACAATGTAGTAACTTCATGTTAACTAGTTTCCCCTTTGATCATTATTGATGAAAATTCAAGAGGGGTAGGCATATGTATGTATATGGGAAAAATCTTAACTTCCTAATAAAAATGAGTTATTCCAGTTCTTCAAGAGAAAATTTACCATTGTGAAACCTTTTTTTCAAGGATGATATTTTTTTCCATTTTGTTTAGTCTTTCACATGTGGTCAATTGTCTCTACTCCTTATTAACCCTAGCACCTATAGGAAGGCTGCATCACCTATCCCAATTTCAGTATCACCAGCAAAATGCATAGTTTCAATACTTACTTCACAAGATTGTTATGAAAGCTAAACATTTCTCTCTATATATTTGTGTGCGTTTGTGTGTTCACGTGTGTGTGTGAGACAGAGAGAGAGAGAGAGAGAGACAGAGAGAGAGAGAAAGAGAGAGAGAGAGAGAGGGAGGGAGAGAGAGAGAGAGAGAGAGAGAGAGAGAGAGAGAGAGAGAGAGAGAGAGAGAGAGAGAGAGAGAGAGAGAGAGAGAGTTGCATTTTGCAGGATTGGAACAAATGGAAGATGTTATAAAAAATAAAGATTTGTGTAGATATTGACCATAATATTCTTCCATACATGTCCTATTACAGTTCATCATTTTGGTGTGCAACTAACCATGGATTCTTGATTTTTTTTGGTAGAAAACAATTTATAGTGTGTCTTGTTGCTAGTGGTTTGTACTGTGAAATCCAGGAAGAGACTGGTTTAGGGTGCAGTGGTTCAGCAACTCCAAGATGACCACTAGATGAAGAAACTTATACTTAGAAGCAGAGATAAGCTGTAGCCAGTTCAAATTGGTTCAGTATAGTCAACTCTTAAATTTTCACTAAATTCAGCATTTAGGCCTCAGAAATTAGTAAATGCTACAAATCAGAGCTTGATTCATTTTTTCATTGTCTAGAGACAGATAGAGATAGAGAAAATGTTAACAAGACTAAACTCAAAAATGCATCATGTGAAAACTATTTTTTTTAGAGAACCAGATGTTAAACATTTACCTGCACAGTATAGCATGGTTTAGAGGGATTGGAACATAACCATAGTGACACAGTAAGAGTTTCTTTAGGGACTCAATATGAAGTCTCTCTCAAAATATATTTCATTTATTAAATTAAATATTTCCCAATTAACATTCTTCTTTTTTAATTTTGAGTTCCTAATTCTCTCCCTCCCTATGATCTCACAATACTTCTTGAGAAGGCAAGAAATTTGATATCAATTAAGTATGTGAAGTCATGCAAATATTTCCGTATTAGTCATGCTGTAAAAGAAAACATAGGAAGAAAATAACATGAGAAAAACAAAGTAAAAAATATTCTTCAACCTGCAATTGGAGTTCATCACTTCTCTCAGATGGTGGGTAGTATATTTTATCATCAGTCTTTTTCAATTGTCTTAGATCATTTTCTTGATCAGTGTTGGTAAGTCTTTCATAGTTGATCATTGCATAATATACTTCGTATAAAATTTTTTTCTGCTTCTGCTCACTTCAGTTTGTATCATTTCATAAAAGCCTTCTCAGATTTTTTGAAACTGTTACCCTCATTATTTATTATAACACTCTACTATAGTGTCACAATCATATACCACAACTTGCTCAGCAGTTGCCCAATTAATGGGCATCCCTTTAATTTCCAATTCTTTGCCACTACAAAAAGAGCTGCTCTAAATATTTTTTTTTTTTGTGCATCATGGTCATTTTCTTTCTTTTTTCATCTCTTTGGGATACAGACCTCATAGTTGTATTGCTAGGTCAAAAGATATGAAAAGTTTTAGGGTCCTTTGGCATAGTTTCAAATTGTTCTCCTGAATGGTTGAACCAGTTAAGAACTAAACCAAAGATGCATTTATTTATCTATTTTCTACATCCCTTCCAGATTTTCTTACTTTTCTTTTCTATTATTTTAGCCAATATGCTAGACATGCAGTGGTACCTCAGAATTATTGCAATTTACATTTCTCCAAGTGGTTCTCTAGAGAATATTTTTCATGTGACTCTGGATAGCTTTGGTTTCTTCTTCTGAAAAAAATCTATTCATATTTTTTGACTATGAATTGGAAAATGACTCTCATTTTTATTAATTTGCCTCAGTTCCCTACATATGTGAGGAAGGAGAAAATTGTCAGAGAAATTTGGTGTAAAAGTTTTACCCCAGTTTCTTATCTTCCTTCTAATTTTGGCTGTATTGGTTTTATTTGTACAAAACTTTTTAAACTTAAAATAGTCAAAATTGTTTATTGTACTTCCTGTGATACATTCTTTCTTTTGTTCAGTCATAAACTTCTCCCTTATCCATAAATATGATAGGTAAAATTTTCTTTGAACCTGAAATATGCTTATGATAGCACTCCATTATGTCTACATCATTTATCCCTTTTGACCTGGTCTTGGTAATTGTGTTCATAAACCCTTGATTTCTTCTGGAAAGTAGACTCTGAAGAATTTTGTATTATCTGCAGTTATTTTAAATATAATTTTTCTTTCTATCTCTTTCTGCTTGACTTTGTTTGCATGTGAAAGAAATGCTAATGATTTATGTAAGTTTATTTTATAGCCTCGAACTAAAGTTAATAATTATTTCAACTATTTTTTTAATTTGATTACCTATGGTTCTATAACACCCATGACTTTAAGAAGCTGTAGCATGTATAAAGGCGTGCCCTAATAAACCATTTTGACAGATGTTCTAAACCAGACTGAGGGACACAAACCCATTTGTGTTAGCAAGATATCTACCCCAATAATGCGATAACTTTCCCTGATAGAATGAGCAAATAAGAATAATTTGTTACAATGACCATGAAAGTGCCTGAAGCATATACTGCGGAACATTTAGAATTTGGTCAGACATTGAAGATGTCTGGTCATCCACTGCATCCTGGGTTGTCTCCAGACATCCTGGGTTTTTTCCTGCCACTAGACTTCAATGACTCTGAAAAGAGTGAGGCTGACAGCTGTGTAACTCTGCCTTACTTAAATCTAATGCATACTTAAGTCAAGACCATGATGTCATTGGTCTTCTAAAAACAAAGGATAAACAACAACATTACAGAATATGGTTCTCCTGGTTTTAGGTAGATTATGCATATCTTCATTTTTTAAAGTTTTATTTATTTATTTATTTTTAGATTTCACTATTCATTTCCACAAAATTTTGAGTTCCAATTTTTCTCCCCATCTCTCTCCTCTTCCAACCCCATAACACTTTGCATTCTGGTTATGCCTTCCCTCAGTGTGCCCTCCCTTCCATCACACTCCACCCTTTTCTTATCCCCACCTTCTCTCTTTTCTTGTAGGGCAAGATAAATTTCTATACTCCATTACCTGTATCTCTTATTTCCCAGTTATATACAATAACAACTCTCAATATTCATTTCTAATACTTTGAATTCCAACTTCTCTCCCTCCCTCCCTCCTCACCCATCCCCATTGAGAAGGCAAGCAATTCGATACAAGCTATATATATATATATATATATATATATATATATATATATATATGTATGTGTATATATGTCATTTTGCAAAACACTTCCATAATAGTCATATTGTGTAAGACTATATTGCCCTCCATCATATCCTCTCCCCCCTTTTTTTCTGTTCTATCATTTGACCTTGTCCCTTTCCAAAAGTGTTTACTTCTAGTTACTCCCTTCTCCCATTTGCCCTCTCTTCTATCATCCACCTTAGCCCACTTGTCCCCTTCTCCCCTACTTTCCTGTAGTGGAAGATAGATTTTCATACCAAATTTAGTGAGCATGATATTTCATCCTTAAGCCAAATGTGAAGAGAGTAAGGCTCACTTTTTCCCTCTCACCTCCTCCCATTTCTCCTCCACTGAAAAAGATTTTTCTTATCTCTTTTATGAGTTATAGTCTGTCCCACTCCATTTCTCCCTTTCTCCTCCCAATATTTTCCTCTCTCACCCCTTAATTTTATTTTTATTGTAGTGTGTGTGTGTGTTTGTGTGTGTGTGTGAAATCCCTTCACCTACCCAAATACTAAGAAAAGTCTCAGGAGTTACATATTTTATCTTTCCATGTAGGAATGTAAACAGTTAAGCTTTAGAAAGTCCTTTATGATTTCTCTTTCCTATTTACCTCTACATGATTCTCTTGATTCTTGTGTTTGAAGTCAAATTTTCTAATTAGTTCTGGTCTTTTCATCATGAATGCTTGAAAGTCCTCTATATCATTGAATGACCATTTATTCCCTTGAAGTATTATACCCAGTTTTTCTGGGTAGGTGATTGTTGGTTTTAATCCCAGTTCCTTTGACTTCTGGAATGTCCTATTCCAAACTCTTTGATCCCTCAATGTAAAAGCTGTCAGATCCTGTGTTATCCTGATGGTATTTCCACAATACTCTAATTGTTTCTTTCTAGCTGCTTGTAATATTTTCTCCCTGACCTGGGAACTCTGAAATTTGACCACAATTTTCCTAGGAGTTTCTCTTTTTGGATCTCTTTCAGGAGGTGAGTGGTAGATTCTTTTAATATTTATTTTGCCCCCTGGTTCTAGAATATCAAGGCAGTTTTCCTTGATAATTTCATGAAAGATATTGTCTAGGCCCTTTTTTTGATCATGGCTTTCAGGTAGTCCCATAATTTTTAAAATGTTTCTCCTGGATCTATTTTTCAGGTCAGTTGTTTTTCCAATAAGGTGTTTCACATTATCTTCTATTTTTTCAATCTTTTGTTTTTGTTTTGTAACATCTTGGTTTATCATATAGTCACTAGTTTCCCTGATCTCCACTCTCATTTTTAAAGAACTGTTTTTCTCAGGGAGCTTTTGAACCTCCTTTCCCATTTGACTAATTCTGCTTTTTAAAGCCTTCTTCTCCTCATTGGCTTTTTGGACTTCTTTTTCCAATTGAGTTAACCTATTTTTAAAGATGTTATTTTCCTCAGTATTTTATTTTTTGATTGTCCATTAGCAAGCTGCTGACTCACTTTTAAAGCTCTTCTATGGCCTGAGCCCAGGGTTTCAAATTCATTTTAGAGGTACTGGAGGCAGAAGCCTTGACTTCCTCTGACAGTATGCATTTTTCTTCTTCATCTGAAAGGAGGGAAGTAGATACCTTTTCACAAAGAAAGTAACCTTCTGTTGTATTATCTTTTTTCTCTTTTTTGGTCATTTTCCCAGCCAGACAATGACTTAATTGGAAAAACTGAACATAATTCTTGGGATTGGGGATGAATATCTAATGAAAAAAGAGTAGTTTCAAGCATTCCTGGTAGAAAAAAACAGTTGAATAGAAAGTTTGATGTTCAAATACAAGACTCAAGATAGTAAGCATGAAGGAGAAATCATCAAGGATTTGATTTCATAAGGGTAAAATGTTTACCTATGTGGAAAGATGATAGGTGTAACCCCTTAGAATTATGTCATTATTAGGCAGATAGGAGTAAATTGATTATGTTGAAATTGTCTCAACAAAAATAATGAATGCAAATAATATAAAGGGATGCACTAGGAGAAAGGAGAAGGGAGAGGAAGAATGGGAAAAATTGTCTTACTAAAGTGGTATGTGAAGAAAAAGGAAAATGAGGAGACAGGTAACATTTGAAACAGTTTCATATGAATTGGTTCAAAGAGGGAAAAATCTATATATCTGTATTTACATATGCAGATATATGTCATATACACACATGAATGCATGCATACATACATGCACACTAAATTAGTTTTAGAAATTTATTTTATCCAACAGGGAAATAGGAAGGGAAGGGGATAAGAGACAAGTAGGGTGTAATAAATACCAAGATGGATTAAGGGAGGAAGTGATCAGAAGCAAAACAGACTTTTGAGGAGTCACAATAAAAAGAGAAAAAGAAAGATAAACAGAAAAAATGTGATAGAGTAAAACACATAGTAATCATAACTGTGAATGTGAATGGGATGAGTTCACCCTTAAAATAGAAGACAATAGCTGAATGGATTAGAAATCAGAACCCAGCTATATATTGTTTATATTTTTCCTTATGCTCCAATAGCCATACATTACTACTGGAAAAACCACAGCTTTGACTTTACTGAACTTTGTTGGCAAAGTGTTTTTGTTTTTTGCCAAAGCTTTCCTTCCAAGGAGCAAGTGTCTTTTGCTTTCCTTACTTCAATCACTGTCTTCAGTAATTTTTGAAACTAAGAATATGAAAGCTGATACAGCTTCCATTTCTTCTTCCTCTGTCAGGATCCTTAGTTGTCTTTTTTTAATGATAGGTTTCAAGTCAACTTTTATACCTTCTTCTTTCATGCCAAGAAGAGGCTTCTTAATTCTTCACTTTTTTCCAATCAGAGTGGCATTGTTTCCATACTTGAGATGATTGATATTTCTCCCAGCAACCTTAATTTTGCTTTTGATTTATACAGCCTGGCATTTTGTGTATTGTACTTTTCATGTAAGTTAAATAAATAAAGGTAACAATATACAGCCTTGTACTTCTTTTCCAATCTTAAAGCAAACATTTGTTCCCTGTTTGGTTCTAACTGTTCCTCCTTGACCCACATACAGCAGTCCAAGGCTTTAGTGTAGTCAGTAAAGTAGAAATATATGTTTGTTTGTTTTTCTTTATTTTTTTCTGGAACTCCCTTGCTTTATCCATAATCCAACAAACATTGTCAATAGTTCCCCTGCCTCTACAAAAACCAATCTTTTATTTCTGGCAGTTCTCAGTTCACACATTGCTAAAGCCTAGCTTGCAGAATCTTAAGCTTAACCTTGTTGCGATGTAAAGTGAGGGCAATTATTTTTGTTTTTTGTAATTTGAACATTCTTTGACATTGGCCTTCCTTAGGATTTAAAATAATGCAATGACTACAAGGTGGGAGGCTAGAGTAGAAGTTCTTAGCTGGGCTTCACTTTGTTCTCCAGCTATTTGCAGTTTAATACTACTAGCACCTGAAAGATAAGACAAAAAGTAAAATATTAATTAATTGATTTATCTAAGGGACTGACATTTATTTTACTGAGTGTCATTGGGAATGAAATGTATTAAATTAAAAAACATCTTTATGCAAGGTAATTTCAAATTGGGATGGGAAGAGTGCTAATAACTATAGGGGGATTGGGTGGATCAAAATTGGTCATGTGCACCAAGTCACACAACTGGAATTTTGAAGGAAGCTCAGAATTTTACAAGGCAAAGATGGAGAAGGAACACATAATGGATGTTGAGAAAGTCATTTCAAAGACAAAGAGACAGGAGGTGGAATGCTTTGTTTGGGAAAGGCAAGTAGAATACTATCTAAGACAGAGTTATGTAAGAGAGATTAATGTAGATTCATTTTGCAATGAAATCTGAACATTAAGTGTGAAATACTTTAAATACAAAGCAAAGTGTATTTTTTTCCCTAAATACAAATTGGAGTGATGGGAACTTCTTGAATAGTGAAATGGCAGAGTCAGACCTGTGCTTTAGAAATATCAATTTGACAGCATGGTAGAAGATATATTAGACATGAGAGAAATTAGAATGAAGGATGTTAGGAATAGGAATTGCACAGGCTCCTTCATAGAGCTAGAACTGTGTGACCCTGGATATGACATTTATAGTCTTTAAGAGTCAACTTTATCATCTCTTAAAAGCTATGATGGTGTGATGATATCTTCACCATTTATATTCCTGGGCTCTTGTGAGGATTAACTGAATGTTAAAACAAAAGAAAACAAAACGTGAATATCATCTATTTTATTATATGTGATATGAGTCTAAGGAAGATAAAATAATATACTTTGCAAATAAATATATATTTAATCAACCAATTTAAATTCACAGATGATATAGAATTGACAGATTTCAAAATTCTATTTGGAAGGAAATTACATTTCACGTATCTAATTTAAGTGTTCTGCTAATTGCTTAATATATACAGTTGATATTATTACTTGGGAATAAAGTTACTCATCTATGACATCATGCCAAGTAACTGAAGAACAGAGCTTCAATACACTTGCACTGATGATGACATTTGATATAGCTGACTGTATTTTGTGCATTCATTTTCAGTTTAAAAAATATGCCAGTATTGAGAAAAAGAGTCACATATTCTTTCCTTTGTGTAAATAACTGTGCATGGCCCCAACAGTATTCAACTGACTTGTTCCTATAGGGTTGATAGTATTCACATTTATTTTGAGTATATCAATTTGCTTTTGTATTGTGTGTCTCCAGATTTATAAGCACATGGTCTCGTTTTGAAAAAAATCTTGATAAAACTATGTAATGAGTTGTTTTTCCTACCTCTAGGCTATTCCCTCTCTAATCCATCTTCACCATATTTATTCATATTACCATTACTCTTCTCCTTAAAAATTCTCAAACCCTACCCCAGTTATCTGTAAAATAAAGTGCAAACACCTGAATTCTATTTAAGATCAATCAAAATCTGACTGCAATCTATATTACATAGCTAATCTTATACTACCCCTGTTTATATATTCTGTATTCCTGAGAAACTGACCATTCTCCATTCTGTCCTCTCTGATTGCCATGCTTTTGCTCATTCTATCCCTCATGCTTGGGAATGACTTCTTCCTTTCCTCTACTGTGTAGCCATTTGATTAACTCTTTCCCTTCATTAAAAACTTATACACCACTTCCTCCATGGCATTTTCACTATTTTTTTCAGGTAGGAATAATCTTGTAGAGCAAAAAATGCTTAATTTTAAAGACATGGATTTGAATTCCAGTTCTGTCATTTATTTTTTTGTGTAACATTGAGCAAATCATCTAGATCCTCTTGGCCTAAGTTTCATCATATGTAAAGTGAGAAGGTTGGACTGAAGGTAAAATGAGAAGGTTGTCCAATTTTATATCTAGAATCCTATGATCTTCCTTTCTCCAAATTTCTCATAAAACCAGATATTTCCTTTCCACTTTTTCATTCTCCACTGTAGCATAATTATTTGTGAGCTAGACCATGTACACTCTGAGCATCTTTCGCCCTACTGCCCATTATTTCCTAAGCTCCTTGAGAGCAAGGCTATGTTATAGCTATCTTTGTAATTCCATTGTTTTGCACAGAGTAGGTATTTAATCAATGTTGAATTGAATGGAAGTGCCACTGCAAAACAGTGACACTCTTATTTGTATACCAGATCCAACCCCCTCAAGAGGCACTAAAGTATCATAATACTTAATAGTTTTCCTGAGTATCCCAGCATAAATTGATTGTTCTGTTCTTTTGCAGTGTTATTAGTTTTTGAATGAAATGTAAAATACCAGTAAATATTAATGAGCTCAGACTTTATACGCTAAGCACAAATGTGTTTTTTGTTATATGAAAGGAATACAATGACCCTTATGTAATCAAGTCAATTGTCACTAAGGTCCATTACACCTCTTAATAACAGATTCTTCAGTCTATGATGAAGGCATGATCTCCCCTACGAGGCCGGTTCTGATCTCTCATATATTTAGTGCTCTCTCTCTGTTTCTAAAACTTAGTATCTTCCTGTTATTTTGCCCTCCTTGGGAGGGTAGGTATTGGTCATTAGAGAATATAGACCACTTATATAATTGATATAAGGAAAAGCTAATGTAGAAATTTCCTACATTAATAAAAGTAGAGAACGTATCTTTAATTTATTCCATTAATTCAAGGAATCTTAATCTGGGATTTATGAACTTGTTTTGTAAAAAAATATATATATATATGCACATATACAAAACTATTTCAATATGATCAACTTTCTTTTTAATACTAGATATTTTATTTTGGGAATCAAAAAAATAATTGTAAGAAGAGATACATGTCCTTTCTCAGACACTTAGAAGAGTCTCATCACATATACCCCGCCCCAGTCTTTCCCCCAATCAAACACACACATACACACACACAGGTCTCAGAACCTCTGTCTTAAAAGAATCATCTGGGCACTGAGAAATTCACTGACTTAACCAGAATCATATGACTCATTTGTGGTAGAAAATGGACCAACACAGGTCTTTTTAATTTCAAGACTGACACCTTATACTATTTAAATGACTTTCCTATTTTGTTTGTATGTTCTGTTTACTTATTTGTGAACATTTCTCTTACCCCTACCAGTAGAATACAAATTGTGTTCTGAAAGGCCTGCTTTCCTTTTGTCTGTATTCTCAGTACAAAAACACCATGCCTTCCATGGTGTATGCACTTAATAAATGTTACCTGATTTGGATAAAACTGAAATGAATCTAATGGACTGCTAAGCTTAGGGATAGGGTTGGAGATAATTTCCAGTTTCCATTGGGGGGAGGATTACAGACTCCATTAACAACACTACTAATTGACAATTTCTTAAATTTTTAGAAACAATTCACTTGGATAGAGTTATTTTCTGATGACAAAAATGATAGTTTGAGCATGGATTTAGAAGTTGGGCTACATGGAGTCAAAAGGATGTCTATTTTTCCCCAGTTCTCATAAGAGTAGCTGGTTTGGATTATTAATTGTGGGCATATATGTGACAGTACTCTTGAATTTGAGTGAGTCTCTATTGTGCAATTCATATACATTGGTATTCTAAGCCCGAAGTCCCATTAGTATGTCAAAGACTAGGTAGACTTCTGATGAATGTTTATTTGGCACACTGTTCAGCCTGTTATGCACAAATGCATAGAATTAAAATAATAATTTCTAGTTGATTTCATGCTTCTGTAGCTTAATGGTCTCTGATGCTTATAGTAGATCCATTATACATACTCTTATACAGAAAAGATGCACTGAAAGAAAATGTCAGCTTTTGAATAAACCACCATCCAAATTTACTCCCAAATGACATTGAAAAGAAAATTGGAAATATGACTTCTAGAAGGATTTACTACTGTTTCTTTTCTGGGTAATTTGATACAGTGGTATTCATAATGATCAGTGAAGTTCTAAGAGAAATCTTCCTGCTCATATCTATGCACTGACCTGACATCTCTTGTTTTTCCTTTAAGTGCAGTTGAATGTAATTAACCAACAACTTGGAATTTGATTCAAATGTCACATTTTACAAGTTGATGGTGATTTTCCATGCCTGTCCCAAACTGGGAGGTTAAGAGCTCAACTTGATCTATATGTTGAGCAAATGTTTACATTCTTCGTAGAAGTTGGAAACTGACATGTTACATTCTAAATATTCTATCCATGTAAATAGAGTGAGTAAACTCTTCCCTGGCTATTTTAACAGAATAGACCCTTCTAATAGAAAATGGCAGATATGTCAATAACTCCAAACAGTGAGGAGCACCAAAGTTACTTGGTTTTATAGATAACAATATTTAAAATTCACTAATTTATCTCCATAAAGACGTTTTACATTGAAATAAAAAATTAGATGCAGTTCCAGACTGAAGAAAAATTAAGTTGGGTACAGAAAATTTGAAATTGAGCAAAGTGGGAAAGCCAAGTCATTTTATGATGAAAACTTTTCTGTGCATAATGCATGAATTGTCAAATTCTGACTACTAGCAAAATTATTATTGCTCAGCATATGGGAGCATTTGCCCTTAAGGGAATATTTTAACTGATAGAACAATCAAACCCAAATACTTCTGATTATTGGATCAATGTTAATGTAGAAGAGAATATTTAATAGATTATCTAAGTATTATATACTGGAACTTTTCTTGTTCAAGATGTTTTATCATAAATTTTTTGTCATGACATGGAAAAAGGAAAGGCAATGTTTTTGAAAAAAATATTCTGAGTTGTCAACTCATAGTAGATACAAATTTATTTCAACTGGTTGATAAAAAGAAATTCTCAGGCCCCAAATATTCCTTTTCAAAATGAGTTGCTTCATGTTTAAATGTAAAGGCTTCAACTAGGTACAAAACACTAGCTGTAGTGTTACCAGAATTGAAAGTACCTAGGTCTAGATATACCTGTGTCTGGATAAAGTGTCCATCAAGCACTTCACTTTATATCTAGAGTCAAGATAACAGATAATGAAGGTCTGAAATGAGGTGATGCGTGATGGCTTTGAAAGTGGAGAGAAGAGGCTGAATTTGAGGATATTTCAGTTAGAATTGATAACATTTAGCAGCTCAGTTGGATATGAAAGGAATTTGAGTCAAAATTGTTACGCCAGATAACTGAAAGGATGGGAGAACTATTCAAAGGAAGAGAAAACTTTGAAGGAGATAGGTTTTTTTTGAGAAATGTTATAATATTATAGTAAATAACTAGAGATTTTGTTTCCTTTTTCATTTACATTATTATTGTACGTATCAGTGAATGCTCAATTATAAT
Organism: Bettongia penicillata ogilbyi; assembly: GCA_023548195.1. Lineage (NCBI taxonomy): Eukaryota > Metazoa > Chordata > Mammalia > Diprotodontia > Potoroidae > Bettongia > Bettongia penicillata. Next base: position 1,993,631 of record JAJHZJ010000786.1, read on the forward strand.
TTGGAAGACCGAAGATCAGAGTATCAGAGAAACTTTTCTATTCCTGGATATGCCTTTAATAACACATGTGTCTTTAAAAAAATCACTCAACATCTTTGGCCCTCAATTTGTTTATGTGTAAAATGAATTGTTTGCACTTATTTTTAAATTTAATGATGAACTTATGGGGGTAGAGCCATGATGGTGCAGTAAAGGAAGTGCTCAGCCAATCTCTCCAAACATTAACTTCCAAACAAATTTAAAATAATGTTTCACCTTGAATTTTGGAGTGAAAGTCAACAAAAAGATGGACTGAGACATTACCCTAGTTTATGATAACTTCAAACAGCAAAAGAAGAAATCTGTGGCATAGGGTTTCTAACCTAGAGCCTTGTGGATGATGCACATGGTGGGTCTAGGAGGTGGTGATAGAAGTAGTAACAGTTTGAGGAACTCAAGGCAGATATGGTAAATATATTTGCCAACTTGTAAGAAAGAGATTACAAGGAATTCCTGTGCTAGCACTGGATGTCCATGTACATACTATTTGACAGCTTCATTGCCTATATTTATTTTGGGTCACAATTCAAGGGTGAAGAGGAGGACTTTTAGTCAAGAGGGATAAGGACCCTTGAGGAGTAGTATCATTTCCAGTCCCAAGGTAGCAGCAGTCCTGCAGAGCAGTATCCAAGGCAATATCAAGGGATCAGGGGGCCCTTCCAGGTAAGAACCAGAAGGTAAACTAGGAGGAGAAGACAGTACTTCCTAGATCATTTCGCCTTGGAAGCACTGAAAACTTCTGAGCACTCAAAACTCACTCTGAAGAGAAGTAGTGTGAAAAAGTCTAAAGGAATATATTAGGTACACAACACAGAGTAGTAAAGCACCATAGCAATCTAATGTCTGATAAACCCAAAGACAAACCTTTTGGGAAGAGAACTCAGTATTTGACAAAAGCTGCTGGAAAAACCATTTGGAAAAAACTAGGTTTGGTTCAATATCTCACACCACATACCAAGATAAGGTTACAATGAGTACAATATTAAGACATAAAAGTTGATACCATGGGCAAATTAAGGGAGCATGGAATAGTTTATCTATAAAATCTATGTATAAGAGAAGAACTTATGACTAAAAAGAAGATAAAGAACATTATGAGATATAAAATTAGTAAGTTCGATTATATTAAATTTAAAGGTTCTGCACAAATAAAATTCAATGTAGCCAAGATTAGAAAAAAGCAAACAGATGGGGAATATTTTCTAGCAAATGTCTCTGATAAAGGTGTTATTTCTCAAATATCTAGAGAACTGAGTCAAATTTATAAGAATACAAATCATTCCCAAATTGATAAATGATCAAAGGATATGAACAGGCAGTTTTCAGATGAAGAAATAAACACTATCTATAGTCATATGAAAAAATTTTCTAAATTACTTGTGATTTAGAGGAATGCAAATTAAAACAGCTCTGAGATACCACCTTATAACTAACTGGTTGCCATATGATAGAAAATGAAAACCATAAATGTTGGTTGGAATGTAAAGAAATTTGGACAATAATATCCTGTGGTGGGGTTTTGAACTGATCCAACAATTCTGGAAAGCAGTTGGAAATTATTCCTAAAAGACTATAAAATTATGCATACCCTTTGACCTAGCAATATCATTAATAAATCCACATCACAAAGAGATTTTTTTAAAAAGGGAAAAGGGTCTATGTAGCAGCCTTTTTAGTGGTGGCAAAGACTTGGAAATTGAGGGGATACCCAGAAATTGAGGAATGGCTGAACTAGTTGTAGTATATGAGTATAATGGAATGCAATTGTGCTGCAAGAAATGATGAGCAAATTTATTTCAGAAAACCCTGGAAAGGCTTACATGAACTGATGAAGAATGAACTGAGAAGAACCAGGAGAATATTGTGCATAATGATAGCAATATTGTATGACGGTAAACTATGAATGATTTAGCTGTTCTCAACAATATGAAGATCCATGAGAGTTCCAAATCACTGTGATGAAGAATGCTATCCACCTGCAGAGAAAGAACTGCTCACATCTGAACTGAGGTTAAAGCATACTATTTTTTCACTTCTTTGTGTTTTTTTCTGTTTTCTTTCCAAACATGACTAATATGGAAATATGTTTTGCATGACTGCACATGTATAAGGTACATTGAGTTGCTTACCTTCTCAATGAGGGAAGAGGGAAGGGAGGGAGATAGAGAATTTGCAACTCAAAATCTGTAACTCACAGAGTTACAAAATATTTTACATGCAATTGGGGAAAATAAAATATTATTAAAAGAAAAAGCTTGAAGCTTGAGATATTCTGCTACATCTATCCCATACCAGAAAGAGAACACCGTTTCAAGCGAAAGTTTAAAATCAAGAAATATAGTGGGAAATTGAGTAAACCACAACAATAAGAACAGCAAAAGAAACTCTAACCTTAGCTATTATGTTGGGAGAGATTCAAGACCCAGTGGCCTGGAGTTTGTTAAATGGAGAAGATTTCTAAAATTCAATCCTGATTCTTATATAACAGTAAGAGATTAGCACTTAAAAAGGAAGCCAGAAGAAAAAGTCATAAGGGTAGCGATCAAATGTAACAAATGACTTCCTCTTTATTGTATATTTAGATTAAATAACCTGAGGAAGAGTGAGAATTAGCCTTTCTCACTTTGAATGATCAATTTAAGTGCGTATGTTTGCATTACAGCTCTTAATCTGGAGGCAATGAGTTTACTTACCTATCTTTCTCTTTTTCTTCTTCCCTTTCTTCCTCTTCTTTCTAGTCCTTTGTTCCTTCCTTTTTCCATAGCTTTGTTCCTTTTACATTTCTTTCTTCCTTTCCTCTTCTTCCCCTTCATTTTTTGTTTATCTCTCTATCTCTGTCTATTTTCGTTTGTAATTTTTCTAGCTAGCTCATGTCCTCCACTGTAAAAACCATAATTCTAAATTATTAATGATGAAACAGACATATTTACATTAAGCATAAAACTGGAGATTCCAGTTCTTGCTCTTGTAGAGGTTATCTCTAACCCTGTATGAGATAGATAGAGAAACAGATGGGTAGACTCTGTTGGGTTATAATTGATTTCCTTTGTAATTCTATGTATTTTAGGAAGTTAAAAACATTATTCTGAGAAATTGTCCATTAATTTCACAGGATTGTCAAAGAAGTCCATGACATACACACAAATGAACCCCTGATCAAAAAATAGAGGGAAAGCAATGTGAACATGTAGTTGTTATTGACCTATATTTGTTTCCAAGGTCTACCATTTCATCTGTTACCTTGAGGAAGTGATTTAATCTCCATGTTTCTTATCTATTAAATGATGTTTGGTCAAGTGAGGTGACCTCTAGGGTTCCTTCTACCTCTATATCTATGATTCTTTGTTCTTATGGTATCAGTGAGTGTGACCAGTGATCATTCTTTTGGATGTTCCTGGTATTTCATTCCATGATATGTCTCTGTTTCAATATTATAGCATTTACAAGGAAAATCTTCCAATAACTCACATGTAGAAAAAACTGGGGAGTTAGCAGGAGTTCTTCCTGGAAAAATAACCTAAGCCTGGTCTGTATACATGGGAGTTTTCAGGTCAGTTTCTTTCACTATAGAAGTAAAGTAAGGGCTTCATAGGTCTACAGTGAGTTATTCATATGCTGCTTTAATGTTTCTCTGAATTAAAATAAAAACAATTTCTCTGGGGAGTTGGGAGTTTTGCATATTTAATTATCAGCTATGCATTTCCTGTTCAGTGTCTTTCTATTTTCTGCTAACTCTCAGATGGAGGATAATAATAAATGTTTGTTCAGCAGCAGCTGGTCTCAGATTGTTATCCTATCATGAACATCTTTTATTTATTTATATTCTTTTTAACCCTTTTTATTCTCTACCCTCCTATCTGAGACCTTAAACAGGAGAGATATTTGCACCAGTCTTTAAACAGTCCCTTTCAAGTTCTTCCTGGTGAATTGAGTCCAGCTGTATTTATATACTCAATCACACGTGACCCACTGAGCAGCAATGGAAATTAAAATGTTGTTTGTCTCTAGTCCTCTTCAATTGAAAATTAAGATAAATTCTGGAACAAAGAAGAACAGGTCTTCAAACATCACATAATGTTTGGACAAATATTATACCTTTGTAGAGAGTCATCAGGGAGAATTCTTTAATGTTTATTTCAGTATAAAAGAGTAAAGTGACTTTATTTTATTTTTTCTTCATTTCAATATTTTCTTTTCTTAAAAAGTTTGTTTAGTATTTTATTTTCCCCAGTTATCAGCAAAAAAAATTTTTAATATCAGTCTTTAAAACTTTGAGTTCCAAATTCTCTCCCTTCCTCCCTTCCCAACCCCCTCATTGAGAAGGTCAGAAATTCGATATGTTATACATGTGTTCATGAAAAAAAATATTAGTAATGTGTAAGAAACATAGACCAAAAAAACTCAAGAAAGAGAAAACAGAAAAAAGTGTATGTTTCAATCTGCAGTCGGTATTCAGACAATATCAATGATTTCTCTGAGGACTGATAGCATTTTTCATCATAAGTCCTTTGGAGTTGTCTTGGATCATAGTTTTTCCAAGAATAGCTAAATCATTCATAGCTGATCATCCTAAAATATTGCTGTGGCTTTGTACAGACTACATTTCACTATTCATCAATTCATGTAAGTCTTTCCACATTTTTCTGAAAGCATCCTGTTCATCATTTCTTATATCACGATAGTATTCCATTATAATCACAAATCACAATTTAGTCAGCCATTCCACAATTAATGGATATCCCCTCAATTTCCAATTCTTTGCCATCAGAAAAGAGCTACTATAAATATTTTTGTACATATAGATCCTTTTCCTTTGTTAAAAATCTCTTTTAGGATACAGACATAGTAGTAGTATTACTAGGTCAAAGGGTATGTATGGTTTTACAACCCTTTGGTCATAGTTCCAAATTGCTCTGTGGAACAGTTATATCAATTTACAACTCCACCAACAATGTATTAATGTCCTATTTTTCTCACATTGCTTTTTGTCATTTTTCTTTTATGTCCCATGAGCCAACCTAAGAAGTATGAGGCAGAACCTCTGAATTATTTTAATTTGCATTTCTTCAATCATTTGATTATTCCATCTGAAAAACTGTTCATATCTTTGATCATTTATCAATTGGGGAATGGCTCTTATTTTTATAAATTTGACTCAATTTTATATATGTTTGAGAAATGAGAGTTTTATCAGAGAAACTTGCTTCAAAATTTTTCAGTTACTTTTGCTATTTCTCTCCATCTCATTCCCGCTAAGTCTATTCTCTCTTCTTTCACCCTGTCCCTCCTCAGAAGTGTTTTGCTTCTGACTTCCCCCTCCCAAAATCTGTCCTCCCTTCTATCACTCCCCCCCCCACACACACCTTCTCTTATCTCCTTCCCTTCTTACTTTATTATAGGGTTAGATAGATTTCTATACCTAATTGAGTATGTATGTTATTCCCTCTTTGAGCCAATTCTGATGGGAGTGAGGTTCACTCAATCTCCCCTCATCTTACCTTTCTTCCCCTCCAGGGTAAAAGTTTTCTGTCACCTCTTTTAAGGACATAATTTACTACATTTTATGCCTAACTTTCATTTTCTCCCAGTACATTCCTCTCTCATCTCTTAATTTTATTTGTTTTTCGGTATTGTCCTTTCATATTTAACTCATACCTGTTCTCTCTGTCTGTATGTACTACTTATAACTACCCTAATAATGAGAAAGGTCTTTTGAGTTAAAGTATTATCTTGCCATGTAATAATGTAAGCAGTTTACCTTAAATCACTTATGATTTCTCTTTCTGACTTAACTTTTTATAATTCTCTTGAGTCTTGTATTTGGAAGTTAAATCTTCTACTCAACTTTTGTATTTTCATCAAAAATGCTTGAAAATTCTTTATTTTGAGGTGGCATCAAGATGGCAGAGTAGAAACTCACACCTACACTAGGTCTTCCCCTAAAGACTCTCAACGAATTTTAGAGCAGCAGAAGCCACAGAACAACAGGGTGGAGGAGATTTCCAGCCCAGGGTGACTTGAAAGGCTGAAGAGAAAGATCTGTCACACTACATGGAGTGGAGCCCAGCCCAAGGTGCCATGGCTGCATGGCACCAAGAGGAGGACCCAAGCAAGCCTTGGGGGGCAGAATCCCCAGTGGCAGTAGAGAAGTAGAACAAAAATTGGGAAGAGAAATGAGAGTGAAGCAAGAAAATCATGAAAAATGAGTCAATAACTTGCTGAAGGAGACTCAAAAACGCTGAAGAAAATAAGAGCTTTAAAAACAGGCTAACTCAAATGGCAAAAGAGGTCTGAAAAACCAATGAGGAGAAGAATGTTTTAAAAAGCAGAAATAGCCAAATGGAAAAGGAGGCTCAAAAGCTCACTGAAGAAAATAGTACTTTAAAAATTGGAATGGAACAGATAGAGGCTAATGATTTTATGAGAAATCCAAAAATAGAAACTCTTAGGAACATTGTAGCCAAATTCCAGAGTTACCAAGTCAAGGAGAAAATGTTGCAAGCAGTTAGAAAGAAACAATTGAAGTATTGTAGAAATACAATCAGGATAACACAAGATCTAGCAGCGTCTACATTAAGGGATCAAAGGGCATAGAATATGATATTCCAGAAGTCAAAGGAACCAGGACTGAAACCAAGAATCACCTACCCAGCAAAACTGAGTATAATACTTCAGGGGAAATAATAGCTTTTCAATTAAGTAGAGGACTTTCAAGCATTCTTGATGAAAAGACAAGAGCTGAAAAGAAAATTTGACTTTCAAACACAAGAATCAAGAGAAACATGAAGAGGTAAACAGGAAAGAGAAATCATAAGGGACTTACTTTGAACTGTTGAACTGTTTACATTCCTACATGTAAAGACAATGTTTGTAACTCTTGAATTTTTTTCAGTATTTGGGTAGTTCGATTATACACACACATACACACACACACAGACACACAAACATACACACACATATGTGTATATATATATATATATATATATATATATATATATATATATATATATATATATATATATATATATATATATGGAGAGAGATAGAGACAGAGAGCACAAGGTGAGTGGAATAGGAAGGAATCATATCTAAAAAAATGAAATTAAAAGGTGAGAGAGAAATATATTGGGAGGAGAAAGGGAGAAGTAGAATGGGGCAAATTATCTCTCATAAAAGAGGCAAGAAAAAGACTTTTCAGTGGAGGGAAAAGGGGGGAGGTGTGAGGGAAAACGTGAAGCTTACTCTCATCACATTTGGCCCAAGGAAGGAATAAAATGTATACTCATTTTGGTATGAAAACCTGTCTTATAGTACAGGAAAGTGGTCAAGAAGGGGACAATCACTGTGGGAGGGGATAATGGAAGGGAGGGCAATACGAGGAGGGAGCAATTAGAAGTCAACACTCTTGGGGAAGGACAAGGTCCAAAGAGAGAATAGAAAAAGGCAGGACAGGATGGAGGGAGATATAGTTAGTCTTATACAACATGACTATCATGCAAGTCATTTGGAAAACTACACATATTTAGCCTATATTGAATTGCTTGCCTTACCTATGGTGATGTGTGGGGAGGGAGGAATAGGGAAAGTTTGAAATTCAAAGTTTTAGGAACAACTGTTGAGTATTTTTCTTGCATACAATTGGGAAACAAGAAATATAGGTAATGGAGTACAGAAATTTTTCTTGTCCTACAGGATAAAAGAGAACATGGGGGTAAGGGAAGAGAGAGAAATTAGAAGGGAGGGGGACACATTGGTGATAGGAGTAATTAGAATGCTTGGCATTTTGTGGTAGGGCGAGGGGAGAGATGGGGAGAAAATTTGGAACTCAAAATTTTGTGGAAATGAATGTTGAAAACTTAAAATAAATAAATTAAAAAACCTCTATTTCATTGAATGAACTTCTTCCTCATGAAATATTATATTGTGTTTTGCTGGGTAGGTGATTTGTGATTGTAATCCTAGCTCTTTTGGTCTCTGGAATTTCATATTCCAAACCCTATGATCCTTTAATGTGGAAGCTGCTAAATCTTGTGTTATCCTGACTGTAGCTCCACATTAATTGTTTCTTTCAGGCTGCTTACAACATTTTCTTGTAGAACTGGGAGATCTAGAATTTGGCTATAATATACCTGAGAATTTTTTGGGGGGCAGTCAGGAGGTGATTGGTAGATTTTTTTTTCAATTTCTGTTTTACTTTCTGGTTCTAGTATATCTATATGGTTTTCCTTGATAATTTCCTGAAAGATGATGTGTAGGCCCTTTTTATGATCATGGCTTTCAGGTACTCCAGTAATCTTTTAATTATGTCTCCCAGATCCTTTTTCCAGGTCAGCTGTTTTTCCAATGAGGTATTTCACATTATCTTCGATTATTTCATTCATTTGGTTTTGTTTGATTTTCCTGGTTTCTCATAAAATCACTAGCTTAGATTTGTTCAAGTCTAATTGTTAAGGAGTTATTGTCTTCACTGAGATTTTGTACCTCCTTTTCTATTTGGCCAATTCTGCATTTTAAAGCATTTTTTCCCCTTTGGTGAATTTCTGTGCTTCTTTTTCTATTTGGCTAATTCTTGTTAAAGCATTCTTCTTCTTCTCATTGGCTTTTTGCACTACTTTTACCATTTGACCCAGTCTGTTTTTAAGGTGTTATTTTCTTCAGGTGTGTGTATGTGTGTATGTTTGTGCATGTGTGCATGTGCTCGTGTGTGTGTCTCCTTTACCAAACTGTTGACTCATCTTTCATGATTTTTTCATCACTCATTTTTCTTCTCAATTTTTCTTTTTGTCTCACTTGATTTTAAAAATCCTTTTTAAGCTCCTCTATGACCTGACAACAATTCATATTGTTCTTCGAGGTTTTGGATGCAGAAACTTTCACTTTGATATCTTCCTGTGAGTATGTGTTTTCATCTTCCTTGTCATCATAGTAACTTTCTATAGTCAGAGTTTTTTTTCCATTATTTTTGCTCATATTCACAGTCTATTCCTTAACTTTTAACTCTTTCTTAAAAGAAGGTTCTACTTCCAGGGTGGAAAACACACTGTCCCAAACTTTAGGGGTTTTGTGCAACTGCTTTCAGAGATTTTAGGGACCTATAAGTTTTCACTTATTCCAGTTTGGTACTATCTTAAGGTAGGTGAACTTAGTACTCATCTGACTTGTGGTATGGTCTGTGAGTGACCACAATCACTCTTTTCTGCCCTGGAACAGTGACCAAGGTCCTCACTTAACTGTGGCCACAGGTTCTGGTGTGCTAGTGTTCCTCCTTACCCTGGGACTGCCACCCAGCACTGTGACCTGGATTTGAGTATAGGCAAAGCAAGAGAGTCCTGCCTAAGTGCTAGCAAAGAGACTCCTGTAATTTCCTTCTGACCAACTGTTTGATCCCCCTACTGTCTGTGTCCTGAGAGCTCTGTAAGCAGCTGGTAACACTCTTATTCTGTGACTCTCAAGGCCTAGTCCATATTTACTAGGGCTGGCTATTTACTGGTATTGCTTGTCCTAGACTGTGTTCTATTCTCAACAAAGTGTGATTGCCATCTTCAAGAAATATGATTTTAATGGAATTAATTTCTTTGCCAGCCTGAAAACAGGGAAATTAGGAACCATAAAAGTAAAATATATAGAAGGCAAGTTTTTATTGTTGAAACAAGATGACCCTGGATCTTTCCTCATCATTTGCTACATGGAATTATTCATGTCCCCAGAGGGTGATGATGACCTTTTGGCTTATTCTGCTTATCAGCCAAAGTATTTTTTTCCCCAGTTATGGTATGGGAGTCATTGCTAAGGCCACTAATTCTCTCAAAATCAATGAGAAATTTTTATTTACTTATTTATTTAACTTTTTACATTCATTTTCACAAAATTTTGGGTTCCAATTTTTTCTCCCCTTTTATCCTCTCCCCCACCCCAATACACCGAGCAATCTAATTTTCCCTATCTCCAATCTGCCCTCTCTTCTGTCATCCCTCCCTTCTATTGTCCCCATCTTCTCTTTTGTCTTGTAGGGCCAGATGACTTTCTATTCCTCATTAACTGTATGTCTTATTTCCTAGTAACAACAACAATACTAAACAGTTGTTCCTAAAACTTGAGTTCCAAATTCTCCCCATCCCTCCCTCCCCACCCATTCCCTTTGGGAAGGCAGGCAATTCAATATAGGCCCTATCTGTGTAGTTTTGCAAATGACTTCCGTAATAGTCTTGTTGTGTAACACTAACTGAATTACCCCCCATCCTATCCTGCCCCTCATTGTTTCTATTCTGTCTTTTGATCCTGTCCCTCCCTGAGTGTTGACTTCAAATTGCTCCCTCCTCCCATTGCCCTCCCTTCCATCATCCCCCCCCTTGTTTATTTCCTTCTCTCCCACTTTCCTGTACTGTAAGATAGGTTTTCATACCAAAAATGAGAGTGCATTTTATTCCTTCCTTTAGTCAAATGTGATGAGGGTAAACTTCTTGTTTTTTTTCTCAGCTCTCCTCTTTTTCCTTCCACTAAAAAGTCTCCTGCTTGCCTCTTAAATGACATATAATTTACCCCATTCCATTTCACCCTCTTTCCTCTCACTACCTTTCTCTATCACCATTTACCTTAATTTCTTTTAAGATATGGTCCCATCCTATTCAATTCACTCTGTGCTCTCTGTCTCTGTATGTGAGTGCATGTGTGTATGTGTGTGTGCGTGCATGCATGTACATGTGTATGTGTGTGATCCCACCACCTACCCAGATATTGAAAAGTTTTAAGAGTTACTAATATTGTCTTTCCATGTAGGAATGTAAACAGTTCACTTTTGGTAAGTCCCTTATGACTTCTCTTTGCTGTTTACTTTTTCATGCTTCTTCTCATTCTTGTGTTTGAAAGTCAAATTTTCTTTTCAGCTCTGGTCTTTGCATCAAGAATGCTTGAAAGTCCTCTGTTTCATTGAAAGACCATATTTTCCCCTGAAGTATTATACTCAGTTTTGTTGGGTAGGTGATTCTTGGTTTCAGTCCTAGTTCCTTTGACTTCTGGAATATCCTATTCCACGGCCTTCGATCCCTTAATGTAGAAGCTGCTAGATCTTGAGTTATCCTGATTTTATTTCCACAATACTGGAATTGTTTCTTTCCAGCTGCTTGCAAGATTTTCTCCTTGAGCTGGGAGTTCTGGAATTTGGCCATAATGTTCCTAGGAGTTTCTCTTTTTGGATCTCTTTCAGGTGGTGATCGATGGATTCTTTCAATACTTATTTTGCCCTCTGGTTGTAGAATGTCAGGGTAGTTTTCCTCGGTAATTTCATGGAAGATGTCTAGGCTCTTTTTTTGATCATGACTTTCAGGTAGTCCCATAATTTTTAAATTGTCTCTCCTGGATCTATTTTCCAGGTCAGTTGTTTTTCCCATGAGATATTTCACATTCTCTTCCATTTTTTCATTCTTTTGGTTTTGTTTTGTGATTTCTTGGTTTCTCAGAAAGTCATTAGACTCCATCTGTTCCATTCTAATCTTGAGAGAACTATTCTCTTCAGTGAGCTTTTGAACCTCTTTTTCCATTTGGCTAATTCTGCTTTTGAAAGCATTCTTCTCCTCATTGGCTTTTTGAACCTCCTTTGCCAATTGAGTGAGCCTATTTTTCAAGGTGTTATTTTCTTCAGCATTTTTTTGGGTCTCCTTTACCAAGGTATTGACCCTTTTTTCATACTTTTCTTTCATCTCTCTCATTTCTCTTCCCAGTGTTTCCTCCACCTGTCTAACTTGCTTTTCAAAATCCTTTTTGAGCTCTTCCAAGGCCTGAGCCGACCTGACATCCCCCTGGGATGTCTGGGGTACCGAGGCCCCGCCCTCCACGTCTTTTCCTGATGGCAAGAATATTTCCTCGTCGTCAGAGCCAAATGGCGGGAATATTTGCACCTGCTCAAAAAAGCTCTCTATAGTCTTATTTTTCTTCCCTTTTTTGGGTATTTCCCCAGCCAGTTACTTGACTTCTGAGATTCCTCTCCACCCCTGCCTAGATCTGCCCAGCTAGTGCTTGGAGTCTGAGATTCAAATGGGCTTTCAGTGGCAGGTATGGCTGCTAATCAATGTGAGCTTTAGCTCTGGTGCTGGGGTGGGGGCAGGGTCACCTCCCAGGCTCAGGTCCCTCAGGGGCTTTATGCAGAGACCTTCAGTAATGGAGCGGGTGGGGCAGGGCCGTCTCCCAGGCTCAGCTCCTTCAGGTGGTTTATGCAGAGACTTTCAGTAATGAAGATCCTGCCTGCTTGGGGAGTCCCGGGGGGCCACCACTGCTGCCTCTGCTTCCGCAGCTTCCTCCCGAGGGGTCCCGAGCCACGGAGACACCCCGCTCCCCTCTCGTCCAGCCCAGGCGTCTCTCTCACTGACCTGTAGCATCTGTGGGCAGAGGGACCTTCCCGGCCGCCTGAGGTTCCATCCCTGAAGCCTGCTCAGATCAGCTCCTCTGGGGCCGCCCGGCCAGGGCAGCGCTGGGGTGGGGTCTGCTTTCCGGGGCGCGACGGACCCTGGGAACGGCTCTCCAGGGCTCTCTGGAACGGAAATCTCTTCCACTGTGTTTCTGCACACCCTGCAGTGATCCAGAACTTGTGGGGAGCTCTTCTTACATGAAATCCATGGGCTATGGGTTTGGAGCTAGCATACGTGAATCTTTCTACTCTGCCATCTTGACTCTGCCCCCCTCAATGAGAAATTTAACTGGGAGATAGCATTGTATTGTGCAGCTGTTCTCATGTATGAGTTTGTAATCAGGTTTATGAAGAAAATCTGAGATCTTTGGGCTAAAAAGATAATCCAGCCATTAGCCCTGACTAATTTTAAGATAATTTTATGAATTATCTATTAAATTACACTGGTATCTAGAAATGTTTGTTGTACTTGAAAGTGGTTTACAGGACAAAAAACATTGCAAACCACTGAAGAAGATGGAATACTGAACTTAGGGACAGGACTTCCTACCTTCAAATCCCCTCTCTGAGAGTATCTCCCTATGTGACCTTGGGCAAGTTAAATTATCTAATACCTTGTGTTATATGAGAAATGGCAATAATGTAAGGTTATACTGGAAAGTCAAGTGAGGTAAGAATCTTTCGAAATATTAAAGACTTACAGAAATGTGTGCTAATTATTTGGCCCTCCCTATGTTGCCTGAAACTAGATTTAACTAATTTCAAGCAAATGACATTATTTTCTCACCTTGAGGGGGTGAACTTTTTTTAATTCAGAAAAATGTATTTTCCTCCATAATATAGTTGCTTCTTTATTTCTTAATAACTTGCCTGTTTTATTCTTGAGGTAGATTAGAAAGGATCCTCCTACTTCTAATAGTGAGGAGTTTGCTTCTCAGTTCAAGTACATCAATAGAATTTTGAAATGAAGCAACAAAGTCACATAGGAAAACATCATTTCTTACTGTTAGCAGATGAGAGGATTTGGGGGTGGAGAGGACTATTAAGACAGTATACAGTTCACAGTCTGCAGAAATCATGCTTCTGACGCTGGGTCAGATATAATATGGAAAAATGAGACAAATGCTGGTGGAGTGAAAAAAATATGGTTTTAAAAGCAGAGAAAGAAAAAAGTTTATAGATCATCTCCCTCAAAAGATTAAAACATTCTGATGACAAATTTAAGAAAACTAAAAATTTTTAGTGGTCTTATGGATTGAACATGGCAAAAATGTAAAAAATAAATCACTGATTTCTAAATGGAGAAACAAAGAATGGGAGGAAGGGAAACAGTAGATTTATCAATGATAGCTTAACTTTGTGTTGCTTGGTGAGAGTATCATGGCCTATAACTATTAAAATTATGATAATAGTAGAGCTTTGTCTAGATGATTAACTCATCCACATAAATAGAGACTGAGCTATGCCAGCAATGTGTGCCAAATATGATCCATATTTTCATGTCCCTATGATTTTCCCTTTTAGATGCAACCCTCAAAAGGAGAGGAATGTCAAAGGAATCTATGAAAATAAAACACTAAGGAAAGTGGTCTAGCAATAAAAGATTTCAAACACAACTATAAAGTAGTAATCATCAAAACAATCTGGTACTGGGTAAGAAATAGGGTGGTGGATCAGTGGAATAGACTAGGTACTGAATATACAGAATTAAATTATTATATTATTGTTGAGTTTGATAAATACCACATCTAAATTTTGGGGGGCAAGTTCTCACAATTTTACCAAAATGTGGGGAAAACTGGAGAGCACTTTGGCAAAAACCAATCTTAGACCAGCATCTTACACTATATACCAAGATTAGATCAAAATAAGTACATTTAGACAAAAATATTGGTATCATAAACAAATTAGAGAAACATGGAAAATTTTACTTGGTACATCTATGCAATACTGAAGACTGTATGGACAAACAAGAAGGTCACAAGAAGTAAAATTAAGCATTTTGATTACATGAAATTAAATCATTTTTGCACAAAAAAGGCACTAAAATTAGAAGGAAAGCAGGAAACTAGTGAAATCTTTTACAGTAAGTTCCTCTGATTTTCAAATATACAGGGAACTGAGGCAAAACAATAATAATAAAAAAACAACTCAGAGCCTTTGCCCAGGGGATACATGTTCAAAGCTATGAACAGACAGGTTTCATAAAAGAAATCAAACCCATCAACAATCATATAAAAATGCTCCAAATTATCATGAAATAGAAAAATACAAATTAAAATAACTTTGAAGTATGTCCTCACTCCTATCTGAAATGGAAAATGATTGAGGGAATACAGGAAAATAGGTGTATTAATGAAATGTTGGTGGAGTTGTAACTGTTCCAAATATTCTGGACAATAACTATGTGCAAAGGGCTAAAAAGCTGTTCATATCCTTTGGTTCATGAAGACAATTACTAGGGCTGTATCCCAAAGAAATTAAAGAAAAGATAAAATGGCCTATATTTTACAATAAATATTTATAGTACCTCTTTTTGTGGTGACTTTAAGTTGGAAATTAAGATGATTTCCATCACTTGAGAAATGGCTTGAGAAAGAAGTGATACATGAATATGATAGCACAGTATTATGTGATAAGAAGTAATGAGCAAGATGGTTTTAGAAAAGAACTGGAAAGACTTTTAGAAACTGATGCAAATTAAAACGAGAACTAAGAGAACATTAGATATGGTAACAGCAACATAGTAGGATAATGAGATATTAAAGACAGTTATTCTGATGAAAACAGTTTTCTAAGACAATTCAAAAGTATCCACAAGGAAAAATGTGATATACTTCTAGAAAGAGAAATGACAAAATCTGAGTGCAGATTAAAACATTCTTTTTCATTTTCTTTATGTTTATTTTTTAATGATTTTTGATAACATTGCTAAGAAACAAATTACACAAATTTTACAAAAATATGTTTTACATGATTTCACATGTATATTTGATATGATGCTACTTGTCTGTTAAATGGGTGGGAGACATGGTGGAGAGAGGGAATTTGGAACTCAGTTTTTAAAAAAGAATGTTTAAAATAAATACATAATTTAATTAAAGAATAAACTCATCTATCTTGCAAAGTCCTGCCTTTTTGTTCATCCCAATCTCCCAAGTTTAGAACTTTAAAATCGTACTTGAATGATTCTCATACTTGAATGATTTCTCATCGCTGATAGCCAATCAGTTGCGTAGTTTTGATGAATCTATAATCATAACACCTCACATCCATTTACTTTCCTCTACTCTTCTGGTCCCTACTCTTCCCTATACTACTTGTTTTCCCAACATATTTTATTTTTGGAGTGCCAGAAGGATAGTCCAAAAATATTGCTTTCTCTCTCCTCTCCTCCCCGCTCTTCTTCTATAGATCATAGAAAAAATTGTTATTTTGGATTAAGTATTATACAAAAGGAGACTTAGGGGAGAGGTGCTTGTCACAGGCTCCCCATCTCCAACTTTTAGTACCAGATCTAGTGGTCAGTGAATGCAAAGGGAAAGCAGTTTATAGGACAGTCTTTTTTTTTCTCCTGGCTTACTACCCAAAAATATTTTTAACAATAGTCGATCTAGTCAAGTCTTGTCCTATGTTCTCAGTTAATCACTGGTAGTCTCTTTCTCTATGCCTAAGCCCCATTGGCTCATTTTAGGACTACACTTAGTCTTATCTTAGTTCTCTTGCTCTCACTCCACACAGGCCTCAGCAGTTGGCCACTCAGGTGTGTAATCCCCAAAGACTCTGTTATCCACACGATGAGCAAGGAAACTTATATCTAATTTTCTTGTGACTGTGTCCTTCACTGTAAACGCATGTCACAAAAATCTTTCTCAAGGAAACTGAGGAGTATAATTTTCAGGGACCACAAATGCTTGCCACATGGTTGGCACCATGGTGGGTAAAGAAACTCCACCAAACACGGAAGTTCTTTATTCCCTGAACCCCAAGTACCAGTCAACAAAATTATGGAAACTTTTAGGCTGGGGCATAGATTTCATCTCTTTCTATTTTCTTCCCAATATATTTTCTGTTGGAATTTCCAGATCCTCCTTCACTCCCCACAGAGCTAAAGTACCATTACAGACACTTGCTAGACTACAAAATGCATATATAATGCATATCTAATATTCATAGAAATACTTTCCTATGGAAGGGAAGAATAGTCATTTGGGAAAAAGGTCTCATATCAGAGTTTACTCATAAAATGGGAATTTCAATATTGACTCTAACCTCCATTAGGGATTATAGAACTCTGCAATGACTTTCTATGAAACATTTTGAAGTGCAAAAGTGAAATGAGCTTCCAAAATAAAAATATACTTTCCATCAAATTAAAACTTTCTCAGGGAGGAACTCTTACATCTCTAGGAGAAAGAATTTTGACATAATATGCATAAAAATTTTACTTCTATGGTACAGGAAATAGTCTTTATAATCTGTCCTTTTATCAGTAATTTCCATATTTTTCTCTTAGTTTTTAACTGTCTACTATTCTGCTTTTCAATGTAGCTGAACTTAGTGGATGATACTTTGCTGATTGATCAAATGGGGCCTGCCACAGGTGAGAATGATTTGTCAAATTATCTTCTCTAGAACTGGTGAATTAATTTCAGCAGAAGATGAAAGTGCTGGACAACAGTTGGTGGTCTGAGTGTCAGGATACCTGCTGTAAAGTTAAATAATCTGCTCTAATTATTATTGAACAAAAGAGTTTACATGATTCCTGACTTTTAGTGTTATCCAAAATATCCCAAAGCAAGTGATACAACAAATTTAGTGTTGACAAATACGTAGAGGAAAATGACCAGATTTGGGGTAGCCCATGTATTTGTGTTTGAAGATTTTTGCTGTTTGTTTTTGCCACATCACTGAATTAATCTCTGTGTAGAGTTCTCTACCAATACAGACTGGTACCTTTTATGAAACTTATAGGTTCAGACAGCTGTTAAGTTAAGGACATTGCCAGGGATATAAAATCTATACGTATCAAAGATGAGAGGATTTCATTTTGTTTTTTTTTCTGAATCTGAGACCTACTCTCTAGCTACAGTTTATTACTAAAGCAGAGTCTAGGTCATATACATATCTATTCACATATGTACGTATGAACACACAAGAGCATACATCTGTACACATACACATATGCAAGTACTCTAATTACATAATGTCATAAAGAAGCAAAATAAAGGAGAGCAAAAAACAAATATGGGAAAACAAAGAGAAGAAAAATGATGATAAGAAAATGGTTTAAACTGAATATGAATGTGATGTGAAATATGATGTGAAATACAATGCAAAAATTACTTGTTTTCCTCATCCTTGTCTAAGAATTTGCTGAGAAACTTCCTTAAGAATTAGAAATTTATTACTCATTTGAATATTTTATCCTTCCTATTTTGTAGGTTTTCCTCTTTGTTGTCTTCTTACAATTATTCTGATTTTGCTAATTTCACAGTAATCATGGTGGTGTTCAGAATGGCTTCTTTTAGTCTAATTTATTCCTTTAAAACCAGCCTTCAGACATTGAAGCTTAAAGTTCTGTTTAGGAATTCTCTTTACACATGTCAAAGAATGTTAAGTCAATTGGAAAATAATTAGTCAAACTTCTGTTCCTTTTGTCACCAGTACTCAAAGGAGGCTTTTATTATTATCATTGAGTTGTACGTTAAAGTGGGAGATATATTTGGTCTCACAAACTCTTGTTTTGCCAACTGATTGGCTTTTAAAAGCTTATTCTGAAATTATGAACACGTCTGAAATATCAGACTTCTTTCTCCTTTCCTTACTGGAACCATTATTCGTATTGGTATATATATTAGAACACAACATAAATATCTAGACATTGAACTTTTCCTTTTGGGAGGGAAGAGATTTCTTTTGTTTTTAGGTGGTGAGAGCTTTTGAGGAGTGATTGAGGAGGAAATGTTTATCTTATTGAAAATTAAGATATGTGTTTTAATACTTATTTTGTCTCTGAAGCTAAGTATAATAACCTTTTTATAGAACTGGATGAACACTAGCTCTGGATATTGAGGAAAAAAATCACATCTCTGATACCAGCAATGTGATCTGGGCAAGTCAATTACCCTCTGTTTTCTTTTACCCTCTGTTTTATCAGTTACAAAATAAAAATATTGGACTAGATGAGCTCAGAGGAACTTTCTAGTTCACAGATAGAAAACCTGTAACCTCAAAGCCACATGTGG
Organism: Bettongia penicillata ogilbyi; assembly: GCA_023548195.1. Taxonomy (NCBI): domain Eukaryota; kingdom Metazoa; phylum Chordata; class Mammalia; order Diprotodontia; family Potoroidae; genus Bettongia; species Bettongia penicillata. Next base: position 2,012,318 of record JAJHZJ010000786.1, read on the forward strand.
TCCTGTAGATCCTCAAGTGTGGCCATTAGACTGAATCTAAACTTTATGACGTCTCTTATATGAACATTTATTCACTGCCTATTTACCACCAACCTACCATTTCCTTCAAGAAAATAAATCTTTTTCTTCTATGAAGTTTAGATTTAGTCATAATGTTGAACTTGAGGACCTAGAGGTTCACAAGTGACCTCAAGGCTGCAAATTCCCCACTCGTGTTCTAGTTCATTATCATAATGCTCTACCTGTATTTCCCATATATAGATAATTAAAATGAAGAAATATATATTTCAAATATAATCTGTATGGTTATGGTACTCTAATAGTCTTATAATGTCACAGCAATTCTTGGTCCTTACAGGCCTTTCCAGTGAGCCACCTCTGGTCAGTCTTATCAAGCTGGAGAGATTTGAGGTATTGAGGATTTTTGTCTCTCTAGCATCTTGTAATACCTTACCCCCATGATTATTTTGTATTTATTTTGTATTTTGTATTTTGTATTTATTTTGTACACATTATCTCTACTATTTAGAAAGTAATACACCTTAACAAAAAGGATCACTTTCATTTTTGTCTTTATATTTCTAGTAACTAGTAGAATGACTGGTGCATAATAGCAAGTTAATAAATGGATACTGTTTTATTTATTTTCCTTTTTGGATCAATTGACCTACTTTTGGAGAAAATCACAACCAGGAGACCAGGCAATCACTAATTAACATTTTAAGTCATAGTAATTCATAAATTCCATTTCCTAAAGTGTAGAAGATTAAGATTTGACTTAGTGAAAGTGAGACCCACACTGACAAAATCATGGCTCTTTTAGGCATAGATTATGAAGTATGTTGGTCTCTGACTGGTATGAACTTCATTTAATGAGTAGAGAACTTTTTAAAAATAAAATCTGCTTATGATTTGGTTAAACAAGGCCTTCTTGAAATTGTATTATTGATTATTTTCTTTATTTGGGACAATACCATTAGAGAAAGGGGGTGTCTAGGTGGCACAGTGAATAGAGCACTGGACTGGGAACTAAGAAGTAATATTCTGCCTGAGTTCAAATCCAGCCTCAGATGCTTATGAGTTGTGTGGCCCTGGGCACCCTGGTTACCTCAATTCCTTTTCTATAAAATAAGCTGAATTAAAAAAAAAAGGCAGACCACTTGAGCATCTTTTCCATGAAAAACCCAAATAGAATTTTGGAGACTTAGACATAGCTGAACAACAATAAAATAATAAACACACACACAAACATATGTGTATATACACATATATGTGTGCAGGTGCATATGCACATGTATATGTGTGAATACATGTATACACATGTGTGTCTGTGTATAGGCAGTTAAGTGGCAGAATGAGTAGAGTACTAGGTCCCAGAGTCAGGACTTGAGTTCATATCTGTCTTTAGACACTTACTAACTGTGTGACCCTGGGCAAATTATTTAACTCCATTTGCTTCCAATAGAGAGATAAAAGACAGATGAATACATGAAAATAGTTGTGGTAATAGTTGTGGTAATGCGTGGCTATAATCTCAGCTCCTGAGAAAGCCAAAGTTGGTGGATTGCTTGAAGTTAGGAGTTCTAAGATTTAGTAGAACTCAAGTCAAATGAGTGTTCACACTAAGTATATAACCAAGCTGGACAATGGATTTGATTAGCTTCAGAGTATACCTTGATCTGTGGCCCCCTGTAAATGGATGTTGGAAGCATGAAATTATATGTGTGTTTGACCATATTGAAACTGTTGAGAGAATAGATGATTAAACAACTTGATAGAACTTCATAGACAAAAGTGGGAATCATTTTCATTAAGTATGTAGTAGGATAGGGAGAAAATAGGCAGTGAGTAAATAGTCAAAATACGATAGGACAGCATTAAGGGGGACATTCAAATTATCTAGCTCCTTTTTTACATGAGGAAGTTGCAGATTAGAATAGCTGCCTGATTTGTCCTGGGTTAAATAGAGCATTCAAGGAAAACTAGAACCTCTGATGTGAGAGCTGCCAAGCCGTCTTCAGAATTATTTTCCACTTTTGGTGTCCTCCTGATTCACCCAGCTCTCACCTGTGACTCCAAGAAGTTGTAGTTCATTCAGTGGCCACACCTCCTAAATGATTTTAGCAAATAGCTAAACTAACTTGAGGATATCTAACGGATATCAATCCAGTCACTGAGTTAGGGAAATGTCTACTCCAAGGCTGCATGTGAAGAATTCTCCCAGTAGGATGGGTGGATGAGAAAAAAAAGTTCTAATAGCTATGAAGGAGGCTAAAGGACATGCTGCGGAGTACCAAGACCTTGGTTAGACATCAGAGACACCAAGATCATTCACTACATACTGGGTCATTGCCAGACATCCTGTCTTTTGTCCTGACGCTAGATTACAATGACTCTGGAAGAGGGAGTGAGGCTGATGACTTCACACACCTCTGCCTCAATTAAATTCAATGTATGAATGAGCCAAAATCACTCATACAACTTTACCATTTTTCTACCTCAAACTCCTGTGGCAATAGGCAAGTGATGAAGCTGCAGGTGGGCATACACAGGGAGCTGTAGTCACAACCTTGCTTTAAACAAACCAGTCAATTTAACTCAACCAAAACCTGTCAGGCATCTAATGTGAGCTGTGGACCTAAATATGCACTGATGATTCAGATGCCAGAGTGGAAGTCCTTATTTTTGCGAAGCTCAAATTAAATCTTGGACAAGTCCAATAGAATATTTTCTTCTCTAGATCATTTGTGGGAATAGCAATTCTTGATTAACTGACTTTCAGAGAAGCCCTAAGAAACTAACTCATTTGTCATTTCCCAATGGGGGTTATCTAATTAACAATACTGAGTGTTATCAAAATCCCCAAGGAGACCGATGGGACCAATTAAGAATCATTTGGTTTACATAGACTGGTCCTAGTATGTCAGAGAATAACCTGATTTCTGTGAACCGAGGCTGACCTAGATGCTAAAAGGATGCTTTGTCTCTACTGCTGACCACGTTGCACTGTAATTCCAATAATCATGTATGTGCTTAGATAATTTCTTATTTAATCAAATTCTATAGATCTAAACTTCTTGTTATGCATCTCCAAATTGGATCTTCTCCAATTTATCAATTTATCTATCATATAAACATGTTTAAATGCTATCTTCCCCATGGACTATGAGCTTTTTGAGAGCAGGGACTAGTTTTTGCTATTGGTGGGGTTTTTTTAATCTCTAACACTTAGCACACTGCCTGACACATGCAAGATGTTTAATAAATACTTGTTCACTTGACTTGAAGAGACTTTTCATTTTTTTTTTCTATCCCAAGACCCCATCAGAGTGACTTGACCATATGTGTGTTTTAAAAAATGCTTCTTGAATTATTAGACTAGATAAATTGGCACAGCACATAGGTAGGATTTAGAGATAGAAATGAGAGGTAGGGGAAGGGCAGGGATATGAATGATATGAAGTCTGGTTAAAAGTCTGAGCCATATGTATTGCTCAACACCAACTGAACACTGAAGTTCAGATGTGTTCTGATGCACTTGCTTTTAATAGTGTCAGTCAAAATGAATGTTATTTTTCCAATTTATTTATTTTTAGTTTTCAACATTCACTTCCATAAATTTTCAATTTTCTCTCCCTCCTTCCTCCCTCTTTGTCCAAGACAACGTGCAATCTGATATGGGCTCTACACACACATTCCCATGAAACACACCTTCATATCAGTCATGTTGCATAGAAGAATTATAATAAAGTGTAGAAACCACGAGAAAGAAAAATCAAAACCACAACCAAATAGACTGCTTTGCTCTGTATTCCAACTCTGTAATTCCTTCTCTGGATGTGAATGGCATTTTCCATCATGAGTCCTTTGGAATTGTTTTAGGTCCTTGTATTGATGAGAAATTAGTCATCACACAGTCATCACACACTGTGGCTGTCTCTGTGAACAAGTTCTCCTGGTTCTGCTTACTTCACTCATCATTTGTTCGTATAAGTCTTTCCAGAATTGTCTGAAGTCTACCTGCTCACCATTTCTTATAGCACAATACTATTCCATTACATTCATATACCATGACTTATTCATCCATTCCCCAATGGGTGGACATCCTGTCAATTTCCAATTCTTGGCCACCACAAAAAGAGCTGCTAGAAATATTTTTGTAACATTGGTTCTTTTCCCTTTTTAAGGATCTTATTTTGGGATACAGTCATGGAAGTGGCATTGCTCAATGTTATTTCTTTCTGAAAAAGTGTCCACAAAAAATTTCATATTTGTCATTAATTTCTTCTTCATGTAAATTTCTAAAAGTTTCAAATATTACAGCAAAGTTCCATATAGGATAAGTTGTCCAAATCATATGGACATTTTTGGTTCTATTTCAATCTGTTTACTTCAGGTAGCCAGAGACTAAGTTCATAATGGGTTAATAATAAATGGGTGAGTGTGGGCAAGCTGAGCATATATACCTTTAATTTTGCTCTGTATAAATTGGCAGGATACGTTAAATCAGGAGCAGAACAGTCAAACTCCACCCTTTTCTGCTAGGAATAATTGTGCAAGAGATATACATTGAAAGATGAGCCATGGATCCATCTCTCTAGATGTAGAATTAGTTACCTTTTCCAGTAAATCCCCTCAATCGTTATTCAGAACAATTTAAGAATCCTCAACCCCAAAGAAAAAGTTTCTATCCTAACACCTCTGTGTTCTGTCCCTACTGGCTTTAAAAAAGTAGGGTAAGAATTGAAGTTTGGACATAATCATAAACCTACTGCAATGTTTATCACTGCTTACATTATGGCCCTCCTTTCTTGGGATATGTAAAGAAAGACACCGACCTTTCTGGGAGTGATCTTTGAAACGAAGACAACCAGCCTATACCAATCCTTATACTACAGGTTATTCAAGTTGCTTTTTTTGGGAATATATCCCTGAGTTAGGACAGGTGTATGACCTGTACTCTGACCTACAAAGTATAACTTGACCTTACATAGTGTTACTGAGTGTAGTTGTTTTCATTTTTTAAACCCTTGGTTAATGTTGGTCCTGCTATAACCAGCTCATAATATGTTTTGCATTTGTACAAAATTCTCTTTAAAGAACAGTTTGTCTAAACATTACAATATGAACCAGAGAGGAGAGAAGTAAATTAGGTAGCCTCCATTACACTTTATACTTTTTGTCATAAAATAGTTTTGTGACCTTGGGCAATGCAGGTAATTAATCAGAGAATAATTTTCTCAACTGGAAAATTCTTTGAGATTTAATACAAATCTCATTCTACCTAGTTAGTTGGCATTTCTGTGCTCCTTGGTTCCAGTATCATTGCCTGTGGATATCAGGATTGGTGCAGGAAAAGTGGTTTGCAAACCTTAAGGCACTACATAAATGTGAGTTATCACTATTATTAAGTGCTTACTGAGGTGTATTACTACGGCGAAACAACAAGCTGGCTTAGAGTGAATGCACCTCTTAAGCAGATCATTTCTCCCAGGCACTCATGAACCTGACTATATTTAAATAAAGGGTTGCAAGCACTTCAACAATGGTAAGTTTATGATGATGCTCTCGTTATGGTTCTTGTTCTCTATTAAAAGAAGATGCCTATTTTAACAAATATGCTTCCTCTAGCTCATATAATGAGGCTATTTTCATGTACGGACAAAATGTCCCAATGTAATGGTCTTCTACCCGTCTAACTACAACAAATTCCATTAAACAAAAGAGTTCATAACACAGATGCTTTGACCAGTTTCTACATGTGTAGGTCACAGTCTCTTAATTAATGCTTCATTATTTGCATATTTATAATTGGTACTATAAATATTACAATGGAAGTTGTGAAGATGAAAGTGATGATGATGATGATGTTAATGATAAGCACAGATTTATAATTTTGTTAGTATGTCTACCAATTGATATCAGCAACTTGGAGTCTTTGAAGTGATTTGGACCATAAAGGAGACATATAAGAAAAATCTTGTAGAAGATATTCCATCCCTGGCTCCAGAACTTCTCTGGATGTCTGTCATGCTTGGAGTACATTCTCTCCTACAGGTTTCCCTGGGTTCCTTCAATTCTCAACTAATATCCCACCTTCTAGAGGAAGCCTTTCACAACTCCTCCTAATTCTAAAGCCTTTTAATGAGAATATATCTATATCTGTATCTATCTATATGTTTGTATGTATATGTTTATCTATCTGTTCTCCATTAGATTGAGAGCTCATGAGATTCTTGAGGACAGAGACTGCATTTTGCCTCCTTTTATATCCCTGGGATTTAGCACAGTCCCTGGCACACAACAGTCACCTACTATCTATTAAAAGTTTATTCACTCACTTTTGCTCTTATTCCCACGGTCTAAATGCATTACTTGAGAGAGATGTGAGATGCACAATTGTGTCATAGGATATATTTTTAGATTTAATTTTTTTCATCCTTTTTTTTTCTTAAAAAATATTTCTGATACATTATGGTTCCCTAGAAGTAGAGGGAAAGGGCAAGGGAGAAAATGAGGGGTGATATTAAAACAAAACATAATGATAATTAAAAAAATTAAAGCAGTGTTCTCAAGTAATGATGTGTTGTGACTTTCCTAGGTTTATACTGCCAATACAAATTATGGACAAGACTTGTACCTACCTCTTCCTGACTCTTATGCTGAATTTTTGTCCATTACTTTGCCTTACTTCATCATTGATACTGACTGCTATTACAGAAGAATATTAGTATTTCAGGAAAATGATTGAAAAGGATAATAATATCAAACAGCATTTAAGGCTTATGATGGAAGGGTGAAAAGTGATATAATTGGCAAAATCAGAAGGAATAAAAATAAGTGTTTGAACCTCCTCCTGAGCACTATAGCAAAGTATCCACCTAAAAGTTTTATATAGAAGGTAAATAGTGATTTTTCTTCTAGTTTGCTAAACTTTTCTTCCTCCTACCTCTTCTTGAAAAAATCTCTCTCTTATATCTGATGGTTAAAAGAATCTAGATATACCCTGTGGGCAGGTTGTGATCACTCCTCTTACTCTGGGCTGACTGAATAACCCCCAAACTCCCCTCATAGAGGAAAAGCTGTAGTTTCCAAAGATGTATTACTAGCACACATCTATGACTCAATCTTTTCAGCCTCTTAGGGGTGACTCTCTTAGTGACAGTAATGGTAGAGAGTGTCCCCTCTAATTATTCATGGCTTCAGCCCCTAAGCTCCTACTGTCATGTTTCCCGTTTTCACAAAATCAGTAGCTATGACATCAGCAATTTCAACATTAAAAGCTTTACATATCATTCACAATTATTCTACAGAAAACAAATGTAGTACTAGTCAGACAACAGTATATCCATAAACCAAGAGTCACATCTACCCGCAATGCAAATGAAAGGGGAGATAGAGTATTGACACATTTATAGAATTCCATCAAGGAGTTATATAAGTGAGCAAATACGCTCAAGGGAATACCCCCTTCTGGACTTTGGGCCTGGATATCTTTGGTCTGTTCAGGAATAATCTGCATCAGAATAAAAATGCTTCTTTTCTAAGTGCTTTCCCTTTTGTCTTCACTGTATTATTTTGAGCAAAGCTCTTCCTCTTTTGCTTTTGAACTGATAAAATATTGACAAGCTCTTTTAACTCAAAATCATCCTTAAAAGGGTGCTGGGACAGTGTTACACTCCTACAGTGAAAAGCAGTTTACTCAAGTCAGAACTATGAGATATTCTAAGACTGACTCTGGAGGGCAGCTAGTGGGCATGCTGGATAGACTGCTAGGCTTTGAGTCAAGAAGACTCATCTTCCTGAGTTCAAATATAGTCTCAGATACTCACTAACTGTGTTACTCTGGATAAATTATTTGCTTGCCTCAGTTTCCTTTACTGTAAAATGAGCTGACAAGGAAATGGCAAACCATTCCATTGTCTTTGCCAAGAAAATCTCAAATGGATCACAAAAAGTTGGACGCAAGTGAAATGACTGGACAAGAGCAAGTCTCTGGAAAATGAAAAGGAGTCCTCCCTATTCTTTTCTCTATAGACTCCCATGTTATTCAATTAGACAAAAGCCTTTTTTTTCTCCATAAAAAGCAACTGTAAAGCTTTTCTTATCTCCTCTGGTTTTCCTTCTTAAGCCAAGGTGAGGAGTAGAGAGAAATAGTTCAAAGTGCACCATAGTTCAGCTCTCTTCCAATAAGCAGGCTACATCCTCAGGAGCTGAAGGTTCTGTCAGCTGATTGCCCATGCTGGTGTTTTACTTCTACCTTTTAACTATCTCTAATGTCCCAAATAACAACCTTCTAATAATTAGCTTTCCCTTAGGAAAGATGAAATCAATTTTTCTGCCTATATGACACCAACATTCCTTATTAATCTTCTCATAGTACAGAATTATTTGATTCAAAGTTTTACCCTCTGAAATTCTTTTTAAAAAAAGACACATGGGAATTATCTGAGAGACCAGAGTGCCCCAGATCCTCCATTATTTATCTGCTATTAGTCAGGTTCTCTCAATCCATTCATGCAAAAAACATGTTTTTATCTTCTAATAATCTCTATCTCTCCTCACAGTTTAAGTCAAAAACCTATCCTTCTTCACTTATGGTTTTATCCATTTTTCATGAACAAAAGTTTACTTTTTGCTTCTCTCAACAAACTGTTCACAAACAAAAATGACAGTAACTTAAAGACAGAAGTCGAAATTTTCATCTTTTAGTAATCTTACAACTCATTTTTAGGGTTTGTAGATAGCAATGTGATGGAAAATTTGACACCATCATGAACTGACTCAGAATTTTGAAAGAAAAACTACTTTTCCTAACATTGGTTCCATTTTTTAAGCATGAGGTAGGCTGCTCCTTCCTCATATATTGATTGTTTAGGCTAATAATATAAATACACATACATAGACCCATATGCATATGTGCATGCATGCATACATACATGTTTGCAAACATACATATTGTGCAATGTATTTCTTTTCCATTTTTGCTGACTATATTCCTTTTACTAGTATAAGGGGTAGAGTTCTTTCTATGTCAGTTTATGCAGTCACAGAATGTATTCACACATTGATGCGATTTCAATGTGTAAACAAGGTATGCTTTATGAGGAGTTGCGATCTATTTATGAGGTATGAGAACATTTCTGATTTGGTCAAAAGGAGAACTACATGGATAACTGAACAAATAGGTTAGCCATGCTTCTGGTGGCATGAAATATTTGGTCCCTAGACGCATTCAGAGTTTCAAAGTTGGAAGTAAAGAGAATAGTGATGGAGGTAGAGAAATTTTCTTCCTTCCCACTATTGCCCATTTAATCAGGGTAAGAAGCAGTATGAGGCAGCAAGGTGGGGCAGTGGATAGAGGGTCAGACCTAGAGTCAGGAAGACTCATCTTCCTGAGTTCAAATCCAGGGTCAAACACTTGCTAGTTATGTGATCCTGGGAAAGTTACTTACCCCTGTGTGCCTCGATTTCACTATATATAAAATGAGGTGGAAAAGGAAATGGCAAACCACTTCATTATCTCTGCCAACAAAACCTTAGAAATAAAGTCATGATGGGCCAGACTTGACTGAAAATGAGTGAGCAGCAACAAGAAGGAAAAATGCAATAGAGGAAGTGGAATAGAGAAACGCAGCTGCAGACAGATAAAGAACGTCAGTCACCTGAGAGAGGAAAGTCTTGAGGCAGTGGGAACCTTGACAATTGAGAATAGGGCTGTGCAGAGTTGCTGACCCTAGCAAAGTAGTATGAGTGCTCTATAAGAGAAAACTGCTTCCAGACCGTACAGTTATAGGAGATTTGAATTTTTTTTTATCACATATGCACCTTCTCCTTATAAGTTTCAATCCAATCTTCTCATGCACATTAAATGTATTTGTCAGAGGATGAGCTCAGATTCATTGGTAGAGTTTCATGTATAGTTTTTTTGTTCTAACATTTAAATGAACACCAAGGCTAAGAGCTGATTGGGTTTGATTATTCATAGGACACACACTTATGGAAACTTGTGTGCTAGAGTATTGGAAATAGCCAGGTATTGAGAATCTCATAATATGATTTAGCACCTTCCATCTGGGAATTCAGTCCAGAAGTACAGATTGAGGAGCTATCCCTAGAAGGGATATTACAATAAAAAGAAGCAAAACAAGTACCATTTTCTATTTGATTCTTGGTTTGGAAAGAAGGGATTCTGGATGGTGCAATTGCTTCTTTTTATCAAGAAAAATAAATGTTATATTTCTAATTCAATCAATGTAATGAAAATTACTAAAAAGAAGAAAGTAGCATTTATAAACCTGTATAACTTGGTTTGAAAATAGAAAATAGTGAACTTGACATCTTATAATCTAGTTAATATTTCCAAAGTGAAGAGACCCAAGAGTAGTACGAGGAATGCTACAGGAGTTAGAAATATTCATTTTCTCCAAGTATCAAAGACTGGTTTTTCATCACAACTGTGTAATTTTAGCACAACAAAAAGAATGTTAGCCCTGGGTTATTACAACCAGTCAATTCCATGAGAGGTGATGTGGTGGGAGCAATGACGCTGAGTAAACAATAAATCAAAAATAAAGTTAAAGTAGTTATGAGGTGTTGTGTATGCCCTTTGTGTGTGATGTGCATTTGTTTGTGTACGTTAAAAATGCAGCAGCAACTGAACAACTGAATAAATTCAAAAGTCTACTTCTCTTTTGTCACAATAGAAAGAGAGCTAAATCTGGAGTCAGGGGACCTGGGCTTTAATCTTTATTCTCTCTCTTATAAGAAATGCCACTTAAATTTTCTGGGTCTTTGTTTCCTCAAGTGTTAAGATTAGGGTTTTTGAATATATGATATTTAAGATACCTTCTAGTGCTAAATCTCACACTATTTGACCACTTTGATTTTTTTTATTAAAAGGTGAAATAGAATATGCTTATTTATTCTAGTCTCACTTTCTTTTTATTTTCTCCAAAAGTATATTCTCAAAAGCCAAACCATGTATGATAAGTTGGAATCAAAGAAAGTGAGCTGGTTCTTTTAATTTCAAATGAAATCATGCAGCAGGAAAGTGTGGCCTTATAGGGCTCATATACACAATTACAGCAAGCCTGGGTAATCACCAAGTAGTTTATATTTTACACGTAATTGCCCATGGATACATGTTGGAGTCACTGAAGAGAGGTATAAAGGATGGCCTGAGTGGTTTTGCTCTTATCCTACTTCAAAATGTTAACAGCTCTAATGTGAATAATTCCTTAGGAATTATTTGCCTTTAATTTTTTCCTAAATAAATCAGATTTTATGGTTATTGGCATAAACAAATATGTTTATATTTTTAAATCTCTAAAGTTACCAGAATAGTTATTGATTGTTTTTTTCAATAAGAAAGTTAATAGGTAGAATTTTTAGTAGTTACCATAGTAACAGAAAAGTCTATTTCTCTTGAAGGGGAAGCATGCAATTAATTTGTCTTTTAAACTATTTTATTGCTGAAACTTCCATAATATGAAATAACAAAGGTCTGGACTCATTACAGTACTTTTTTTTACTATAGCCATCTAAAATATCTCTTCAGATTTTTTGAAATTTTAATTGGTAGAACAGTTTCTAACTCAGAGGGATTATTTTCTGTAGTTGGATAAAGGCAAAAATATTGTAAAATATGCACAATTTTTTAATCATTTAGCTTGATATAAGTTCATTTCTTCTGCCCCAAACTTATTCAAAATGGATGAGTGAATATGGCTGTTTATTAAGTGGACATAATGCTTTTATTGAAGATTGAATGTACTGCTTAGCTTAAGAAGGCAATCTGCAATTAGTCTAGAATGCATTAACTGGTTTTATTTTTAAATTGTGCATAATTCAAGTCTAATTTATGCAAGTGTATATAAATATATTTTTCCTTCCCAAGAACTTTTTGAATGTATCTATTCTGGTCTCCCTAGTACCTCAGTCACTGCCATTCATTCAGTGGTTTTAATATTCTGAAATACTTAATGATAGTAGGTCTTTGTGCCTTTGACTTTCTTCTACATGAGTGATTTTCCCACTGGGAAGACCAAATCCTTCCTTCTCATGCCTATTAATTACATAGAAAAAGATAGAAATTGTAATTCTAGTTTTATAGATGCAGAAACCAAGACAGATCAATTGAGTGATTTAATGCATCAGTGAATTAAGTCTATAACAGTCAAACATAATAGAACTGATCTCAGCACACAGAAGACTTGGTGGTCCAGTGGAAAGAATGCTGAACATCAGGGATGCAGGGACATGTCTTCAAACAATCATAGATTTAGAAATGTGAGAGTCCTCAGAGACCAATTACCTGAATGTCATTTTTTTTTCCAAGATGAAGAAAATAAGTTTAAATGACTTGAGTCTGAGCCACACTGATCTGTTGGCAGTAGAACCAGTTTTTCGGGGCACTGTTCTCCATCACCACTTACTAACTCTTTGATCTTGGACAAAACAGTGAAGCTCTTTGACCATCATTTCGGTCATCTTAATCAATTCCTTGGGCTAAATGTATTATACTGACCCTTCTAGCTCTAAATCCTTGAAAAAGAACAAAAAAGGTCATCTTAAAGCCACTGATGTGATAATTTAAGTTGCTAGAATTTCATCTTAAGCTAGAATTATACTCTTTCTGCTCATAACTTATGACTTTAATAAACACTTATTGAACAATAGCCTATCTTTAAATCACAATAAGACAAAATGACTTGAAAGAGAGGGTTGCAAAATGAAATAGATAATGGGATCAAATGAGATAATATAAGTAGAGTGCTTAGCATAGACGCTAGCACGTAATAGGTGCTTGGTAAATGTTTGTTCTCCCATTTTTTCCTTGAAAAGAGCAAAGGTTAGCCAAAATGGCAGAGCACATCAGCAGAAGGTAAAAGTAGAAATAGAAGGATATTATGTTTGTTAATCAGTTTCATATAATCTGTTGTTATTCTTTTATTAAGTAGCAACTGTATGCTAGGCAGTGAGCTAGGACCTTGGCATACAAAGACAAGAGTGAAATAGACGAAGCCCTAAATAAGCTTACATTATATTTGGGTACATATGTAATGAAAATGCTCCCCTAATACTCAGAGCTATTCACAAATAGAATGAGATGATTCAAGTATAGTGTATTCCAAATCACTGAAAGTGTTCAAACAAAAGCTTAATGGTATCTTCTTTTCTGGGATATAAAGGTGATTTTTAAATATTTTTGTTTCAGTTGGAGATGGTTGTGCAAGATGATCTCCAAGGTATCTTCAATCTCTGATTTTCTATGAATTTAATTCTGTAAATTCTGGCGGTTGCGCAACATAATTTTGCTTTTCCTCCCAAGGGTACTTCTAAAATATTCTATTTCTTGATAAATGTATCTCTGCCCTCTGTTCTTAGTGTCATTTTTGGGGGAAGTCAGGTAAGAGACAGGGGGGTACAATAGAAAGAGCGCCGACTCTGGAGTGAGAGACTTTTGGCTCAACTTTGACCTCTAATTCTTATGACCTTTGAGAATTTGATCAAGGCAGTTAACCCCTCAGGCCTCAGCTACCCCCCCTTTTTTTTAAGAATGAGGGATTTAATAACTAACAATTTACATAGCACTTACCATGAACCAGGCACTGTGCTAAACTCTTCATGATTATTATCTCATTTGGTGCTCAAACAGTCTTAACAAATAATTGCTCTGATTTTCCACATTTTACTGATGAAGAAACTGAGTAAAACAGAGGTAAAGAAATACACGTAGTATCACACAGTTGAGGTTGAATTTGATCAGGTCTTCCTGATTCCAGGCCCTATAATTTACTCACTGAGCTGCCTAGATGCCTAGGATTAGGTAGGCAATATACAGTAGGAAATGACCATAGTAATCTAGTATTGAATAGCATAATGATTCTAGCTTTGGTGGCAAGAAGTCACTTTTTTTGGCAAAAGCTTCTTGTAAAACTGGAAAGTAATCTGGCAGAAACTAGGCACAGAGCAGCATCTCATAATGCATATCAAAATAAAGTCAAAATGTGTACATGATTTAGACTTAAAGGTGATATTGTAAGCATATTAGAGAAGCATAGAAAAATTCATCTATCAAAATCTTTAGATAAGGGAAGAATTATGGTCAACATAAAAGATCATGGCAGCTAAAATAGATATATTTTATTGCATGAAGTTGAAATGTTTTTACACAAACAAAAATAGTATGGCTAAAATTAAAAGAAAGGCAGAAAACTGGGGGAAAACGTTATCTGATAAAGGTTTAATTTCTCAAAGATTAAGTCAAGTTTATCAAAATAAGAGCCATTCTGCAATGAATAAGTGGTGAAAAGATATGAAGATAGTTTTTAGAAGAAGAGATCCAAAGTAGTAATAGTCATACTTTAAAATCACTAATGATTAGAGAAATTCAAATTAAAACACCTCTGAATTACCACTGCACACCTAGTAGATTAGTCAACATGATAGAAAATGAAAATGACAAATTCTGGATAGGATGTGGAAAAATAGAGATACTAACACACTGTTATTGGGCTTGGAAATGATCTAACCATTCTGAAGAATAATTTGGAACTATGACCAAAGAGCTATAAAATTACATAACCTTTCTGTATCCCAAAGAAATCAAAGAAAAAGGAAATGGACCTATACATATAAAAATGACTATAGTAGTTCTTTTATAGTGTCAAAGAATTGGAAATTGGGGGGATGCCAATCAACTGAGGAATGGATAAACAAGTCATGGTATATGATTGTAATGGGATACTGTAGGATACAAAATGATCAGAAGAATGGTTTTGGAAAAATATGGAAAGATTTTGTTGAACTGATGCAAAGTGAAGTGAGCAGAATCAGGAAAATATTTTACAAAGTAACAATAATAATGTTATAATAATCAGATATGAAATACTTAACTACTCTGACCAAGAAAATATTCCAAACAATTCCGGCTCATGATGGAAAATGCCATCCACCTCCAAAGAAAGACTTGATGAACTCTGATTGCAGATTGATGCATTTTTCCATATCATTTTTTCTTGTTTTTTTTTAATATGTCTAATAAGGAAATATTATTTGCATGACATCACACTCATAATGGGGTATCATATTTCTTGTCTTTTCAATGGGTGGTGGAGTGGAGGAAAGGAGAGAATTTTGAATTCAATATATATATTATATATAATTATAAACATATATTTTAAAAAAGGGAAAGGGTTCAAATCAATGGCTTCAGAGGTTCCTTTCCACTCTAGTTCTATAATAGTTAAATTGAGGACAGAATTGCCCCTAAGTCCTACCTGAGTGTCTTCTATTTGAACAACGAAACTAAGGACCTTTACAGAGACAGAGTTTTTAAAAAGACATGACCTTAGCCAATATTATTGACATCATGATATCCATCTCATAAATGTTTGTAAATTTTTCAGTGACCAAATATTATATTCTTTTGGAATGTGCTTACAATGGCCTACCTATATTAAATATCAAAAAATATAATGATTGTCTGAAAGAGAACCAATTATTTCAAACTGTCTTCTTTGTCTCTGAAAAAACTGGATTTAAGGATAGAGCATTATATTGAGTGAGGAAGAAATCAGATGAGTAAGAAAGAACATGGAGAAAGGAAAAAAGAGAAGTGAAGTAGAATAAAGAAAAGAATGAGTAGAAAGAAGGAATGAAGGAAGAAATGAAAGAGGAGAAAGATTCAAAACTCTAGAGAGAATTAACTAGAAGAGGGGAAAGAAGAGTAGGAATAAAAAAAGAAAAGAGAAGAGAAAGGAGGAGGAAAGGGAAATCGTCATCAAAGACATTATTTTTTGAACTTATTTATTTATTTGTAGTTTTCAACATTCATTTCCACAAAATTTTGAGTTCCAAATTTTCTCCCCATCTCTCCCCTCCACCACCTCAAAACATAGTGCATTCTGATTACCCCTTCCCCCAATCTGCCCTCCCTTCTGTCACACCCCTCTGTTCCCTTATTCTCATCTTCCCTCTTTTCTTGTAGGGCAAAATAGACTTCTATACCTCATTACCTGAATTTCTTATTTCCCAGTTGCATTCAAAACAATTCTAACCATGCATTCCTAAAACTTTGAGTTCCAACTTCTTTCCCTCCCTCCCTCCCCACCCATTCTCGTTGAGAAGACAAGGAATTCAATACAGGTTCTATATGTGTAGTTTTGCTAAAGTCTTCCAGAATAGTCATGTTGTGAACAACTAAGTATATTTCCCTCCATCCTATCCTGCCCCCTATTTATTCTGTTCTCTCTTTAGACCTTGTCCCTCCCCTAAAGTGTCTACTTTTAATTACTCCCATCTCCTATTTTCCCTCCCTTCTATCATTCCCCACCCAACTTATCCCCTTCTCCCCTACTTTCCTGTTGTGTAAGATCTATTTTCATACTAAATTGAATGTGTATGTTATTCCCTCAAGTCAAATGTGGTGAAAGTAAACTTCACTTTTCCTTCTTACCTCATCCCTTTTCCCCTCCATTGGAAAAGCTTTTTTCTCTCCCCTTTTATGAGAGATAATTTGCCCCATTCCATTTCTCCTCCCAATATATTCCTCTCTCACCCCTTAATTATGTTTTAGGTATCAACCCTTCCTATTCAACTCACCCTGTGCCCCGACCCATCTCTCTCTCTCTCTGTCTCTCTCTACATACACACACATATATATGCACATATATACATATACAAATACACACATATGCATATGAATATGTGTGTGTGTGTGTGTGTGTGTGTGTGTGTGTGTGTGTGTAATCCTTCCAACTACCCAAATACTGAGAAAAGTTTCAAGAGTCGCAAATAATATATTTCTGTGTAGGACTGTAAAAAAGTCACTTTAGTAAGTCTCTTATGATTTCTATTTCCCGTTTACCTTTTCATGCTTATCTTGATTCTTGAGTTTGAAAGTGAAATTTTCTATTCAGCTCTGGTCTTTTCATCAAGAATGCTTGAAAGTTTTCTATTTCATTGATTGATAATTTTTTCCCTTGATGTATTATTATCCTCAGTTTTTCAGGGTAGGTTATTCTTGATTTTAAATCTAGTTCCTTTGACTTCTGGAATATCATATTCCAAGTCTTTCAATTCCTTAATATAGAAGCTGTTAGATCTTGTGTTATCCTGATTGTACTTCCACAATACTCAAATTGTTTCTTTCTGGATACTTGCAATATTTTCTCCTTGACCTGGAAACTCTGAAATTTGGCTACAATATTCCTAGGAGTTTCTTTCTTTTTTTGGATCTCTTTCAGGAGACGAGTCACGGATTCTTTCAATATTTGTTTTACCCTCTTGTACCAGAATATCAGGACAGATTTTCTTGATAATTTCATGACAGATGATGCGTAGGCTCTTTTTTTTATCATTGCTTTCAGGTAGCTTCATAATTTTTAAATTGTCTCTCTGGGATCTATTTTCCAGGTCAATTGTTTTAACAATGAGATATTTCACATTATCTTCCATTTTTTTTCAATCTATTGGTTTTGTTTTGTAATTTCTTGGTTTCTCATTAATTCATTAGCTTCCATCTGCTCTATTCTAATTTTTAAAGAACTATTTTGTTCAGTGAGCTTCTGAACCTCCTTTTCTATTTGGCTAATTCTGCTTTTTAAAGTCTTCTTCTCCTCTTTGATTTTTGGGCTTCTTTTGCCATTTGAGTTAGTCTTTTTTAAGGTGTTATTTTATTTGGCAGCTAGGTGGTACAGTGAATAGAGACCCAGTGCAGGAGTCAGGAGGACCTGAGTTCAAATGTCACCTCAGACACTTGATACTCATTGGCTATGTGACCTTGGGTAAGTTGTTTAACCCCAATTGCCTCATCCTGGGTCATCTCAAGTAATCCTGATTAATATCTAGTCATTGGATTCAGATGGCTCGAAGGAGAAGTGAGGCTGGTGATCTGCACAGCCCTCTCTCACTCAAAACAAAGTCACATGCAAATCATGTCATTATTTCTCTGATGGCATGGTCTTCTTCAGCAAGAAGAAGGAACACACACTCATTTTATTCAGCATTTTTTGGGTCTCCTTTAGCAAGTTGTTGACTTGCTTTTCATGATTTTCTTGCATTGTTCTCATTTCTCTTCCCAATTTTTCCTCCACCTCTCTTACTTGGTTTTCACAATCCTTTTTGAACTCTTCTGTGGCCTTAGACCATTTCGGAGATTTTGGATGCAGAAGTCTTGACTTTTAGGTCTTCCTCTGATTGTATGCATTGTTCTTCCTCATCTGAAAGGATGGAGGAAAATACCTATTCAAGAAGAAAGTAACCTTCTATAGTCTTATTTTTTTTTCTTTTTTGAGCATTTCCCCCACCAGTTACTTGACTTTTGACTCCTTTGTCAAGAGGAGGGAAAACTCTGGGGACCTGTAAGTTCTCAGTTCCTCCAAGGTGGCACAATCAAGGGAGAGGAATTTACTCTTCTCCCTGGACTGTGCTCTGGTCTGGGAGCAACCATGAGCACTCTTCTGCCCATGATATGTGATTAGAATTTTTTCTCCAGAGGTTCCACCAGTTCCACCCACCAGTGCTCCCCCTCACCTTAGGGCTGCCAGTTAGGGCTGAGATTCAGATCAGCAATTCATTTCCCCCAGGGTCTTTAGCAGAGGGGTCCGAAAATGGATGATGCTGCCCTCGCTTCCTGGGGCTGGGGATAGGGGAGGACCCTACTCCCTTCTCACTCAGGGGAAAGAACTTTCTCACTGACCTTTGAGGTTGTCTTTGGCATTTGTGGGTCAAAGAATCCTGGAATCACAGCTGCTGACAGTGGTACCCTAAAGTCTGCTCTGGTCCTGTCTAAGCGACACCATGCAGCCAAGGATGGGCTGTGCCCCATGAGCTGTGCTCTGCTCTGAGCCTGGTGTGATAGACCTTTCCTGTTGGCCTTCCAGGTTGCCTTGGCCTGAAAATATCTTTTACTCTGTTGTTTTGTGGCTTCTGTTGCTCTAGAATTTGTTCAGCGCCATTTTTACAGGTATTTTATGGTCTGTGCAAGAGAGTTTCTATAGGTCCATCCTTCTACTCTGCCATCATGGTTCTCATCCCCACCCCTCCCCCACCCCAGGTTTATTAACCTTTTAATATGTGTCAGGCACAGCATAAAATACTATGGATAAAAAGGGTAAAAGATAGCCCTTACCCTCAAGGAGTTCACAATTTAATGGGGTAGACAAGTCAATAGATATGCACAGTTTTTTTTTTTTACAACATAAATAAGAAATGAATACCAGAAAAAACACTAAATTTAAGACGTATTTAGGAAGTCTTTATGTAGAAGATAGACCTTTTGTTGGATCTTGAAGGAAACCAGGGAAACCAGTAGTTGGAAATGAGGAGGGAGAGCATTTGGGGCATGAGGGACAGCCAGAAAATAGAACTGGAGCGGAAGAATGGAAGATCTTGTTTGTGGAACAGTTTGGAAACCATTGTCACTGAATTGAAGATTATGTTGCTGCTATTAAGTTGTAAGAAGATTAGAAATGTAGGAGGGGCTAGGTAATGAAGGACTTTGAACACTAATCTAGACGTGTTTAATTTGATTCTGAATTTAAGAGAGAGCCAATGGAGTTCGGGAGAGAGAAAATGGACAAAAAAAGAAGGAAATCAAGGAGAAGAGGAAGAGGGGGGGCAGGAAAGAAGAGATAATCAGGAAATCACACAAAAAGTGAGTATTCAGTGTCCTCAAGTCTGAGACAATTTTGTGTTTAATAGACATGACATAGAGTATCATGGTCACCTCTCTCACAGAAATTAAATTTGCCTCTCTTTATTTCATCCTGTCAATCAAAGTAAGTCTTTGTGTTTTGCTAAAGTTTCTCCTAGGTAATCTGGTTAATCCATGACAATAATCTAATGGGAGAGGACTAGAGATGCTGCTCCTTTCTTTCCTAAGACATAGTCATTTACTGAGAACTTAGCATCTGCCTAGAACTGAAATTAAACATTAGCTTTCACATAGTGGTGAAAATATCCTATGAGGCAGGAGTGAAGATGTCCAGGAGTGAAGAAGGAAAAATTCATGCACGTTAAGGGCTCTTAAAACACAATGCACACAATTTCCTGAGTCATCTTCATCCAGGGCAGAGTCTTGGTCTGACATTATGAGACTATCTGGACAATTTTGAGACTTCCACTTCCTTGTATCTTAATAAAAAATTTATAAAATATGAATTCTATTATATTAAGCACCTTATCATGATAACACTTCCAAATATTAGTAATTTCCTTGATTTTATCTTTAGCTATCTAGAAAGCATTAATTTTATTTACTATAATGCAAAGTCTTTAAAAGGAGTGAGTGTTTTGGTTTCTCATCTTTGTAGAATCCACTGCTAAATATGGTGCCTGAAAGATGGTAGACTTAATAATTTTTGTTGAATTGAATTGAATTGATTTGAGTTGAAATTTTAGTAATCATTTACTTTTGTTTGGAGTTGATCCCTGGGGATTTTTGTTGTTAAATGAAACAGAGAAGGCTCTGACTATTCTAATATTCTTTTAAAACTCTTCCTAAGATTATAGTGTAGTGTGGTCTTGGCAGAGACATGCATTTAAGGTCAATCAATTTGCCACATTGCAAACTTCATGTTTCATGAGCACATGTTTATTTCCTTGAACTATATTTTTTACATTAATCATTTTGTGTTGTGGAGCAATTACATCTGATTTTCTTCTTCACGTAAAGCCAATTGTGCTCATGATTGAGTGAAACAAATCTTATTATCGTGTATGAATCATTTCTGTGTCACCATGAGTCATGCTCAGAAAGGACCTTCTTCTGAACATTCTGAGCATTTCACTTTGACAGATAAAAAGTTTCTTTGAAAGGACTAATAAAATAATTTAATAATGTAAGAATAAAAACTCATCAAAGTATATTATGAAATTGTCTAACTCAGAGCTTCTGTATCAAAGTTAATTTTTTTTTTGTTTTAAACAAATACTAGTGACTCATTTCTAAAACCAGGAGGAACAAAAAGACTTGTCAAAATTCTTGATTTGAGCACAGCGAATCGTTTAGAGTTTTTTATTCTTTTTGAAATAGATATGTAACAGTAGAAATTTGTTCTTCATTAGAAAAACATATTAAACAGAGCCAATTACCCCATTAGCCTTGTATTATAAGTAATAATGCTTGTGTGATAAAAGATTTAGTCTGAGTATATCATAGGTCATAGGATAGAGGGCTGACCTAGGAGTCGGGAAGACCTAGTTTCATCATCTTCCTTGGATACATACTAGTTTTGTGAGCAGGCTTAATTCCTATAACATTTCAGTGATCCATTCAACTCCTCATGATTAAAAGCTATAGGCTCTGTCCTAGTCTTCATTGATGAAAGGAGTTTTCATACCAAGAGTTCCCTCCTACAATTTGTCACCAAGCATTTATTAAGTGTCTACTATGCCAGGCATTGTGCCAGGTGCCAACGATGTTGTTTTTGCTTGTCCTTCATTTTTGAAGACCTATTACTGGTTGATGTCTTGACGTGTTTATAAATTGGGTTCAATTGAGGCATAAAGTAATCAGTTTCACTTTCTCTTCCAGAGTCATTGAAATCCAGTGGCAGGACAGAAGTCAAGATGACTGGTAAAGGCCTAGGTTGCAGTGGATGACCTTGGTGTCTTTGATGTCTCACCAAGCTCTGAGGGCTTCATCGCTTCAATTGTGTTCATGTCCTTTTGAAAAAGTGTCTCATCTGCCCATTCTGCCTGGTGAAATCTTTACATGTTTGGGGTAGATTTCCCCCTAACTCAGTGATGGATCTATGGACTTTTGGCTACCCTCAACCTGGGTTAGCCTTTCTGCTGAGATGGTTTGCCAGATTTGTTGCACTTACTACAGCTTTTTGGAACCATAGGTGAGAGTTTAGTTTTAGGAGAAGATCAAAGGTAGATGGGCAGCACTGAAGAGTGTTCAACAAGCCCTCACACCAGAGTTACTAGCCCTCATTGAACACACCATAAATCAGTACAGTGAATGAAACAATTCCTATTCACAAAGAGTTTGTACTTATAAAGTCATAAGTCAGGAGCAAAATGGAAACAAATAAATATGATCATTGATTAAACTCTCTTAGAGTAAAGATTTGAATAATTTATCTTTTAAAATGCACATACCCTAATCAATCAGTGTTACAGGCTGGTTATGACTATAAATTGTAAAACAGATCATGATCTGCCTTAGTAAAGAGAATTTCCTCATTAGGAGTTCCTTAAAGAAAATCACAAAGGTATCACAAGTCCAGCATGCCATCCTTCTCCAAATACCTAAGGCCATGTGCATTTGTTAAAGGATCTATTAAAGAGAAATAAATGAAAAAAAATCAATATATCTTAAGCTATTCTTATCAATTTATACAAGTATGAATGTGTAGTTCAATGATAAAATAAACTATAACTATCCTTGCTGAGATGAGATGCTCAGGGTTGATCTTCTATATGTAGAGAATGAAACTTAAGGAGATTGGTTTAGAAGTATTTTTTGTTTCTGGTTATTAAAGGATTTAAGAATTAGAAATAAAATATATCCATCACACTATTGGAAAATAGATATATGATTGAATGATTTAATAGTTCCATTGTATCAAATCTGTATGGCATGAGTGATCTTTGTCTCCATTTTTTCTGATCTCCTTGGTTTCTCTGATGATTTGCTTTATGATCATAAAACAGGCTTTTGGAAATTCTTCAGGGAGCAAAAATAAAAGTGACCCCTGAAAGTAATTACTGTGATTTTAATTTGCAACTGTCTCATTGTATTTCTGAAGGCCATTTTCATTCCACAAATGAAAGTGTTTCCATGCTCTTCTCACTTGGGGTGATGGTTAACTTACAATGCTTTTTATTAATACATCATCAGTAAGAAAAAAAAATATGCACAACTTTTAAAAATCTGGCCTTTCCTGGGTAGATGAGAATGAAAAGAAGTATTTCAATATCTGCCTGTGGTTATACAAAATCACTGCCTAGCTCTTCCTTGCTGTACTCAGGGGACATGTGAGAAACTTTCTGTTCTGAACCATTACTTGCAATTAGGCATAAAGATAGGGTTACACTTTAGAACATTGACTGATATGATTCACACAAAGTGAGGATGGGAACCTTCCTTGTGTTACTACCATCTAGGAAGCCAGCAAGAATTCAGTGGATATCGTTGGTATGGAATTCATGATAATTACAAATTACAAAAAACCAATCATTTAAGACGTTATAAGTATTGTCTCACTTTATTTTCTTTTTCTCTAATTTTCTCTGTTTTATAGATGAAGATGTGAGTTATGCAATGTGGAAAAGAAAGATTTAAAGGCATCTTTTCCTGATTCTAGTTGCAACTTTCTGTCCATACTGCTTCCTAGCTTTATGATTTTGGAGAAATTAGAGAATGTTGGGTGTTATATCTTAACTATCTTATTTGGTAATGTCTTTTTGTAGGGTTTAAGTAGTACAGATTTTCTTGGAAGGAAATGTGCCCAGAGAGCAGCGCTTGTAGGAATAAAATTGGTAAATACTGACAAGATCAGCTTCTAATTTCAGATATTTCAACAGTCACTCTAAAGACTTTATTTCTGTAAACTTTAAAAAAAAGGAAAGGAATGGGAGTAAAAGAACAACCAAACAGGATCATAGCACCATTTTGATTTTAATATAGGAGAAATCATAAGTTTTGTCCTACCACTTTATTTTGACAATGAGTAAACTGAATCCTAGAGATGTTAAATGGATTGGTCAGGCTCTAACAAGAACAAAATAGAAAAGAGTCTGGATTTGAATCCAAGCACTCTGGCTTTAAATCTAGAGCTCCCAAATTCCATTTTGCTCCAGGGAAAATTTTGCTTTAGTTTGGACCCAGAAAAAGTCAATTAAAATGGATTCATGCATGATCTAATGTAATAGACAGAGTGTCTATTCTCACCAAAACAAACATGGGGAAGAGAAGATAAAACAAAGCCATATGCTCACCTCACTACTTTCAGTCATGTGGCTCTATATTCCATTAATTTGGTAGGAATGAGGAACATGCAGAGGGGAAGCAAAACAATAAAAAACAAAACAAAATATAACTAGTCTTTGAGTCAGGAAAATATGAACTCATGTCCAACTCTAACATAAACTGACTGAATTGCAATTATATTTTCTTTGATGTAGATGACTCTATAAGACAATAAGGGGTCAACCTGAATTGGTAGAAGAATTTCCTTATCTGGGAGTTTCCTATAGAAATGAAAATACAGATGCATTCCCTATATTACATCCTCCAGGTACACACAAAGTAATTTCTGGGATAAATTTGTGGTTACAAGGAAAAGTTTCAGTAAATTAAGGGATCAATGGATCTGGTGAAGCTCACCA
This sequence comes from Bettongia penicillata ogilbyi, assembly GCA_023548195.1. NCBI lineage: Eukaryota > Metazoa > Chordata > Mammalia > Diprotodontia > Potoroidae > Bettongia > Bettongia penicillata. The sequence continues at coordinate 2,036,666 of JAJHZJ010000786.1, forward strand.
ATAGCCCTGTGATGGGCTGTTTATTCAAAGATCTCCCTAAAGACTGAGCACTTGTTGATTCTCTGGGCTTATATTTTACCATGTGTATCTTTACACCCCCCTTTCTTAGGATATGTAGGCTACATTTTGCAGAAAGTGCTGGGCAGAATTTCTTTAGTGAATGAATATGGGCCAATAGAAGAACTTGTCCACCACAAACTCCTACTCTGGCATATTATTCTAACCAAGAGTGTGCAATGGATTCTAAAATGGTCTGACTGCAACACAAATTTCCTGGCTAGTTTCGCCATGTTGGAAAGGCTTATAGTAGATTCCCAGCAATAGAGTGAGGCAGATTGGCAAGGATTATCTAGCTGAGTAGGGAGAGGGCCATCAACATTCAGCTAGACTCTTTGACCAGGGAAATATACAAAACAATAGGGATCAGAGCAATAGGTAGATGGAATAATGGAAGGCAGAAGAATCATGCAGGTTTGTTAACATCTATAAATATTAACTATTGGTATTCTATATCTGAGGACCTTGTCCAGTGGCATATCACTAGAGTATCATTCTTCACTTTTTCAACATGAATGAAATTAGTGTGTGTGTGATCATCCTTCATTGCCGAGGAAGACCATGCCATCAGAGAAATAATGACATGACTTGCACTTGACTTTGTTTTGAGTGACAGAGGGCTTTTCAAGGTCACTAGTCTCACTTGTCCTCCAGAGCCATCTGAATCCAGTGACCAGATATTCATGAGGATGACTGGAGATGACCCAGGATGAGGCAATTGAGTTTAAGTGACTTGCCCAAGATCACACAGCCAGTGAGTGTCAAGTGTCTGAGGTGAGATTTGAACTCAGGTCCTCCTGACTCCTACACTGGTGCTCTATCCACTGCACCATCTAGTGAATGAAACTAGAAGAATGATACTAGAAGAAAAGAGGAAGACAAAGGAAAAGATGAGGAGTCGATCATCACTGCAGATGAAAGAAGTTGATGAAGTTGATTTTAACTACACATTCAAAAGCAAAGAAGAAACATAATTCCATGGGACATTCGATCATCTTCTATGTAATGCTCATGATAAACATGTTAAAATCAACACTAACAACCACCAAACAGGTAATCTCAGTGGAAAACAGATGTTTGCTACAGAGTTAAAGGAAACATTATCACAGACTTGATCAGACCTTTCAATTAAATAAAGTTATACTTTAATATTTGTGACTTCAAAGTTTAAAGGTAGTACAGTAAAAATATGATGGAATGCACTCTTCAGGAGTAGTAAATAATAGGAAACAAAGGTTTGTTGTCTATAAAACCTAGATACCATGAACAAATTCAAGAAGATAGATGGAAAACATCAGATAACATCATACAGAGACAAATATATTTGGTACATTCTGTTTGAAAGTACAGATTTCTGACACGGCTCATATTTCTTAATTAACAATTCATATCATTGACTTCTCAGAGCACAGATTAAAATCAATACCAAGATAAAAGAAAAATAAATGAGAAGATATGCTATGCAAATCACTTTTGGTATGAAAATTGATTAAATAATATATATGTACATAGACTACCACTATTCCTTATTATTTTGCCCAAATTTACCATAGTTTCTGGTGCACAGTAGGTATTTAATGAATTCTAGGATGAACTGATGAGATAAATTCCCACAATGAGAAGACAAAAAAGCTTTTAAACTATGTGATCCAGCAAACATTTAGTTTCTTTACCAAGAGAGGAGATACAATAGATAAAGTTTAATAGTTTAAGCTGAAACTGTTAACTTTATCTGATACATCTCATCTCTTGGTAAAGAAACCAAATGTTTGCTGGATTACATAGTTTATGGAAAAGCTTATGGAGCAGAATGGTAGAAGATAAAAGTTGCCAAAGGATGTAGCTTAGTAAAAGCAGGCCTGTCACTAAAATAAGACAACTCACCAATGATTTATTAAGCATATACTATGTGCCAGGCAATGTGCAAAATGCTGGGGATAGAAAGCAACGCAAACCCTATTTTGTGATCTTAAAGAGCTTTCACTCTAATGAGGGATATAACATGTAAACAACCGTATATATATATATATATATATATATATATATATATATGTATATATATATATATATATATATATATATGTATATATACACACACACACGCACACAGATACACACACATATATGTATATATGATGTGTAGAACAAATTTTCAGTAATTGTAAAAAGAAGATATTTTCATGGGGTTGAGAAAATTAATTGTGAAAGATTCCTGGAGAAAATATTATTCTAGCATTTCGGGATATGGAACTGAAAAAAAAGTACATGAAGATGTAGGAGACAACCAGTAAAAAGGTACAGAGTCAAAAGATAGAGTGATGTGTACAAGGAATATCAAGAGACAGTGTCACTGATTTGTACAGTACATGAAGGAGAGTAAAGTCTAAGATGAGTGGAAAAAAATGTGAAGGGAGCAGGATGTGAAGAATAACAAATTCTTTTCTCCATCAATGACAGAGATCACCATGTATACACCCTTCTATCTTTGCCAAGTATGTTCTATATAGATAATGAAGAGGGAGCAGTAGAAAACAAGAATGATTAGAATATGTAAATTACATGCTGCTGTACAAGTGGTCCACACACAAGTGGTTACACACTTTCAATGTTTTTTTTTTTCTTTCAACATAGCTTCTCTTACTGTGGTTATTAGTTTTGTGATTCTAATAACAAGCTTGAAATTAGAAAAGTATACTAATGGATTATTGCTATCAAATTTCATGACTTTATGGATTTAGTGGGGAAAAAAACTAAAAGAAAACAAATGGGAGTTCTATCTGGGCTATTCTATACATTTTGGTGGTTTAGAGATCTGTATCTATTCCTGTTCTTTCTTTTTGCAATCTTGGTTGGACAGCGCATATGCTGAGCAATGCTAATAATTTATGGTACGTGATAAGATAAAATTGCTGATAATTCAATGTTTTTGAGGACTATATTTTAAAATTTTTTACCATCAATTTGCCTTTTTGGAAATCAGTAAATGGCTAAAAAGTAGGTTGTGAGTTCTGGGTATTTGAAGTTAAATGTTTTGAGGGTTCATCTGTAAAGTTAGATAATCTCTAGAGTTTTGGTAGAATGTGTGATTCTAGAACCCTATGGAATATTATCTCAGTCTACAATGTAATAATTTACACTCTGTGCCTTTTTATTTAAAATTAGTTTTATTATTGTCATCATCCTCATTATGAGCAGCATTAGAGCTAGAGTACAGGTGGACATTAACATTCTTCAATAATGTTAAGAAATCGTTGAGTAAAATATGGAAGTCAATTGAGAGACATGATGTTTGCAATCAGGAAGACCCAATAGCAATTCCTGCTGTCAGCATATAATAGTTGTATGATCATGGACATAGCATTTAACCTCCTTGAACAACTCTCTGAGAATATTCATTTAATTTTGGAGAATAAGGCAATCTACATTGATGAAAGGAACTTTTAATCTTGAAGATCCCTATAGCAATGAAATCACAAGTCTAGACCAGCTTAGTTAATTTAAAGGTATTTATCATTAGTATTGCATTCTTTTTGATAAAATTAAATATAATATAACACAAAGGTACTTCCTTGAGCATTATTTTTCCTGGAAATTTGTTGATTTAAAAATAAATGTTGACTCTCTCTTAAGCTTCATTTTCCTTTGGCTAAATATTCAAAGATTCCTTATTCTGGAAAATAATGTTCTTAAAAATGGTAGCCAGCTGCAAAATCTTACAAGCTCTATTTAAGCTTATTTAAAGACTTATTTAAAGACATATAAAAGTCTTTTCTCCAAATCTTGTAGGAGAATCATCATTTCATAAGTTTATTTAATGGGAAAGAATGACAAAAATAAACCATTAGCTCCTTGTATTCAGCATTTTTATGTAACATTTTTCTTCTATTTAAGGATAATTAAAAAGTAGTGATTTGATAGTAACAGCTTCATTAAAAACACTTTACTAGCTCACCTTGTGTGTGTAATTATCACAAGATTGAAAAACACAAGGCAAATAGATAATCTGCAGAGTTCAAGATAAAAGTAACATTTTAAAAGTTTTACCCTTTCCCTAATAAAATTTCAAGTCACCACGTGTAAGGCTTTGTAGACACAAATATCAACATAGTAGTCTCCATCTTCAAAGAGCTTGCATTTGAGAATTGGGGGTGGTAAGATATGATATACACACACATAGAATATAAAAACTATATACACTAAAAAATTCAAGAGGAGGGATACATTAACATGGAGGTGAGGATGAGATCCTTAGAGACCTCTTGTAGGAGATGGTGCCTGACTTGGGTATTACAGGAACTAGGGATTCTAAGAGGTGTGTTATACAGAGGGTGCAATCCAAAAATGGATCCCAGCAAGTACAAAGGCACAGAGAGGAGAAATATAACTCAGTCAGTCAATAAGTATTTATTAAGCTCTTACTGTGTACCGGGAATGGTGCTAAGCACTGAATGTACAAAGAAACACAAAAGATCATTCTTCTTATCAGCGCTCATAGATGAATGCAGTTAAAAAACACACACAGCCCAAAAAATAAAACAACTGGAAACATGAAAATAACTTATATAATTCAGAGATTTTCATATAACATTAAGGATGATCAGAAATTGCTTCTCAAACAAGATGGAATTTCAACTTGAAAGAAAGGCAATCCAGGATGTAGACATGAGAAAGAGGAAGCTTTTCAGACATGGGGGTAGACGTTGTTGAGTCCTTTCAATCATGTCTTTTGTGACCCCATTTGGAGTTTTCTTAGCAGAGATGCTGGAGGGGTTTGCAATTTCCTTCTCTAGCTCATTGGAACTGAAGCAAACAAGGTTAACTGACTTGCCCAAAGTCATATAGCTACTAAGTATCTGAGGCCAGATTTGAACTCATAAAGATGTGACTTCCTGATTCCAGGCCAGTTCTCTATTCAATGTGCCACCTAACTGCATGGCAGTCAATGAAAATGCGTGGAGGTGAAAAACAGAGTGTCTTGGGTGAGGAACAGAAAGAAAACCAGTGATATTGCATGATATTATGGTGAGCTTAGAAAAGGGTATGGTACAAAGCTGTAAGAACACTAGAAAGTTAGGATGAGAGAAGGCTAAGAGGTCAGCCTGACAGGAACAGAGTCTTTGAAGACGAGTGATATGAAAAATTATATATATATATATGTATACACATATGCACACATATACATACACACATATATTTGTATATATGTGTGTATAATATACTATATATGTATGTGTGTATATATTATATATGTATGTGTGTATATATATGCACACACATTATATATATATATAATTTTCTCTGTCAAGAAAACATTTTTAAGACTCAGATTATTGAAGATGAGCTCTTCAAATTTGTTGACAAAACTGCTTTGACAATTCAAAAGAAAAAAATGAGGTTGAAAAGAAAATGTCAATCCCCATAATAATGCTTAGTGATCCAAGAAGAAAGGAGTTATAGAAAGAATAGTTTGATCTCAGAACCTACCCTGTGATCATTTGGAAAATTTAATCACATACTGAGTTTATAGTTCTTCTCTCTACTCAGGTAGTAACATTTAAATTATCCATGTCACTTATACATCTATATATTCTTTGTGGGCTATATTTCCCTGTGCTGTACCTCATCTTGTCAATATATCTTACAAATTGATCATTGTCATTTAACAGATTTCTCTACAGTTGGTCAACATTGACGGAATCTCATTACAACATAGACATTTCAGAGAAATCTGTAAAGCAAATGCTTTTTAATCCAAATGTGTTCATATAGATATATACCCACCCCCACACATATATGAATGTATGTATACATATAATAGTACATGTTACAAAATCCTTTTATGGTAGAAACATTTAAAGATTGGTAGTGTAAACATTTATCCACTTAAGTTAGAGGAAACTGATTTGTGGAAGGAAGGTAACAAAAGCAATATATCATAGAAAAAAAAATTACCCCAGATCTTTTGACTTTAGGTTTTCTGATATGTAAGTTAGAAAAAATAGATAAATGATAAATAGAAATACTGACAGATACACACAAAGTTATAAAGCTGAATTCATATGTAGACCAATGATAAAATGGATAGATGTTAGAAAAATTAATCGGTAGAAAGAGATTGATTGATAGATACATGGATAGATGGATGGGCAGATGGATGGATAGAGATAGATAGATAGGTAGATAGGTAGATAGATAGAAAGATAGAAGATAGACAGATAGATGATAGATTTAGAGATTTAGCTCTGTATATAGATATATAGATGATAGAAATCAAGATCCAAAATGAGGAAGACGTGGATGAAATCCTTACCTCTGACCTATTTTAACTACCTGATTCAGAGCAAGTCCCTTAAGCTTTCAGCACTGTTGTTTAGTGGTGTCAAACTTGATAGAAACAGGGACTACTGCACTGTAAGTAAGCTTTCTGCAGGCTAAATATTCATTTAAAAACTAGATTTTATGTATTTTTTTATAAATGCATTAACACATTAAAATTAGGTAAGATCTACATTTTAATCTGATGCAAGCAGCACTTCTGAGTATTGCGGGCCACATGCAGTCTATAGGTCTTGGGTTAGATAGCTCTGTAGCACACAAGTATCCAAGACTTCTATTGGTAGAGAAGGCTGGATTCTACTGATGGAAGTTCCTTCAAGCAAAAGTTCCTAATATCAGTCAAATCACAGAAGTCCCTTTCAACTCTGTGTGAGGTGTGCATTCATATGTATGTAAAGTTTAAGCAGAATATATATATATATATATATATATATAATTTAAATTTGATTTTATTAATTGAGCTGCAACTGATTGTCCTCTAGCACAAATGTTTTTTGTAGAATGCCTACAAAACAAATGTATGCAGAAATGACTTTTGCTCTTTGGGGATGAAGTAAACACAAATACATTATTGTTTCTCTTTCATAGGGTATGGTGGGAAGAGATCAGGATTTAAGAGTAAAAAAAATCTGGATTTATATCCTAGCTCGGACACTTACATAGTACATGTGACCATCACTAAGTCATCTCTTCAATGCTTTGCTTTTTCATTTCTAAATAATAGAGGTCATCATATGTCCCCTTCCTAGCTAAGGTTGTTGCAAAGAATAAGCTTTGTAAAGTTTAAAGATGTGTGAATTATTTCTCCTGTAGTGTTTAACGAATGGTCATTTCAACCTGCTCATTCACTTCAGAGAGGTATTATTTGTTCATTCATTCATGGTGTAGATCTGGCCTTAACATTTCTTGCAAGGTTCTCATAATAGAGAGACCTGCCTGTAGAGTCAAAAGATTGGGCCCAAACTTAAGAATTATCACTGAGACCTTGGCTGAATCATCATGTCACCCTTAGCCTCAGTTTGCTTATATACCAAGTAAAGAGTTTAGACTAAATGACCTCAGAAAATCCCTTCTAACTCTAAATATGTGATTCTGAGCTTTTCAACAGTTACAGAATCAATCACATTTTTCTAGTCATTGTTGGTATGTGTGTTCGTCCTTCGTTGCTGAAGAAGACCATGCCATCAGAGAAATGATGACATGACTTGCACTTGACTTTGTTTTGAGTGAGGGAGGGCTGTGCAGGTCACCAGCCTCACTTTTCCTCCAGAGCCATCAGAATCCAGTGACCAGATATTCATCAGGATGACTAGAGATGACCCAGGATGAGGGAATTGGGGTTGTGACTTGCCAAGATCACATAGCTAGTGAGTGTCAAGTGTTTAAGATTTGAACTCAGGTCCTCCTGACTCCTGCACTGGTGTTTTATTCACTATACCACCTAGCTGCAAAATCATCATAAGACAGGAACCCTAGCTTCAGGGAGCTTACATTCTTTTAGAGAATAAAACCAACCATATTACAATTAGTAAAAAATAAAAAATCATATAAAATGCAATGCCAAGTTGTAATATATATATATATATATATATATATATATATATATATATATATATATATATATATATATGGAGAGAGAGAGACAGAGAGAGAGACAGAGAGACAGAGAGAGAGAGACCAAGAATGCTAGAAGAGATCAGAGAAAAGAGAAATGCATTTTAGCTGGAGTCATCAGGAAAGATAGAAAAAAATCTGAAAGTTCTATAGAGATTTTATAATAAGATTTTCTAGACATTATCAAAAATTCTGCTCCAAGATGTCAGTATAGTTCAGTGGAAAGCAAATTAAAGTAGGATTTATATTCTAACTCCTGCCTCATCAATGACTAATTTTGGTACAGTATATAAATCATTTAACCTCTGTAGTTCTCTCTCTCTCTAAAGTGAACTGGGTTACATCTGATCGCTTCCCAGTGCTGGCAAATTGCCAGATGTGATTTAAAACATATTGCTCTTTTAATGAACACCTAACTATCTTCTGGGTGGATTCTCCATAATTTTAAATCTCACATCAGATTGCTTTCATTGCTGAAAGTGTTTATGAGCTAATCAGCAAGGTTTTAAATTATCTGCCTAAATAAAATAAAAAAAAGAAGAAATTAAATTTGCTGATTTTTTAAAGTGAATCCCTATACTATACACTGAAATTAGTTGCGGGGTTGTTCACTATTTATAATGATTTATATGGAACTCTGTTCATGATGATAGTTGAGAACTGAATGCATTTGAATTTATTTCTGATTTGTAAGTAGGTAGGTAGGTAGGTAGGTAGGTAGTATTGTGAGGCACATAATTGATCTCCTAATCTATTTCCCTAATTTTACACCTAATAAACCCTTGCATCTTGGAGAAGATAATTAACTTGTGTAAGGTCAGGCAGATGATAAGTGACAGAGCCAAGACCTGAACCCAGATTACTTGCCCCAATCCAGCACAGTTTCTACTGCTACATAATGTTTTCTGAAGGTCAGAGTATGTTTTTTAACACTAATTTCTTATTCATGAGAATCCAGTTTATAGGGCATTACATGGCATTAGTGTTAAGAGAAATGTATAAGTATTGTGGCTTAGTGGAAAATCGTTTTGGACCTGGATTTGTAACCTTACTATGACACTTATTACCTATGTCAGCTTGGAACAATAACTTATCTTCCTTGGGCCTCAGTTTCTCCTTACCATTATTCTTTTAAAGGAAAGAGTTAGTTAAATGGCCATTAAGGTTTTATTTAGTTCTAAGTCTATGATCATATCAATAATAGCCTGGAAATTAACACACATGAATTTTATTTCTGACTCTTTCATTGACTAACTATGAAACCTTGGACAAGTCACTTAATTTATATGAGGAATTTAGATTAAGAAATCTTTAAGGAGCCTTCCAGCTGAATGATGAAAGGAATGGCTATGTATCAATATATTGCTACTTCCATAGCAGTGTCTTACTCCATGTGGTTTTAAAATGCTACTGTGTTAATGCTGTTAATGAATTCTCAGAGCTGCAGGCAATTGAATGCCATCATAATTTTAAACATACCTAAACTGTTCAAAGGGATAAGCTAACAAAATCTAAATGACTTCTCAGCCAGAGTAAACGACCGCATCTAAATTGTATATTATCAGGGTTGTGTTCCTCATACAGAAGTTGTGCAGCATCGGGGTTGTAGAAAGAAAGAAATAAAGAAAAGGCCCACAATTCTCTTCAGGTAATTGTCCTTGTCTTGCCCTGGGCCTTTGGCAACAACTTGGAACCTTTCCAATCAGAGAGATTATTTTAATACTTCGGGAAAAAAATTCTGGTCAAGGAAGCGATTAAGAAAGGAGTGAAGGTCACAGGCTTTGAACTGACTCATCTTCAGTCGTACAGTTCCTTTTATTTATATCTGCTCTTTCTCTTTGTAGTACAGACCATTTTCTCAACTGTGTTCTTTTTCTACTGGGCCTTTGATGGTCAGTTAGATAATAAGGAAAAAGAAAGTCTGGTGATTGGCTGTCTGGATGGACCACACATTTTTCTTTTTTAGCTTTATATTGACCTTCACTTGATGATTTAATCGGCTCCCATGGGTTCAATTATCATGTCAATCTTTCCCAGATCTATGCTTCTTGTCCCACTCTTTCTCCTGAGTCACATACACCATTATCATTAGCTGCCTTTGGATATCTCAGAAAGGATGTCCCATGGGCATCTTAAGCTCACCCTGTTCAGAACAGAATTCAATATCTTTATCTTCAAATTCTTCTCTCTTCTGAACTTCCTAGAACTGCTTTGGATACTATCATCCTTCTAGTCACAGGGGCATAGGAACTTACTGTCATCCTTTATTCTTAAACTTCTGATCACCTCCCATTTCCAATCTCTTGAAAAGCGTTGTCATTTCAATTTTGCAACACATCTCATGTATATCTCCTTGCCTTATGCACATATCTACCACCTTAGTTCAGGCTCTCCTCACCAATTACTTGAACTATTGTAATGGCATTATAACTGATCTCCCTGACTTAGAATTCTTCCTATTCCCATCCATCCTATACTCAGCTGTCAAAGTGATTTGTTTAAAGCATAGACTTGATCATGTCTTCTCCTGCTCAGTAAGTTTCAGTGGTTTCCTGTGGTATCAAGGATAAAACACAAAATCTTCTGTTTGATTGAAAACCGCATAATCTGGCTCATCCCTGCCTTTCCAATCTTCTTATACAGTATTCCTCTCCACAAACTAAAAAACCTCATATACTGCCCTAGTTTCTCATCTTTTCCCCTGTGACTTTATCTTCTTTCTCTATGTTTTTGCATTGTCTAACCATTTGCCTGGAAAGGCTTATCGCTTCACTTCCACTTTTAGTTTCTTGGACTTCTTCCAGACTCAGCTCAAAGCCCAATTGCCATTTTCATACTCCAAGTGCTAGTGCCTTCTCTTCCTGTTTTGTATTTCATCTCTGCCTTGCACGGTACATGGCACATGGTAAGCACTAAATAATGTTTATGAATTGTGAAATACCCACTCCCAAAGGTTGGCCTCTTCTCTGTAACTTATTTTTTGAATAATATTATTTTCCCCAATTACGCAAAAAAAGTCAATATTCATTTAAAGCTGTTTTTTGAGTTCCAAATTCTCTCCCTGTCCCCTTTACCTCTTCCCTCCATGAGACAGTAAAGAATTTGATATAGATCATACATATGCAATCATATAAAACATATTTCTACATTAGTTATGTCTGAAAGAAAACAAAAATATACAATGAAAAACTTAAATGAAAAATAGTATGCTTAGATGTACATTCAGATTCCACCAGTTCTTTCTCTGGAGGTGGAGGGCATTTTTCACCCTGAGTTATTTGGAAATATGATGGATTGATATTCTGCTGAGAAAAACTGTCACTCACAATTGATCATCATATAATATTGCTGTTACTATGTACAAAGTTTTGCTGATTCTGTTCATTTCACTTTGCATCAGTTCACCTAAGACTTTTCAGGTTTTTGTGAAATTATCCTGCTTTTCATTTCTAATGGCACAATCGTATTCCACTACATTCATATAGCAAAACTTGTTCAATCATTCCCCAATTGATGGACATTCCTTCAATTTCCAATTCTTTGCCACCAAAGAACTGCTATAAATATTTTTGTACACATTTCCCCTTCTTTTTTTAAAGTATCTTTTTTGAGATAGAAACATATTAGTGGTATCTCTAGATTAAAGTGTAGGCTAGTACCACGACTGTTTTGGTGATTACCATTTTATAATACAATTTGAGATCTGGTACATTTATGTCTCTTTCATTCACATTGTTTTCCATTAATTCCCTTGGTATTCTTTTTTCTTGGGTAATAAAAAATAAAACAAATACAAAATGAAAAAAGAAAACAAGTACTATTTACACAGCATAACATAGGAGAGGATTCAATACAAAAAATAATTTCCATTTCAAGAAAACCGATGTAATAAATATTGCATAGTTTTCATAGTTGCCCAGCTTTTCTTTGCTTCCTGGTAGGTTTTCTTTTATTCTCTGATGTGGACTTTTACTTTATTTTCCCCCTTTCTTTGTCCTTCCCCAACCCTAAAAAAAGGCTAAAACTAAGTACAGATACATATATACTATACACCTACCTCTGTCTATCTGTCTCTCTATCTATCCATCCATCTATCTATCTATCTATCTATCTATCTATCTATCTATCTATCTATCTATCTATCTATCTCTATCCACACACACACATAGATATCTATAAACGTACACATATTCTCTCATATTCTTTATGTAAGACCTTACTATGCTTATTTCCATTTTTTATCTATTTCTCTGATGGTGGATAGCATTTTCCTTCATATGTCAAAGTCTTTCCATGTTTTAAAAATTGACCAACCCATCATTTCTTAGATTACAACCATATTATAAACCCAATCAAATTCTATCTGAATGATTGTCTATGAAATTAACTTCCTCTCAATTTTCTGCATTCCTTCTATTCTTGGCTACATAGGTTTTATTTATACAAGTAAATTATAATTTAAAATAAAAAATAATCAAAATCATTTTACACTTCAACAATATTTTTACCTTATAATATCATTTAAGGTCTGATACTGTTGAATCTGCTTCCTTTACATCTTTTTCTTTATAATTCCTGACCTTTTCTTCTTCTAAATGAACTTTGCTATTTTTTTAACTCAAAGAGATATATTTTAGTAATTTATTTGGGATGGCATTGAATAAACAGATTAATCAGGTAAAATTGTCATATTTTATTATATTGACCTTACCTGCCCATGGACAATAAATATGATTTCAATTATTTAGATCTACTTTATTTGTATAAAAAGTACTTAACGTTTATGCTCATATAATTCCTGTGTCTATTTTAGCAGCTATAATGTAGTACCAACACTATATTCACAGCGCCTACGGCAGCCATGATTATGCCAGTGAATTCTGAATTGTGAAATATTCTCCACATGGAGGACAGGACCAACACTTATTCAAACACCAGAAAGCCAAATCCATCATAGCAACAAAGAAATTCATACACAATAACAATGCAGAGCGCACTTCCATACCCAAGCCTTCCCTCTGCTAGGCATCCTACAAACTAATTCCCTAAAACAAATTGCAAACAAGGTCTCCCACTCATGCTAGTTACTGTCTTTTCCAGCTCTGATTGCTCTCTGATTAACTTCCTTTCAGCTCTGCTCCAGCTGTGCCTGTTCCTATTCCACCTTTCCTGCTCCATCCCTTCCTGTTCCATGTGACTTGATTCATGCTGAACAGACTACCATGTGACTTAAGCAGGTCACATGGGCCTATTAACGCATGGGAAAGCTCTTCCCATTAAGAAGCCAAATTACATTAACGATAAGCAAAAATGAATTATCAAATTTATATGCTCTCATATATTTGCATTGTCTAGTTATTTTAAATGGTCTAAAACAATACTGCTGACAGATAATGGTGCAGTTTTCCTACTTTTTCTCTTTTGATTACATGTATTTTAGCTTTAACTTTGTCTGAGACCTGCTTTTTTTACATAATAAACTCTACTCCTGCCCTTTATTTTATTTGCACATATCTCTCATTTTATAGTGTTTTCTGAAAGCAAAATATTGTTGAATCCACAGCTTTAAACTGCTATCCATTTCTGTTTTGTGAGTAAATTCACCCTATTAGCATTCCAAACTATAATCACTCAACATTTCCTATTTTTCCTCATTATTCTCACTCTATTTACCCTATCCCCCCTCACTGCTCTGCTTAACTTCTACCTGCTACCTTGTCTTCCTATTCCTTAACCTACCCAATCCTCCAAGAGTCCCTCCCTATCTTCTCCCCCAACCCTATCTACTTGCCTTTTTATTTTTCTGAATTTAGAAGATGTTTGTATTATATATGCACATACACACATTCATATACACGTGTATTTGTTTATATGCACATATACATATGTGTATACATATATATGGGAAAAATACATATATGTATTGTGTATACAAACACACACAAACAACATATATATGTATATTCCAAACCTTCCTTCCAAACTATTCAAATAAGGACAGCAATCTTAAGAGTACTGCTATTTTCATATATTTGAAGTAAACAATTTGACCTTGTTGAGTCCCTTAAAATTAGTGTTAAACGTTACCTTTCTCCTAGATTTATATGTCATATTTTCCCTCAACTTCTGTTACTTTTGTCACAAATACCTTTCTGTTTGTTAAATGTCCATTTTTTTCATTCAGTATTTTACTTAACTTTGATGGATAAGTTACCCTTGTTTGCAATCCCAACTCTTTTGTTCTATGAAGTATAGTATTCCAAAACCTACAGTACTTCAACATCATTGTTGTTAGGTCTTGTGTAATCTTTATTATAATTCTATGATATTAGTTTTTTTTCTTTCTTGCTGCTTCCAATATTTTCTCTTTAGCCTGGGACCTTTGAAACTTGACTATGTTAGTCCTGAAAGTTTTCCGTCTGAGATCTCTTTCAGGGGATGATTGGTATATTATTTCTATTTCTGTTTTTCCTTATTCTGGAAATTGAGGGCAAATTTCCTTGATATTTTCTCATAATATTATATCAAGATACTTTTTGTAATCATAAATTGCAGGTAGTCTGACTATTCTTATATAATTTCTTCTCCCTCTGTTCTCCAGATCAGTTTATTTTTTTCCTAATGAACTGTGTTTCTCATCTTCTATTTTTTTCTTTTGATTTTGTTTTATTATTTCTTAGTGTCTTAGAGTGTCATTAGCTTTCTTTTGCCCAATTAAGGTTTTCAAGTATTTATTTTCTTCCTTAAATTTCTGATTTTCTGTTTCAAGTCAGTTGACTTTTTTCATAATTTTCATGATTTTATTAGATTGCTCTTATTTTTTTTCTATTTTTTCCTTTATCTCTCTTATTTGATTTTAAAGTTTTTTTAAGTTCTTCTAAATACTCTTTTTTTATTTTCACTCTCCCTCCCCTCCCTCAATACCAAGACAGAAACCACTCTTATATAAGTTAAACAAGCACAATCATATTGAACATATTTCCACATTATTCATATTGTGTAAGAAGAATAAGAACAAAAGGAAAAAAAAGATAAGAAAGAAAAAAATGAAAATGGATTGCACTGATCTGCATTCAGCCTCCATATTTCTTTCTCTGGGTGTGGTTAGTATTTTCCATCATGAGTATTTTGAAATTGTTTTGGATGATTGTATTGCTGAGAAGAGATAAATCTATCATAGTTAATTATCATACAATGTTGCTATTTCTATGTACAATGTTCTCCTAGTTCTGCTCACTTCACTCAGCATCAGTTAATGTAAGACTTCACAAGTTTTTTCTGAAATCCACATGCTCATCATTTCTTGTAGCACAATAGTATTCTACTACTTCCATATACTATAACCTGTTCATCCATTCCCCGATTGATGGCCATCCCCTCAATTTCCAATTATTTGCCACCACAAAAAGAGCTACTATATTTTTGTACATATGGGTCTTTCTCTTTTTTTGATGTCTTTGGAATGTAGATCTAGTTAGTGTTTTTGCTGGATCAAAGGGTATACAGAGTTTGGTTGTCCTTAAGAATCATCTTTCTTCAAACACAACTGTGATCTTAGACCATGCTTAAAAATTGTTTCTTTTTGCCCAGTTTTCCTTTATTTTCCTTATTTTTTTTAAATTTTTTTTCTGGGACTTACAATCTTTTCTTTAATATAAATTTATTTACTTAACTTTTAACATTCATTTTCACAAAATTTTGGGTTCCAAATTTCCTCCCCTTTTATCCCCTCCCCCCACCCCAATACACTGAGCATTCTAATTTTCCCTATCACCAATCTGCCCTCTCTTCTATCATCCCTCCCTTCTCTTGTCCCCATCTTCTCTTTTGTCCTGTAGGGCCAGATGACTTTCTATTCCCCATTAATTGTATTTCTTATTGCCTAGTAGCAAGAACAATATTAAACAGTTGTTCCTAAAACCTTGCGTTCCCAATTCTCCCCATCCCTCCCTCCCCACCCATTCCCTTTGGGAAGGCAGGCAATTCAATATAGGCCCTATCTGTGTAGTTTTGCAAATGACTTCAATAATAGTCGTGTTGTGTAAGACTGTTATTTCCCTCCATCCTATCCTGCCCCCCATTGTTTCTATTCTGTCTTTTGATCCTGTCCCTCCCCGAGTGTTGACTTCAAATTGCTCCCTCCTCCCATTGCCCTCCCTTCCATCATCCCCCACCACCCTGCTTATCTCCTTCTCCCCCACTTTCCTGTATTGTCAGATAGGTTTTCATACCAAAATAAGTGTGCATTTATTCCTTCCTTTAATTGAATGTGCTGAGAGTAAACTTCATGTTTTTTTCTCAGCTCTCCTCTTTTTCCCTCCACTAAAAAGTCTCCTGCTTTCCTCTTCTATGAGAGATAATTTGCCCGATTCCATTTTACCCTCTCTCCTCCTAATACATTTCTCTTATACATTTACCTTAATTTTTTAAAGATATGATCCCATCCTATTCAATTCACTCTGTGCTCTCTGTCTCTGTGTGTGCACGCATTTGTGTATGTGTGTGTGTGCATATGCGTGTACATGTGTGTGCATGTGTGTGTGTAATCCCACCAACTACCCAGATACTGAAAAGTTTCTAGAGTTACAAATGTTGTCTTTCCATGTAGGAATGTAAACAGTTCACTTTTGGTAAGACCCTTATGACTTCTGTTTGCTGTTTACTTTTTCATGCTTCTTCTCATTCTTGTGTTTGAAAGTCAAATTTTCTTTTCAGCTCTGGTCTTTTCATCAAGAATGCTTGAAGGTCCTCTCTTTCATTGAAAGACCATATTTTCCCCTGAAGTATTATACTCAGTTTTGCTGGGTAGGTGATTCTTGATTTGAGTCCTAGTTCCTTTGCCTCATGGACTATCCTATTCCATGCCCTTCTATCCCTTAATGTAGAAGCTGCTAGATCTTGAGTTATCCTGATTGTATTTCCACAATACTGGAATTGTTTCTTTCTAGCTGCTTGCAATATTTTCTCCTTGACCTGGGAATTCTGGAATTTGGCCACAATGTTCCTAGGAGTTTCTCTTTTTGGATCTCTTTCAGGTGGTGATCAATGGATTCCTTCAGTACTTATTTTGCCCTCTGGTTCTAGAATCTCAGGGCAGTTTTCCTTGATAATTTCATGAAAGATGATGTCTGGGCTCTTTTTATGATCATGGCTTTCAGGTAGTCCCATAATTTTTAAATTGTCTCTCCTGAATCTATTTTCCAGGTCAGTTGTTTTTCCAATGAGATATTTCACATTCTCTTCCATTTTTTCATTCTTTTGGTTTTGTTTGGTGATTTTCTTGGTTTCTCATAAAGTCATTAGCCTCCATCTGTTCCATTCTAATGTTGAGAGAACTATTTTCTTCAGTGAGCTTTTGAACCTCTTTTTCTATTTGGCTAATTGCGCTTTTGAAAGCATTCTTCTCCTCATTGGCTTTTTGAACCTCTTTTTCCAATTGAGTGAGCCTATTTTTCAAGGTGTTATTTTCTTCAGCATTTTTTTGGGTCTCCTTTAACAAGGTATTGACCCATTTTTTATGCTTTTCTTGCATCTCTTTCATTTCTCTTCCCAGTTTTTCCTTCACCTGTCTAACTTGATTTTCAAAATCCTTTTTGAGCTCTTCCATGGCCTGAGCCCACCGGACATCCCCCTGGGATGTCTGGGATACAGAGACCCCGACCTCCACGTCTTTCCCTGATGGTAAGAATTGTTCTTCTTCATCAGAAATGAAAGGTGGGAACATCTGTCCCCCATCAAAGTAGCTTTCTATAGTCTTATTTTTCTTCCCTTTTCTGGGCACTTTCCCAGCCAGTTTCTTGACTTCTGAGATTCCTGTCCACCCCCACCTAGATCCACCCAGGTAGTGCTTGGGGTCTGAGATTCAAATGGGCTTTCCACGGCAGGTGGTTGCTATTCAATGTGAGCTTAAGTTCTAGTGCTCGGATGGGGGCAGGGCTGCCGACCAGGCTCAGTTCCCTCAGGGGCTTTATGCAGAGACCCTCAGTAATGGGGCAGGTGGGGGCAGGGCCACCTCCCAGGCTCAGTTCCCTCAGAGGGTTTATGCAGAGATCTTCGGTAATGGCCCTGAACTTCTGCCTGCTGCTCAGGCACCATGCTGCCTCCCAAGGGGGCCCGAGTCACAGAGACACCTTGCTCCCCTCTCGGCCAGCCCAGAAGTCTCTCTCACTGACCTGTAGCACCTGTGGGTGGAGTGACCTTCGCAGCTGCTGGAGGTTCCATCCCTGAAGCCTGCTCGGATCTGCTCCTCTGGGGCCACTCAGCCAGGGCAGCACAGGGGTGGACTCCAGGGCTCTCTGGAATGGAAATCTTTTCCACTGTGTTTCTGCACGCCTTGCAGTGCTCCAGAATTTGTGGGGAGTTCTTCTTGCAGGAAATATATAGGCTGTGGGTTCAGAGCTAGCATACGTGAGTCTTTCTACTCTGCCATCTTGGTTCCTCCCGTTCCTTTATTTTCTTAAAGATGTAATTGTTTCTATCTTTAATTTGAAATTCAAATCTTCCACTGATTTCTTTCTAAACTTAGGTATTACATATTATTCAACTTTATAAACGCCATTTCATTCAAATTGGCACATAGATAAAATTACCTAAACTTTTCCACCTTCATGCCTTTGAACATTACCTGTCACCTCTGACTGTGATGTAAACCAGTTTTACCTTCACCATTTGGAGCCTCCACCAACTCCCTGCAAGGATTAGTTTGTAAAAAACCTCTTTCAAAGACATTTTTAGTCCTCTAGTTTTTAGTGATCCCACACAGAACTAAAATGTATGTGTATGTATGTATGCATGTATTTATGTATGTATGTATCTGTCTATCTATCTACACTACTTTGTCCAAGTAGAAAGCAAGACTCTTGAAAACAAGTGCTGTTTCATTTTTGTATTTGAATTTCTAGAATAGTATTTAACACAAGGTGGATAGTTAATTAACATTTATTTAATTTAATTGCCTCCCACTATTCTTCTTTATCAGTCAAATTTATATAGTCACCAACCCCTAAAGAAGATCTATCATACCCCCATACTGCTGTTGATTCCATTTGTCCCCTATACAATGTCTTTTTACCACTACACTTTAGTATTCTATCCATCTTTCAGGTATTTCAGTTATTTTATGGACTGTGTGGGGAGAAATTGTGTTTGTGTGCCTTTCTAATCTGCCATCTTGACTCCCCCCTTTTCTACTTTTTAAACAAGAGAAAGTGGTATTGAATTTTATTGTTTCATTATATATAATTCTATTTACTAGCATCATCATTACTATTATAATAATACATGATGGTCAACTAAACTATGGGATGAAAAATTGGCCCCTTAGTCTAGTGTTCTGCCTAAATATTAACATTAGGCTTATGGGGGAAAGAAGATTTACATAATACCATATTCCATATTCTCCATATTCCAAAAAAATAACTTTTTCCTTGTTCCTCTAGAAAGAAATAGGAAAGCTTTGGTATATAAAAAAATATCAAGCATATTTGTTGACTTTTGCTTTGCCTGTCTATCATTGAAATGGTGAGATGAATCTCAGTGCCTAAGAAAGCATATGCTTCATAAGATAGCTTTGATGAGCAGTTCAGTTGTGATGACTATTTACTCAGACAATGAATGCCACGACTCTTGAACATTTGAAACTCTGCAACTCAGCCCTTGTAACACCAGAAGCAGACATAGTAGTAGATAATTAATGGGCATAATTTCACTGAAGTACTGTATTTAGCAATTATGATGTAAATAAAAGATTCAAACCTTTTAGCTTCGTTTTTAATGATAGAGCTCAGGAAAGGAAGAAGCAAGTCCCAGAAAAGCAGTTTATTTAAGAAAAAAGTATAATCCATTCTAATACTAGATGATTAAAGTAAAAAAAAATGTAGCTGATCAATTAGATTATAAGCTCCTTGAGGGTAAAGAACATTTTTTTTTGTACCCTCAGCACTTAGCACAATATCTGGCACATAGGGAGCTGTTAATAAATGTTTATTGATTAACTGATTGACCAAAACAAACACGAATAGCTCACATTTGAGTACTTCAGCAGTCCCTCTGCCAAGACAAATGATGCTCCACAGTGAGTGTTAATTTCATAGTGAGGGCACTATAATTGGATTGGTGTCACAAAATGAGTCATGATGGGAAGAGCACACTATGAAGAGAAGCATAAGAGTCTATAAGCTCGTGATAGTCTATGTGTGAAGATAAGAAAGGTAACCTACCGTATTTATGTTATCTCCCACTTGAGGTCAGTGACTGTTTCCTTTTTGTTTTTGTGCCCTGAGAGCCTAGTAGAGTACCTCAGACAGTGGATTACAGAATCACCTAAGTTTATAGCTGAAAGAGATCTATCTTCTCAGCCATCTGTTTCAACCCCCAACTGAAATAGAATATTTACCCAATAGATAGCCCTCCAGGCTCTGCTTAACAACTACCATTAAATTCACTTCCTTCCAAGAAAGTGTTGGAAAACACCAATCGTGAAGAAGACTTTTGTGGCTGTGGTTATTAATCTGTTTTTGTTATTTTCATTGTTTTTCCTCTTCCTTAACGTCAAGTTTGAAAATGCTGCTATTTCTCCTTAGAGGCTAAAGAGAACAAGTGATATGACTCCCTGTGACTATTTTCCTCTCTAGTCAGTCTGTCAGTAAGCACGTAGCAAGTACTTACAACATAGATGGTACTATGTTATATGATATAAAGAATAATAAACAAGTCTATACTCAAGAAGACCACATTCCAATGGAGGATACAATGTGTAGATAACTGGGTAAATGGAGATAATATCAGAAGAAGAGACATTAACAATTGGGTGATGATGGGTAGAGTTGGAGCTGGAACTGGGGTTCCCAAAAAAGTTAGAATTTGAACTGAATCACGAAGCTTAGCCACAAAACTCCAGGATAAAAATGTCTAGTTCCTTCAAATGATTCTTGTAAAACTTTGACACAAAACTCTTCGCCAACTTGGTTTTCCCTTTTAGGATGTCTTTCAAATGATCAAGCATCTGCTTGGACAATGATACTGTAATGGCAATTTAAATAGGGAAATTTTTCCCATTCATTAATAGACCCATGGGACCTACCTTGGTTACATGGAAGCCTGAGTCACATGAGTCTGCGTTACATGAAGCCAATGGTGGAGGAGTTTGCTGAATCGGCAGAACAGGAAGAGCCGAAGCTAAAGCAGAGCTGAGAGGAAATTGGTCAGAGTCTAGTCAGAGATAGGAAGAATTCAGGCAGCTGGCTAGAATGAAAGAGATTGTTTGTGATTTTTATTAATGGAGCTTCTCTGTGGGAAGCCTAGCAGGAGGAAGGCTTGGGGATGATATTGCCCTCTACATTATTATTGTGTATAGATTTTTGTTGCTATGATGGATTTGGCTTTTTGGTGTCTGAATAAATGTTTTGGCTCTGTCTTCCATGTGGAGAGTCTATTGTATTTCAAGATTCAGAATTCATGACCATCGTAGATACTGTGATTATCACATTGATGCTACAGACATTCAGAAATTAATACAAAAGCCCAAGATTTTTGGCTGCTATGTTGCACAATTGATTCACATTGAGCATTCAGTTCCCTTAAAGCCTGATTATAATTCAGGCAAACTAATGCCTGATGAACTAGATTTTTTTTTTATTTTTATACTTTGAATAAAATCTAGTCATTGGATAAATGAATTCCACAAAAGGTAAAATTTTCTCCCCCAAGTATTTTTTTCTCAGTGAATATCATCTCTGAATGTAATCATCAGAATTGTGTTTGAGTTTTTTGCTTGTTTGTTTGAATTTTTAATATTAAAATTAAATATTTTAATGTTAAATATTTCCTCTCTCCATTCCACCACCCTACCACATTAGGATAGATCTTGTTAGGATGATAAAACCTCTGCGAATGTAAAATGATATTCAAATATACAACTTGCCATCTGGATCCATGCAAGGATGATATTAACCCGAGGCCTGGATTCAAGTTCAAATTAATTTAGAAAATGAAATGAGGTAAGTGTGAAGCTTCATACAAAAATGGTAGTTTCTTCTGAAGTAGAGATTAGGAACATATTCAGCCTCACAATTGAAGCAGCATTATTTATGTTTGCCTGTGGTTAAAGCAGCCTTGTAATTCTAGTATTACAATATTTTGAGATTGCATAAGAATTCTAGATGGTGGATGGTATTAGTGGAAAACATCATTCCATGACAATAAAACTTTGTCTCTGAGTATGTGTACATACACATAAGTAATAATGTTAATAATGTATGCAAAACATGATCTACATATATATATATATATATTTTGAATGTTATATAATATGGTAATTTAAAGTGTTTTCACATAAATTGTCTCCTTCCTCACTCAACAAAATGCATTCTACAAATCATTTTTAGTAGCTATTAAATTGATTTTATAGAGGAATAAACGAAGACAGGAATATTTAGTAATTTTTCCAAAGTTAGAGATAGTCAGCAAAGTTTTACTTGATTCCCCCAAAACTCAAATGATCAAAGGACATTGAAGGCAACTTGAGGCAAGGACATGACCACAATTTATGTATTTATGCTTATCCACATAACATTTATAAAACTTTGCTTTACTTTTAATGACCTTCCTATCTTTTTTTAGTGTATCACAGATGAAGTATATGTTGTTCTCTTAAGTTGATTTTCTTTATAAATTTCATTTTCATTGTGTGAGTTTTCATAAAGACAGTGTTTTTGGAAACTCATGCCATTGTGGCAGAATTATTCATACACAATATCTGCAATATTGAAAATAGAAAGAACAAATGAAAAATAATGAAAAAATGAATATTGTGAACTTACAAAGAGCAAACATGGTTCTAAATAATATATACGCAAAGATACCACTTTGTTACTTTTGTAGAGGTTGGATGTCCATGAGTGTGAAAAAATGTACATAGTCAGACTTTTTTGTTTTGAGGGACTGATCAAATATTCTGATTTTCTATTTCTTTAATTGTTCCTTAAAAAAGTTCTTTATTATAGAGGATGGTTTCCAGGGTGGGGGATGATATGGAATATGGGAGACATTTTTAATTTTCTAGAAACAACAAAATATAATGATATATTGACAAATGTTCCTGGAGATAAAGTTCATTTTCTTCTCTTTGGCTCTTCATTTGTTCACATTCAGGACCCTTTGCCCTCCTTTTGTCCCTCCTCTAGCTGCTCTTCTGCACCTAAGTCTCCCAGCAACTTTGTCTCAACTACTGTCCAACTACATCATACTTAAATATCAACTGATAAAGCTTAAGTGTGAGATTCTCTTAAGCTATAATTCCCCACAGGGCATTTTTTATTTTCATTGTGGAAATGAAGAGATAGAAAGGAATTCAATTATCTTTTCTCTTGACTCACATATGCCTCTATCACTAACTGCTTTCGTATCTCAGATAGGATCTCTCATGAGACACCTCAGACTTAAAAGTCTAGATTTCCTGGTGAACTGCAAACTTAATCTAAGTCATCAACTTAACGTGGAAGCCAAGAAAACTATTTTTAAAAGTTCTGCTTTAAGGCAAAATATACTGTCCAGGCCTAGAGAAGTGATAGCATCATTGCATTCTATTTTGTTCAGACCACATTTGACACATTGGGCTTGAGCCTGACCACTACTCTTGAAGAAGGACATTGGGAAGCTAGGAACATCTAAGAGAAGGTAACTAAGATAGCAAAATGATTCCATCCATGACTAATGATAGGTTGTGTGAACTAAAGTTATTTAGCTTGGAGGAGAAAAGATTCAGTAGCTATTTTGAAGTACCTGAAAGTTTGCCATGTAAAATAAGAATTAAATTCATTCTACTAGGCCTTCAAGGGCACAAATAGAAATAATGGGTAGAAATTCCAAAGAGGCAAATTTACATATGATATTAGGAAATAATTCCTAAGAATTAGAAGGATTTGTTTTTTGGGGGAATCCAGTAAAACTTTGTTGACTATGTCTAATTTTAGAGAAATTACTAAATATTCCATTTCATCAGTGTTGTCCAACTCAAATAGAAATGGTGACCACTATATTAGACAGAAAGATCTCTGCTGGTATATATTGACTTAACAGAACACATATTCACATTAGTTATTGTATTTTCAGTTACCTTTTAAAAAAAGTTCCACATTACCTTTTAATCTGATTCTGCTTTCATTGGAGTGTTGGGGGTGGGGGTCGGGGAGCAGGCTGCATGTTTCATCCCTCTAAGCCACAGCATTTCAATTCACTCACTTCAACAAGTTTTTAAAAATTATCTACTTTATGCCAGATGCTGTGGTTTGGGAAAAAAGTAATTCCTATGCTCAAAGAGCTTAAAATTTATTGAAGGATTAGACGTTTATATGAAAAGGAAGTACAAAGTTTATACAAAATAATTTTAAAAGGGAAAGAGTACTAATACCTGGGGGATGCAGATAGGTGTTTTGTAGGAAATGACCTTTGAGGTTGCCTAAATTAGGATTTAAACCCATTTCTTCCAGATTCTATGTCTAACCCTCTAGTCACTCAGCAATAATAATATTTCTTAATAACTGTTGGTTCTTGTTTAACCAGTCAAAAAAACCCAAACAAACCCATAGCTGTTAAAAACCTATTATGTGCCAGGAACTGTGCTGAAGGCTGAAGATACAAGGTGTGTGTGTGTGTGTGTGTGTGTGGGGTGAAGCTCTTATTATCAAGATCATCAAGGAGTTCATGGCCCAATAGGGGAAATAACATGCAAACAACTATATGCAAAGAAAAAAATATATGTAATACACTGGAAATAATCAACAGAGGGAAAGTAATCATATTAGGGGTGGGGATTGAGGACAGCTCCTCATAGCAGATAGGATTTTATCTGGATTGAACAAAATATGAAAAGCCAGGAGGTGGAGATGAATAGGAGAGAATTCAAGTGGAGGGAGGACCCACAATGAATAATATAAGAACTTCATTGGTGTGGTGGAGTAGCAAGGGCACTCAGCTTAGAATCAGGAGGACCTGCCTCTTAAACTTTTCAGCTATGTAACCTGTACCCAGTCATTAACTTCTTGATCCCTTAATTTAATTATCTCCAAATGATATGTGAGGGTGGAATCAATGATTTTTAATGTCCTTTCCACCTCCAAGTCTCTGAACTTGTGATCTCTGCTTTTATAATTCTACTATTAATTAAAATTTTTGGATCACTATTAAGAGTAAAGAAATTAATCTACTTTTAAAGCAAAATATGAAAAGTGAAAAGCATTTTCCATACATTGTTTCATTAAAGTCTCACCATCTCCTTGAGAGAAAGGGGCTATTATTATCCTAATTTTGCAAGTGAGGAAACTGAGGTTCAAGGTGAAATGAATTACCTAAGCATGTACATTTAGTTAGTCTCAGAGGACAGATGTCTTCCTGGTTTTCCTGAATCTAAACCTTACTCTCAATTCACCGATCTTTTTCAGTACCGAAAATGATTTATTTCTCTGTATTCAGTGGGTATCAGTTATACGAAGTTGTTTATGGACTATTGATCTCATGAAAAGAAACACAATCTCTGAGGTTCATAATATGAGGCACCAAAGAGTCTCTCTCCCTGTGACAGTAGGGACCACTTTTGAACCATAACCATAGATATTTACAGTAGCCCCATAATAGCTGAGTGAATTCAATCATCTTAAAGCAGGTGAACTTCAAACCAAATTACCAGTTTGTTGGACTTCTTGTCAAAAAGAAACGCTTTATGATAATTTAAGAAAGGACATGATTGAATCTTAAAGTTTCTTTGAGATTTAAAAAAAAAATGGAATGGAAAGGAAAAGATTCCAGAAGTACCTTATTTAATTCTAGGCCTTCAGAACGTGAGAAAATTCATATAGATGTAATTGTGGAAATGTAGAAATCAGACAATCTGTCAGTTACCACTAAATATAATTATTCAAAAGGATTTTTTGTGTCTTCTCCAACTCTAAGGTCCTGTTATTCTGTTAGTAGTAACTGATCAAAAAGAAAGGAGTTTGCATGCCTGAGAAAAGGTTATACCAATTTTGATTGCTCATTTTCCACTTACACATTAACATGAGAAAATTGGGTTTGATTTGTACAATTATTTCAAATTTCCAACTCTGGCTATTTAATTTTCACACTTTCCATTTATAGTATGTAATGAAGATTTTTAACTGTGATAACATTTTAAGTGATGTGGCATGTAGAAAGAAAATTCCATCAGAAACAGAACTTAAATGAAGAGGAGTAGGGATATTTAGCTATATCTATAACCTTGCTAGGAAGCCACATTCCTTTTCATAAGAAGATAAACACACTCAAACTGAAAAGTTATATCCTGAATCAGTTGACTCTGATGTTTTCTAGGTTTGAATAATTTTTCTTTTCTTACTAGAAGGGGAAAAAGCTGAAGAAAAATTACTTGGTTGAACATTATTTAGAAGGATTCATTTTTCTTAGCAGAGATCCTGGCATAGATTACTTAATAAATATTTGTTCCTTTTCACGGAACAACTTTTTTATTTTTATTTTTGGAATACAAGCAGAAGACCTTGCCTTTATTGCTTTGAGTTCTATTTAGCTTTAAACGAAATTAATTCGTTGGGAAATGAAAACAAATTTGTACCTGGTTGTGTTTGGAAAGGATGGGTATGTTTAATCAGTGTTATAGAAGACAGAAGATGTGTTACTGATTAAAGGAAAAAAAGATATTTGGGAAAGGGCTGAAGGGGGAGTAGTGAGTATCACTTGAAGATTTTTTTTAAGTTAGAGAAATTTGGGAAGATTTTTTTCTTTTCTTTCCAATCTTTCCTAGTCCTATCTTTCACTTTTTGCTTTTTACATGAAAAGCAGATTACTTCCCAGTCAAATTGGTTCTTTCAACAAAGTCTGCCTTCTTGCCTCTATTAGATTATTTTTCATGCTAAAACACCCCTTTTCATCTGTCAAAAATCCTTCAAATCACAGGTAAAATGTTAATTCAATTGATTTCAATTAAATCTTTTATAAAGCACATGCTTAGTGTTGGGTATTATGTTAGCCAATCGCAAGACATAAAAAAAAAAAAAAATCAAACAGTCCATTCTGTCAATGACCTAACATTCTGCTAGGGAAGCGACACACAGAAAACTAAAGACAAGATATCCACAAATTAATTCCAAGGGCTTTTGGAGGTAGGCAGGGGGCAAGCCTTTCCTCATCTCCCAAACCAAAATTTTTCTCCTTTCTCTGTACTCGCAGTAGCACCTAAAAGAAACATCCAAATACACTTTCTTATATGCATATTTCTCATATTTCTTACTCCAGAGGATCTATGATCTCATTGATATTAATACTTTCTTCATCAAGGAAGAGTTCAGTCCATTTATACCTGCCCAATCCTGTGACACTGTTCAACGTTTTCTCATAAATCTACTACCAGGCATCCAAGTAATGCACTGGTGACTTTACTTGTAATCTTTTGGCATCTGTGGCCAATAAATTATGAGGAACACCCATCCTTTAGCTCACATTCTTTTCATGTAACTGATTTCTCATTTTCTTTCATTCTTTTAAATTTGTTTTGGATTAGACATTTCTCTGATGTTTTCTTACACACCACTACAAAGTTTCCCATATATGATTTTTTTTAGTAGCTTCTTGTATCCTAAAAAAAAAAAAATTAATTGCCCTTTGGGTGATCTTTCAGCTTTGTTTATTGTGACCTGTGATATTTCATTATTTGTACTGAAAAACAGCACCTGAGTATTTGAAAATAATATTTATCAGGTCTATGGTTTGTAGTTTTATAAACAGAAGATGGCCAGTGAGAAAATGCTCAATATCAATGCTCAAATAATGCTATTTTTGTTGCTTCAGGGAAATTTCAATTTGACAATAGGAATGTTATCCTATTTCTCCTCATGTCTTTCTGAAAACCTGTTATGATGTTTTTCATATAATTGGTACTAAATTTTATTATATTGTTCATATCCATATTCCTGGAGGAATGCTTGATTTTGAAAACATTTCAAAATTTCTTTGGAATAACTGTGTTTCCTTTCTATTTAATGTCTAATGTTAATAGCAATTGAAGGCTTACAAAAGTGGAAGATATTTATAAGCCTAAAATTCTGCACTAATGCCTTGGCATGTATGTGAGGTGACACTGCATTCTTTGTATAATCACAGAATGTCTGACTTGGGTGGAAGCTGAGAAGATAGCTAATGGAAATAGCATCTGAATAGGAAACCTCATCCCCTTGCCTCTTATTGGATGAGCACCCACCCATTATTAGGAGGCCTCTGGTGAAGGGGTGCTATTACCTCAAAACTTCAAAAGGCAATCTTGTCTTGTCTTTGAGATAACTTTAATTATTATGTAGTGGGTTTTTTTTTCTTTCGTTCAAGTGAAAATCTTCCATTCAACTCCCACTTATTCTACTCATTGTGCTTGCTCCCTGGGACCAAATGAACCAAATCTAATACCCTTTCTATTTAAAGGTTTTTGACACTTATTCAAAAGTGCCCTGTTTCTTTCAAATCTTTTCTTCTCCCAGTTAGATACTCCCAGTTCCTTCAAGAAGTTTTCTCAAACTCTGCCTTCTACAGAACATCCCCCCCTCTTATCCCTACTTTCTCCTCTATCTCCCCTGCCTCACCTTCCATTTATATTATAGATGTCATGTGTGTACAAGCTTATTTTTAAATTCTTTCCCAACATGAAATGAGCTCGTTTGGGATAAGGGTCATATTTTTTCCATTCTTTCTACTCCAAGTACTTAACACTGGACTTAGTCCATATTAAGTGTTCAGTAAATGCTTTAAGACTAACTGAATTCAAGGTCCTTCATCTGTATAATTTTAACCACATTGTTAATCTATTAGAGATATAAATTTTCCCATAAGTACTGCTTCAGTTGCATCCCATAAATTTTGTTTTGTTGTCTCATTGTATCATTCTCTTTAATGGAATTATTTATCATTTACGTGATTTGTTCTCTGATTTACTCATTCTTTAGGTTTAGATTATTTAGTTTCTAAATAATATACATTTCCATGGCCCTTAATTGATGCAATTTTTTAATTAAATTATGATCAGAAAAGGATCTATTTAATATTTATGCTTTCCTGCATTTGGTTTTAAGATTGTATTATCCACTACACAGTGAATTTTGGTGAAAGTGTCATGTATAACTGACAGAAAGGTATACTAATTTCCATTTCCATTCAATTTTCTCCAAAGGTCTATCATATGTAACTTTTCTAAAATTCCATTCATCTCTTTAATTTATTTATAGCTCATTTTATGGTTAGATTTATCTAGTTTTTGAGGAAAAAAACATGAGGTCATCCACTAGTCTAGTTTTACTATATATATATATATACAGTTATATAGTTAAAGTTTTCTTGTAACTCATTTAACTTTTCCTTTAAAAATCTGGATGCTATGCCATTTGTTGCATTTTTGTTTAGTATTGATATCAATTCATTGTCTATGATAACATTTAGCAAAATATAGTTTCTATGATTATTTTATTTTTGTCTGATTTTGTTTTTATTTCTTTGAGTTCATGATTGCTATCTCCACTTCTAAAAAAAATATCATAAGCATTAGACATTCTGCTCCAGCCCCTTACCTTTACTCAGTATGTCTCTCTGTTTCAAGTGTGTTTCTCATAAACTATAAGGAATTTATTATATTTAATGAGTTTTTGTAGCTCTTTTGCCATTTGACCAATTCTCTTTTTTAAGGTTTATTTTTTTGCTATCTTTTTGTGCCTCTTTTACTAATCTATTGATTTTTGTTCAAACTTTGTTTCCATCTATCTCATTTTTCACATTTTCCTTATTTGCTTCTTATTTGATTTTTATAACCCTTTTTGAATTCTATCAGAATTCTTTTTAAAAGAGAGAAGTGACTTTTACCCATTCACATTTTTCTTTGTGGTTTTGCATGTAGCTGTTTTGATCTTATTATATTCTTAATTTCTGTTTTGATCTTCCCTGTCAATCTAGCATTTTCTATGGTCAGGTTCTTTTTTGTTGTTTTCTAGCCTATTTCTTGAATTTTAATTTAATAATAAAGTTGGACTTTGCTTCTATGTTGGAGGAGTTCTGTCTGAAGTGTCAGATGTTTCTTACTACTTTTTTTCAGAGGTAGATATAGGGGTCTATAGTTTTTTGGTGATTCCAACTTTCTCTAATCTAAAGAGAGGTGTGGTTACTGCTCTCCTGGTCTGTGCTTGGCCAATGCTCAAGAAGGGACCTTGTTCCCCTGTAGCTAGCAGGGTCCTGGGACTATGACCAGGTTGTCTGCTTTCTGGCAGCCACAATTGATAGTGCTCCCTTCCATCTTGGAACTGGGACCAGATCCCCTACTCCTCACTAAGCAACCACAAAAACTCTCACCCCTAAAACCATGTCCAGAGCTCCTGGTGCTATTGTTCCTTTTGGCCCTGTGACTGCAACCCAGAACTGTATGTTGGCAATGCAACAGCGTCTTGTGCCAGGTGCCAGCAAAGGGTGCCATGAAATCTCCTATTCAACCCCCTATCCGAACATCCTTAGACTGTAGCTCTTGAAGCTGCATCTGCATCCAATACAGCTGTCCTCTAGCATTGCTGCCATACCCATGGCACTGCTGCTAGTTTGCATTGCCTTCCACATTTGAACACCACCCCAGTTTTTGCCAACCTCTTGCTTGAGCTGGAAAATTATTTCACCTGTACTTTTATTAGTTTTGCCACATCAGAATTTGATTGAAGATATTGTTTTAGACTTGCTTGTAGGGCAGTTTGGGAGAACATGACTGAGTGCTTCTCTACCCTTCCTTTTTGGCTGCACCTTTTTTCAGGAGCTGATCATTTGGTTTAAGATCAGGACTTAATTTTATCCATCAAAACTAAGACCAGAATGGGCTGCCTTGTGAGATAGTGAGGTCTCCATCAGCAGAAGAATTATGCAGTTGGATGGTGACCATTAGTTAGGGGTAGTATTGATTCCTGTTAAAGTAGATGACCCTTGACATCCTCCTCAGCCCTGAGATTCTGTAATTCTGAGATTTAGCCTGAAGGCAGAGTTAAAAGCAATAGGCAGAGACCATATCATATGTGAAGACTGATGAAGGATCTCTGGAAATGCAGGCTGGGGATGAGAAGACACAGAAGGCACAGCCAGTTTTCTGAAAGAATTTGCAAGGCAGAGGGTAGAACTTGGACCAATAGGTAGAAGATGAATAGAGGCAGATTTCAGTGACAGGAAAAGTTCTTTAAAACTTGGACCTGTCTTACTGATCATGGACTACCTCAGGAGGTAGTGATTTTTCTATCACCATAGGTCTTCAAATGGAAGCCAGGTCAATCTTCTTTAAGGGTATTGTTGAGAAGACCCCTCTTTATATTGTGAACTCAAGTTGTTTGCCTCTGAGTTCAGCGTTTTTCCATTATAGTAGGGTTTGTTACCCCTGATGCTACCTTATCTCAAAGTCCTTGGCTGTCATTTTCTGTTATAGAATGAAGGGTAGAAGGGATCAGTTTCTTTCAGTTTTCTCTCCAGGTCAAACATCTAAATTTCCTTTGATTTTTAGCTGGAGCAAGAAGTAGGCTTGGTTAGTGTGACTCTCTGCAAACATGTGGGCATGTCTTGGTTGAATTTGGGTGGGCCACAAACCAGAAGTAAATGCTTCCTCCAGCAGGATCCGACCAGCTCCTTGATTAGTAGATTGCCCAAATGAGTCTTTTCTTTTCCAAAGCAATTTGTTAAGAAATTTCTCATGCTTGAGCACAAAGAAGGTTTAAACATTCCATTAGTAAGCCTGATCTTGGAGGAGGTGCCTCGAGTAGATGCACTCAAATGTCTTGAAACAGCTAACAAAAGTGGTGAATGTATCTCATCCTTTTCATTACTCATAGACTCCTTCATATTAGGCAAAAGGGGCACTAGATTGTGCTTGAAGTCAGCATGAGTAGCTCACCATACCTGTTTGTTCTGTAGGGGAAGTGTCCACAAGATCCTCACCAAAATGTCATAACACCATCTTTTCACAACTTGACATATTGGGACATGAAACCATCTCATAGTACTTAATGAAAATGTCAAAATGCCCCTCAGGATAATTAGTGTATAAGCTCTCTGAGTTTCCTGGCAATCCATAGTCTCAGGTAAGATGAGATACTGTCCAGGACTCAGCCCCATGTGGCTATTCCTAAGCAGTGCAATTGGACTTTGTAGTCTGCCTCTGTCGGCTGTCCCATGTCACTGATGCCAAAAGGTTGAAATGTTTCCAGGTTCAGCTCCAGTGGACAGCTCTCTTCCTTCTTTCTGCACAAGAGTATTTTTTGTCTTCTGTCTTTTTTCACTGGGACTTTTTCCTTCCTTGTGACAGGCAGCATTTGCAGCCCCCACAGTAGAATTGGACAGGCCAAGACTTAGTGTGTCAGAGTTGCAGCCAGACTTCCTCCTCTTCATCTTTCTCCTTTTCAGCCTTATATATCATCAGCAGATGGAACTTCTATTCCAGCCCCTCTGCTGGACTCTGTCCTTTATGGGGTATGCGCCAGCTGAGTCTTTTGAAAAAATGTTTCAAAAATAGGGAATCAAATTACCTTGGCTAAGGCTCTTTTCTTCCATAGTGGACCAGGAAATGAACCAAACAGCCGTAATAGTCTCCAGGGTAGAAGCTCTGGAGATAAATTTAGGAGACTACTCAGGACCTAGCCTCTGGTCCAAGCTTCGTTAAAGCTATAGAGAAGCATTTGGCAATAACCTCCCTCAAAAACAATGGAAAGGGATATTGTTAGAAAATAGACTGAAATATACTATTTTTCACTTCCCCTTTTTTATTGGCATCTCCTTGTACAAAATGACTAATATGGAAATGTTTTACATGATTGCACATGTATGACCTGGAGGTGATTGTTACTGTCTCAGGGAGGTGGTAGAAACAGGGAAGGAAGAAGGAATAGAATTTGTAACTCAAAACTGAAGAAAAATAAATGTTAAACATTGTTTTAATATTCAATTGGGAGAAATGTATATGTGTATATATGTACGTGCATACACCCATACCTATATAGTTATACATACATGCACATACATGTAGATAGACATACACACATAACACATATGCATGCTCACATATCTACATGCATATCTATATCAATGGACAGGGAAACTCTCAAAGACAACGTCAGTGAGGTCAAATCTTAGCCAGTTACTGACAAGCTGGAAAACTATCAGAGGTTGGCCTGGTGCAGATTTGCCAACATTCTTGTCAAATTCATACTCCTTTACTGGGGCATTGCTGGACTGCTTGTCAAGTTTAGTTTGGCCATAGATATTCTTGAAAGCAACTACAATGGCAAAGAGTGCATTGTAAAGAATTATTAAAATCAGTGAAATCATGGAACTTTGTACTCTTGTAGTAAATAATGGAAGAAAGTGAAGGAATGTAGAAGGCCAAATAAATTAGACATTTAAAAAATATAGAGTTCATTTGAAACAGCTTCATTACATTTGAGGAAATGAAGGGAGCACTGATTGAAGCATTATTTAGTTTGAGTATCCTTTCTTTGGTTAATCTATTTATGAAGGATAAATAATGCAGTGCGGCTTGCTCATTGCAGGCAAAGAGGAAAGGATGCAAAATTCTATGGAAAGGGAATGGATGAAAATGATGATTTTTTTAAAAAAGAAATGAATCCTATTAGGCAGTTTATGATTTTCTAGTGTACTAGAAGTTTGATCATCAATGGTAAAGATGCCATCTCTGAAGGAAACTTAATCATTCACTTCTACATTCACATCTTGCAAGAATACAATAGAGTAAGCAATGATGTGAGTTGATTTAATATTATTCTTATCCAGCCAAGAAATAAGACGAGTTCTCCCTCCCCCCCCAAAAAAAACCTTACATGATTCCTATAATTTACCCATCCTAAATACCTTTGGATTTCCTCCTCTGACCTTAAATCATCATATAAAAAAGGTTCCAAAAGTCCTATTGCAGTTTAAAGCTATTAAAGCTTTAGTACTTAATCTTAAATAAATAAGCTTAAGTTGTTCTAGTCCTTTTGGGAGTCCACATATTTTCTAGAGCCAGTATAGAGTAGTAGATTGGGAACTGGCCTTGGAATCAGGGTGATCTCTACTCAGACTCTCCCACTGATACCTGCTGGTCATGTGCCAAATTACTTAACTTCACAGTGCTCCCAGGCAGTTGTCTAAGGCTAAGCTACAAAGCAGGTACATATCTGTATTGGTAGAGAGAATTTCCTTTATCAATAGTATCATTGGAGCAATTGTTGTTCCTTCTTTCCCCTGCCTCTGCATACATGCAGTACCTACAAAAAAGAGTAGGTGTGAGTTGTGATGGAAAAATCAGATGTGTTCCAAGAAAAATATTTCACAAAACTTAAAAGAACTAGGCAAATGCTAGTTACTAAGATTCTTATTCTGAGTTTTCACCAACCCATTTGGAATATTCTAATACCTTTATAGCATAATTTATTATTGTATAGAAGTGGCTGTGCTAATATAATTTATCTCCTTTATGAGGTAAATTATTATATGAAGGAGAAAACATCATAATTTATCAAGTTATGTTTTCTGCCTTTTGGAAAAATCTTCTTAAAATTTATTTATTTATTTTTGTGTTTTCTATTCTCACAAAATGACAATCACTTAAATAGCTTAAGCAGCTACTTTTTAAATTATCTTGCATGCTCTAAACCTTGCCAGTCTTCTCATTTGTAAGACAGTAAAATAATGTGAATGGGATATGTGACCAGCTAAAATGAAGACAATTATGTTATTCATGAATACTCAACCTGAATGCTTTAGTGCCTACATATCCCTATTATATTAAATTATGGGCAAACATAAAACTGTCAGACTGTAGGTGGTAGACTAATATTCCCTATGGATTTCCCTTATGTTTTCATTTTATTTTTGCTGCCTAATTCTAATAAATCTATTTTTGATTCATGTATTTCTTCTATTTCTTTTGTACCTTTTTCAGACTTAACCCCCTCTGTCTGAAGAAAATGTTAAGATTTCTTCTTTCTTGGCTTAAAAATTACCTTAAGGCATATGTTTGTACATATTCAAATAAGAAGAAAATCTACGAGAATGACTACAGTATTAAAATGTGATTTGGACAAGTTACTGACTGAAGATTTTCTGTTTATCACACTGTAATTCAAGGATAGATGATTTCATCAGAGTGGAACTCTCTACAACTCCTTCACGCCTTGGTAGAAAGCTTTTGTGATGTGCTACAGCTGAAAAAGGGAAACAAATAATCATCTCTTCTGGTGACCACCACAAAAACACACTAGTCCTGAGATGATAGGTATGCAGTTCCTACAGAGATCCGTATTGTCAATCATTCTGTTGATAAGCATCTATCAAGGACTTTTTCTCGTTGTTTGATCATTTCAGTAATGCCCAAATCTTTATCATGTCATTGGGGTGTTTCTTGGCAGAGATACTGGAGTGATTTGCCATTTCCTTCTCCTCTTAAAAGAATGGTAAAAACACTCAACTCTCAAGGTGCTCACATCTTAATGAAAGAGACAGCCATAAATATATCTAGGGATATATATATATATATGAATATAAAATAGATGAAAGGTAATCACAGGGCTGCCCTTTTCTACCATCCATGTTCTGCAACTATATATTCACACCCACATATATGTGTACACACATATACAAACATACATGTATATATGTATGTGTATGCATGCATATATGTATATGCATTTACATATATAGAGATAAACATATAATAATATATATTCTAAGCAATTTTTCATTTTATTTGTAGACTAGTCGTTCATATTTTCATTTCCTCTAAACTTTTTACATATTGTCCACGAACTCCCATGTATTTAATTACCATGTATTTGCTGGTGATTTTTAAATCCCTTTCCTGCCCCAGGTTCTTTGTCAACCTCCAGTCTCCCATCTTCAACTGACCTTCAGACATCTCAAACTTGATATCCAGGAGGCATCCTAAATTCAATACTTTCAAAACAGAACTGAATATTTTTCCTCCTACACTCTTTCCCTTCTTACCTTGTCTGTTACTGTAGAGGGCTTACAACTTAGGAGCCATCCTGGATTTTTCACTATCTCTTATCCTTTATAGCCAATCTTTAACCAAGGCTTGTTGATTTCACCTTTGCAACATCTCTCATATATATGACCCTTCTCTCCTCAGAAACTGCCACCATTCTGGTACAGGCCTTCATCACCTCACACCTAGATCATTTCAGTAGCTGCTGGTGGGTCTGCCTGACTCAAATCTCTCCTCACTGCAATCCATTTTTTTTTATTCAGCTACTAAAGTAATTTTCCTAAAATGCAAGTCTGATCACCCATCTACTAAATAAACTCTGGTGGCTTCCTATTGCTCCAAGATCTAATACAAAATGCCCTTTTGAGCATTCAGATCCTTTCATAACCTAGCTCCCCTCTTACTTTTCCAGTCTTTATAAACATACTCAGAGACACCGACCTACTGACTGTTCCATGAACAAGACACTTATTCTCTTGGTTCCAGTTATTTTCTCTGGCTGTTCCCCACTCTTAGAATTCTCTCCCTCCTCTGCTTCTACTCCTGATCTCTTGGACTTCCTTTAAATCTCAATTCAAATTGCATGTTCTACTAGAAGCCTTCCCTAACTCTTGTTATTTCTAGTACCTTCCCTCTATTTGTTTCCTGTTTATCTAATTTATTATATCTTGCTTTGTATATATTTGTTTGCATATTGCCTCTCTTCATTAGATTTTTAAGCTCATTAAGGGCAGACTATCTTTTATCTCTTTTTGAATCTCCAGTTCTTAGCACAGTGCTTAAAATATAGTAGGTATTTAAGAAATGTTTATTGAATTGAATCTTTAAGGGACACTCCTTGCGGTATACACACACACACACACATATATGTATATACAAGAGAGTAAAGTGTAAAAAAGACAAAAATAGAAACTTATCCATGTTTACTAAGCTGTAGCTCCTTTAACATTTTGGTGTGTGAGAGCACTGAAATGATCCAATTGTTACATGATTTAAAGTACTTATAGATCCAATTTGTCTTTGACATGGAGAGATAAATGGATTTTATTTCCAAATCCAACCAATGAAGCACTGCTTGATTAATAAAATGATTGGTGAGGAATGATTGATTTAAATAGACAATTGGGAAAAATTGTAGCTACTGATTTCATCATGAAAACGTAATGTTTTAATTTCACCATGAAATGTAATTATCATGTCACACAAAAATGTAAAATGGTAATGAGGTTATCAACATATTAAATGATCTAGATGATTTTTTTTAAGTCTGAATTTGTCCCTCATGAAAGTAAATAAATCATTCCTATATGTGAGGTAGGTTAATTATGTTCTCTGTCTGGATTTTGAAATTGACATATTGCTACCAGTTTGGATATTCTGTTGGTAAGTAAAAACAAATGTGTTTAGCATTTACTAAGCAAGAATATCTGAATAATATCAGATCATAGTTCCTTTTCCTCCATGATGAGTTCATCACAGGTACAATCACATCCTGATCCCTCCACCAGAGGTGATTTTCACAGCAGTAGGTTAACCACTTCCCATGGTGTCAGTTTCCCCACTTCAAATTTGGGGCCTTGTGTCCTGAGGTTAAAAGTCTCTTCCTAAATTCTCTCTTTTCCTCACTGCCCACCCCATCCCCAACCTACATGTCTGTGAAAGTTGCACTGATGACAACTTTTGCTCCATTTGGCCTAGGCCCATTTTATGATATTTGCCTTGAGTGCCAGAAAAATGATTCATTTTCTAAACCTCCATATCTGAAAAGGTATCTAGGAGAAGACAGACAAGAGTAATTGATTCATACCATTACTGTTAGTAAACGGAGCAAATGAAGCTGCATCTCATTTTTATTTAGTTTGAGTAAAAGACCACAGGCCCTATTCACATAAATTGATGATGCAAGGCTTCAGCATAATTCATTACACCACTGAAGTACAGGGTTAATGTCTATTGTAGTAAAACTAAATTTAGGTGCTGGGATAATGGAAACTCAATTGAGGCCTGCATCAAATCCTCGATGGAAATAAGGGAGAAGTGATAAATAATAAAGTGAAGAAATGAAATATTAAAATTAAGCGATGAACATGGCTGAATGAAGCTCAATTAGGAAAAAGTGCTTAAGACAGAAAACTCTTTTGGCAGGAATAAATTGGACAACTATAGCAATGGAGTCCAACATCCTTTAGGGAGATATGCCTCTTAATGCAGACTACTACTATTCTGTTGGACCTCATGAGCAAGGTCATTGTAAAAGGAACACTGTTTTATTACATGTACAGTTTGTCGTTTTGTTTTCTGTGCTTTTTTCACAACTACCCTCAAAAAGAAATGGTTTCCTTGCTCTTTTTTTGACCTTATTCTGAGGGTAGGTGGAGGCAAAAAAGTTATATTTTGTTTACCCCTGTACCCCACACAGACACAAAGACAGATGCAATAAAACAGGGACAAACATTGAGAGGGAGGGAGAGACAGAAGGAGGAAAGATTGAGAGAAAAATAGAGCCCCAAAGACAATTTGATTCAATTCAGTAAACATGTGTCAAGGGCGTACTATGTGCCAGGTGCTGTACTGAGTACTAGAGATACAAAAAAAGAGGCAAAAGACAGCACCTAAAAGAGCTTACAAGCGAATAGGAGTTAGGGTTGAAATTAGGGTTCAGGTTGAGATGTAGATATTTCGTTTTCCAGATAATTTGCACTGCACTGATAATCC
Source organism: Bettongia penicillata ogilbyi (assembly GCA_023548195.1). Lineage (NCBI taxonomy): Eukaryota > Metazoa > Chordata > Mammalia > Diprotodontia > Potoroidae > Bettongia > Bettongia penicillata. The sequence continues at coordinate 2,075,427 of JAJHZJ010000786.1, forward strand.
TTAATTTCTCTATTGATTTAGTAATTATGTATTCAACGATTAATATATTCAAAGCAACATGTTCTGCTTCATCGCCAACATTAAAGCTTTGGTTTTCTGCTACTCCTGCTTCTGCCTCCCGCTTCCTTTAACCAGGCTTCTCAAGGACAATGACAAAGAAGCCGATATGACTTTTGTAAATAGTTTAGCAGTCTGTAGTTTTTTTAAAAATCTTCTGTAGTCCATCCAGTTTGCTTTGCCCTAGGCCAAACATATCCATGTCATCTCTTCATAAGTATCCAGGTTTACCCAAACAAATGGAGACATCTGCCTAGAGAAAATATTCAGAATCCCTCCATTTAACTTTGGAGAAACTTGGTTTTATTTTTTCCAGCTGTACCAGGTGTGGCTGACTCTTCATGACCTTATTCGAGATTTTCTTGGCAAAATACTAAAAGTGGCATGACATTTTCAGCTCATTTTACAAATGAGGAAATTGAGACAAACAAGGTTATGTGACTTGTTCAGGGTCATAGAGCTAGTAAGCTTCTAAGAATGAATTTGAACTCAGTTCTTCCTGAGTCCAGGCCTGTGCTCTATTCACTGGGCCACCTAGAAAACCGTGCTGGGATATTATTATTATTATTATTATTATTATTATTATCATTATTATTATTATTTTTAGTGTTCTACAATCACTTCTTTAAAATTAAGATTTCGTCCCCCCCACCTTTCCCCCATTGCCCCCTTCCCTCCCTGCAACAGCATACAATTCTGAATAGGTTCTACATATATTTTCCAATTGAGTACATTTTCACTATAGTCATGCTATGTAGTTGCACTAAAATAAATGGGAGAAATCATATAATAAATAAAAACATAATACACTAAAACCCACACACATACAAACATGATCTGCTACATTCTGCAAATGACTTCCATATTTCTTTCTCTGAGTGTGGAAGAAATTTTGCCTTAGAATACTACCATTGGGATTTTTTTTTTAGTAAGTTCTTGCGTTATTATGAAGTTCCAAGTCTACCAGAAAAAACTCTCGCACACTGTGGTCGTTGCTGTGCACAAAGTTCTCCTGGTTCTGCTCCTTTCGCTCAGCATCAGATCATATAAGTCCTTCCAGGCCTCCCTGAAGTCTTCTTGTTCATCTTTTCTTATGGCACAATAGTACTCCATTACATTCATATGCCATAATTTACTCAGCCATTCCCCAATTGATGGACATCCCCTTGATTTCCAGTTCTTGGCGACCACAAAGAGTGCTGCTATAAATATTTTTGTACATGTGGGACCCTTTCCCATTTTTATGATCTCTTGGGGATAAAGTCCTAGTAGCAATATTACTGGGTCAAAGGGTATGCACATTTTTGTAGCCCTTTGGGCATAGTTCCAAATCGTTCTTCAGAATGGTTGGATGAGCTCACAGCTCCACCAACAATGAATTAATGTTCCAACTCTCCCACATCCTCTCCAGCATTTATCATTTTCTTGTTCTGTCATGTTTGCCAATGTTATAGGTGTGATGTGGTACCTCAGAGTTATTTTGATTTGCATCTCTCTAATCAATAGTGATTTAGAGCACTTTTTCATATGATTATAGATATCTTTAATTTCTTCCCCTGAAAATTGCCTGTTCCTATCCTTTGACCATTTAACAATTGGGAAATGACTTGTATGGTTATACATTTGAGTCAGTTCTCTATATATTCTAGAAATGAGGCCTTTATCCCCACACTTAGCCGTAAAAATTTTTTCCCAATTTACTACATCCCTCCGAATTTTCGTTGCATTGGGTTTGGTTGGGCAAAAACTTTTCAGTTTAATGTAATCAAAATTATCCATCTTGCATTTCATAATGCTTTCTATCGCTTCTTTAGTAAAAAATTCTTCCCTTTTCCATAAATCTGATAAATACACTATTCCTTGCTGCTCCAGTTTATTCATAGTATCAATCTTTATACCTAAATCATGTGCCCATTTGGACTTTATTCTTGTGTACGGTGTCAGGCATGGGTCTATGCCTAATTTCTGCCACATTATTAATCAGTTTTCCCCGCAATTTTTGTTGAACAGTGAATTCCTATCCTAGAAGCTGGGGTCTTTGGGTTTATCAAACAGGAGGTTGCTATATTCCTTGTGCACTCTGTCTTGAGTGCCAAGTTTATTCCATTTGTCTGCCCCTCTGTTTCTTAGCCAATGCCAAGTGGTTTTGATAATTTCTGCTTTATAATACAGTTTGAGGTCTGGTAGTGCTAGGCCACTTTCCCAAGCATTTCTTTTCATTAGTCCCTTTGATATTCTAGACCTTTTGTTCTTCCAAATGAGTTTTGATATTATTTTATCCAGCTCTAGAAAATAATTATCTGATATTTTAATTGGTATGGCACTAAATAAGTAAATTAATTTAGGTAGAATTGTCATTTTTATTATGTTAGCTCGGCCTACCCATGAACAACTGATGTTTTTCCACTTACTTAAATCTGACTTTATTTGTGCAAAAAGTGTCTTGTAATTGTGTTCATATAATCCCTGGGTTTGTTTTGGCAGGTAAACTCCTAAGTATTTTATAGTGTCTACCCTAGTTTTAAATGAGATTTCTCTTTCTTTCTCTTGTTGTTGGACTTTGTTGCTAATATATAGGAATGCAGAAGATTTGTGTGGGTTTATTTTGTAACCTGCAACTTTGCCAAAGTTGTTTATTATTTCAAGTAGTTTTTTTACTTGAATCTCTGGGATTCTCTAAATATATCATCATATCATCTGCAAAGAGTGATAACTTAGTTTCTTCTTTGGCTATTTTTATTCCTTCAATTTCTTTATCTTGTCTAATTGCTACAGCTAACATTTCTAGCACCATATTGAATAATAGTGGTGATAATGGACATCCTTGTTTCACCCCTGATCTTACTGGAAATGGATCTAGCTTATCCCCATGGCATATAATGCTTGCTGAAGGTTTTAGTTAGATACTGCTCATTATTTTATGGAAAGTTCCCTTTATTCCTATGTTCTCCAGTGTTTTTAATAGGAATGGGTGTTGTATTTTGTCGAAAGCTTTTTCTGCATCTATTGAGATAATCATGTGGTATTTGTTAGTTTTGTTGTTGATATGATCAATAATGCTAATAGTTTTTCTAATATTGAACCAGCCCTGCATTCCTGGTGTGAATCCTACCTGATCATAATGTATTATTTTCATGATAAGATGCTGTATTCATTTTGCTAAAATCTTGTTTAAAATTTTTGCATCTATATTCATTAGAGAAATTGGTCTATCATTTTCTTTCTCTGTTTTGTCTCTTCCTGGTTTGGGTATCAAAATCATATTTGTATCATAGAAAGAATTTGGGAGGACTCCTTCTTCCCCAATTTTCAAAAATAGTCTATATAGTATTGGAATTAAAGGTTCTTTAAAGGTTTGATAGAATTCACTTGTGAATCCAGCTGGTCCTGGAGATTTTTTCCTAGGGAGTTCATTGATGGCTTGTTCAATTTCTTTTTCTGAGATGGGGTTGTTTAAGTATTCAACTTCTTCTTCTGTTAATCTGGACAATTTGCATTTTTTAAAATATTCATCCATCTCATTTAGATTATCGAATTTGTGGGCATAAAGTTGGGCAAAGTAATTTCTAATTATTGTTTTAATTTCCTCCTCATTGGAGGTGAGTTCATCCCTTTCATTTTTAATATTAGTAATTTGATTTTCTTCTTTCTTTTTTTTAATCAAATTGACCAAAGGTTTATCAATTTTATTAGTTTTTTTTCATAAAACCAACTATTCGTTTTATTTATTCATTCAATAGTTTTCTTAATTTCAATTTTATTAATCTCTCCTTTGGTTTTCAGTATTTCTAATTTGGTATTTTCTTGGGGATTTTCAATTTGTTCTTTTTCTAGCTTTTTCAGCTGCATGCCCAAGTCATTGATCTCCTCTTTCTCTATTTTTTTTTAATGTAGGCATTCAAAGATATAAAACTTCCCCTAAGAACTGCTTTTGCAATATACCATAAGATTTGTTAGGTTGTCTCATTATTGTCATTCTCTTGAATGAAATTTTTGATTGTTTCTATGATTTCTTCTTTAACCCATTCCTTCTTTAGGGTAAGATTATTTAGTTTCCAATTGATTTTTGGTTTATCTTTCTATGGCCTTTTATTACATATAATTTTTATTGCATTGTGATCTGAGAAGGATGCATTGATTATCTCTGCCTTTCTGCACTGGGCTGTGAGATTTTTATGTATATGGTCAATTTTTGTAAATGTTCCATGTACCACTGAGAAAAAAGTACATTGCTTTCTATTCCCATTCAATTTTCTCCAAAGATCTATCATATCTACCTTATCTAGAGTTTTATTTACCTCCTTAACCTCTTTCTTGTTTATTTTGAGGTTAGATTTATCAAGTTCAGAAAGAGGGAGGTTGAGGTCCCCCACTAGTATAGTTTTGCTGTTAATTTCTTCCTTCAACTCCCTCAATCTCTCCTCTAAGAATCTGGATGCTATACCACTTGGAGCATACATGTTTAGTAGTGATATTGCTTCATTGTCTATGGTGCCTTTTAGCAGGATATAGTTTCCATCCTTATCCCTTTTGATTAGATCTATTTCTGCTTTTGCTTTGTCTGAGATTAGGATTGCTACTCCTGCCTTTCTTACATCACCTGAAGCACAATATATTCTGCTCCATCCTTTGACCTTTATCCTATGTGTATCCCCCTGTTTCAAATGTGTTTCTTGTAAGCAGCATATTGGTGGATTATGGCTTTTAATCCATTCTGCTATCTGTCTCTGTTTTTATGGGAGAATTCATTCCATTCACATTCACAGTTATGATTACAATCTGTGTATTTCCCTCCATCTTCTTTCCCACCATTTGTGCTTTTAGCTCTGCTGTCTCCCTTCCCCTCCACAATAGTATTCACTTTTCACCACCTCCTCCTGCCACCTTCCCCTCCTTCTTTTAGCCCCTCTCTCTTTTACTCTCCTTTACTCTTATTGCTTCTTCCCACCCTTTTAGCCTCCCTCCCCTTTCTTCCCCCTTCCTCTCCTACTGCCTATAGAGCTAGTTAGGATTATCTACTTAAGTTTATTGTTCCGTCCTTTAAACAAATCAGATGAGAGTCCCTCTCAAACAATGCTCATCTCCCTCCCCTCTTACCCTCTACAGTGATTCTTCTTGTGATGTAATTTGCCATTTTCTGCTTCCTCCTTTTCACATCTCCTATTACAATCCCTTCTCATACTTAAATCATATTTTTTATCATATCATTTACTTTATACCCATTCCCTCTATGCATATCCCTTTTGTATTTCATAATAGCCACACAATTCTCAAGAATAACAGGCATCATCTTCCCTTATAGGGGGGTAGTTTGCTCTAATTGAGTAAGAAGTTGTTCCCCCCCCACCCTGCTTACCTTTTTATGATTTTCTTGAGACCTGCATTTGAAGATCAAATTGTCTATTAAGTTCTGGCATTTTGTCAGGAAGCTCTGGAAATCCCTTACTTTGTTGAATGACTTTCTCCTTGCCTGAAATGTTATGCTGAACTTTGCTGGGTAGTTGATCCTTGGTTGTATTCCCAACTCCTTTGCCTTATGGAATATTGGGTTCCAATTCTTTCGATCTTTTAATGTAGAAGCTGCAAGGTCCTGTGTAATCCTGACTGTATCTCCTTGATATTTAAATTGTTTCTTTCTGGCTGCTTGTAATATTTTCTCCTTCACTTGATAGCTCTGGAATTTGGCAACTATATTTCTTGGGGTTTTGAGTTTGGGATCCCTTTCAGGAGGGGAATGGTGGATTCTTTCAATGACTATTTTTTTCCTCTGAATCTAGCACTTCTGGGTAGTTTTCCTTGATGGTTTCCTGGAAGATATTGTCCAGGCTCTTTTCTCCATCATGGGTTTCTGGCAGGCCAATAATTCTTAACTTTTGTCTTCTGGATCTATTTTCCAGGTCAGTTGTTTTTCCAATTAGATATTTTACATTTTCTTCTATTTTTTCATTCTTTAGATTTTGTTTGACTGATTCTTGCTCTCTCATTGAGTCATTAGTTTCTACTTGCCCAATTCTAATTTTTATCAAATTGTTTTCTTTTGTTAACTTTTCCATCTCCTTCTCCATCTGCCCAATTTTTCCTTTTAAGGAGCTATTTTCTCCAGTTAATTTTTGTACTTCCTTTTCCATTTGACCAATTTTCCCAGTTAGGTTTGGGTTTCCTTTTCCATTTGACCTTTTAGGGAGTTATTTTCCTTTTCCATTTGTTCAATTTTCCTTTGCAAAGAGATGTTCTCATCAGTGAATTCCTTTATCAAAATTTTAAAATCATTGGCCAGTTTATCTTCTATTTCCTTCTTCAGCTGTTCCAGGAGAGCTGCTTGTGCTTGCGAGCAGTTCATAGTCCCTTCTGAAGTTTCAGATGGAAGTACAGTCTCAGTTCTCACCTCTTTGGTGTTTGTGCTTTGGTCCTTATCCCCATAGAAAGATTCTATGGTTCTTTTGCCCCTCTGCTTTTTCTTGTTCATGATGTTGATTGAGTGTTGTGGCTTCCGTTTCTTTCAGTCATAAGCTACAGAACTTTTTGCTAAGTTGATGTGTGAAAAAGCTGAAAGCAGGTTTTTGTTTTGTGTTTCCCTGATCAGCCCTGGGGTTAGTTTGTTAAGTGTGTGGAAGGAGTGGTCTGGTAACAAGAGATCTCCTCAGCTGAACTGAGGCAAAGGCAAGCTCAGAGTGACCCCAGCTGCCCTATTGTCTTTCTGATTCCCCTGGAGAGGTGAGGCATGCCTAGATGCTAATGCATGTTCTCCACCCCCTCCCCCCCGGGGCTCCTCTCCTGGTGCTGAGGCTTGCCTGGGTCCTCGTGCGAGTTTTCTCCACCCTGCGATCTCTGTGTTTCCAGTTTGCCTCTGCCACAGTAGGAGGAATCCCCTTTAGCTATTTTCCTAGCCTCAGGTGTTATGAAACTATTGGAGCCCTACTGCTGTTACCACTGATCCAGGATTTTACTGGGGAAATATTTTATGGTTCTTTCATGGTCATCAAGGGGGAGGAGAGAACATTTACAGATCACTCCTCCATCCTGGCTCCCAGAAGTTCAAGTAGGTGACTTACCAAAGTTTAAACTTTGGGCTGAAGGTCTCAGGAGCTGCTGTGCTGATATCTGGTGCTCGGCAGGTCTCACTGGCTCAGTTCTGCTTGTCTCCCACCCTCAGTGCCTCTCTGCCCGTTCCGCCCACCATTCTCAGGTTTCTCGGGTTCCTTCTGCTCCACTGCCCTGGCCATGCTGTGCTGTGTGCTGTGGGATCACCCCCACAGAACAGATCCTTCCCGTGGACCTTCCAGTCCAACCTGAGCTCCGAATCTCTCACAGTCTGTCTCCCATTGAGTTCTGCACCTCCAAAATTTGGTCAGATTCTCCTTTCAGAGGTATCAGAGTTTGTCCGAGAGCTTAAGTGAGTCATTGCTCTCACTCCACCATCTTGGCTCTGCCCTGTGCTGGGATATTTTTAAAAAGCAAAATAGTGATAACCTGGTTCACATGTTGAAAGTCATGTTTCTCATATTTGAAAACGTTTCAAACATTTAAAATCAAGTTTTATTAACAAAAAGAAACACTGGGGTTAATACAAGTAAAATGTGCACTGATTTTATTTGATACAAAGAATTTTAAGTGAGATTTAAAAATTCCTCCAGTCAGGAAAGCAGGCAAGCTAGCTCTTTCAATATAGGATCATAGATTTGGAGTTGATGACTGACTTTGATGCTATTTTTGTTTTCATTGAAGGCATCTGACAACATCTCAGAAAACATCATGCTAAAAAGTAAGGGAGTAAATACACAACCCTGCTTGATTCCAATGATGACTGGAAAAGAGCAAGATCACCATCTAGAACCTTTGCAAACATGCCATTGTGAAACTAGCATGCAATATTGACAAACCAAATTTTTCCATGATATTCTAAAAGACTTCATGACTGACAGTATTAAAAGCTTTGGTCAGATCTATGACTGTTTTGTACGAACTTTGGTTCGCTCTTGGCATTTTTCCTGGAGTTGTTGGTCAGTAAACAATACCTTGACCATTCCCTTGCTCTTCTGAAGCCACAATAGCTCTTGGATAAATGACTATCTTCCAATGAAGGATTAACCCATTACTCTGGCAAGAATCCTGCCAGCAATGACTAAGAAAAGAACTCAATCTTTGTTTGCCACAGGACACCCTGTTTCCAATTCCTTTTGAGCTATGGAAAATAGAAACATCCTTGAACTCCTGGGGAATAATCTCCTCTTCCCATATAATTAAGAAGATTTTAGTAAGCTTTGTATGAGCAGTGGATTCCCTGCTTTGTAAGTCTCAGCTAGAATGAGTACCACATGCTTTCTCACATGAGAAGAGTTTAATGGCACTCAAAACCTCTTCAGTTGGAAGTTTGGCTAGAGAAGAAATAACTTCAACCTGAAATATATGGTCGATGACTTCAGTATTGGTGAATTGGCAAATGATAGTCTTATAAGAATACTATGGAAGTATTTAGCCAATCTCTACAAGATCATATCCTCATCACTTGCCAAGTGCCATCAGCATTTAATATTTGAGATGCTCCTTAGATCTTTAGCCCATAATAGCCTTCAAGGCATCATAGAAGACTTTGGATTGTTATTGTCAACATAAAACTGAATTGCATCTGCCTTCTCACTGGGCTAAGAATTCTGCATCATTTTTAGCTTTTTTGTACTTGACTTTTGATGGAGTTAAACACTGCTTTCTTAGAAACGGGTGAGCTATCCTGTTGGTAAAACCTGTGCTGTTCTTGTTTTTGATTTAGCAACTTCTGAATTTCCCCATCATTTTCATCAAATCAATCTTGATGTTTGCAAGTGTTCTGGCCTAGATGAATTAATGCAGTTGCTAAATGAGGAAAAGAGGACCTAAACTTTATATTCAATTTTCCACCCCACCTTTTCTTTGTTGCTTTTTTTTTTTTTTACCAAATATGAGTTCCACAATGAACATATATAGCAAAGAAACAATTTAAGAAATACTATATATAAACACTGTCTATCTATCTATCTATCTATCTATCTATCTATCTATCTATCTATCTATCTATCACTATAAATACTAAGCCTTTAACAAAATAGAAATCAGAGAAAGTTTAAATATAGATAGGTGCACATACAAACATGTATACATACATACCAGACAATAGAATAAGGGAGCTCTCCCATTTTGAGCAAGCTAACTGTGCTCAATGGAGAGAGGGAGTCCCAGACTTTACACAAGGGGAAACACCCTGAAACATTTCTCATGTAGTGTGGTATGGATAGGATCATGATGGAAAACTCTAGTTTTTCTTTTATTGTCTTTCCAGAGTTTTATTCTCTTTATCAACTAAAATGAGATTTGTATATTCCCTCTTCTCTCTGAAAGTTGGAAGCCAGAAGCCCTCATAATTCAAAAAGGCTGAGTAGGGTAGAGCTCTCTTCATTCCTTCTCTTGTCAACTCCATCTTCCCAGTCTTTTATGTAGGATCAGGTTATCAATTTCCAGCAATGAAGAGCTGCAAAACAATGGACTTTGAGATTCAGATGACATATGTGAAATTATTTATTAAGGCAAGTGCAAAATTTATGTGTATTTCTACTATTTTTTTTTCCTGTATCTGTTTTGAGGACCTGATATTTTACATCAGGAGTTTTTGACCTAGGATTCATGAACTTATGTGTATACACTATTTAATTAAATAACAATCTATCTATCTATCATTATCTATCTCTGTGACATTTAGGTAGATAGATAGAGACACAGAGATAAATGTCTTTCTTTGTAACACTATGTGTTTTATTATATGTATTTCAAACCTTTATTCTGAGAAGGGTCCAAAAGGTTCACCAGATCTCCTTCTAGATGACTGAGATTTATTTTCTTTTTATAATGTTTATTTATTTAATTTTAGTTTCCAACATTTATTTCCACAAAATTTTGAGTTTCAAATTTTCTCCTCATTTCTCCCCTTCCCCCACCCCATAACACCTTGCATTGTGATTACTCCTTCCCTCAATATGCTGTCCTTTCTATCACATCCATCCCTTCCCTTATGCTTATCTTCTTTCTTTTCTTGTAGGGCAAGATAGATTTCTGTACCCCATTACCTGTATTTCTTATTTCCCAGCTGTATATAAAAACATTTCTCAACATTTGTTCCTAAAACTTCGAGTTCTAACTTCTATTCCTTCCTCCCTCATCACCCATGTCCACTGAGAAGGGAAGCAATTCAATATAGATTATATATGTGTAGTTTTGCAAAACACTTCCATGATAGTCATGTTGTGTAAGACTAACTATATTTCCCTCCATCCTATCCTGCCCCCCCATTTATTCTATTCTCTCTTTTGACTTTGTCCCTCCCTAAAAGTGTGTACTTCTAATTACACCCTCCTCCCATTTACCCTCCCTTCTATCATCCCCACTAAACTGCTTTTCCCCTTCTCCCCTGCTTTCCTGTAGTGTAAGATAGATTTTCATGCCAAATTGTGTAAGCATGTTATTCCCTCCCTAAGCCAAATTAGAAGACAGTATACTTCTAACCTTCTCCCTTTTCTCCTCCATTTAAAAAGCTTTTTCTAGCCTCTTTTAGGAGAGACAATTTGTCACATTCCATTTCTCCCTTTCTCCTGCCAATATATTCCTCTTTTGCCCCCTAATTTTATTTTTTAGATATCATCTCTTCTTATTCAACTCACCCTCTGCTCTCTTCCCTGTCTCTCTCTCCCTGTCTCTGTCTGTCTGTTTGTCTCTCTCTATATATATCTATATCTATAAATGTATGTATGTATGTATGTGTATGTGTGTGTGTATAATGTGTGTGTGTGTGTGTGTATAATCCCTCCAACTACACACATCCTGAGAAAAGTCTCAAGAATTGCAAATATTACCTTTCCACGTAGGAATGTAGACATTCAACTTTAGAAAGTCCCTTGTTATTTCTCTTTCTTGATTATCCTTTCATGCTTCTCTTGATTCTTGTGTTTGAAAGTCAAATTTTCTACTCAGTTCTGGTCTTTTCATGAAGAATGCTTGAAAGTCCTCTATATCATTGAATGACCATTCTTTCCCCTGAAGTATTATGCTCAATTTTGCTGGGTAGGTGATTCTTGGTTTTAATTCTAGTTCCTTCTGGAATATCATATTCCAAGTCCCTTGATCCCTTAATGTAGAAGCTGCTAGATCGTGTGTTATCCTGATTGAATTTCCACAGTACTCAAATTGTTTCTTTCTAGATGCTTGTAATATTTTCTCCTTGACCTGGGAACTCTGAAATTTGGCCACAGTATTCCTAGGAGTTTCTCTTTTTCAATCTCTTTCAGGCGGTGCTCTATGGATTCCTTCAATACTTATTTTGCCCTCTGGTTCTAGAATATCAGGGCAGTTTTCCTTGTTAATTTCTTGAAAGATGCTGTGTAGGCTCTTTTTTTGATCATGATTTTCAGGTTGTCCCATAATTTTTAAGTTGTCTCTCCTGGATCTATTTTCCAGGTCAGTTGCTTTTCCAATGAGATATTTCATGTTATCTTCTATTTTTTTCATTCTTTTGATTTTGTTTTGTAATTCCTTGGTTTCTCATTAAGTCATTGGCTTCCATTTGCTCTATTCTAAGAATATTCCATTTGCTCTAATCTAAGGACTATTTTCTTCAGTGAGCTTTTGAATCTCTTTTTCCATTTGACTAATTCTGCTTTTTAAAACATTCTTCTCCTCATTGGCTTTTTGGACCTCTTTTGCCAATTAAGTTATCCTATTTTTCAAGGTGTTATTTTCTTCAGCATTTTTTTTGGGTCTTCTTTAGCAAGCCACTGACTTGTTTTTCATGATTTTCTTGCTCTCTCTCATTGCTGTTCCCAATTTTTCCTCCACCTCTCTTGATTTTCAAAATCCTTTTAAAGCTCTTCCATGGCCTGAGACCATTGCATATTTATTTTGGAGGGTTTGGATGCTGAAGCCTTGACTTCCTCTGAGAGTGTGCATTGTTGTCCCTCATCAGAAAGAACGGAAGAAAGTACTTGTTCACCAAGAAAGTAACCTTCTATAATCTTATTTTTTTTTCCCCTTTTATGGCCATTTTCCCATCCAGGTACTTGACTTTTGAATCCTTTTTCCAGAGAAGGGTCTACTCTGGGAACCTGTAAGTTCTCAGTTACTCCAAGGTGGCACAATCAAGGCAGAGGGTTTTTCTCCTGTCCTGGTCTGCACACTAGTCTGAGAGCAACCAAAAACTTTTCTGCCCAAAATCTGGGTATAGAATTCCCTTTCCCCAACCTCCTCAAGCTCCACCTGAGCAGTACAACTCCTCATCCCAGGGCAGCATTCAGGGTTGAGATTCAGATCAACAACTCAATTTCCCCAGGGGCTTTTGTCTGAGGGCTCCAAAAGTGAACTCTGTTGCTGGTGGTCCAGATCATGTTCCCTTCTTCTGGGTGAAGGAGCTTTCCCACTGATCTTTGAAGCTGTCTTTGGTATTTGTGGTTTGAGCAATCTGGGAACTACTGCTGCTGGTAACTCCCTGAAGCCTATTCTCTTCCTGTCTGTGCTGTGGCACATGGTCCATGCTGGGAGGGGGTCAGTAGACTATGCTTCATTGTATGCCTACTGTGATAGATCTTTCTTGTTGGCCTTCCAGGCTGTCTTGGGCTGGAAATCTCTTTCCTGCTGTCCTTTTGTGGCTTCTGTTGCTCTAGAATTTGTTTAGAGCCATTTTTACAGGTAATTTATGGGCTATGTGGGGAAGCTTCTACAAGTTTGTCTTTCTACCCTGCCATCTTCCTGAAATCTATTTTCAGTAGAGACCCTGCCATCCAACAGGTAAGCAAATACTCACCACCATGAGTCATCAACACAATTGTTAAAACTTCAGTATATGATTTTATGCCATGTGTTTGATGTGAATTTAATCAGCACATGATCAAACAGAGAGCAGATTCCAGTGGCATTCAACTAGAAACCTCCTCCCAAGAAGTTAATCCTTAATGATGAATTTCTGGGGGTCCAACTGTTCAGCTGCTTCTGAATCTCCCTACTTGCATAGCTGTCTAGCCCATACCTCTCCATCTTGTTCCCAAGAATAGCAAATCTGCTTTGACAAGGCACTTTCCAAAGATAACCTGCTGAAATAAAACTGTCAAATAAAGTATATGAGATAAATTTATCATTACCTGTTCTTGATAAAGCCATGCTGATTCTTTTTGATCACAACTTCATTTTACAGATATTCATTTACTATCCATTGATAGTAACATGTTAGAGAATTTTGCTAGAAATTGAATCCAAGCTTTATAGCTGTTAGGTCACAGACTGCATTCCAATCCCCTAAAGTAAGCAAATAAACAAACAAAAACTCAGGACATTTTTCTCTCTCAGGTTCCTTGGTCTCTTTCTATTTATCTATGGTCTTTCTAAGATTACTGTCAATGATTTAAGAATCAAAGTCCTCAGTACTCCATTCAGTAATCTGGGTGAGGAGTGTGTTTTGAGTTGGTTTCTCCCAGCTCTCAACAGCTGATTGTTAAATTTTCAGTGTGAGCATTGTGCCCTAGAAATTGGCAAACTATACGTGCCAGGGCTTGATTTATTATTTTTGTTGAATGCCTAGACTTAGGAAACTGATGGGGAAAATGTATATGATACAGATTAAAGTTTACCCTGCATACTTTTTTGAGAACCATATGTTAAAATTTTATTAGCATACCCCTCTCTAGAATGTAGTTACTCTGAGTCAGATGTCTTGAAATTATTGAGGAAAAAAAGGTTTTCTCTTATTGCCTTCTTAAATATTTTGATACTTAATTCTTTATTAGTCCCCTTCCTTTTATATTGTCCAGTTTCACAGTCAAAGTTTCCCTGGCAGAGAAAATAGAAGCAAAATACAATTTGAATGACCTCCCATTTTTCCTCTAGTGTTCTTTATGATTTCTCTTTCTAACAGAATTTCCATCTTTTCATTCAGTCAAATATTTTCATTTAAATATATTTATATCTATATATATATGAACAAATGTATCTATGTAAACACATGTATTTTATATTATATATATGCGTGTGCATATATATACATACACCAGCAAACTAATATTTAGTACCAGTTGAAACACTAATAATAAATTAAAAAGAATGAAAGATACTGTCTTTCACTAGTATTATTAATTTTGTATGGATTTCTAAATTTATTTACCTTAAATCTTTAATAGTATGGTCATTACACTATTCAGTTTAATTCAGAAGCATTTATCAAATTCTGACCATGTTGATTTCCAAGCACCTGTGATCATCAATCTAGAGCTGAAAGCACTTCAGTAGCCCAGAACCCTTCTCAAATAGATGAGAAAATTGAAGTCCAAAGAGGTTAAGAGGGTGGTTCATCATCATACAGATAGTAAGTGTTGATTTGTGGGCAAGAGTGAATTGTTGATTTCAACGTGGTACTTTCACTAAGGATCCAGGGTTTTTTTTTCTCTCTACTCTACTATGGCCTCAGTGTGTGACTTTGCTATATGCATTATGAAATCAAAACTATAAAAATAAAACAGACTAAAACAACACTAGGTGTTTTTCTGGGAGGCAAATGGAATATGATCTGCATTGAGACAATTAAGGAAAGCTATCAAAGTCCTCTATGTGAAGAGGGACTAAAACTTTCTTGTCCTATTGTATTTTTATGATCATGAAATTTCAACTATAGCTCTTATGTTTCTATTAAATCCACATCAAACTTCCATTTCTTTGGGCCATCTGTGCTCCCTGAGGGACAACCCATTTATTTGAATTCAATACTCTTGGCCATTAAGGTAGTTGGTGGGTAGGAAATTCAGTACTATTCAAAATGAATTAAAGCCTTACCCAAAGATAAAGAATTATATAAAAATTGAATCAAATTCAATAGAGAGGTAACATAGAACAGGTCAATTTCCTTTAGGAAATTGACAAGCTACACTCTGAATTTCCTTTATCAAGCTCAGTCCCTTATCTTGAAGCTACACTTTTACCATGGAATTCCCATATTAGAAGTACAATTAATATCATACATACCCCCCTAAATTTTGGTGGATATTATAGAGAAATAATTTTTGAACTCGAAACTGTCCAAGGGGGGCAGCCTACTGATGAAGTCCTAGAACCTAGAAATACTAAATTTTTTAAAGAGTTAAAAAACACCTTTGACCTCAGGTAAACATCTAAACAGCAAATAGCAATACTTATTAATGAGACAAATAAATATATATTATTTTAGCTATGGTAAATTATATTTCATTTCATCTAGATACACATTAAAATTATAAGAATAGGTTTGATAAGATGTGAAAGGTAAATTGGTGCCACATTTACCTTGAATGCAGAACAAATCAGTTTTAATGGGGAAATGGGGAAACCACTGAAAGAAGGATTAGGGCAGATACTGTGGTAGATGGTACAATTATTGACATCAAGAAGGGCAGAGCTGTTCAAGTCTTAATTGGCCTTTGTTTTCTCTGCCAAAGATGATCATCTGTTGCAGGGGAAAGGATATAACAACAGCAACAAAAAGATTAATAGGAAGTTGCTCCCCAGTGAAAAATAATGAGATATAGAAGACTGGTGATGATGAATCTCTCGTTGGGACCAGGTAAACTACATCTTGAGCACTGAAACATCTAGCATTGTACCCTCTTCCATCCTGACACCTTTGCTCGTACCATTCTCCCTCTGTCCCAATCCTTGCCTTACTTTCCCAGCCCAACTCAGATTCTGTTATGCCTTGTCAAATCTCTTTGTCTCCTGAAAGGAAGCATCATTTCCCGCATAAAATTTCACATCGTTTCCTTGAGTTTTTCCTTCAAATATATTTTCTAATCAATATCATAGTTTCTTGTAAATACATCTCATCTCTCCAACCAGATTCTTTGTATCTTTTTGAAAGGAAGAAGGGGCAGATGAATGCAATTATATCTTTTTATCTCATCTTCTAGCAAAATATTCAGCATTCAGTACAAATTTAATACATATTGAAAAGTTAAAAGCCCATTCATTAATAACTGAATAATCTTCAAAATTATATTATGTAGGTGATCATATTTGTTGAATTTGTTCTAAGTACCTTTTAACTTCTTCCAATGAACTCTACTTACAAATTATGAAGATTTATTGCTGTTCAGTCATTTTTTAAAAGTCATGTCTGACTTTTCATGATCCCATTTGAGGATTTTTGGTAGAGATACTGCATTGACTTGCTGTTTCCTTTTTCATATCATTTCACAGAAGAGGAAATTGAGGTAAAAAGGGTTTAGTGATGTGCCCAGGGTCACAGAGCAAGTAAGTGTTGAAGTCAGGTTTGAATTCAGGAAAAGCAGTCTTCCTGATTCCTGACCTGGCACTATCCATTGTATCACCTAACTGCCCAAAATATGAAGATATGGCACCATTAGCAACATACAAAATACTGTGCCACACATTCTAATAGAATTACCAAAAATGTTTCCAATGTTCTAGCATTGGAATTGTTGGGATGATTGCTTGAGTTGCCTCCAATATGATTGCTTTGAAAGGGGGCAATTCTTATTTGCATGAATGTTATGCTACATTTGTTAAAAAATCTAGTATGTGAATGTAATAAAAGTATTACTGTGTATGATAAAGGTAGATAATTTCAGATAAACCAGGGGGTTCCTGTATGAATGAATATAAACTGAAGAAAGCAGAATAATTATCCAATAATATAACAGCAACATTTTAAAGAAAAACAACTTTGAAAGACTAAAGAATTCAGATCATTCCAAAGACCAACCATCACAGAAGATGAAAGATAAAGCCTTCTATACTCAGAAAGGTGATAGACTCAGAATATAGTTACATATATCTTTTGAATATGATCAACATGGGCATTTTTTTTTGCTTGAATATACATATATATGTGTACACACACACATATATGTATGTATGTCTTTACTTGGACCTTGTTTTCCTTTTTTATTTTTATTTTTCTACACAATGGGGTAAGAGAATGGAGGCAGACAAAGCAGATATTTGCAAATTAAAAAAAAAAGTTGAAAATTTCAAGAAAATAATCCCTTTGCATAAATTGTAGAGGCACTAATACTTCAGATAACAATCCAACTAGAAATGGTTGTTGAGATTTCTTCAAAATCTTAGAGTCCATGATTTCATGGATTACCAACTTTTTTAAAGAGAATTTTTTTTTACAGGCATGTCTGGACCTGTGATTTCTTCATTTTGATAAAACTCATTCCACAGATGCTTGTTGACGACTTTTCTCTGTCTTATAGCTTTAGAGAGTGGCTTAGGGAACTGAAAAGTTAATTGACTTTCCCATGGTCACACACAGTCAATACACACATACACAGATACACACACACACACACACATATATATGTATATATCATAAGATAGACTTGCTCCCCACTCTTCCTAACTGAAAACAAGCTCTGTTATATGAAGCTGCCACTGTCACTATAAGGAAACAGGATTATTCTCTTGAGTGTTAATCCAGTAACTATTAAGTAATACTAGTCCTAAAAATCCTATTTTTTTCTAGAAAAAAAATTATGCTGTGAAAAGTCTGTTTTTACTGCTTTTCTTTTTGATACTGATCAAAATAACTTACAGAATAGATAAATAGAGTATATTTGACAATTCCTGAATTTCTTTCTTCACAATCTTGTAAGGTAGATTTTTGTAATATTTCTATCTCCTTTTTACATTTGAGGAAGTAAGCATCAAATGGGTAAGAAAGAGTGGACCATAGTTACTTGCCTAACAAGGATTAGAGTCAGGGCTCTCAAGTAACTTTTCTTTAAAGGCTAGTTTTCATTTCCAAATCTGTGCCTTCATGTGTCTTTTTTGGGCACATAAATAATACATTTTTGAGCACATAAATAAAACATTTTTGATGTTTTAAAAATTAAATAAATTTTATTGATCTTCTATTTCCTACATCATCATGGTTATCTCAAGCGTCCCTCCTCCTCTTCTCCCCCCATCCCACATAACAAAGGGTATTTTTTAAAAGAATAAAAAAATCAGGACAAACGATTAATACATTGAAAAAGTTCAAAAATGTAAGTGATGTATAACTCTTGAAAGTATCCCACCTGCACAAAGTGTGAGCTGAGAGAGCCTTTTCACAGTATATAGAGAATACATTAATTATATTTATAATATGTACTATTCTTTACAAGAATAAATTCATTATAGTTTGGAGTTATATTTTTTACTTCACTTTTTCCACATTACAGCTAACAATGAAATAAAGATAAAAATAGAATATGAAGCAATTTCACTAAATACTATTAAATCTTAACTTCTAAGCCAAATTTCTACATCTTTTTATTTTGGTATCCTTAGCAAGAGCTTAATGTTTGAAATGATGGACATTATTGTTCTACAGAGGAATAAGATCTTTTAGTCCATAATGAATTTTCTGCTACTTAATCTTGGCCTTGGGCAAGATTTTAAAGCAGAAATCCATTAAAACAACACTCTTTTGCATTAGGATTTTATAGTTCACTTCCTGCAAATACTGTGCCATGTCTAACTCTTGGAACAAAGCAGAGTATGTATCTTTACCAGACTCAGGCAGCTTCTCCAGCTGCGGTATGATGGTGGCACTGGGAAATTAAAAGTTTTGAGGTCTCCCTGAGCTGTTTTTCTACAGATGGCACTAGGAGTTACTTTTCTGAGTGTGTAGTGGATAGGATGATAGTTTCAGCAAAGACGAAAAATAAAGTCTTCTAGCGCTGATGCATTTTCAGTCAATTTCCTAAAGCAAAAATCAAATTAAGATAAGAATATTAATAGGTACCTACACTATTTTAAAGATATAGGTAGGAATAAAGGATGTTAAGTGATTTCTTTGGGGTTTACTAAGCTTCATGTACACTCTATAAATCATGCAGGCAGTTATTACTACAGTAAAATGGAATTTGTAGAACTCACTGTATTTACTCATAACTTAGGAGTCTACATTTCCCATAATATATATGCTGGTTTATAATGCAGTATACATAAAAATGAGAAAAGGGAATATAATTTTTTAAGGAACATTTTGAAGGATCACATTTGTTATTATATTTTGCCATTTCTTCCAGGGTAGATTTTTTATTTTTGTGGAGGGATTACAATATAAGGCAGTAAAGCACTCCTCATACATTTCATTTTACCTAGATATATTGACCCATAATGTTCAAACAACTCCTCTGAAGAAAGTCCATGTTGCTAAGATTTTTACTCTGAAAATTAAGTTAGGTTTGTTTGTTTCTTTTCCTGTATAAATTTACTCTGTAAAAAATCAATTCCAGGTTTCCTGGTTTTTTTGTCTGTGCCATTTATAAGTCAGTACAGTTTGGCTAATCTAATAAATTTTCATCATTGGTTAAACCATTAACACAATTGTATTCCAAGAACTCTGAAAGAAACAAGAAAGAAGAAAAAGACTATGATTCCTCCGCTAGCTCTCTAGGTACTTATACCACAGTTTGCTTAAATATTGGGAGTAAGGTTACCTTGGGAGTAAGAAATACTCCAACTTCAACAGTTCAGTCTGCAGTTTAGTAGGTGTGTTGGAGCATGGAAGAAAAATCATGCTGATTTTGAACAAAGTATTCTGGGTTCAAATCCGAAAACTTCCTCTCTATATGACCCTGGACAAATGAATCAGGATTTCTGGGCCTTATTTTCTCATATGTAAAATAGGAGGGTTGAATGAAATAACCTCTTTTTCCCTTTCCAGTTCAAATCTATTATCCAGTGCTCTGTGTTCTCCTCAATAATGGTGTTCATTCCAATGATGAACGTTGTGACTCATCTGTGCTGGCCAGTCCCATGCAATGTTCATCTGTGTTTTCCATAAATTCAAAACAGAGGTTCAATTCTTTATTCTGGGGGCTGATGTTCCTTTGTTGTTCTATGAATAGATGGAACATAAAATTTGTCTATCAGTTTCACCTCACTCTCACCAAATGATCTGTTTTTCTCTCTTTTTCTGGATGGTGTACCCATGATTTGTGGAAGTAAATTATTAAGGAGAATTAGCAAAATGTGAAAAATGAAAAGGAGAATGATAAAATAGACTTTCTCCTTTGGTGTGAATATATAATAAAGGTATTAATCCATCAGGAAATTTTGAAACAACAAAAAAAACTCAAGAATTTATTATACAGTCCAGAGAAATATTGTTTTATTTGCTAGACTGTGAATTTCTGAACATGCTTTTATTATGAAAAGAATTTTAAACATATGCAGGCTATGCAGCATGCCACAATATGTCAATGAAAAGGGATAGTTTTTTTTTTTTGAAGGGGGAATATAATTGAGATAGATGACTTCTTTTTATTATTTTATTTGTTTTCAGTATTGTACAATCACTTTCATTTAACTTAGATTTTTTCTTCTCCCTCCTTCCCTCCTCCCTATACTTAAGTTCTATACTTTATGAGTTTGTTGTACCCTCCTTGAACCCAATCAGATGAGAGTACCTCTCAAACAATGCTCATCTCCCTCCCCTCTTTCCTTCTACTGTAATAAAATTTTGTGCCTCTTCTTGTGGTGTAGTTTTCTGCCTCCTCCTTTCCACATCTCCTGTTACAATCCCTTCTCACCCTTAAATCACATTTTTATCTTCACATCATTTCCTTTATATCCACTGCCTCTATCTATTTATATACCTTCTATATTTCATAATAAAGACACAATTCTCAATTAACAAGTATCATCTTCCCTTATAGGGATGTAAACAGTTTGCCCATATTGGGTAACAAGTTTCCCCCACCCCCAATGTTTTTATGCCTTTCTTGAGATCTGCATTTGAAGATCAAATTTCCTATTGAATTTTGGCCTTTTTATCAGGAAGGTCTGGAAATCTCTTATTTCATTGAATGTCCATCACCTTGCCTGAAATATTATGCCCAACTTTGCTGGGTAATTGATCCTTGGTTGTAGTCCCATCTCCTTTGCCTTATGGAATTTCATATTTCAATTCCTTCAGTCTTTTAATGTAAAAGTTGCAAGGTCCTGTGTGATCTTGACTATAGCTCCTCAACATTTGAATGGTTTCTTTCTGGTTGCCTGTAGTATTTTCTACTTCACTTTTTTTAAAATTTTCTTTATTATTTATTAATATTTTTTATTTTTTTTAATGTTTTACAATCATTTCCTTAAAGTTAAGATTTTATCCCCCCTACCCTTCCCTCATTACCCCCCTCCCTCCCCGTGACAGCATGCAATTCTGTATAGGTTCTACATATACTTTCCTATTGAGAACATTTTCACTATAGTCATGCTATGTAGTCGAACTAAAATAAATGGAAGAAATCATACAACAAATCAAAATATAATACACTGAAACCCACCCACACACAAACATGATCTGCTACATTCTACAAATGACTTCCATATTTCTTTCTCTGAGTGTGGAAGGCATTTTGCCTTAGAAGACCGACATTGGGATTTTTTTTTCTCAGTAAGTTCTTGTATTATTACAAAGTTCCAAGTCTATCAGAAAAAGCTCTCACACACTGTGGTCGTTGCTGTGCACAAAGTTCTCCTGGTTCTGCTCCTTTTGCTCAGCATCAGGTCATATAAGTCCTTCCAGGCCTCCCTGAAGTCTTCTTGTTCATCATTTCTTATGGCGCAATAGTACTCCATTACATTCATATACCATAATTTATTCAGCCATTCCCCAATTGATGGGCATCCCCTTGACTTCCAGTTTTTGGCTACCACAAAGAGTGCTGCTATAAATATTTTTGTACACATGGGACCCTTTCCCGTTTTTATAATCTCTTGGGGGTACAGTCCTAGTAGCAGTATTTCTGGGTCAAAGGGTATGCACATTTTTGTAGCCCTTTGGGCATAGTTCCAAACTGTTCTCCAGAAGGGTTGGATGATCTCACAGCTCCACCAACAATGAATTAGTGTTCCAACTCTCCCACATCCTCTCCAGCATTTATCATTTTCTTGTTCTGTCATGTTTGCCAATCTTATAGGTGTGATGTGGTACCTCAGAATTGTTTTGATTTGCATCTCTCTAATCAATAGTGATTTAGAGCACTTTTTCATATGATTATAGATATCTTTGATTTCTTCCCCTGAAAATTGCCTGTTCATATACTTTGACCATCTCCTTCACTTGACAGTTCTGGAATTTGGCAATGAAAATGGGAAAAGAAACAAACAAACCTAACTTAATTTTCAGAGTAAAAATCTTAGCAACATAGACTTTCTTCAGAGGAGTTGTTTGAACCTCCTTTTTGGGAGATGAATGGTGGATTCTTTTGATGACTGAATCTAGTATTTCTGGGTAGTTTCTCTTGGAAGATATTGTCCAGGCTCTGTTTTTCATCATGGCTTTCTTGTAGGCCAATAATTCTTAGATTTTTTTCTCTTGGATCTATTTTCCATGTCAGTTGTTTTTCCAATTACATATTTTACTTTTTATTTCTTTTTATTCTTTAGATTTTAACTGAGCTTCTACTTGCCCACTTCTAATTTTTATGAAATTCTTTTCTTTATTTAACTTTTGCATCTCCTTTTCCATCTGTTCAATTATTCTTTTTAAGGAATTAATTTCTCCTGTTAGTTTTTGTACTTCATTTTCCATTTGTCCAATTTTTCTTTTCAAGGATTTGTTCTCTTCAGTGAATTCTATTTTCATGCTATTAAAATCATTGGCCAGTTTTTCTTCTATTCCTCTAATTTAGCTTTTAAAATCCTTCTTCAGCTTTTCCAAGTGTGCTCTTTGTGCTGTGACCAGTTCATAGTCCCTTCTGAAGTTTCAGATGGGAGTACTGTTTCATTGCTGACCTCTTCAGTATTAGTGTTCTGGTCCTGGTCCCCACAGAGAGATTCTATGATCTTTTCTTTTCTGCTTTGCTTATTACTCATGATAATGATGACCACCCTTTTCCTGGCTTTTAAAGTAGATCTCTGCTTCTAGGGCACAAGAGGCTCCATCTGACAGTTCTTGTGCCTTGACCTTGAGGCTTTGTGTGTTGTAGCCTCTACTTCTTTCAGCTAGAAGCTAAAATGCTTCAGCTTACTTGGTGCTGAACTGGCTGGTGTAAGAAAGCAGAGGCCAGGTGAAGTCTTTCTGGGTTTCCCTGGAGTTGCCCTGGAGCTATCTGCATTAAGTGTGACTGAGGGGTCGTTGGTTTCAGCAGGTCTCCTCTGCTGAGCTACAGCATAGGCAAGCTCAGTGGTTGGTGATCCTGTCTGCACTAGTGTTTTGCCAATTTCCCTGGGGTGTTGACAGTTGTGGGCTCCACTCCCCTGGGGCTTAGGTTCCCCTCTTGGTTTACTGAGGTGGGGTTGTCTGAGGCTGCTCTGGTCCTGCACTGGTCCCCTTAAGCCACAGCAAGAGCGACTCTCCTTAGTTATTTTCCTATCCTCACATTCTAAGAGACTGCCTCTTTGGCTGATTCCACTCTTCCAGGATGTTTCTGGGGAAATATTTTATGAGTTTTTCAAGGTCAGTAAGGGGAGAGGGACAGCATTTACTGACCACTCCACCATCTTGGCTCTTGGAAGTTTAAGTATATGACTTACAGACGTTTAATCTGTGGGCTGATAGTCTCAGGAGTAGCCACTACACATACCTGGGACTCCCCGAGTCTCACTTGTTCAGTTCTGTTGGACTCCTGTCCTGGACTGATATGCCTGAAATTCTACAGTATGGCCTCTGCCTCAGAGCTCCCAGACTTCCTGCTGGGCCCTGCCCTGGTGGGGACTCACTGGTACAGCCTGTGCACTGAGTGCTGTGAGCTTCTCCAGTCCAGCACAATGGATCCTTCCCCTCGACCTTCCAGTCTGTCCTGGGCTGGGAATCTGCCAGAGTCTGGCTCCTACATGATCCTGCCCCTTCAAAATCCATTCAAATTCTCTTTTTAGAGATATCTGAAAGAGTTTGTCTAAGAGCTTAGGTGAGTAGTTGCTCTCACTCCACCATCTTGGCTCTGTCCCTCAAGTATGATATCTTAATTTAAAAAAATGAGGCAATGAGAAAAAAGATGATTTTCCTAAGCAGGAAAAAACACCCTAAAAAGCTTATTACCTCTGATTCACAAATTTCAGTTAACTGACATAAAAATCTTTTCTTGGTTTTGGCTCCACCAACATCATGCTTACCCTAGGATAACTTCATCACCAAGAAAGTCATAATCAATGTAAATTATTACAAATTTGATGCACACACCTTGTCAGTTCCTTCAGTTACCTCTGTCCTCTGATTACAGAGCTGTAGGTAGAGCAAATAAACTTTTCCCACAGCCTCCCTTTACAAAGGACTCAAAATTTCCAAACTATTCTTCATCTCCATTCTGCTTGGTTTTGAATTCATTAAAATCATGCCCCCATGCCAGGGACCTTCTGTGGCACTGTTCCTCATTTTCAGTTTAATTTTGTGTGTTTCCCTTTAGATTGTAGGTTCCTTAGGGGGGCAACTTTTTATTTACTTTTACACCTAAGACTTAACACAGTGAATCGTTTATGGTAGACCCTGAATAAATGATTATTGTACTTTATTGTATTGTACCTTTGAGATTAACCAGATTGGTATATAATCAAGAGAAGTCTTGATTGATTGGTTTTTGTCCTTCATCTTCAAAGAGGACAAAAATGACATCACCATGATAAAGTTAAATCCCAAAGTGTATGACTGGCTGACTAGACCAATACAAGCTCAAAATGCTCTACCACAGGTTGGCACAGATAGTTCATGTGAATATGTGGGGTGGATATCCCAATTTTGTACATCCTGAATTTGCTTTGTGCAGTCTCAATTCTGCTTTGTTCGTACAGCGTCCTTTTTGATGTGGGCATGCCATACTGAGCAGTCCTGTGAAAGTGTCTCCCATGTTGCACACCCAAATTCCAAAGTTCTTGAAAGAGACCTTGAGAGTGTCCTTGTATTGTTTCTTCTGGCCACCATGTGATCACCAGCCCCACGCAAATTCTCCGTGAAATAGTCTTTTTGGCAAGCATGCATTTTGCATTGAAATAATGTGGTCAGCCCATCAGAGTTGCACTCCCTGAAGCATAGTCTGAATGCTTGGCAGTTCAGCTCGAGCAAGAACTTCAGTGTCTGGCAGCTTATATTGCCAGGTGATCCTCAGAATCTTCCTAAGATAGTTCAAATGAAAGCAATTCACTTTCTTTGCATGCTGCTGGTAGACTGTCCATGTTTCACAAACATATAACAATGAGGTCAGTACAACAGCTCTGTAGGCCTTCAGTTTGGTAGTCAGTCTAATACTTTTTCTCTCCCAAACATTTCTGAGGAACCTCCCAAACACTGAGCTAGTTCTGGCAATGCATACATCAACCTTATTGTCAATGTGTAAATGAACTTATTCACAGCATTCAAAGCTTCTCCATTTGTTGCTATTGATGGTTCCATGTATGGATGATGTGGTGGTGGCTTATGGAGCATCTGTGTTTTCTTGGTTTTAATTATTAGGCCAAAATTAGCACAGGCAGCAGAGAATTGATCCATACTTTGTTGTATCTCAGCCCCAGAGGCCACATTGAGTGAATAATCATCTGCAAACAGAAAATCATGTACCAACACTACTTCTGCTTTGGTTTTGGTTTGTAACCTTTTCAGATTTAAGAATTTGTCATCAGTATGGTAGTTGACCTTGATGCCATGTTCATCCTCATTTAAAGCATTTGATAGCATGGCTGAAAACATCATGCTAAAAAGCTTGGGAGCAAGTACACAGCTCTGTTTCACTCCACTGGTGACTGAGAAGGCACGAGAGCTTTGTCCATTATCCAGAACCCAGGCAAACATGTCATCATGAAATTGATGTACAATATTGATAAACTTCTCCAGGCAACAAAATTTTTACATAATTTTCCATACACCCTCATGACTAGTAGTGTCCAAGGCTTTGGTCAGATTTAAAAACGCTGTGTACAGACCTCTGTTCTACTCCTGGCATTTCTCCTGCACTTGGTGGGCAGCAAATACCATATCGACTGTTTCTCAGCCCTTTCTGAAGCCACCCTGGCTCTCAGGTAGGTGACCATCTTCACAGTTAAGGATCAGCCTATTAAGGAGAACTCTAGGAAGAACTTTGCCAGCAATGACTTAGAGAGATATCCCTGTGATTGTTGCAGTAAAATCTATTCCGTTTATTCTTATAGAGATGGACAATAGAGACATTCTTGAACTCCTGGGGGATAACCTCCTCTTGCCATATAACCCTGGAAATGTCAGTCTGCTTTTGTATGAAATTTATTTTGTAAATCTCTCTTGGAATAGAATCAGCACCAGGTGCGTTGCCACATGAAATAAGCCTAATGGCCTTCAAAACCTCTTCTTCAGTTGAAAGTTCAGCTATGGAGGGATTGACTTCAACCTTGGGTAAACTGTTAATGGCCTCAGCATTGATTGGTGATGGTTTGTTGAGAACACTATAGAAGTGTTCAGCTCATCTCTTTAGGATCATATCCTTATCACTAATCAATGTAGCTCCATCAGCACTGAGTAGTTCTGATGCATAATAGGTTTTTGGTCCACTAATAGCTTTCAGGGAACCATAAAACTGCTTTGGGCTACCATCAGCATAACTTTGAATTTCATCTGCCTTCTTACTGAGCCAGAATTCTTGCATCTTTCTAAACTTTGCTTGTACTTTGCTTTTGGTGGAATTAAATTCTGCCTTCTTAGAGGTGGATGAACTATCCTGCTGGTAAATCCTGCAGTTCTCATTTTCATTTAGCAGCTTCTGAATTTCCCCACCATTTTCATCAAACCATCTTGGTTTTTTGTGAGTGTTGTGACTCAGATGAGCAAATGCAGTGCTCTACACCAAATCTCTGAAAGATAGCCACTCCTTTTCTGCTCTGCTGTCACCAACTGTGTATTGGCTCAATTTTCCCTCCAAGTCAGCACAAACTGTTCACTCTCAGAGAAGAACTCTGATTTGTTGACATCAATTCTTCTAGAAGTCATTTTGCCTTTGAGATGACACTTTTGATGAACGTTAATATTTAGCTTGGAAAGAATAAGTCTATGATCAGTCCAGCACTCTGCACCACATATTGCCTTTGTCACTCTCACATCTTTTCTCTTCTCCTTAAAATCATATTAGTCTCTTAGATGTCAGTGTTTGTTGTGAGGGTATATCCATGAAGATTTATTGTGTTTAGGTAAATGGAAGACAGTGTTGGTGATGAGAAGGTCATGCACAATGACCATTGTTGTTGCTGTTTCCACCTTTGTTCCACCCAAGGACTCCCTGTCAAGTCTGGTAGTCTGAGCCTACTCTAGCATTAAAGTTGCTCAGAATTAGAAGCTTGTCTCCTTTTGGCACTTTGATGATAAGGGTCTGTAGGTCTTCATAAAATTTTTCTTTGACTCCATAAGGGTTTGTCATGGTGGGAGCATAGGCACTGATGATGGTGGCATGGCACCTTCCTGTGAGTGATGATCACATTGTCATGAGCCTTTCATTCACTCCTTTTGGCAGGTATACCAGCTTGTTGGTTAGATTAGTTTTGATTGCAAAACCCACTCCAGTTTCATCTCATTCTCCTTCACTGCACCCACTCCAGAATAATGAGTATCCAGCTCCAACTTCAGTAAGATGACCTTCATTTTTCCACCTTGTTTCACTCAGGGCTGCTTTTTGGATGTGACACCTGTTGAGTTCTCTTTCAGCAAAAGCAGTTCTTTCCGGTCTACTAGATTTTGTGTTGTCTATTAGTGCGTACATGTTCCATGTGTGGATGGTGAGTGGAATCCTCCTTGCAGATGTTTTCATACATTTTGTACATTTTTTGTGTGTGTTGTCCCCACATAGTGGGATTCCCCCACCTGCTGTTGTAATTAAGCCAGGGTTGGGTAAGCAGACAATGTTTAGGGCACCTTTTCTAGCTCCCTTCCTCACATCAGCAGGTGAGCAGTGTAATCCTTAAAAGGCTACTCAGACACCCAGCTGCCGATTCCCACTGCTGCTTCCAGTGAGAAACGACCTATGGCCTGAGCCTCCTACATGCAGGATTGTGACTACAGTTCCCAGTGTATCTGCACCTGCTACTTCATCGCTTGCCTGTCATCACAGGACTTTGAAGCATAATAGTGAAATGGTATGGTTGATGTCTTTTGATTCATGCATAAATTGAATTTAAATGAGACAGAGTTGTACAAACTTTTCAGCCTCATTCTCTCCTCCAGAGTCATCATAGTCCTGTGGCAGACAGAGTCAAGATGGCTGGTGATGGTTCAGGATGCAGTGGATGACCTTGGCATCTTCAGTGCCTAACCAAGCACTAAGCGCTCCACATCACCTGCTTCATCTGCCTTCATGGATATTGCAACAAATTGTTCTCTTCTGTCCAGTCCACAAGAGGAAATCTTCACATGCTTGGGGTAGACACCCCCCTAACTCACCCATGGGTTTGAGAACCTTTGGTTATCCTCAACCTGATTTGACCCATCTGCCAAAGCACTTTGCCATGGTGTGGCCACTGTGCATACTGCAGTTTCTTGGAGCCACAGGTGAGAGATAGGTGGAACAGGTAGACATTAGAGGTGGAAAGAGCCCCAAAAAGTGCTGAACAGCCATCACACCAAAGGTATTTATCCTCCCTGAACATATCCTATACCCCATGACAAGTCAACACTGTTGTTAAATGAACAGAATCTGGATTCATAGGACAAGGATATGAGTTCAAATGCTGCCTGTGTTACTTGTATTGAATAATTCACTTAAACTCTCTAGGTCTCACTTTTCTCATATGTAAAATCACATTCTTGGCCTATTCTTTTTTTCAAGTTTTTTTTTATTTTTAGTTTAAAACATACAGTTCCATAAGCCCTTGAGTTTAAACTTTATCCCCTACCTTCCCTCTCTGCTTTCCAAGATGGCATGTAATTTGATATTGGCTCTACATATACATTCATATTAAACATATTTTCATATTAGTCATGTTGTAAAGAAGAATTACAATCAATAGAATAAACCACAAGAAAGAAGAAACAAAAAAAATAGAGCAAATAGTAAGCATAGATCTGCATTCAGACTAGATAATTATTTCTCTGAATTTGGATAGCATTTTCCATTTTGGATAATGGAATTATCCAAATAATTGGCCTTTTGAATTTGTCTACATTTCCGAGAAGAGTCAAGTCTATCAAAATTAGTCATCATACAATGTGGCTGTAATTGTGTACAATGTTCTCCTGGTTATGCTCCCCTCACTTAGCATCAGTTCATATAAGTATTTCCAGGTTTTTCTTAAGTCACCTAACAGACCCCTTCTAACTCTCTGTTACTATGATCCTCACTTCTACCTTCTTCATGGTTGGCAATATTTATTTCCCATCTATATAAAAAAATCAAATAACCAATGTATTATTTATATTTTGGCAAGGCTGTGATTTCATTTGCATGTGAACTTTTCTGATTGATTCAAATCATGATACTTTCTTCCTTTCTCATTTGGTTTGATCCCTGCCCAGATCCACCAATAAATGCTCCATAAAAATTAACATGCTAGAAACTTTCCTTCCATAAGTAATTTTATATCTAATAGATACAAGGAAGGAAGCACAGAAATCTAAAAGGTGAAGGGGAGTTTTATTGCAGGCATGGAGGATAGACCCTGCAAAAGCATGAAAATGAGAGATGGAGAAACAGCAAGAAATCCAGCTTATATGGACCAGGTAGTATATGGGTTAGGAAGACCTTTCCCTGCCAAATAGAGATGGTTGTGATGTATTCTAGATGAATTTGATTTTTTTAGCTGTGGAATAAATTGTTTCTACCTGATCTTTAGGAATATTAAACCCTAAGGATATTCTGAAATCTTTATTCTTTGGTGATCAACATTTTTGAGCCCACCTAGAATCATTGGGAGTACATTGAATTGAATAGATGGGCTTTCAGTTGAGAAAATAAGCCATAAGTCAGTAAATTACATGTAACTTTTGACTCAGTAATATCACAAGCAATAAAACAATAGGTTTAGAACTGATAGGAGCCTCAGAGACCATTGAGTGCAACCTCCTCACTTATATATCTATCCATATCTAATCTCTATCTATCTATCTATCTATCTATCTATCTATCTATCTATCTATCTATCTCTCTGTCTGTCTATATGAAAAAATGAAGCCAGCTAAGTAACTTGCCCAGGGTGCCTAGAATCTGAGGGAAGATTTGAAATTAGGTATTCCTGAATTCAGTTCTGTTAATTAAAACATGCTTCATCTCTCAAAATATGCAATCTTAAGCCATATACCCAGAGATATATCCCAATGATATAAAAAAAAGAAAGATCACTTATATAAAAAGTCTTCAGGGGCGGAGCCAAGATGGCGGAGTAGAAGGATGCAGGTTTATGAGCTCCGAAACCACAGCCCATAGAATTAATGTAAAAAGAGACCCCCATAACTTCTGGACCACTAAAAGGTGTGTAGAAACAGAGTGCAAGAGATTTCCGTTCCAGACAGCGCTGGAGAGCCGTCCCCAGGGTCTGTTGCGCCCCGGAAAGTGGAGCCCACCCCAGCGCTGCCCTGGCCGCGGCCCCAGAGAAGCTGACCAGAGCAGGCTTCAGGGACGGAAGCTCTGGCAGCCAGGAAAGTCCCTCTGCCCACAGAAGCTACAGGTCAGTGAGAGAGACGGCTGGCTGGCCGAGAGGGGGAGTGGAGTGTCTTCGTGACTTGGGCCCCCTCGGGAGGAAGTGGCTGCGGCAGAGGTGGGGGCAGCGGTGGAGGCAGCGGGCGGAGGCAGCGGCTGCTGCGGCCCGGACTCCCCCAGCAGCAGGCAGGATCTTCATTACTGAAAGTTTCTGCATAAACAACCTAAGGGAGCTGAGCCTGGGAGACGGCCCTGCCCCACCCCGCTCTGTTCCTGAAGGTCTCTGCATAAAGCCCCTGAGGAAGCCGAGCCTGGGAGGCAGCCCTGCCCCCATCCCAGCACCAGAACTAAAGCTCACATTGATTAGCGTGGAGAGCACATTTGAATCTCAGACCCCAAGCACTAGCTGGGCGGATCTAGGCGGGGGTGGACAGGAATCTCAGAAGTCAAGTAACTGGCTGGGAAAATGCCTAGAAAAGGGAAGAAAAATAAGACTATAGAGAGTTTTTTCCAACAAATGCAAATGATCCCGACTTTCGGATCTGACTAGGAGGGGGACATATTCTTGCCATCAGGAAAAGATGTGGAGGGCGGGGCCTCGGTACCCCAGACATCCCAGGGGGATGTCGGGTGGGCTCAGGCCTTGGAGGAGCTCAGAAAGGATTTTGAAAGGCAAGTTGGACAGGGGGAGGAAAAACTGGGAAGAGAAATGAGAGAGATGCAAGAAAAGTATGAAAAACAGGTCAATACCTTGGTAAAGGAGACCCAAAAAAATGCTGAAGAAAATAACACCTTGAAGAATAGGCTCACTCAATTGGCAAAAGAGGTTCAAAAAGCCAATGAGGAGAAGAATACTTTCAAAAGCAGAATTAGCCAAATGGAAAAAGAGGTTTAAAAGCTCACTAATTTTAATAGTTCTCTCAAAATTAGAATGGAACAGATGGAGTCTAATGACTTTATGAGAAACCAAGAAATCACCAAACAAAACCAAAAGAATGAAGAAATGGAAGAGAATGTGAAATATCTCACGGGAAAAACAACTGACCTGGAAAATAGATCCAGGAGAGACAATTTAAAAATTATGGGACTACCTGAAAGTCATGATCAAAAAAAGAGCCTAGATATCATCTTCCATGAAATTATCAAGGAAAACTGCCCTGACATTCTACAACCAGAGGGCAAAATAAGCATTGAAAGAATCCATCGATCACCACCTGAAAGAGATCCAAAAAGAGAAACTCCTAGGAACATTGTGGCCAAATTCCAGAACTCCCAGGTCAAGGAGAAAATATTACAAGCAGTTGAAAGAAACAATTCCAGTATTGTGGAAATAAAATCAGGATAACTCAAGATCTAGCAGCTTCTACATTAAGGGATCGAAGGGCGTGGAATAGGATATTCCAGAAGGCAAAGGAACTAGGACTCAAACCAAGAATCACCTACCCAGCTAAACTGAGTATAATACTTCAGGGGAAAATATGGTCTTTCAATGAAACAGAGGACTTTCAATCATTCTTGATGAAAAGACCAGAGCTGAAAAGAAAATTTGACTTTCAGACACAAGAATGAGAAGAAGCATG
This sequence comes from Bettongia penicillata ogilbyi, assembly GCA_023548195.1. Lineage (NCBI taxonomy): Eukaryota > Metazoa > Chordata > Mammalia > Diprotodontia > Potoroidae > Bettongia > Bettongia penicillata. The sequence continues at coordinate 2,107,633 of JAJHZJ010000786.1, forward strand.
AAAAAGTAAACAGCAAAGAGAAGTCTTAAGGGACTTACCATAAGTGAACTGTTTACATTCCTACATGGAAAGACAACATTTGTAACTCTTAAAACTTTTCAGTATCGGAGTAGTTGGTGGGACCACACACACACATGTACACACATGCACGCACACACACATACACACATGCACACATACAGAGACAGTGAGCACAGAGTGAATCGAATAGGATGGGACCATATCTTAAAAGAAATTAAGGTAAATGGTGAGAGAGAAATGTAGAGAGAGGAAAGAGGGTGAAATGGAATGGGGTAATTATATGTCATTTAAGGGACAAGTAGGAGACTTTTTAGTGGAGGGAAAAAGAGGAGAGCTGAGGGAAAAAAAACAAGAAGTTTACCCTCATCACATTTGACTAAAGGAAGGAATAAAATGCATACTCATTTTGGTATGAAAACCTATCTTACAGTATAGGAAAGTGGGGGAGAAGGAGATAAGCAAGGCAGGGGATGATAGAAGGGAGGGCAATGGGAGGAGGGAGCAATTTGAAGTCAACACTTGGGGAGGGACAGGATCAAAAGACAGAAGAGAAACAATGAGGGGCAGGGTAGGATGGAGGGTAATTCAGTTAGTCTTACACAACATGACTATCAGGGAAGTCATTTGCAAAATTACACAGATATGGCCTATATTGAATTGCCTGCCTTCCCAAAGGGAATGGGTGGGGAGGGAGGGATGGGGAGAATTTGGAACTCAAAGTTTTAGGAACAACTGTTTAGTATTGCTGTTGCTACTAGGAAAGAAGACATACAGTTAATGAGGAATAGAAAGTCATCTGGCCCTACAGGAGAAAAGAGAAGATGGAGACAAGAGAAGGGAGGGATGACAGAAGAGAGGGCAGATTGGAGATAGGGAAAATTAGATTGCTTGGGGTATTGGGGTGGGGGGAGGGGATAAAAGGGGATAAAATTTGGAACCCAAAATTTTGTGAAAATGAATGTAAAAAGTTAAATAAATAAATAATGAAAAAAAAGTCTTCAGAAACACTTGTTTTCAAAGCAAAGACTGAAAGTAGCAAGCTTCCATTTGATAAAGAATAATTGGACAAATTAGAGTAAATAATTTTAATGGGATATTATTGTATTATACAATATTGTACTATAAATTCTGATAGTATTGAGAATGTTTTAACAATTCTGTGATTTATTTTCAACATCATTTTCTTTTTAAATTGAGTTCGAAATTCTCTCCCTGTATCCGAACATGCCTACTGAGAAGACATGCAAAATTACAACAATAAATACAACTAAAATCATGCAAAGCATTTCCATTTGAATTATATTGCAAAAAAGTAAAAAAATAAGAAAAATGGGAAAATTATATTTTAATTGATTAATTTTAATTAATTAGAAATTATTTCTGTCTCTGAAATATATATATATATATGTGTATATATATATATATATATATATATAGAGAGAGAGAGAGAGAGAGAGAGAGAGAGAGAGGTGGATGTGAATTGTGGATATATATATATTTCATGTGAATATGAATATATACATGAATGTAAAATCTCATGATGAAATGTATGTAATATATACATTAATAATGTAATATATGTAATATAATATGAGAAAACAATGAAAAAAACCTCTGATTATAGACAGTTACTATGGTGACAAGGAAGATCAAAACACACACTCAGAAGAAAAGAACAAAGTCGCAGCACCTCCGTTCAAAGCCTTCAAAAAATATATGAATTGGTCTCAGGCCATAGAAAAGCTCAAAAAATGATTTTGAAAATCCAGTAAGAGAGGTAGAGGAATCTAATTTTCCCTATCTCCAATCTGCCCACTCTTCTGTCATCCCTCCCTTCTCTTGTCTCCATTTTCTCTTTTCTCCTGTAGGGCCAGATGACTTTCTATTCCTCATTAACTCTATATCTTCTTTCCTAGTAGCAACAACAATACTAAACAGTTGTTCCTAAAACTTTGAGTTCCAAATTTTCCCCATCCCTCCCTCCCCACACATTCCCTTTGGGAAGGCAGGCAATTCAATATAGGCCATATCTGTGTAGTTTTACAAATGACTTCCCTGATAGTCGTGTTAGATTGCTTGGGGTATTGGGGTGGGAGGAGGGGAGAAAAGGGGAGAAAATTTGGAACCCAAAATTTTGTGAAAATGAATGTAAAAAGTTAAATAAATAAGTAAATAAAATTAAAAAAAGAGAGGTAGAGGAAAAATTTGGAAAATAAATGAGAGTGATGCAACAAAATCATAAAAAAGCCCTCAATAGTTTAGTAAAGGAGACACAAAGAATACTGAAAAAAATAACACCTTAAAAACACATTAGTCCAAATGGTAAAATAGGTACAAAAAAATCAATGGGGAGAAGAATTCCATAAAAAGAAGAATTGGTCAAATGGAAAAGGAGGTCCAAAGTCTCATTGAAGAAAACAATCCATTTAAAATTATAATGAAGCAAGTGAAGGCTAATGAATTTATGAGAAATCAAGAACCAATAAAACAAAACCAAAAGAATGAAAACAAAATGGAAGACATTGTGAACTGTATCATTGAAAAACAATTGAACTAGAAAATACATTCAGAAGATAGAATTTAAAAATTATTGGACTATCTGAAAGCCATACTCAAAAAAGAGCCTAGATATCATCTTTCAAGAAGTTGTCAAGGAAAACTACTCCGATATTCTAGAACAAGAGGGTAAAGTAGATATTTAAAGAATCCACCAATCATGAACTGAAAGAGATCCCAAAATGAAAACTACTGGGAATATTATAGTCAAATTGTAGAGTGCCCAGCTCAAGGAGAAAATATTTAAAGCAACCAGAAAGAAACAATTCAAATATCATGGAACCACAGTCAGCATAACACAAGATTTAGGAGCTTCTAAATTAAAGGATCAGAGGGCTGGTAAAATGATATTCTGGAGGGCAAAGGAGCTAGTATTACAATGAAGTATTGCCTACTCAGCAAAATAGGATTTCCAGTAACTCTTAAAGAAAAGACCAGAGCTAACTAGAAAATTTGACTTTTAAATACAAAAGCCAAGAAAAGCATTAAAAGATAAACAGGAAAGTGAAATCATGAGAGGCTTAATAATATTAAACTGTTTGCATTCTACATGGGAAGATGATATTTGTAACTAGTATAACCTTTCTCATTATTAGGGTAGTTAGAAGAAGTATATATAGACAGAGGGTACAAGTGTGAGTTGAATACAAAGATATTATATCTAAAAAATAAAATTAAGGGATGAGAGGAATATACCTGGAGAAAGAGGAAGGGAGAGGTACAATAGAGTATATTATTTCACATAACAGAGGAAAGAAAAAGCTTATATGGTGTAGGGGAAGAGGGAGCAGGTGAGTCAAAATTGACTCAAAGAGGGAATAACACACACACTCAATTACCTATAGAAATCTATCTTACCCTAGAGGAAAGTAGAAGTAGAAGAAAAAAGAAAAAGGAGGAGTTATATAAGAGAGGGAAGTCTGGGGGGAGGGTGTGGAGAATCAGAAGCAAAGCATTTCTGAGGAGAAACAGGGTGAAAGGAGAGAATATTTTTTTCATTTTAATTTTCATTTTTTAACACAGTTCATAACACATAAAACAATTCCAATTTTTGGTAAGGTGATGCTTCTTTTTAAAGCATTTACAATATAGACCACAAAAGATTTTTTTAAACATTGACCAACTGAGACACAAATAATATTTATGTTTGCTAACTTCACAAGCCCTTGACCTAATTGACTCCACAGTATTGAGAATTAAAGGACCCTGATTTATTGTTATTGCTCTCAAGTCCTAAGCCTAATAGCTTAATTTTAGACTTAATCTTGGATGTTCCTCTACCAACAATCTATAATTTAATAGGTCTGGTCTTAAGCTTACAAACCTTTTGAATATAGGAAATTGCCACCAAGAGTAGGGACATTGCAGGGAAACAACATCTCCCCAACTTCATGTCAGTTCAAGGCAGAAGTAGATGGCCAACTTGCATTCAGTCAGACTTAAAGTCTGCCAGGTGTCACTGGGAAATTGAGACAGGAGAATCCTACCTCAGCCCAGGCTGAACAGCGGCTCTCCCACCCTTCCCATGAGATCACCTTTTGCAGTTCACACCAGCATCTCACAGGCTTACTGGCATCGTGAACTGAAGGCTCAGACCACCTTTCTTGCTATCCATGTCTGGAGTAAGACTCAGAAGAACAGTCACTTAATAGTCCCATAGCATCTAAAAATAGCAAGTTCCAATAACCAGGTTTCAAATATGATTATAATTTCACTTTGGCAAAGGAACATCTTTTGAGCCAAGTCTTAAGTGGCTTGCATGCCTTTCTATACATGTTCTAGTTCCTGATTAAATAGCAATCATAAAATCAAATTTGCCATTAAAACCTTAACTTTTCCATCAATGCCAAATTTTACCTGAGGTTACCTTCCTCTAGGAAATTTAGACTAAAATTCTTTTCCCCAAACTAAAGATGTGATTAGTTTATTCTCAATAATTAATTCAGTCATTTTTTTTAATACCAGTTGCTTTTTCCTCACTTTGTAACATGTCCAATTTTTCTCACCATCATTCCCCTCCCCCCACCCCATAACATCCTGCATTCTGATTGCTCCTTCCCTCAATGTACCCTCCGTTCTATCACACTCTACCCTTCCCTTATCCCCATCTTCTCTCTCTTCTTGTAGGACAAGATAAATTTCTGTACCCCATTCCCTGTATTTCTTATTTCCCAGTTACATGCAATAAAAATTCTCAAAATTCATTGCTAATATTTTGAATTCCAAGTTCTCTCCCTCCCTCATTCCCTACTCATCCCCACTGAGAAGGCAAGCAATTCAATACAGATGAAATATGTGTTATTTTGCAAAAGACTTCCATAATAATCATGTTGTGTAATACTATCTATATTACCCTCTATCCTACTCTATCCCTTCCCTTCCCCCCCTCATTTGACCTTGTCTCTTTTCAAAAGTGTTTATTTCTTTTGTCCCTTCTCCCATTTGCCCTCCCTTCTATCATTCCCATCACCCTACTTGTAGTCTCCTCCCCTACTTTCCTGTGATGTTAGATAGATTTTCATATCAAATTTAATGAATATGTTATTCGTCATATGTGGAGAGAGTAGCTTTACTTTTCCTCTCTCCCCTTCTCCCTTTCCTCCTCTGTTGAACAGGATTTTTCATATCTCTTTTATAAGTTATAGCTTGTCCCATTCTATTTCTTCCTTTCTCCTCCCAATATTTTCCTCCCTCACCCCTTAATTTTTATTTTACTTTATTATTTTTGTGCAGATATCTTCTCTTTTGATTCAACACAACCTGTACTCTCTGTCTATATATGTGTATGTGTGTGTGTGTATGTACAATCTCTTCATCTACCCAAATACTAATAAAAAATTCAAGAGTTATATTTTCTTTCCATGTAATCTTGTAAACAGGTCAGCTTTAGAAAGTCTTTTATGATTTTTATTTCCTGTTTATGTTTTCATGGTTCTCTTGATTCTTGTATTGGAAAGTCAAATTTTCTATACAGATCTTGTCTTTTCCTCAATATGGATGATTCAAAGTCCTCTATATCATTGAATGAGCATTTATTCCCTTGAAGTATTATATTCAGATTTGCTGGGTAGGTGATTCTTGGTTTCAATCCCAGTTCCTTTGACCTCTGGAACATCCCATTCCAAGCCCTTTGATCCCTTAATGTTGAACCTGCCAGATCCTGTGTTATCCTGATTGTATTTCCACAACCCTCAAATTGTTTCTTTCTAGATACTTGGAGTATTTTCTCCTTGATCTAGCAACTTTGAAATTTGGCCACAATATTTCTAGGAGCTTCTCTGTTCAAGTCTCTTTCAGGAGGTAATCCGTGGATTCTTTCAATATTTATTTTGCCCTCTGGTTCTGGAATATCAGGGCAGTTTTACTTGATAATTTCAAGGAAGATAATGTCTAGTCTCTTTTTTTTCATCTTGGTTTTCAGATAGCCCCATAATTTTAAAATTGTTTCTCCTGGATCTATTTTCCAGATCAGTTGTTTCTCCAATGATATGTTTTACATTATCTTCTATTTTTTTTTCAAATTTTTGGTTTTCTTTTTTAACTGCTTGGTTTATCTCATAGTCATTCATTTCCCTGAACTCAATTTTCTCTTTCAATGAATTGTTTTGTTCAGTGAGCTTTTGAAACTTTTCCTCCATTTGGCTCATTCTGTTTTTTAAAGCCCTCTTCTCCTCGTTGGCTTTTTGGACCTCTTTTTCCAATTGAGTTAACCTCTTCTTAAAAGTCTTATTTTTCTCAGCACTTTTTTGGTTCTCTTTCAGCAAGCCGCTAACTCATTTTTCCAGCTCTTCTGTTGCCTACAGCCAATTTAAGTTCCCTTTGGAGGCCCTGGGGGCAGGGGCCTTGACCTCCTTTGACAGGATTCCTTGTTCTTCCTCATCAGAATGGATGAGGGGAGACACCTGTTCACCAAGAAAATAACCTTCTATGGTCTTATTTTTTCCTCTTTTTGGGCATTTTCCCAGCCAGTTTACTTGTCTTCTGAGTTTCTACTCCACAACCACCTCACCCCCAGTCCAGACAAGCCAGCACTGGGGGCTGAGATTCAGATGAGCTGTTCCAACCCCACAGGGGCTTTAGGTGGGTGCAGGGCTGCCATTCAGTGGGAGATTAAGATCAACTGCTCAGATTAGGGCAGGGCTACCACACAGGGCTCAGTCCCCTCAGGGTCTTTACAATGAGGCCTTCAACGATGGATGCAGGCTGCTGCCTGCCTTGGGAGTCTCTGTCTGCTGTTTCCTCTGCTGCTGCCATTGAGGAAGCCTGAGTTATGGGGACACCCTGCTCCCTTCTCGGCCAGCCAAAAATCCCTCTCACTGACCTTTAGTGCCTGTGGGTTGAGGGATCTGTGCTGCCACTGGAGATTCTGTCCCTGAAGCCTGCTTGGTTTTGCTCCTCCTAGTGTCTTGTGACCAAGGCTGAGCTGGGCTCTACTCTGTGTTTTGTGTAACAGACCTTTCCCATTGGTCTTCAGGTCACTCTGGACTAGAAATCCCCTCAACTCCATTGTTCTGTGGTTTCTGCTGCTCTAGAATTTGTTGAGCATTCTTCTTTACAAGTATTTTATGTACTGTGGGATAAGAACTAGTGCCTCAGTACCCCAGGGGAATCCGGAAGACACTAGCACAGAGGGGTTCATCAACCACTGAGTTTGCCTGTGATCTAGCTCAGCAAAGGAGACCTCCTGTGGCTAGACCACCACTCCCCCACGTTTAACACAGCTAGCTATAGGGTAACTCCAGGGAAACCCAAAAAGACTTCATGTGGCCTCTGCTTTTGAACACCAATCAGCACAGCACCAGATAAGTTGCAGCATTTTAGCTTCTAGTTGAAAGAATCAGAAGCCACAACACACAAAGCCTCAAATTCTAGGCACAAGAAGTGTGGGACAGAGTAAACTGTGCCCCAGAAGCAGAGGTCTACTTTAAAGGCAGGAGAACTCTCATCATAATGAGTAAGAAGCAAAGCAGAAAAAAAAAGACCATAGCATCTTTCTATGGGGACAAAGACCTATAGACGGGTATCATTGAGACTGTACTACCATCTGAAACTTCAGAAGGGAATATGAACTGGTCTCAAGCCCAAAGAGCTTTCTTGGAAGACATTAGTAATTAAAAGTCAAATTAGAGAAATTGAAGAAAAACTGACCAATGATTTTAAAAATATGAAGAAAAGAAATCATAGAAGAATTTAAAAGGGAAATTAGACAAATGTAAAAGAAAGTACAAAACTTAACTGGAGAAAATAACTTCTTAAAAGAAAGAATTGGTCAAATGGAAAAGGAGATATAAAAGTTAACTGAAGAAAATAATTTGATAAAAATTAGAGTTGGGCAAGAGGAAGTTAATAACACTATGCGATATCAAGAATCAGTCAAACAGAATCTAAATAATGAAAAGATAGAAAAAAATGTAAAATATCTAATTGGAAAAACAAGTGACATGGAAAATAGATCCAGGAGAGAAAATCTAAGGATTGATTCTCTAGCTCTTCCTCCACAGTCCATAAAATACCTGTAAAAATGATTCTAATCAAATTCAAGAGCAGCAGAATCTACAAAATGACAGTGAAAGAGATTTCCTGCCCAAGGTAGCCTGGAAGGTCCACAGGAATGGTCTATTGCATGGGGAGTGGAGCCCAGCCTAGCCTTGGTTGCATACACTGTCAGGAACAGAATTTGAACAGAAGTTGGGGGCGAAATCCAGAAACAGATCTCATGCAAAGAGATAAGGAAGGAAACTATATCCTGCTAACAAGCACCATAGACAACGAAGAAAATTCATTACAAAATATATATACTCCAAGTGGTATAGCATCCACATTCTTAGAGAAGTTAAGGGAGTTACAGGAAAAAATAGACAACAAAACTGTACTAGGGGGACCTCAATCTCCCCCTCTCTAAACTTGATAAATTTAAGTGCAAAATAAACAAGAAGGAAGTATAGGAGTTGAATAAAACTCTCGATAATGTAGATATGAAGAAGAGTTAATTCTAATACTATATTACTATTTGGGAAAATTGGGGGGGAAAGAGTTCTACCAAATTATTTTAATGATGCAAATATGGTTCTGATACCTAAACCAGGAAGAGCCAAAACAGAAAGAAAAATATAGACCTATTTCTCTAATGAATATAGATGCAAAAATTTTAGATAAGATATGAGCAAAAGGAATATAGTAACATCACAAAAATAATACTTATGATCACATAGAATTCATACCAGAAATGCAGGGCTGGTTCAATATTAGGAAAACTATTAGAATTATTGATCATATCAATGACAAAACTAACAGAAACCACATGAAATATCAATGGATGTAGAAAAAGCTTTTGAGAAAATACAACATCCATTCCTATTGAAAACACTATAGAGCATAGAAATAAATGGAACTTTCCATAAAATAAAAAGTAATATCTACTTAAAACCTTCAGCAAGCATAATATACAATGGAGATAAGCTAGATGCATCTGCGATAAGAACAAAAGTGAAACAAAGATGTCCCTTATCACCACTGTTATTCAATATGGTATTAGAAATGCTAGCTGTAGCAATAAATGAAGAAAAATAAATTGAGGGAATTAGAATAGGCAAAGAAGAAACTGAGTTATCAGTCTTTTCATATGATATTATAATATACTTAGAAAATCCAAGAGAATCAAGTGAAAAACTACTTGAAATAATAAACAATTTTGGCAAAATTGTAGGTTGCAAAATAAACCCAGAAAAGTCATCTGCCTTTCTTTATATTACAAACAAAGCCCAAGAGCAAGAGATAGAAAGAGAAATCCCATTGAAAGTTATGGCAGACACAATAAAATATCTGGGAGTCTACCTGCAAAAACAAATGCAGCGACTTTATGAACACAGTTACAAAACATTTTTTGCACCCATAAAGTCAGATCCAAGTAAGTGGAAAATCATCAGTTGCTCATGAATAGGCTGAATTAATATAATAAAAATGACAATTCTACCTAAATTAATTTCCTTTTCAGTGCCATACTAATCAAACTACTAGAGAGTTATTTTCTACGGCTAGAAAAAAATAATATCAAAATTCATCTGAAATTACAAAAGGTATAGAATATCAAAGAAACTAATGAAAAGAAATGCTAAGGAAGGTGCCCTAGCCCTCCCTGATCTCAAACTGTGTTATAAAGCCGCCACCATCAAAAGCACTTGTTATTGGCTAAGAAACAGAGGGGTAAACCAGTGGAATATATTAGGTACTCAAGTCAAAGTAGTTAATGAGTATAACAATCTACTGTTGGATAACCCCATAAACCCCAGCTTTTGTGATAAGAACTCATGGTCTAACAAAAATTACTGGGAAAAATTGTATTATAGTATGGTGGAAATTGAGCATAGATCAATGCCTAATACCGTACACAGAATAAAGTCCAAATGGGTACATGATCTAGGTATAAAGACTGATAATATAAACAAATTAGGGGATCAAGGAATAGTTTATGTGTCAGATTTATTGAGAATGGAGAAATTTTTGACCAAACAAAAGATAGAAAGCATTATGAAGCGCAAAATCAATAATTTTGAACACATTTAATTGAAAAGGTTTTGCACAAACTCAATACAACCAAGATTAGGAGGGAAGCAGAAAACCGGGAAAGAATTTTTTCAACTAGTGTCTGTGATAAAGGCCTTATTTCAAAAATATAGAGAGAACTGAATCAAATGTACAAGGACACAAGTCATTCCCCAACTGATAAATGGTGAAAGGATATGAATAGGCAGTTTTCAGAGGAAGAAATTAAAGCTATCTATAGTCATATGAAAAAATATTCTAAATCACTATTGATTAGAGAGATGCAAATCAAAACAACTCTGAGGTACCACATCGCACCTATCAGATTTGCTAACATGACAAAACAGGAAGATGATAAATGTTGGAGAAGATGTGGGAGAGTTGGAACAGGGTGGTGCTGTGAACTGATTCAAGCATTCTGGAGAACAATTTGAAAATTTGGCCAAAGTGCTACAAAAATGTGTATATCCTTTGACCCAGTGTTATCTCTTCTAGGGCTCAATCCCATAAAAATGGCTAAGGGTTTCACATGTACAAAAATATTTATAGCAGCTCTCTTTGTGGTGACTAAAAACTGGAAATCAAAGGGATGCCCATCATTGTGGAATGACTGAAGAAGTTGGGTTATATAAATGTAATGGAATTCTATTGTGCTAGAAGAAATGATGAATAGGAAGACTTCAAAGAGGTCTGGGAAGACTTATTTGAAATGATGCTGAGTGAAGGGAGTAGAATCAGGAGAACTTTGTACATAGCAACAACCCCAGTGTGCGAGGAACTTTTCTGGTAGACTTAGTTCTTCATTATATGGCAAGGTTTTAAATTTTTTTTTCAATGGGTTCTTGAAACAAAATGCTTTCCACATCCAGAGAAAGAACTATGGAATTGGATTGCAGAATGAACAGACTATTGTCTTTTGTATTATATTCTGTTTGTTTTGTTTCATGGTTTCTCCCATTCATTTTAATTCTTCTATGCAACATGATTAAGGTGAAAATGTATTTGATTGGATTGTATGTGTAGAATCTGTATAAGATTGTATACCATCTCAAGGAGGGAATGGAGGGGAGGGGCATAGGGAGAGGGAGGAGAAAAGCCTGAGATTGATGGAAGTGATTGTAGAAACCTGAAAATAAATAAAGTAGTTTAATAAGAAAACTGAATGTTGAAATTGTTTTTACATGGAATTGGGGGGAAAACAAAAAATAAATAAACTCAGACTGAGAAATTTGTCTTCCATGAAGCATCTCTTGAAATTAATATCCCCCTGACTAAAAAAAAATAACATTGTTGTAATTATTTCTCAAATATTTTCTTCCAATTTCTATGTTGACCCCATATATTCCTAACTTCTAGTATACCTGGCTATGTACATATTATACACATCTCTTCCTGTACAGAATTTAAGTCCCTAGAGAGAAAGGAGCTCTAAAAAAAATTATTTGTGAAGTTTTGACCATAGTCACCAGGTAAAATTACTATGATGTACTCAATCTTAAAATAAATATTTCTTGAATTAATTTGAAATAACATGCACACATGTATTATGCATGTATGCATATATTTACATTTATGTATATGTGCATATATATTTGGGGGTACATATGTACATATAAAATAAAGGAGATGTAAAATAAATGTTTCTTGAACTTTACTTTAGTGATTAATTTTGACTCTATAATCCATGATTCTCTGCTTAGTTTTCTTTACTTATCTAATTAAAAATATATTTAAAAAAACATGTATATTGTGTTAATCACCAATCTCATCACACACCAAAGGAAATCAAAGAATCAAAGTAGATTGTGGGTAAAATAGAGCCTTGGCAAGGCTTATCAAACCTCCATTTAGGAGGCAGACTAACAACTTTCTAAGTTACTCTCTTCAGCTCCTGGCTTTCTTTATTATCAAGACATTCTGGAATACACTTTAGTCTGAGTTTCTTGAAAGTTAATTTCACACATTCACTTCCTTCTCTTTTATGAGACTTCACATTTTACCTGTCATATACCTTCACTGTTTTCTCACCCACCCATCAAGCTAAGTGTGACTAGTGCAAAATCATCAAAGCCTGTTGGGCTTATCTTTGATTTTGGTTTCTGAGAAAGCATTATTTTATTGCCCCAGGCACTCCACTCAGAATTTGAATGAAAATATAATTTTATGGTCACTAAGTCAAAGTTTCAGTATTTTTAGTAGGCAAGTTCTTTTTTGGAGTCCCACTGTGTTTGTGCTAGAAAAGTTCTGTGAAAGACTGTGAAAAGTTCTGTGAAAGAACTTTTGAAACTTATGGGTGTTAGGCATTCCTGAATGCATTTAAATTTGATTCATTTAGAAGGCAAAATATTTTTCTGTCATATTACTAATAATAAATAAAGTTCTTCTATATTAGGAGTAACCCTTTAAGAGGACAAATTACAAAATAGAGAAAGAACCACAGAACAATTTTTTTAAGCAATATTGATGTAAACATTAAAAAACACATTTTCAAAGAGGCTATAGTAAATATATATATATATATATATATATAAAGAAATAATTAACATATTATCAAGTTGCATTCACACCTCTAATACAATAATCACTTAATCAAAAGAAAAACAAACTTTGTTAAATTATGACATTCATGAATCTTAAAATCCTGGAAAAAAGCCAGAGATAACAAAGCACCCTACCATGATATAATCTCAAAATACATATAAAATGAAGAGCTACTATTATTTAAAATATAAAAATACCAGAAACCTTTCCAAAATAAAGAAATAAAATAAATATAGTAGCAGATTGTGACCATGGGCAAAGCACTTGATTTTTCTGATACTTAGTTTTATCATCTGCCAATTGAAGGGGTGACTAGATGTCCTTTGAGATCCTTTTTAATTATAAATATATAATCTCATGCTACTAACACAAGAGAAGAAAAATAAAACATAAACTTGAGTAAGAAAATAAACTCTATTTTCATATGTTATAGTGGAATAAGTAGAGAACCCTCATCAAATACATCAAAACCATTAATAGCTTCAGTAAAGTATCTGAATTGAAAATAAAACCACCAAAATCATCAATATTTGCATGTAGTATGTAAAAAAAAGAAGTAAGTAATTTTATTAACAGCAACCATGGTATAGATAGTGCATCTAGGAATTAATCAATCAAGACACATATGATTTACATTTATACTCTTTACAGAAATAAAGTGAAAATATTTGGAGTTATATTCATTGCTCATATTTGGACCATGGTATTATCATAAAATTACGATAATCATCACTTATTTATATATTTAATCACACTAATAAAATGAGCAAGGACATTCTTTATAAAAGAAGTAACTACAAGAATGTTACACAAAAAAAGAAAACATTTAAAATTCTTTTTAAAATTTATTTATTTATTTTTAGTTTTCAACATTCATTTCCACAAGATTTTGACTTTCAATTTTTCTCCCCACCTCTCTCCTCTTCCTCCCCAAAACACCATGCATTCTGATTATCCTTTCCCCCAATATACCCTCCCTTCTATTACACCTCTCCCTTGCTTTATCCCCATCTTCTCTCTTTACTTGTAGGGCAAGACAGATTTGTGTACCCCATTAAATGTATTTCTCATTTCTTGGTTACATGCAAGAAGAATTCTCAACATTCGTTCCTAAACCTTTGAGTTCCAACTTCTCTCCCTTTCTCCCTCTCCCCTCATCCCCACTGAGAAGGCAAGCAATTCAATATAGACTACATACGTGTAGTTTTGCTAAAGACCTCGATAACAGTCATGTTGTGAAAGACGAACTATATTTCCCTCTATCCTGTCCTCTCCCCTATTTATTCTATTCTCTCTCAGTGAATTCTTCCAATATTGATTTTCCCCTCTGGTTCCAGAATATCAGGGCGATTTCCCTTAATAATTTCATGAAAGATGATGTCTAGTCTCTTTTTTGGATCATGGCATTCAATAGTCTCATAATTTTAAAATTATCTCTCCTGGATCTGTTTCCAGGTCAGTTGTTTTTCCAATGAGGTATTTCAGATTGTCTTCAATTATTTCATTCTTTTTTTGTGTGTGTATTGTAATTTCTTGGTTCCTCACAAAGTCATTATTTTCCATCTGCTCCATTCTAATTTTTAAAGGATTACTTTTTTTCAGTGAGCTTTTGAACCTCCTTTTCTATTTTGCTAATTCTGCTTTTTAAAGCATTCTTCTCCTCATTGGCTTTTTGGGCCTCTTTTGCCATTTGAGTTAGTCAATTTTTAAAGCTATTAATCCCTTGCTCATTTTTTGGATCTCCTTTAGCAAGCTGTTGACTCACTTTTCCCGATTTTCTTGCATCACTCTCATTTCACTTCCCAATTTTTCCTCCACCTCTCCTACTTGATTTTCAAAATCCTTTTTGAGCTCTTCCATGGCCTGAGACCATTGCATATTTATTTTGGAAGTTTTCGACCCAGGAGCCTTGATTTTGATGTCTTCCTCTGTTTGTGTGCATTGTTTTTCCTCATCAGAAAGTAACCTTCTATTGTCTTATTCTTTTTCCTTTTTTCATGAATTTTCCTAGCCAGTTACTTGACTTTTGAGTCTTTTGTCAAGTGGAGGGTATACTCTGGGGATGTGTCAGTTCTCAGTTCCTCCAAGGTGGCACCATCAAGGGAGAAGAGCTTACTCCTCTCCTGTCCCACACTCTGGTCTGGGAGCAACTACAAGCACTCTTTTCTGACCAGGATCTGCCAGTAGAATTCCCTCTCCAGAGCCTCCATCAGCTCCTCCAGATCAATCCGTGCACCTACTCACCCCATGGTCACCACTCTGACCTGAGACCCAGGTCAACGGCTCAATTCCCCCAAGGTCTTTAGACAAGGGCTCCAACAATGGAAGCTGCCACCGTCTGGGGCAGGGGCTAGCCGGATGTGCTCCCTTCTCACACAGGTGAAAGAGCTTTCTCACTGACCTTTGATGCTGCCTCTGGAATTTGTTTGTTGAGCAATCTGGGACTCACAGCTGCTGTGATGGTGCCTTGAAGTCCACTCCAGTCCTGTCCCTGCTGTGGCATGGTCAAGGCTGGGCTGTGCTCCACTCTGTGCCCGGTGTGATAGACCTTTCCCGTTGGCCCTCCAGGCTGCCTTGGGCTGGAAATCTCTTTCACTCTGTAGTTTCGTGGATTCTGCTGCTCTAGACTTTGTTTAGAGTAATTTTTTACAGGTATTTTATGGGCTGTGGGAGGAGAGTTTCCAGAGTTGTGTCTTTCCACTCTGCCATCTTGACTCCACCCCTAGCCTTTTACACAGTTTAAAATTCTTTTGAAGGAACAAAAAGAATAATGATAAAATGCTTAAATTAAGTGGTCACAATGTTTTCAAACCTCAAATGATATAACAGATTGGAAGTCTTATAAACTAATTGATTTTTAAATTATATCTATATTAATACAATGAGAAAAAATAATCTTTGAAAAATCATGTCAAAAACACATGCATCATGCCCATATATCCACATATAAATAAAACTAAACCAGTCATGCAAACAAAAATAACAGTAATTCGATGGCAGCTAAAATGGAGATGAAACATTACTAGAGGAAGGCTTTCTTTTTTGAAAATAACTTTTTCTTGAATCTCTTCTAAGCAAAATGGCTACAATTTAGAATAGGTAGACATCTTATACCTAATAGTGTGATAATCTCAAAATAGTAAGTAAATCTGAATATGAAAGGGAATCTTATACAAAAATTAAAGAAAATAGAGAATAAAGTTCTTTCACAACTATGGCTAAGGGGCTGTTCTAAGCCAAGTAAGGATTAGATGAGACCATATATAATATAGCATAGCCTGCTTTTCGTTATAGTCGTGTAAAATCAAGGGAGGTAAAGAAGAGATCAAAGAGTGGGAGATGTTTGTATGATGTCAATAATAAAAGTGTAATATTTAAAACATTCAAGGGATTGGTACATATACCTAACACCAACAGCTATTCCCCAATAGATAAGTAGTCAAAGGATATGAATCAAGAGTTCTCAAGACAATTACAAATTATGCATGTCTACTTGAAAATATGTTCCAGACCATATCATAAAAGAAACAAAAATTAAATTAGTGATGAGAGGATGAGAACCAAAATGGCAGAACAGTGAAACTGCTCAGTTGATCTATCCCAACATTTCTCTCTAACTTTCAAGTGATACTTCAAACTGAATTTTGGTGTGGCAGAGCCAACAAAATATCAGAGTGAGACATACTTCCAGCCCAAGGCAACACAGGAGGTTGGAAAGGAGGTTGACTTGCAGCCCACATAAATGAAACATTAATGGCAGGACTAGGTAGTGGTCACAGAAGCAGCAACAGCTTTGGGGGTTTTTAAACCAGGGACATTAGGGGGAACTAAAAACTGCTTAGAAAAAGATTACAGGGAATATATGTGATAGCACTGCCCACAGGAATAGATGCTGTTTGGCAACTCCATTGCATATACCCACTTTTGGGTCATAGTTCAAGGGCAGAAAGGAACACTTTCATTCACAAGGGAGCAGGGACCTGAAGGGCAACCGTTCAATAATTCTGTGGTTTTTACCCACTTCTGTACCATTGCTCAAGAGAAAGGAGGAGCACTTGTCAAGAGTGTATGGAAGTCCTGAGACATAGTATCAATTTCAGCCCCAAAGAATCAGGGACCATGAAGAACAGTATTGTTTTCAGTCTCAGGGGAACAGTGGCCCAAAGAAACCATATCAATTGCCAAGCGATCAAGGGGCCTTCCTGGGTCAGAACCAGAGTACAAGCTAGGAGAACAGTGATCACGTTTCCCAGGATCATTCTACTTGGAAGTAACAAAAAACTTTTGAAATCCTAGAACTAGATAAGAAAACAGCAGTATGAAAAAATCTAAAGCATGACACAGATATGTGGTACAAAAGAAGGCTGTAATGAAAAAGTTGATAAATATTAAGATTTTGTTTCTCAATTTGATAATGCTGGGGCACATGCTTGTGGTGGGATCACTGGGGCAAAGGTTATAGGCAGGTTAGGAACTGCTTTTTCATAATTCCCAGTTAACACTCAGAATGGTTATATCAGTTCACAGTTCCACCATATTAATATCTATCCTTCACCAGCCTTTCTAACACTGATTTTCCCGCATTTTTGCTTGTCTGACAATATGCAAATGTCAAGTGATAAACTGTATTTGCTTATTTATTCATTTTTTACTTTCTTATTTTTATATATTTGATTTTAAAATTCCAAGTTCAAAATTCTCTAATCCTTTCTTTAAGTATCCATTTTTCTTTGACAGATTATATTCATCGACGGATACGTTTTACTTGGTTGTAATCTCAGTTCTTTTGCCTTCTAGAATATCATATTTTAAGTACTCTGCTCCTTTGATGTGATAACTACTAAATCTTAGGTAATCCTTAATGTTGCTCAGTGATATTTAAGTGGCTTATCTCTGTCTCCTTGAAATTTTTCTCTTTGACCTGAAAGGTCTTAAATTTAGCTATAATAATTCTGTGAGGTTTCATTTTGAGGTCTCTTGCAGGTAGTGATCAGTGAAATCATTCAATTTCTAGTTTCCCCTCTGTTTCAATGATATCAGGGATTTTTTTTGACAATTTCTTGAAAAAGATGTTTAGCTTTTTCTTTGATCATGGTTTTCAGGTCATTCAATAATTTTTAAATTATTTCTAATTTCATATTTTATTTTTTCCAATTAAATATAAAAACTATTTTAACATTATGTTTTTCAATTTTTGAGTTCTGAGCTCTCTCCTGCCTTCCCCCTTCTCCCCCCTTGAGAAGGTAGGCAATTTGAAATAGGCTGTACATAGGTAGTCATTAAACCTTGATGAAAGAGGCTCAAAAGTTATTGAAGAAAATGGCCTCTTAAAAAACAGAATTGGCTAATTGAAACAAAGGGCAACAAAAATTCACTGAAGAAAAAACTCCTTAAAAATTAAAATTGGGCAAGAGGAAATTAATGGTTCCATGAGATATCAAGAAACTATAAAACAAAGTTAAAGGGATGAAAAAATAGTACAAGCTGTGAAATATCTCATTGGGAAAAAACAACTGACGGGGAAAAACAGATGGAGAATTGGATATAGACATTTATCTTACCACAGAGGAAAGTAGGATAGGAAGGGGATAAAAGGATGAGAGGGATTAGGACAGACTGGTGGAGGTAAAGATCAGAAAATGGACAGGGTGAAAGGAGAGAAAGTAGGAAAAACAGGTAGAAAATAGGATGGAGGGAAATATATAACTGGTTATAATTACTATAAAAAATCACAGTAAGTTTCTCTAATAAAGACTTCATTACTCAAGCATATAGAAAACTGAGTCAAGTCTATAGAAATAAGAACCATTCCTCAACTGAAAAATGGTGCAAGGATATGAACAGGCAGTGTCCAAATATAATAATCAAAGCTCTCTATAGTCATATTAAAAAAAATGCTTTCAGTCACTATTGGAGAAAAGCAAATTAAAACAATTCTGAACTACTGGCACACACCTCCCAGACTGGCTAATATTGGTCAGTAAAAATTTTGGAGGGGATGTGGGAAAATTAAAATACTAATACACCACTGGTGAAGTTCCATATTGATTCGCATATTGATTCAAGTATTCTGGAGAGCAGTTTGAAATTATGCCCAAAGGCCTATCAAACCATGCATACTCTGACCAAGCAATAGCACTACTATGTCTGAATTCCAAAGAAAAAACAAACAAGCAAAACCAAAAAGGTAGAGGACCTCTGTGTATACATAAGTGCCCACCAGTTGGGGAATAGTTAAAGATGTATGGCACATGAATATAATAGAAATGTACTAAGCTTCAAAAAATAAGGAAATGTAAAGAATTTAGTAATATATGAGAATTTATTTTTATCATATGGATAGTAAAAATAAGCATTTTTTATGGAATAATATCAAGAAATATTAAAATGAGGTGAATGAAAAGATTGCTAGAAGGAAGATTTAGTCTGAGTAATAAAAAATATGAAAGTTCAGGAGAACAGATGGTTAAATCTACATCTCTTTCCATGACAGAGAAATAGCCTGTGACAAGGGTAGAAAGTTATATACTTTTCCAAATATAGTCAGAGTATACTTCATGCTATTTAATCCTATTCATTCAATTTAATTGTTTTCGTATCTTTTCAATTGTGTCTTAGTGACCCCATTTGGGGTTTTCTTGGCAAAGATACTCAAATGTTTTGTCATTTTCTTCTTCAGTATATTTTGTAGAGGAGGAAACTGAGGCAAATAGTGTTAAGTGACTTGCCCAGGTTCATACAGCAAGTGTTTGAGGTCAGATTCGAACTCGGAAAGATGAACCTTCCTGATGCCATAACTACTGTAGAAACTTGATGCCCTTTAAATTCAATTAGCATTTAGGGATACAATAAAAGGCAGGATGCAATGTGTGTGGGGGGGTATTGGGAAGAATCAAGATATGACTGATATAGAGACAAAAGCTTCAAAAAGACATATTTAATATAAAACATACTTAAAAGAAGTTATATTGTCTCACAGAGATGGCATATTATTATATTTTTCTGTATTAGGGTCCACAAACATTTTGAATTTTATGAGTTTTCACACATACCTTTAGAAAGGTTTTAGAAAACCTTTTATTATAAGAATTTTTTTCCCTGAAGTTAATCAGCACAGTGTGAGAAGCCATCAGTTGGAGCCACCAAGGGTCCTGTGCGTAGCTGATGCACACAGATCAATCAGAACACTTTAAAGCCTACTGTCAAATTTCTGAGACATTTCTATGTGACTGTCTAGCTTTCTCTCTTGTGGTGCATGAGATTTGAGGAAAGAGGAGACTAAGCCTAGGGTACAGGTGGGAGAGGCAAGAGAAAATGAAAGATTGGTCCCTAGGAAGACTGAGTCAGATGCAATTTATGTTACCTGAATCTGATGCTATCAAACTTTTTTATCCTAATCAAAGTGTTTTTTCCATTATATGAGGTCTACAATATGCTAAATTAACACCTCAATTTAAGGGCAAAGAGCTTTCACAGGATGGGGAGAAAATTAACTACACAAAATGACTTGAATCCAGGCCCCAAGATAGTTTTGTTAAGCATAACTAAAAGGCAGTGCTGCAGAAACTCTGGCCTCCTTGACTATTTCAGGATCACTGAATGAATTAGTAAGAAGATCTAACATTGAAAATGTCTGCTTCCTATCCAACCTACCTCTCTTATAGAAGTATTCTAAACAAATAACTTATGCTCTGGGGTCATCTCTCAATGTAATATATAAAAGTTAAGAATTATTTGATTTATCATTTTGAAAAAATATAATATTTCAAGGACCCATCATCATCATCATCATTATACTCCTCCCCTATACAGTAGCATCCTGGGTCATCTCCAATCACCCTAAGGAATATCTGGTCCCTGGATTCATATGGTTCTGGAGGAGAAGTGAGGCTGGTGACCTGCACAGCACTCCCTCACTTACAACAAAGTCAAGTGCAAGTCCTGTCACCATTTCTCTGATGGCAAGGTCTACTTCGGCAACAAAGGACGAACATAAGATATCATTGCATAGACTTCCTAACTGATCTTCAAACAAGATATTCCATCTCCAGACTTCATCTGTTTTTCCTAGCTCTTCTGCAGTCTGGAATTCTTTTCATCTCCTCATCTCTTTCTTCATGTCCCAAATAAAATCTCATCTTCTACAGAAAGCTTTTCCCTATCTCTCTTAATTGTAGTGTCTTCCCTATTTTAACTATCTCCAATATATTATTAATACATATGCATATGTAATATATCCAATAAAACATCATTTCTATCTATCTATCTAGCTAACTATTACTCCCTGTTGAAGAACTGATGTTTCTTAATGGGGATAGCATTCTTTGTCATTTTGGTAATGCCTTCAGTGTTCTTCTGAGTGGTTCTTTTCAATCTATAACTTTCCCATCTGACAGGCATATTTCCCCATAACATGCAATTCATATAAGATTGTTGCCAGCAGGAGATTACCAATGTGCACTGACACATACACAGACACACACACACACAGACACCTACATACTACATCAGGAATGGAATAAATTGTGTATAGAGATATATTCAGTCCAATAGGCCAAGAACTCTGAAATTGTTTAAATCAGACATATCTCAGGTGGTCCACTTGATATGGCAATATGTACTTCTTCCCTTCTGAGATCAGTTTGTGTGGATTTGAATCAGATTAAGAATCCTAAATCAGATTTATTGATAAATTAAATTATCTTTCAAGAGGATTATTATAATTGCCTCCTGATCATCTCTATCCCTACCTCTGGTCTTTCTCTTTTCCAATAATTCTCTACAATGTCATATTCCTAACATGCATATCTGACCCTCTCACACAAGAAACTTTTATGACTTCCTATTACATTTCAGATAAAATCCAAACTTCTCATTTTGTCTTTGCATATTCAGTATGTCTAGAATATAATGCCTACTCATGTCTTGGATTCCATTGCTAATTTCAAGGATAAATTCAAGTTTCACCTCTTCCAGATCATTTCTGATTTTCTTATTTATGATCGACTATAAGTTCTTTCCCAAATAACTTTCCATAAAAAATTGCTTTCTATAAAAACATATGTACATATATGTGTGTGCATGTCTATGAGTGGATGTGTGTGTTTAGCTTGTTTACCTATTACCATATGTAAAATTATTTCTCCTCAGTAGAATGTATCTTAAGGGTAGGGCCTGTTTAATTTTCATCTTTTAATGTTCAGAATTTATCATAATGCTTAGCACATAGTAGGAGCCTGATAAAAAATGATTGCCAGATTGAATTGAATTGAAATTATACTTAGGGTTTACTTGAGTAAATTGCCCCTAAGTTAGACAATGAAAATGGCATTTTGAATTCTTACTAAATATGTATTATATTGACACCAATTGAGCTACTTCTATTTTAAATGTCTTTTTCCTTTTATTTGAAATAGAGAGAAAACACATCTCAATACTCTCAAACTTTCACCTCATTTTCCATAAATTTTACAATCGTAGTACCAAGAAGATGTTGTCCCATTGTTTAAAACAGCCTAATCTAAGATACCATTAAGTAACCCTTAAATCCATGTACATGTGTTTTATGAGAGTATGTCTCATTTTAAACATTATGGAAAAGTGTGGATCTAAAGATTTCCTGACCCTTCACCAAGAAATGATATATATTTTCCTCCGGTTGCTGATGTATATTTGACACTTTAATCCTTTAAAGATTGGTGGGTTATTTTAAGTTATATTCTTTAGTTTTACAAGATTATTTTATATGCATGCATTCATCCATATACAAATCTATGTCTTATATATCTATATCCATACACACATATACACATATATGCTATAACAAAATGATAAGTGAAATGCAGTAGTTTTATTTCATGACCATTAAATATGTGGACTTTTGGCTAGAAAAAGAAAATTATTAGCTTATAGAGTGGGGAATAATTTAATGGAAATCAAAATCATTAAAAGGCAAGCATGAAAAATTATATAGAGGGCTAGTTTTGAAGTCAAGAAAACTTGAGTTGAACTTTCATCTCTGCTCATCATTGGTTCACTACCCTTGCTGAATCTCTTAACTTTTCACTTCTCTGAGTGAATTTCTAACACTGGAAGTTGTAGAGTCAATCCATATATAACAGATATTGGTGATTCTATGAGACAGTGAGACACAGAATATTACACACAGAGCATGATGAATGTACAAGGGTTTAAACATATAGTTAATGAGGAACTCCAAAGAAGACTTGGAGTAAAATAGATGACTGAAGAATTACATAATAGTAAGAAGCATATTCTGGTCATAGATTAGAGGGGAACTCATTTCGATAGATGACGAGTCCTTCATTGTCATTCTCAGAATTTGGGTGGGGGGGTGGGCAGGGACATGAGGAATGTCTTTACCATGTTGGATATGAGAACTATATCTTTGAAGGGAAGTCCTGAAAAAAATGAGATCAGAGATTAAGTTTTTCATTTGAGTTGAAAGAGATGGAAGTAAAGAGAATTGAATTTCAATTCTAATATTGATATTTTATACAAAATACAAGTCAATTATTCACTAACATAGCAATGAGATGTGTATGTGTAGTGAATCAAAAGTATGAGTTGAATATTAAGAATCTAAAGAAATTGAGAATAGAAACTTATATAGAACCATCATAAATTCAACTTCTTATACTTTAATATTTTAATATACAGTTTATAAACGTATGGATCCTCTTTATCAAATAAAGATCGTAACCATACTGGACTTTAGTAGGTCATCTTTATGAGTCATAGTCCTTTAAACAATTCACCAGCACATGACTGGCCTTCTAGAAGTGAATAATTCCAACTTGCTAGGATTTATTAGACTTTTCATTCTTTGGCTTAACCTTTGAGAACTCAAGGTTTTCTTCAAGTTAAAATGAGACCTCATAATAGAATTTCTACCGAAGTTTAAAGAAAATAAACATGCTAAAAATGTTAATGTTTTAGTCGATGAAAAATAATATATTTTTAGTGGAAAATGCATCAGGGAAGCATGGACATTGATGTGATTTTGGATTGAAAATTAATATAAATAAGTCTAGTTTGTGTACACATATAGATTTCTCTGCTGGTAAAGCCCAGACCTGGTGGCAAGAAGAACAGAGTTCAGATTCAGTCTCAAACACTTATTAGCTGTGAAATCCTGGGCAAGTCACAACCTCTGTTTGCCTCAGTTTCCTCATTCATAAAATGGGCATAATAATAGTACCTATTTTCCAGGGTTGCTGTAAGGGTCAAATTAGATAATTACTGTGAGCACTTAGCATAGTGCCTGGTATATAGTAGGGATGACAAAAAATGCTAGCAATTATTCATGTTCTCCTTATTTGTCTGAATGAACAGTAAAGATTTTTCACCTCTATTTGAAGTTGAAAAGGCATTGTGTCCAAACCAAAATGAGGAAGTAATTGCCTTTTTTCAGTATGGAAGACATTGAGCCTGAAATAGGATATTTATTATATCGTAATGACAAAATGTAAAAAGTAATGACAAAAGAATATTTAGAAAAACTTTTGGAAGAGCAATAAAATGAATTAGTGCTAAAAAAAGAGCTTACAGATGATTACTTAAGGAGAAAAATATGTGATATACTGGATATCAAAGATAAAAATGTACAGAGCATTATATATTGAAATATAAAGATTTATTATAACTTAGACCAATGTGTCACAGTAGTGATTGTTATTGGACAATATATTGTTTTAGATAAAGAAATATATGTTTAATAATCGCCTAGAAAAATAGACCCCAGTAGGAAAAGAAATACTATATGTATTCCTATAGCGTGCTAATGGATTGAATGATGAGATAAACACGGTGTCCTAGAAACAGGGCTAGATTTTGAATAAAAGAGAATGGCTTTAATCTTCATTCTGACACCCATGTGATTGAGGTCAAGTCACTCAAGTCATGTTTTGGGGCATATGTTTCACAGTTGTAAAATGAAGGGGTCAAGGTAAATAATCTTTGTTATCCTTTATGGTCATAAATTCTATCATGAAAGATCAATCAAGTAGTTACACGGTAAGAAAGATTCTTTATGAGCAAAAATCCTACTAGAAATGGCTTTGAACTAATTAAAACTTCAAATTACAAGAATAATTTCTGAAAAGAACGGAAGCTACATATAGAATATCTATTGTAGAATGTGTTGTAAGACTGTCCTCTCATGACTCAACTTTTGATAACAGGATCTCCAATACCTAGGATAGATTGTTGGTCATCAATACCTATTGAAATTCTTTTCTATCTTCAAGAGATATTATTCACATTACTTCCTTGACAGTCTTCACTGAAAATCAGAAGTGGTGTTTCTTCTCAGATATCTCAATATTTTCCCTATTTTCATATTTTTATAACTTATGCTTATTCATGTTAGTGAAATTGTATGCCTATGTGTAGTGCCTTCAAGTTTTCAGTTTTCTTCCAATTTACTTTTTGAGGTAATTAGTATAGATTTTATGATTTCCATTTTAAAGATGAGGAACGTACAGTGATTAGGCATTAAGTAATTTGCCCAAGATTGTATGTCTAATAAACATCTTAGGCAAGCTTCAATACAGTAAGTCCATTATGAAATGTTATCTTTACATGCGCCCATGTCTCATTCTTGGGTAAGTGACTGAGCACTAAATGCCCAGTAATGTTGCTTACCTCCTCAAGTATTCAATGCTCTCAGATTTCTACAGTGCTATGAGAATCATTGTGGCACAATGGATAAAGAAACAAACTCAGTTCCAGGAACTGAACTAGGCAGGTCTCATCTGAAATGCATACTAGTTATATAACCTGGGACAAGTAACTTGGCCTTTTAATTCTGCATGCAACTTGGTAAGGATAGAAGTTTGGAGATGACATATTCATGTACATTTACAGAAAGAGTCCCTTCTTCTGGGGATTTTCCATATCAATTAAATAACAGATATATCTCCTATCTGCTCTCACCTTTTTTATTCAATTGCAAGATCCTTGAGTGCATGCTGATGGATTATTTCATCATTATATCCCCTCTACATGGCAGACAATTGTCATATTTTATGAATTCTACATATTGAATTGAAGTACAAATGGAGACCAATTTCTGTAAAACTAAATAAATTCATTGTGATGTTTGTAGCTATTGAAATTGTGTTGAGTTTGAAAAGTATATACCCTTAGAAGTGATTTAGGTCCTTTTATGATATATATCTACAGTTTGGTTAAAGACATCACTTGCTTAGTAATGACAGCTATTCTGATACCAATTTAAAGTAAATGTGTGTGTTTATATGTGAGTGTGTTTGTGTAAGCATGAAATTCAACTCAATAAACATTTCTTAAGTGCATTTTCTGTGCCAGGGACTGTGCTAAGTGCTGGGGATCTAATTAAGGAAAAGGAAGACAGTCCTTGCTCTCAAAGATTTTCCGTTTTAAAGGAAGAGACAGAACACAAAAGGATGCAGGAAAGGAGGGGAACACAAAGGGGGATTTGGTGCAAGGGCACCTTGTTTCATGGAGTTGAAACCAGGCAGAGAGCAGCAGAATTTTTGCCCTTGGTAAAGACAGGTATTGGGAAGAGTTTGGTACTCCATCCTACATCTTTCCAATCACAGGGGAGAAGAAGCAGAAGGAGGTAGTATTAAACAAGGTTTAAGTTAGCACTGTGAAGATGAGATGAGCGATGATGAGCTTATCTTGAAAGGGGCAACAATGCAAAGAAGAATGGGTATCAAATTAATAATAGGTAGTAATAGATAACATTTAAATAGCCATTGCTGTCTTCCAGGTACTGTGCTAAATCTTTTAAAATTGTGATCTCACTTGATTCTCAACACAATCCTAGGAGGAAGATACTATTTGTAACCCTATTTTATAGATGAGGAAGATGAATCAGAGGTTAACTGACTTGTCTAGGGTCACAGCTAGTAATTGTTTGAGATCAGAATTGAACTTAGGTCTTTTTGATTCAATGTTCACTGCTCCTTCCACTGTGCCATCTGACTGTCATATTGTTGTCTCTCCTTTCCCTCTCCCTCCCTCCCTCCCTACTGCCCAACATTTTGGCTCTCTCTCTCTCTGTCTCTCTCTCTGTCTCTGCCTCTCTCTCTCTCTCTCTGTCTCTGTCTGTCTCTCTCTGTCTCTCTGTCTCTGTCTGTCTCTCTCTCTGTCTCTTTCTCTCCCCCCACAATATATATCTGCATAGGCACCTGATTACAAAATTTATAAGTGAAATGTTTATGTGTTGACTTATATGCATATAAAGTAAATATATACATGATCATTAAATTTACACATTAAAAAGGGAGTCATCTGGAAAAAGCTCAGACTGACTCACATGAGCCAAATGGGAAATTTCCAGTATGAGTATTTGCATCTCAGACATTGACAAACACTACAAATCAGAATCTGATTTATGGTTTTGTTGATTAACTAGACTTAAAGTGATAGAGAAAATAATAACACATTAATCTTAAAGTTGATACCCAGTCCCAGACCAAGATCCAGGCACACATATACACATATGCATACATTCATGTATCTGCTTATCTGAGACCATATTTTTAAACATTTATCAGCACATATTTATATGCATATTTATGTATGTATATATGTATGCACATGAATCCAGAGTCCAGTGAAGTACTGAACTAGTAGAAAGGAGGAACATGAGTACTGATGTATAGTGTTTAGAGAAGACAGAAAAAGAAACTATATTACAAATACCTGCACCAATCACAGGAAGAAGGACAATTATCCTCAAATCTTATGTTAACAGAGGAGAAATGTGGAAATGGGATCATTTTCTCCAAAATATTTATTTTAGTGATAGTTTAGAATAGAAAATTCCTTACCACTACACATATGTAAACATGTCTATTTATAGGTGCATGGAAAATGCTTTGTAAACAAAGTATAATATAAATGTCAATTTTACATGTCAGAGTGTTATATTTATATAACACTTTATCATTTACAAATTACTATTGACACCCATGAATTTATAGAGAATTTAAACTTTAATGTGCTATATAAATATATTTCATTCTTATTATATTAAAATGTATGAATATATAGTTTATACACATACACACACATATATATACATAAACACACATATATATGCACACATGCACATTCATATATACATGCATGCATTCTATGTGTGTTTTGTATAAACACAGAGAAAGTTGAATGTGTGGCATCCTTTATCTCTCTACTTGTCATTTACGAGGAGGTTTTCATCTGATTTGAAAGAAGGGGATTTCCTCACTGGGGAATTCCTGACACTGGTGCAATCACATGTTTGCCCTCCTGCCTTCATCCAATTCCCACCTGCAAAAACTTAGACTTTGATGGCTTCTAAAATCATTTCTAAGTCTTTTTTTCTAAATATATTTTTAACAATCATTTGTTTTTTTTTAAAATGCAGTTTCAATTTTTCTCCTTTGCTCTCACAGTGCCTGCCTCCTGGAAAAGGCAAGCAATTTAATATCAATCCTCCATATGAAAGGGCAGCTAAGTGGCACAGTGGTTTGAGTGCCAGGCCTGGAGTCAGCAAAATTTATTTTTCTGAGTTTAAATCTGTTCTCAGAGACTTACTTGCTGTGTGACCCTGGACAAGTCATTGATCCTTGTTTGCCTCAGTTTTCTCATCTGTGTGTGTTCATCCTTTGTTGTCGAAGAAGACCATGCCATCAGAGAAATGATGACATGATTTGCATTTGACCTTGTTTTTGAGTGAGAGAGGGTTGTACAGGTCACCAGCCTCACTTCTCCTCCAGAGCCATCTGAATCCAGTGACCAGATACTCATCAGGATGACTGAAGATGACCCAGGATGAGGCAATTGGGGTTAAGTGACTTGCCTAAGGTCATACAGCTAGTGAGTGTCAAGTGTCAGAGGTGAGATTTGAACTCAGATCCTCCTGACTCCTGCCTTGGTGCTCTATCCACTGCACCACCTAGCTGCCCTCCTCATCTATAAAATGAGTTAAAGAAGGAAATGTCAAAACATTCCAGCATTTTTGCAAAAAAAATATTATAAAAACCCTCAAGTGGGATCAGAAAGGTTCAGATACAACCAAAATAATTGAACAATAACAAATGTATGTGAAATAATGCAAAATGCATTTCCATATTAGTGATATTTCAAAAGAAAAGCAATAAAAACTCTCAAAAAACATGAAGTTTAAAAAATTATGCTTCAACTACATTCACAGCTCCTCAGTCCTTTCTCCTGGAGGTAGATAGCATTTTTCATCATGGGTGCTTTGGAGTTGTCTTAGCTCATTGCCTCAATAAGAATAGTTAAGTCTTTCACAATTGCTCATCTAAAGATCTCTGTTACTATTTAAAATGTTCTCCTCATCCTGCTGACTTCAATTTTCAAGAATTCCTAGAAGTCTTCCCAGTTTTTTTTTTTCTGAAACCATCCTGCTTGTTTCTTATAGCATAATAGTACTCGATCACAGTCAAATCCAATGTGTTTAGCCATTTCACAATAGATGGGCATCTCAGTTTCCAATTCTTTACCACCACAGAAAAAACTGGTTGGTTCTTTTGGTTTATCAAAGACTAGATTATAAAGATCATTTACATATGTGTATTGTTTACTTAATCTTTTCCCTACATCTACAACTCTATTTCTAAACCAGTACCATATTGTTTTGATGATTGTTGCCTTTAAATATAAGAGCAGGTAGGTGTTCCTCTATCCACTATGCTGTGGTGATTTGACTAGTCACACAACTAGTAAATGTCTGAGGCCAGATTCATCCTCCTGAGTTCAAATTTTATCTCAGACATTTCCCAGCTAGTTAAGCTGAAAGCTTTTGTAGTTTTGTATGAGTCCTGTATTCCTTGTATGAATCCCACCTGGTCATAGTGTATGATCTTTGTGATATATTACCGTAATCTCCTTGCTAGTATTTTATTTTAAATTTTTGTATTTGTACTCATTAAGGGATCTATAGAATATTTCTCTGTCTTTGCTCTTTCTGGTTGAGAGATCAAAACCATATCTGTGTAAAATAAAAAAAAAAACACAGTAGAACTGCTTTATCTATTTTTTCAAGTAGTTTATACAGTATCGAGAATATTTGGTAGAATGTTTGGTAGAATTCACTTTTAAATCCATCTGGTCCTGGGAATATTTTCTTTAGAAGCTCTATCATGGCTGTTTAATTTCTTTTTTTTTTATAGATATAGTTATTTAAGTACTTTATTTCTTTTTCTGTTAATGTGGGCAGTTTATATTTATACTCATTCATTTCTTTTAAATTGTCTGTTTTATTGGAATATAATTAGGCAAAATAACTCCCAGTAATAGCTTTAATTTTTTCTTCAGTGGTACTGCAATAGCTGATTTAATTTTTGATAGTTATAATTTTGTTTTCTACTTTTTAATTCAAATTAACCAATTGTTTATCCATTTTATTGTTTTTTTAAAAAATAAAATAAGCTCCTAGGTTTTTATTGTTCAAAAGTTGTTTTTGTTTACTTTCAATTTTATTAATCTCTCCTTTGATTATCAGAATTGTTTAAATAAGGTTTTTTAATTTGTTCTTTTTCTGGATTTTTTTTAACTTGTATGCCCAGTTCATTGATCTGTGCTTCCATATATTATTATGTTTGTCCTTTATTCTCAAAGAAGACCATGACATCAAGATGATGACATGACTTGGAATTAACTTTTATTTGAGTGGAGGGAGGGTTGTGCAAGGTCACCCATCTCACCTTCTCCTCCAGAGTCATCTGGGTCCAGTGGCTTGAATCAAGAAGACTGAAGATGGCCCAAGATGCAACATGAAACCCTGGCCACTTTGGGCTAAGGTCTTATCAGATCTCCACTTTGAGTGAGGTACACTCTTTCAATGAATAGGCTTCTTTAAGTAGTTACTCAAGGGATAGCCCTTTTTAATAAAAAAAAAATCAAACTTAGAGGGGAAGACCCTCTAAAAGGTAAAAGAGAGTTACTATTTAGTTTTTATGAACACACACACACAAACACATATATATGCATATAAGTATATATGTATGTGCACAAAGTGATGGATAGATATCCCTCTAAGTTCTGATTATCCTACATCTAACAAAGTTTGGAATTTTGCTTCATTACTATAATTTTCTTTAATGAAATTACTAATTGTTTCTATGATTTGTTCTTTCATTTATTCTTTTTTTTTTAAATTTATTTATTTATTTATTTAGCTTTTTACATTCATGTTCACAAATTTTTGGGTTCCAAATTTTCTCCCCTTTTCTCCCCTCCCCCCACCCAATACCCCAAGCAATCTAATT
Source organism: Bettongia penicillata ogilbyi (assembly GCA_023548195.1). Taxonomy (NCBI): domain Eukaryota; kingdom Metazoa; phylum Chordata; class Mammalia; order Diprotodontia; family Potoroidae; genus Bettongia; species Bettongia penicillata. The sequence goes on from JAJHZJ010000786.1 coordinate 2,138,583, forward strand.
TTCCCTATCTCCAATCTGTCCTCTCTTCTGTCATCCCTCCCTTCCCTTGTCTCTATCTTCTCTTTTCTCCTGTAGGGCCAGATGACTTTCTATTCCTCATTAACTGTATGTCTTCTTTCCTAGTTGCAACAACAATACTAAACAATTGTTCCTAAAACTTTGAGTTCCAAATTCTCCCCATCCCTCCCTCCCCACCCATTCCCTTTGGTACGGCAGGCAATTCATTATAGGCCATATCTGTGTAGCTTTGCAAATGACCTTCCTGATAGTCGTGTTGTGTAAGACTAACTGAATTGCCATCCCTCCTAACCTGCCCCTCATTGTTTCTCTTCTGTCCTTTGATCCTGTCCCTCCCCAAGTGTTGACTTTCAATTACTCCCTCCTCCCTTTGCTCTCCCTTCCATCATCCCCCCCCAATATCTCCTTCTCCCCCGCTTTCTTATACTGTAAGATAGGTTTTCATACCAAAATGAGTGTGCATTTCACTCCTTCGTTTAGTCAACTGTGATGAGGGTAAACTTTTGTTTGTTTGTTTGTTTGTTTTTTTTCCTCAGCTCTCCTCTTTTTCCCTCCGCTCTCCTCTTTTTCCCTCCACTAAAAACATCTCCTACTTGCCTCTTAAATGACATATAGTTACCCCCTTCCATTTCCCCCTCTTTCCTCTCACTACATTTCTCTCTCACCATTTACCTTAATTTCTTTTAAGGTATGGTCCCATCCTATTCAGTTCAATCTGTGCTCTCTGTCTCTGCATGTGAATGCATGTGTGTATGTGTGTGCATGCGTGTACATGTGTATGTGTGGTCTCACCAACCACCCAGATACTGAAAAGTTTTAAGAGTTAGAAATATTGTCCTTCCCTGTATGAATGCAAACAGTTCATTTCTGGTAAGTCCCTTAATACTTCTCCTTGCTGTTTACTTTTGCATGCTTCCTCTCATTCTTGTGTTTGAAAGTCAAATTTTCTTTTCAGCTCTGGTCTTTTCATTAAGAATGATTGAAAGTCCTCTGTTTCATTGAAAGACCATATTTTCCCTTGAAGTATTATACTCAGTTTAGCTGGGTAGGTGATTCTTGGTTTGAGTCCTAGTTCCTTTGCCTTCTGGAATATCCTATTCCACGCCCTTCGATCCCTTAATGTAGAAGCTGCTAGATCTTGGGTTATCCTGATTGTATTTCCACAGTACTGGAATTGTTTCTTTCTAGCTGCTTGCAAGATTTTTTCCTTGACCTGGGAGTTCTGGAATTTGGCCACAATGTTCCTAGGAGTTTCTCTTTTTGGATCTCTTTCACGTGGTGATCGATGGATTCTTTCAATACTTATTTTGCCCTCTGGTTCTAGAATGTCAGCGCAGTTTTCCTTGATAATTTCATGGAAGATGATGTCTAGGCTCTTTTTTTGATCATGGCTTTCAGGTAGTCCCATAATTTTTAAGTTGGCTCTCTTTGATCTATTTTCCAGGTCACTTGTTTTTCCCATGAGATATTTCACATTCTCTTCCATTTTATCGTTCTTTGGGTTTTGTTTGGTGATTTCTTGGTTTCTCATAAAGTCATTAGACTCCATCTGTTCCATTCTAATTTTGAGAGAACTATTAAATTCAGTGAGCTTTTGAGCCTCTTTTTCCATCTGGCTCATTCTGCTTTTGAATGCATTCTTCTCCTCATTGGCTTTTTGAACCTCTTTTGCCAATTGAGTGAGCCTATTTTTCAAGGTGTTAATTTCCTCAGCATTTTTTTGGGTCTCCTTTACCAAGATATTGACCTTTTTTTCATACTCTTCTTGCATCTTTGTCATTTCTCTTCCCAGTCTTTCCTCCACCTGTCTAACTTGCTTTTCAAAATCCTTTTTAAGCTCTTCCAAGGCCTGAGCCCACCCAACACCCCCCTGAGGTGTCTGGGGTGCTGAGGCCCCACCCTCCACATCTTTCCCTGATGGGAAAAATACGTTCTCGTCCTCCCCATCAGATCCGAAGGTCGGGATCATTTGCATTGTTGGAAAAAACTCTCTAAAGTCTTATTTTTCTTCCCCTTTCTAGGCATTTTCCCAGCCAGTTACTTGACTTCTGAGATTCCTTTCCACCCCCACCTGGATCCGCCCAGCTAGTGCTTGGCCTCTGAGATTCAAATGCGCTTTCCCGCGGCAAGCTTTAGTTCTGGCGCAGGGGTGGGGGCAGGGCCGCCTCCTAAGCTTGGGCCCTCAGGGGCTTTCCGCAGAGACTTTCAGGAACGGAGCGGGTGGGGGCGGGGTGGGGGGCCCCGCCTGCTGTGCTCAGCTCCCTTGGGGGTTTTATTCAGAGGCGTTCAGCAGTAGAGCAGGGTGGGGGCAGGGCCGTCTCCCCTGCTCGGCTCCCTCAGGTTGGAAAGACCTTCAGTATTGAAGATCCTACCTGCTGCTGGGGGATTCCTGAGTCCTGGGCCACTGCCGCCTCAGCCGCCCGCCCACACCTCTGCCTCCGCCGCTTCCTGCCCCCGTCTCTGCTGCCGCCGCTTCCTCCCGAGGGGGCCCGAGTCAAGGAGGCGCTCCGCTCCCCTCCCCTATCGCAGCCTTCTTTCTTACTGACCTGTAGCTTCTGTGGGCGGAGGGACTTTCCCGGCTGCCGGAGCTTCCCCCGGAGCTTCCCTCTCTGAAGTCTGCTCGGGTCAGCTTCTCTGGGGCCACGGCCAGGGGTGGGGGTGGGGTCCGCTTTCCGAGGTGCGATGGACCCCGGGGACGGCTCTCCAGGGTTCAGTGGAACGGAAATCTCTTCCCCTGTGTTTATGCACCCCCTGCAGAGATTCAGAATTTATGGGGATCTCCTTTTACCTCAATTCCATGGGTTGTGGGCTCGGAGCTCGTAAATGTGCGTCCTTCTACTCCGCCATCTTGGCTCCGCCCCCTCATTTATTCTTTAGTATTAAATTATTTCATTTCCATCTTTATTTTAACCTATACTTCCATTGCCTTTTATTAAATGTAACTTTTATTTTTTATTTTTTTAAATATAAATTTATTTATTTAACTTTCTACATTCATTTTCACAAAATTTTGGGTTCTCCCCATTTATCCCCACACCCCACCCCAATACACCGAGCATTCTAATTTTCCCTATCACCAATCTGCCCTCTCTTCTATCATCCCTCCCTTCTCTTATCCCCATCTTCTTTTTTGTCCTGTAGGACCAGATGACTTTCTATTCCCCATTAACTGTATTTCTTATTTCCTAGTAGCAAGAACAATACTGAACTGTTGTTCCTAAAACTTTGAGTTCCAAATGCTCCCCATCCCTCCCTCCCCACTCATTCCCTTTGGGAAGGCAGGCAATTCAATATAGGCCCTATCTGTGTAGTTTTGCAAATGACTTCAATGATAGTCGTGTTGTGTAAGACTAACTGTATTTTCCTCCATCCTATCCTGCCCCCCATTGTTTCTATTCTGTCTTTTGATCCTGTCCCTCCCCAAGAGTGTTGACTTAAAATTGCTCCCTTCTCCCATTGTCCTCCCTACCATCATTCCTCCCTCCCTGCTTATCTCCTTCTCCCCACTTTCCTGTACTGTAACACAGGTTTTCATACCAAAATGAATGTACATTTTACTCCTTCCTTTAGTCGAATGTGATGAGGGTAAACTTTATGTTTTTTTCTCAGCTCTCCTCTTTTTCCCTCCACTGAAAAGTCTCCTGCTTGCCTCTTGAATGAGATATTCCATTCCATTTCACCCTCTCTCCTCCCACTACATTTCTCTTTCACCATTTACCTTAATTTCTTTTAAGATACGGTCCCATCCTATTCAATTCATTCTGTGCTCTCTGTCCCTGTATGTGTGTGCATGTGTGTATGTGTGTGTGCACACATGTACGTGTGTGTGTGTGTGTGTGTGTGTATCTGTGTGTGGTCCCGCCAACTACCCAGATACTGAAAAGTTTCAAGAGTTACAATTATTGTCTTTCCATGTAGGAATGTAAACAGTTCACTTTTGGTAAGTGCCTTATGACTTCTCTTTGCTGTGTACTTTTTCATGCTTCTTCTCATTCTTGTGTTTGAAAGTCAAATTTCCTTTTCAGCTCTGGTCTTTTCATCAAGAATGCTTGAAAGTCCTCTGTTTCATTGAAAGACCATATTTTCCCCTGAAGTATTATACTCAGTTTTGTCGGGTAGGTGATTCTTGGTTTGAGTCCTAGTTCCTTTGACTTCTGGAATATCCTATTCCACACCCATCGATCCCTTAATGTAGAAGCTGCTAGATCTTGTGTTATCCTGATTGTATTTCCACAATACTGGAATTGTTTCTTTCTAGCTGCTTGCAATATTTTCTCCTTGACCTGGGAACTCTGGAATTTGGCCACAATGTTCCTAGGAGTTTCTCTTTTTGAATCTCTTTCAGGTGGTGAGCAATAGATTCTTTCAATACTTATTTTGACCTCTGATTCTAGAATATCAGGGCAGTTTTCCTGGATAATTTCATGAAAGATGATGTCTAGGCTCTTTTTTTGATCACGGCTTTCAGGTAATCCCATAATTTTTAAATTGTCTCTCCTGGCTATTTTCCAGGTCAGTTCTTTTTCCAATGAGATATTTCATATTCTCTTCCATTTTTTCATTCTTTTGGTTTTGTTTTATGATTTCTTGGTTTCTCAGAAAGTCATTAGACTCCATCTGTTCCATTCTAATCTTGAGAGAACCATTATCTTCAGTGAGCTTTTGAACCTCTTTTTCCATTTGGCTGATTTTGCTTTTGAAAGCATTCTTCTCCTCATTGGCTTTTTGAACCTCTTTTGCCAATTGAGTGAGCCTATTTTTCAAGGTGTCATTTTCTTCAGCATTTTTTTGGGTCTCCTTTTGGAAAGTATTGACCCATTTTTCATGCTTTTCTTGCATCTGTCTCATTTCTCTTCCCAGTTTTTCCTCCACCTGTCTAACTTGATTTTCGAAATCCTTTTTGAGCTCTTCCATAGCCTGAGCCCACTGGACATCCACCTGGGATGTCTGGGATACAGAGGCCCCAACCTCCACGTCTTTCCCTGATGGCAAGCATTGTACTTCCTCATCAGAAATGAAAGGAAGAAGGAACATCTCTTCCCCAAGGAAGTAGCTCTCTATGGTCTTATTTTGCTTCCTTTTTCTGGGCATTTTCCCAGTCAGTTACTTGACTTCTGAGATTCCTCTGCACCGCCACCCAGATCCGCCCAGCCAGTACTTGGGGTCTGAGATTCAAATGCTGCTTCCCAGCCTCGGTGCTTTCTGCGGTGGGAGCAGCTGCTATTCAATGTGAGCTTAAGTTCTGGTACTCGGGTTGGGGCAGGGCCACCTCCCAGGCTCAGTTCCCTCAGGGGGGTTATGCAGAGACATTTGGTAATGTCCCTGGGCTCCTGCCTGCTGCTGTGGGAATCCCAGCCACTGCTGTCTCTGCCGCTGCCTCTGCCGCTGCCTCTGCAGGCTGTCTCTGCCTCTGCCTCTGCCACCACCTCCTGAGGGGGCCCCAGTCATGGAGACACCCTGCTCCCCTCTCGGCCAGCCCAGAAGTCTCTCTCACTGACCTGTAGTGCCTGTGGGTGGAGGGACCTTTGCGGCCGCCAGAGATTCCATCCCTGAAGCCTGCTCGGATCTGCTCCTCTGGGGCCATTCTGCCAGGGCAGCACAGGGATGGGGTCCACTGTCTGGTGCACGATGGACCCCTGGGGAGGGCTTACCAGGGCTCTCTGGAACAGAAATCTCTTCCACTGAGTTGGTACATGGCTTGCAGTGCTCCAGAATTTGTGGGGAGTTCTTTTTACTGGAAATTTATGGGCTGTGGATTCGGAGCTAGCATAAGTGAGTCTTTCTACTCTGCCATCTTGGCTCCTCCTAAATGTAATTTTTATTGCATTGTGGTCTGAAAAATTTGCATTTAATATTTCTGCTTTTCTGCATTTAGATATGAGATTTTTATGCCCTAATATATGGTCAATTTTTGTGAAGGTGCCATGAAGAAAAGAGAAAAAGTTATGTTTCTTTTTATTCCCATTCAATTTTCTCCAGAAATTTATCATATCAAACCTTTGTCTTTATCTAAATTTTATTCCTCTTCTTAGTTCTTTCTTAGGATTTATCTAGCTCTAAGACAGGAAAGTCCACAAGTAGAGTTTTTCTGCCCATTTCTTTTTAAGTATCTGCTGAATCTATGTGAAGTGTTGATATTACTTCATTGTCTATACTGCCTTCTAGCAAGATATAGTTTCTCTGATTATTTCTTTTAATTATATTTATTTTTGTTTTATCTGAATTCACAATTGCTAACTGTGTCTTCTGTTACTCCAAGTGATTCTGCTTCAGCTCTGTATTTTAAATTTCTGTATATCATTCTGTTTCAAATGTATTTCCTCTAAAGAACAAAAACATTGTTGAATTCTGATTTCTTTATCCATTCTCCTATTCATTTCTGTTTTATGGGTGAGTTTATCCCATTCACATTCATAGTTATCATTACTGATTGTACATTTCCTACCATCTTATTTTCTTTAATTTATATTTCTCTTTCTTTTTAGCCTGTCATTCCTCTAAAATATGTTTTGGTTTTGACCACTGCCTTCTTTTATCTACTCTCTGTTTTGTCATTCCCTTTTCTTTTCCTTTTCCCTTTTCTTCCTACTTCCTTGTTGGGTGTGTGTTTGTCCTTCATTGCTGAAGAAGACCATGCCATCAGAGAAATAATGACACAATTTTCACTTGACTTTGTTTTGAGTGAGGGAGGGCTGTGCAAGGTCACTAACCTCACTTCTCCTCCAGAGCCATCTGAATCCAGTGATAAGGTATTCATCAGGATGCTGGAGATGACTCAGGATGAAGCAGTTGGGGTTAAAAACTTGTCCAAGGTCACACAGTGAGTGTCAAGTGTTCGTGGTGAGATTTGAACTCAGGTCCTCCTGACTATTGTACTGAAGCTCTATCCACTGCACCACCTAGCTGTCCCCTCCTTGTTGGGTAAAACAGATTTCAATACTCATTTTAATATTTTCATATATTTTCACTCTTTTAACCAATTTAAGTGTCAATGAGCTTCAAGTCTTACCAGGTCCACCAACTATTTATACCTCAGTATAAAAACTGTCCCTTGATTACTTCTTTTGGGTGAAACACTTTTTTTCCCTTTCTTCCTTTCCTTTTTATACTTCTCACAGGGCATCCGCTTTTTCCTCCTATTCATTTCTTTTACATCCTCTCAGCATGACTCATTTCCATGTCCCTTTCCTATGTATAATACTTGCAACTTCAGTAATGATAATTAAATTTTTAGAAGCTACGTGTATCATCTTCCTATATAGAAAGATAAACAGTTTAACTTTATTGAATCACTTATGATTTCTCTTTCATGTTTAACTTTTTTATACTTCTCTTGAGTAAATTTTGAAAGTCAGATTTTCTAATCATCTCCAGATCTTTTCATAAGGAATAAAAGATTGTACTCAGTTTTGCTGGTTAAGTCTTTCTTTCTTGTAACCCCATTTGTTTTTTTTTGCTTCCAGAATATCATATTCAAAACTCTCCACTGGTTTAGCATTGTAACTAATAAATCCTATGTAATCCAGTTTGTGGTTTGCAGTATTATTTTCAGATGCCTGAAATATTTTCTCTTTGACCTTAGATATCTGAAATTTGTTATAATATTCCTTTGATTTTTCATTTGAGGAGTCCTTTCATGGGATGATTGGTGGATTCTTTCAGTTTCTACTTTACCTTTTGGATCTGGGATATATGGGCAGTTTTCTAGGACAATTTCTTGAAATATGATGTCTAGGTTTTTCTTTCATCATGGCTTTCAGGTCATATGATATCTCTCTTTAATCTGCTGTTTTCCACATCACTTGCTTTCTTGATGAGAGATTTCACATTTTGTTCAATTTTTTGTTCTTGTAACTTTGTTTCCTTATTTCATTTTGTCTGTGAAATCATTAACTTTCACTTGCCCAATTCTAAATGTTAAGCAATTATTTTCTTCAGTGAGCTTTGAACCTCTTTTTCCATTTAGTGAATTCTTTTTTTATCTGATGTATTTTGCACTTTTATGCCTTTTACCAAACTGCTAATTTTCTTTTTATAAATTCCCTTCCTTTGCTTTTAATTCTTTTTCTATTTTTTCTCTTTTTTTCAGTCATTTTTCAATCATGTTTGATTCTTCCTGCCCCAATTTGTGGTTTCTGGACAAAGATACTGGAGTGGCTTGCCATTTTCTTCTCCTGACTTTACAGATGAGTAAACAGGGGCAAACAGGATTAAATGACTTGCCCAGTTTCACACAGTTAGTAAGTGTCTGAGGCTGGATTTGAACTCATGAAAATAGATCATCTTCCTTTCTCTAGGCCTTGAATTCTATCCATTTTTCCATTTAATTGCCTTTTTTCTTCTATTGCTGATTTAATTTTTAAAACTTTTACTTCTTCCATGAATTCTTCTTCACCTTATGTCCAAAATTAATTTTTTTCTCCTTAAGTCTTTGCTTCTGGTTGTTTTGACTTCATCATTTTCTTCTGAGTTTGTGTCTTAATCTTCCCTTCCAGTATTTGCTGATTTTTCACCATATTTCTTTATTTTAAACTTTATTTTAATGTTTGACTCTCTTCCCAATATGGTCTGGAGAGGCCCTGTCTCAAGCTTTAAGCTTTTTTCAACTGCTATTGTTTATCAAAATTCATTAATTTATTTGTTTTCAGTTTTCAACAATCACTTCCATAAGTTCCAAATTTTCTCCCCCTCCCTCTTCTTTCCCTCCTCAAGACACAGCAGACAATCTTATGTGCATTTCTATTAAACGCATTTTCACATTGATCATGTTGCATAGAAATAAAATGAATAGGAGAAACCATGAGAAAAACAAAACATAACAAAGGAGAAAGTAGTCTACTTCATCCTGCATTCCTACTCCTTAGTTCTTCTCTGAATGTGGATTACATTTTGCATCATGAGTCCTTTGGAAATGTTTTACGTCCTTACAATGCTATGAAGGGCTAAGTCTATCAAAAACATTCCTCACACACTGTGGCTGTTACTGTGTATAATGTTCTCCTGGCTCTGCTCACTTCACTCAGCATGAGTTCATATAAGTCTTTCCAGGTTTTTCTGAAGTCTTTGTGATCATCATTTCTTATAGCACATTAGTATTCCATTGCATTCATATGCTACAACTTGTTCAGCCATTCACAAATTGGTGGGTTTCCCCTTTATTTCCAGTTCTTGGCCATCACAAAAAGGACTACTATCAATACTTTTATATATGTGGGTCCTTTTCTCATTTATGATCTCTCTGAGTTACAGCCCTAGAAATGGCATTGCTAGGTGAAAGGATATATACATTTTTTGTAACCCTTTGGGCATAGTTCGAAATTGCTCCCCAGAATGATTGGATCATCTCACAGTTCCACCAACAATGAATTAGGGCTCCAACTCTCCCACATTTTCTCCAACATTTATCATCTTCCTGTTTTGTCATGTTAGCCACTCTGATAGGTGTGATGTGGTATCTCAGAGTTGTTTTGATTTGCAACTTTCTAATCAATAGTGATTTATAGCATTTCTTTATATGGCAATATATAGCTTTAATGTCTTCTTCTGAAAACTGCCTCTTAATACTTTGACCATTTAGCAATTGGGGGATGGCTTGTATTCTTGCAAATTTGACTCATTTATCTATATATTTTAGCAATGAGGCCTTTTCTGCAGACACTAGTTGTCAAAATTCTTTCCCAGGTTTTTGCTTTTCTCGTAATCTTGGTGACATAAGCTTTGTGCAAAAACTTCTCAACTGAATGTAATCGAAGTTATCCATTTTACATTTCATAAGGTTCCCTATCTCTTGTTCGGTCATAAATTCCTCCATTCTCCATAAATCTTACAAATAAACTCTTCCTTGCTCCCTTCACTTGTTTATAGTATAAACCTTTATACCTAGGTCATGTACCCATCTTAGCTTTATTCTGGTATATGATGTCAGGCAGTTTCTGCCACACTATTTCCCAGTTTTCCAGCAGCATTTATTAAACAGTGAGTTCTTATGCCAGAGGCTGGCCGTCGTTAGGTTTATCAAACAGAAAGCTGCTATAGTCGTTGACTACTGTGAAATGTGTGCCTCACCACACTGCTGTTTTCAAAACTAATTATGGGTCTTTCCCATAATTATGGGTCTTTCAAAGTTTTCAGTGCTTCAAACATGGTATGATCTAGTGAAAGATTTATTCACTGTTCTCCTGGTGTGACCCCTGATCCTTAAACAGGAAGGTTCCCTAATCCCTTGGGATTGTAATTGATACTGCTCCTCCGGGTCCCTCTTCCCAAGTGCAATTGCTCCAAAAGTAATACTGCCCCTTCCTTCCCCCACCCAAGGTTTCTGTTTCCTGTTGACAGCGAGTGTCCCTCTCCACCTTTGAACTATATCCCAGAAGTGGCTGTTCCTGTGTCCAGTGCTAGAACAGGAATTCATTATAATCTATCTGACCAATTACCCACAATTGATCCCTTAACATCTCTTTCTTGAGAGCTTCTGAATCTTCAGATGCTTCTTTCTCCCCCACCCCAGGTCCCATCACTGGCATTTTATCTTTGTGGGTTTTAGGTTAGCCTCTACCTCCATGTCACAGATCTCTTTTTCCAACCTCCTAGGTTGTTTTGGGCTGGACACATTTCTCACTCTGACTTATTCTTGTTGCTTCTACCTCAGAATTCAGTTTAAGATGTTGTTTTAATTATTTTTGGGGGGAAGCAAATGTTGAGAAAACTCAGCTGAGTGTTTCTATTCTACCATCTTAAGATATGTCCTAATTCTATATTATTCTGGAAAATATTTCAATATATTAGGAATAATTAACTTAATAAGCTTTCCAAACCCATGAACTTCACATGAACTTCATTCTTTTTATATAAAGTCATTGCTTATTTAAAATATTCAATATCGAGATTTTGCTAGGGCATATTATGCGGTATCCCCTCACATCAATTTTGACTGACTTTTATTGAGGGACTTCTTTTCCTTCTCATATGTGGCTTCTGTTCTATGTATCTGGCAGATTACCTTGTGTTGATCTGTATAATAAAGACCCAGAAACATCATATAAACATATATGTGTCAACAGATATAGAAAATAGCCTTAAAGCCACAGGAGCAATGCACATATCCCCTTTAGTCAGATATGTCAAACCAGGTGATTTCCATCTGCCATTTATTCATCCAGCCTTTTCTCTAGTCTCTAGGAGACTCCTTGTTCTTTCCACCTTTACTCGGGAGATCAAAGAAGTAAGGAGATACTAGGATTCCAGTCCCCTTGGGTGCTTCAACTCCCACAAAGAAAAATTGCAGATTTTAATGATACCACTGCTGTTATCCTCCACTGTTAGGCTTTAATTTCCCTTCCCTGCTGCTCTACATATTGAACAATAATGAATGTTTTCTGATCTCCCACTGTTCTCTCACCTACTCTTACAGATAAAAAAAAAGAGAAAAGTTCTTCTAACGCTAATTTTTTCCCTTGTTAAATTCTGCCTAAATTCACTAGAATACACATGGATTTCCAGTGATATTTTAGATTTATACAAATGGTAGAGGAAAAATGATTATTTTTCAGAATAAAGCTTTGTAGAGAGGGTAAGTATAATGTCATTTGATATTTAATTTAAACCGCATTTGAAATATTTGGCAATCACATTTTAATATCAATTTAATAAAAACTTGGGATAATATCAATTTATTAAAAAAAATAACATTGTTAAGTAGAGTGTAAAAAATACCGGATTCTGGAGCCAAAGGATCAGAATTTGCATGTGAATTGTAGCATCGAATAGTTATTTGACCCTGGGAAGATCATTTTTCTTGGTCCTCAGTTAGTGATATGTCAAATGATGAGTTTGGACAAGATGACTGCTGACATCTCTTTCAATCCAAAAATGCTATGAACTTGTGATATTGTTATCCTAGTTTGATATAAGGTCCCTTACCTTTACCTACAATATATTTTTTTAATAAAAATATCAATCTTCTTTCTTTTTAATGTCCTCTTCTTCTTAATATTTTTTATGAACTAATTTTAATCACCATTCTTCCTGGCAATTTACCTCTATTTGGGAATGATTATAATCACTAATACTTTTATAGGTCTTTAAGCTACGTAAAGAACATTCTTATTTGAATAGGACAGAAATAATAGTATCCATCAGGTGTTGCAGTACATATTATTTTTCACAATTTAGAGAAAAGAAAGCTAACAATCAGAAAGACACATTTCAAAATGTATCAGAAGAGGATGTTGAACCTAGGTCTTCCTAACTTAAAGACAAGTGTTTTAGCTGTTACAGCATGTAGCTTCGCAAAAAAACAAACTGTCATCTGTGAAATATTCCTTAGTCTGTATTGAAAGAGTCATCCAAACTTTTGGATATATCTTGATAACTTACTGATTTTATTTTTCTATTTGTCTTCATGACTTTTTTTGTGTGTAGACAGCTGAAGTAGATAGGGATCAGGGGTAGATCTGTCATTTTGTTGGTATAGGGAACTGCAAGTTGAGGAAAGTCAACCACCTCTCTGCAATTTGTAATATTAGACAGTTATCTGGGACACTGAAATATTAAGTGACTTGCCTAGGGTCACATAGGTAGTATGGATCTGAGGAATATCTCTCCTGCAGAGAATTCAAGTTTCAGTAATTAAAGGTGAGAGTCACTTGACTATTTAGATCTATAAAAATACATTCTATTTTTTCTAGCAACCTTTGGGTTATGTTCATGTTGCCATTGATATATGGCGAGCAACACAAGCTGTGCAAGTTGTCAACAACTGCCTTTTCCTGGGCCATCTGGTTTTATTCCACAAGATTGGCAAGATTCCACCACCACCACCCCACACACATACCCCATCTTTTCATGTGGAAGGAAAATAGATTTGCTTCTCAGTTCGCTCCCAGTTTTGCCAAGCTTAGCTGTTATCCAATATACTGACAGGAAGAATATTTGTTCATTAGTTTGTGCCATGAGTTTCCAAGGTTTCTGTTGCTTTACATGCAGCAATTACGCTCCTGATGTCCTTACTGGCTGCAGTGCTTTGCAGAAGGAAACTTCTCAGAGGATGCCTATTAATAGATTATGGAAATATCTGATTTTGTGTTAAGAGGAAGGCATTATGTTAATAGAGTCGAGAAACTAGCCTCTCTCTTTGTCCTCTTTCCTGGGTGCCTAATTGATTGAAATGTACATGCATGCATATGTGTGTGTGTGTGTGTGTCTGTATATGAACAGATATAGAAAAATAGATACAGATATAGATAGATGATAGATACAATATTGTTATGTACATGTACATATATATAAGCACACACATTTATACATAAACACTCATGTGCATATGTGTGTAGGCACATATCCACATACATGCATATGTGCATACATAAATTCCTACATACACACAAATGAATGTATATAGCAAAATATACCTTTACCTATATCTATCTATAAAAGAATGATGCAAATAATGTTTTGAAAACTAGATTATTGATGGGCATATATTTTAAGTCTAGTTCTATTTACAGAGAACAAGAATAGTAAGGTTTGATTGTTTAGAGTTATTACCATCATCTGTGAAATGCACTAGGAGAAAGCTAAATTTTCTCTTTTACAAGAAGGGAAATTTTGACTTGTTGCCAAATAAGGTCTTGAGTAAAAATTGGACCTCTATTTTCTTCTTGTAGACATGTATTATCTTTTCCTGTATTTAATGTTTTTCCATACAGCTGATAAAAGTACCAGGATGAATTTTGTATTTCTGTTTAACTTGTGCAAATAGTGGTGAATTTGATAATTTAACACATCCCAGTGTCTGAGCTGTTGAAGTGAAATTCTGTTCACATATGTGTATGTAGATAATCTGTTATTTACTCATTTTTCAGTTGTGTCTAAGTCTTTGTGACCACTTTTTAGGTTTTCTTAGCAAGATACTGGAGTGGTTCGCCATTTACTTCTCCAGCTCATTTTTCAGATGAGGAAACTGAAGCAATCAGGGTTAAATGACTTTACCAGGGTTACACAACTAAGTGCCTGAAGATGGATTTGAACTTATGTCTTCCTGAATCCAGGCCTGGTAGTTTATCCACTGTGCCACCTAGATGCCTATATAAAACATATAAACATGTATATAAATGCATATATATATACATATTGCCACACACAAATATTTATATGTGTATATGTTTATATATAAAGGTGTGTCTCAGAGATTTTTTCTTGTTTCCATTTGCTGAGACTCTAACATGTAAAAACACCAGTGAACTAGGGTAGTTTTTCCCCTCTGCCCCCTAAGGTGGTGATTTTTTCACCTTTGCTTATGTCATTCCTAGGGTTGCTGTGAAGAAATAAGAATAATAAGGGAAACAGGGGCAACTATGAGAATACTGCAGTAATAGCTATGACCGTGATAAACATCTACCATGTGAATGGGATTTCCAAGTTAGGGCTTCACATATTCTGTTCCAGTAGCCCTTCACCATTGTGTAAAGTAGGTGCTATTCTGCTCATTTTGCAAATTAAGAAACTGAGGCCGTGAGAGATTGAGTTACTTCCCCAGTGTCACATAAGTAGCAAGTCCCTGAAGCTGAATTGGAACTCAATTCTTCCTGACTTTGTGACCAATATTTTAAACAATACCCCTTAAAGAAATGCTGTCTTGTAGCAAACAAGCAAACAAACAGAAAGAGAAGCAGAATTTTTTTTTTATCCAACTGTGCTAACATCTAATTTTGTTAGCTTGCTTAAGTTCCTTAGTCTACTTTTGCCTAGTTTCTTTTTCTTTAAAAGTAGATATCTGGATCAAGGGTTAGCATGCCTCCAAAGACCTAAAGATGAATGTTATATAAAGAAAGCAATTGTGAGCACCTGGAGTGTACGAGCAGGTTACATCATATAACCAGAGGCTGCATAGAGAAAATTCAGGGTAAAGTGGAGTTGTATGAATGGAAAAGAAAGTGGGGATAGTCAAGAGGGAAAAGCAAGAGAGAGACAGAATATGCCACTTGTACCCTCTCAATGCTGACAGAGAGTGAGGAAGGTTTAGGTGCCCTCAGCGGTTCCCCTCTGCTTGATTTTGAGGTAAAAATTGACAAGAGTTATCACATAATATGCAGACACATATTGGCTGTGTTATGTAGTACTGAAAGAAACTCTGAAGTGATAAAATTATCCATCATAACTTGGTTTTCATTTTCTAATTCTGCCTTTTAAGTGCCCTGCTTTAACATGTGATGTCTAAGATTAATCTCCTCATGATTTAAATGGCAAATCCCAAATAGCTGAGATAATACCAGGTTGCTTTACCCTTATATATTTATTTGTTAGTTTTTCTGTCTGTCTGTTTATCATTGGTTGGTCTCCACTCCTTATAAAATCATGTTACAATAACATGGTGAATTGACAATGTTATTGACCTTGGGGTCAAAGGCAAAAAGGCAACAAGGAAATCTTTCCAGAAATTTGGCAATGTAAGGCAGGGAACAGACGAAAAGATCACTCAGTGGGAATAGAACTGTTAAGAGAACACTTTGATTGATTCATTCATTCATTTGTACATTAATGTATGTATGTGTTTTATTGATTATTTTTTAATTTTTCGATTAGAAAAAACTGGTCTAGGAAGGAGAAAAAGCTTACTCATGATTATACAGATAGTAACTAAGAGGAAGACAAAACTTGTATTGAGAGTATAGGCACTTCACAGTAAGACCGAACCTGCATTATCATAATAACTACTTCTCTAGGTCTTCATGTCTGCAATTCAGGGAATCTGCTGCAGGTATTGTTAGGGCCTTTATTTGAAGTGTCCAGCAAAAAGCTACCTAATTCCCCTTGGAAAAAGTAATGACTACTGAATTCTCAAATTTTCCATTCAATGAAATTATAGCTCTTTATTAAATAAAAGTATAAATATAAATAAATATAGACTATATGAATGCTAGGACTTCAGTGATGTCAATTTTCTTACAGTTGAAAATTCTAGTAGTCTTCCAATATTTAGCATTGTATATGTATAAATATATGTGTATGTATAGACATGTGTATAGATAGATATATGTATACATAAATCTGTATATATGGGCACACACACATACATAAAGGATATTCCTCTACCTAGATTTATCTGGGAATACTACTGAATCCTCTCAGTACTTTATAAGTGCCTTGAAAGCACAGACTGTATTGCTTTGATAGTTGAAATATAATAGTGCCTGACATTTAGTAAACTCTTAATGTTTTCTGATTGAAAGGATGAATGAACAAATTTAATCAAGAAGGAAAGAAATAAGACTGCATTTTCCATTTAAGATGTGTTTTTCTAGTATTCATAGTTCTTATTCATTATCAAATGTTCATTAAAGTTTAAAGTTAGCAACTTGCATAACTTTTATTTCCATATCCACACACTTTGATGCTCTCCCCGGGTAATCTTTTGCCTCATCTCCTCTGCACTATGGCTTTATTAAACTCTTTCAACTATTACATTTTATCTCTGTAGGTGTTGGCTATTCATGCTTATTTATCAATCAATAAATCAAATTTTTATTAAGCAGCTGTTATGTGCCAGACACTCTGTCAGGGACTGGGCACAAAAAGCACCTCCTCTCCACCCCCACCCATTCTTTCTTATATTCTATGGGAAGGGAGAACATTTATATGTAAAGCATATATGAAATAAATACGTAAGGATTAGAGAAGTTTTAGGGGGAATGGATTAGAAAATAAAATATTCTGGTGTTGTCATTTGAGTAAAAAGACTGAAAATTCAAAGAAATAATGAAATCGCTATCCATTTTCACATCATATCCTTGTTCCACTGTCTGTTCCTTTGCCAAGTCACAAAGGAAAATATGTTCATTGTAGGAAGGAAATGTATTTTTTCTGCTGTATTTTCTGTTCATATTTCTTATTTCTTCTAAGTATGTTTATTTCCTCCCAGTGATGGAGATTTCTCAATATTTATTGTTAGAAGAAATAACATGGGGAAGTAAGAAAGGAAGAAATGCAAGAAGGATGGAAGAGAAAAGGGTAGGAATGAAGGAAAGGAAAACATAAGCATTTATTTAATATTTATTGTGTGCAATATGTTATACTAATTGCTTTACAAATATTTTCTTATTTTATGTTCAAAACAGCCCTGCGAAGTAGCTACCATCATCATCCCCATGTTGTGGTTGAGAATATTAATGCAGATAGAAAATAAGTGGTATTCCCAGAGTCACTCAGGTAGTAACTATGTAATGTTCTATTTGAGCTCAGATGTTCCTGACTACAAAGCTTGTGCTATAGTCACTACATCTTCTAGTTGCCTCTAACAAACATTAAAATATTTTTAGAATCAGGAATCCCTGTGTTAAAATTCCACATTTTGACTGAGTAAGGTGTGAAAGCACTCCACCCAACAAAATTTCTATAAATATCAACCACAGAGATGATGCCAATATACATTTGTATACAAACTTCTTCAGCTGGAGCTTCCGCTATAGATGAAATCCTACTTCTAAGTAAAAAGAAAGAAAGAAAAAAAGAGAGAAAGGAAAAAAGTAAGAAAGAAAGAAGATGGTATTGAATAAATTTAATTACTTTTGAAAAAATTCATAACTTTTTTAGAAAGGAAATAATGTTCACTACCTGATAATCATAAAGTTTTTCAATGCTAAATTTTCAGATCCTCAGAGCATCACTTTGTCCTTAAGTCTAGCATCATTCTCAGGTTCCAGTCACCAACCATTATGATAAAAAGTTGGCTAAAAATAGCAATGGGAGAGAATATTGGAATATATCCACTATGCTGTATAAGCCTAAAAATAGTGACAGAAATTGTTTAGCTTTATTTAGTTTTGCTAACTCGTTCCAGCTTTCCAGGAGTCTCCTGAAATCTGTGATTATCTTTTGGTCCCCACGCTGAATTGTGTTGGCCTATGTTCAGTCACCATGTACCTTATGGCCTAAAGCTTAGAAAATACACGTTCTTTAATCTTTGTGACATATTTGAAGAAAGCGTAACCACTAAGACCATCAGCTCCATCTTCATTCCTACAGCCAATTTTCAGGCTCATAAAATGTCAGGACATTGTGAAAGGACAAAATGGCAGGGTGTGGTTGGTGGTGAGATAGACTGGGCTGGAGATGACTAGGACAAGGAAACTGTATAGATGCACTTGGGTTAAGTATGAGTTCAAAAAACACAGAAGAAATGGAAATTATAAGAAAATATAGACTTGAAAATCATGAGAGGCTGTGGACAGGACTAAATATGTTTCACAGGTGAGGACACTTCAGGGAACTGATAGCCTTTGAGAAATTAAGAGATCTTGATAGACAGTAACCCCCCCCCCCACTAATGAAGGCAGCTAGAATATGAAGGTTTTGTTGTTCCATTCATAAAATTAGTCTTCTTACTCATGACAGAATTCCTAGTGGCCCTATGATGGTGGTAAACTGTACCAACAGTTGAAACAATGACATAAAGGCTGCTTTCTGCTTTTCCAGATCTGACAGATAACCTACATTGTGATAACTGTATTTACCAACATTTAGGAAAAAGGAATATTTTTGTGACTCAACCCATCTGAGTCAGAACCAGATGCAGAATCAGCAGTACATATCCTTGCTCTATTTTACAGCAATAGTTTCACATTCCAAGTAATAATTTTATAAATACCTTGTCTGTGTTGGGTCTTTCATTTACACCATTCAATACACCTGAGGTTAACATTGCTTATAGAAACCTACCTTCAAAACAAATAGAACAGATTTTTTAAGAGGCTCTAATTATATGTAACAGGTAGAAGTCTATGTAGACAGACATTTTACCAATACAATGGCAAAATCTCTGTATTAGAGTGAGAAAAAAAACTGTGTTTATCATCTTCACTTCCTATATAATCTATATCAACTAATTCACCTCTATGAATCTTACTTTTCTCATCTGCAAATAGGGTCATGGGTGGAACTAGAGATCTTTAAGGGCCCTTACAATTAGACAATATTATAAAGAAAATTATTCTTTTCCCATTGTCCAGGCAATAGGAACCGAATCCTTTGAGTTGCATCACAAATTCAAAACTTCCCTGCCCATTGATCCGATTTATCATAGAGTCTGTATCTGCAGATTAAAATCTAGATACGAACCCTAAAATTATGAAGCATGACAAAGGGGTTAATTATAATTATTTTTTTTTACTTCTTTTTTAGAGATTCTACAAAGTAAAGTGCTGTGGAGGTGGCTGCAACTCTTAGAAGCCAAGAACACTTCCCAGCCACAGAGTTACTGAATCGCTTTGTTGCAAGGTACTTAAAATGTCCTACCTGAACACAAATATTTTCTGCAACACCTCCAAGTGATAATACTGGACCTCACTTGAAAATCTTATGAGACAAAGACCTATTAACTTCAAAGGAGGTAATTCCAACCAAAGTATTCAAATTAGTACAGTCATCTTATTATACAGTTGGTCAGTGGGAAGATGTCATGAAATTCATTTCCTTAAAATTAAAAAAAGATTAAGTGCCCACAAATTTTATTCATTGAAGCTTGCCTGTAAATGTGTCCAATTTAAAGAAACACAGGAGAAAAACCAAAGAAACCTGGTTTTCAATTAACCAGTTTCACATTAGTCTTTCAAAAACTATTAAGTAACATTGATAAGGAATAGTATAAATTTTAATTACTATTGGAAATACGTACATATACACATAAAGGATTTATGAGATTTTATCACATTTATTATCCTCCTATCTCTCTGCCTCTGTCTGTCTTTCTATCTCTATCTTGGTTTTGCTGTGTATTTGTACATGCCTGTCTCTATCTCAGTCTATCTGTATTCCTCTCACCTGAATCTATTTTCTCATTACAATATGAGACTCTTGGTACCTAAACTTCTTCTAGCAATGCAGATTGACAATTTGTCTGTGATTTCTTCTCTTAAAGAGTTGCCCAGAACACTGAGAAGTGGATTCATTTACATGAGGTCATACAGTACATAATTGCACATGTAAAGATTTAATGAGAGATCTTCTTGACTCTAAGGTGAATTCTAGCTATATTATCATTGTATAGCTATATTATTATTATAATACTGTATTATATTATACTAACTTTTCTAGGCTTATAGAATTTAAAGTTTAGTAATCTTGCTTACTAGAAAATTTGCTGTCATATCACATACTTTTTCCAGAATATACCTTATGTAGGTAGATCCAAATGATTGGAATACCCACACAACTAAAAAATCATGTCAAATTTATGAAGATATATATATATATATCAATATCAACTTGATATGTATATCAAATATATAAAACATAATAAAATAAGTGCAAAATTTGTTTATTTGAACCCTCCACTAAAGTCCTTCTCTGATGTCTTCTTAATATGAGATGGTTGTCCTGTATTATCAAAGGTTACTCTGGCAGAAAAGAAACACTTGGAAGGACCTACCAAAATGTAAAGCATTTGAATGATACCTAGAAGGAGTATCACAGGTGCATTTTCTGCATTTCATTTGAAATAGTCATAATTTGAGTAGAGAAATGGTAAACCACTTCTGTATCTTTGCCAAGAAAACCTCAATGGAGTCATGAAGAGTTGGACACGACTGAAAAGTAACTCAATAACTAAAAAAATCCACTAAATTGAGAGGATCATAGATTTAGAATTTTCAGACTCTGGTCTTCTCATTGAGGAAACTTCAATCCAGAAAGGTGAAGGTACTTGCTCAAGTTTCCATAGGTAGTAAAAGGAAAAATTACTATTTGTAATCATGCTATTTCCACTGTACTAGTTTCTTGGAAAAAGCTTGTTGCCAAAAGGAACTTCTTATTATTGTTGCTGCCTCTGTTGCATGTTCTGTTCTGATGTTCAGTGTTGCCGGGTTGTTGATGTTATTTTGAAACAGGGAGGGAGCACAGCAAGTCTTCTGCGTTGGTGGAATGAACACTTATTTTGCTGAACCAAGCACCGTATCTGGAATTTTTGTAATTACTCACTTAAAAAGAGCATGTAACTAAGTAATTATCAATCAAATAATTTGCAAAGGCTTGGTTTAATAACAAACACAATAGTTACTAGACTTACTTGGAGAAATTTAGCGAAGCAGAGAGTGGTACTCTCATAAACAGGACTTCTTTTATCATATGAAATATGGAAATACGCTCTAGGTCATTTACAAAGAAAGTATGAGGAATTGTAATGTTTAAAAAAATCAATAATCTGAATCATGAACACTTTTTTTTTGAGAAATGATCTAGACAGTAGACATTTAGTATTATAACTAAGCGCAATTGATATGCAAAAACATTCATGCCCAAACTTGAGAGTTTGAAAACAGGCATTCTCTCTGTCACTGGTGTGAATTAATCAGGTTCCACACAATATGTAAATGTTCCACACCCAGTTATAACAACTCCCTGTGCAGTAGTAGCATAGCAAACAAAGGCAAAATTCAGTCTGTAGCCTTTGTAAATTGGTCTACAATAAAACAGAGAAATAGTGACTGCATCACCTGAGGCAACCGTGCTTTACTTTATTCAATATTGCCCAGTCAGATTTGCAATGACTTCTCCATGCTGCCCTGTCCCATGCCCATTAGCACTAGAATCAGAATCAAATTACTTCTACCATTTTTCCCAAAATGATGCATCAATCTACTACCTTATGGCCCTACTATTTATTCTGGTGACATTCTGGCCCAGAGTATCCTTTCCTGAGCAACTGATGTAATGACAGATTATATTGTGGATCATGAAGCATCACTGTTTTCTTCATTTCTCTGTCTTGTCAAGAAAAATATCAAATAGAAATCATCATAAAGCATTGAAAAGAGCCAATTCCAAGGAATTCTTTCCCTTCTATTCTTTTCTAGCTACCCCTCTTCCACATAGGCAGAATTTAGACTTTGAGCCTGGTACTCTTTCATTTGTAGCTCCCCCTGTCTTAAGCAAAAGGATATCCCCACATACACATGCCCAATGGACCTGATAAGATCAGGAGACTCAAATGCATAATTCATTGAGAGGCAGTGGCAGAGCTTTCCAGAGGGGGAGTGGCTGACACTAGAAGGTGCTCCTACAGATAGAAAAAACACAGTAATTCAAGGTCTGGGACATCTTGGTGGTATGTGTGCTGAATATAGACTCAAGCCAAATGATCAAACCTTTATGAAGCACCCACTACGTACCAGGTATTGTGCCAAATGTTAAACAGAATCAACTATCCTTAGAGCCCAGAGCATGCCTTGTAATTAAGGCAAAATTCAGGAAGATTCTATAAAGAAAGAAAAGGACTTCAAATTACTAGAGCTATGAGGGTCTTTTGGTCACATGGACAGTCTACATATTTTCCTCACTACCATTGTACTTTAAAATCAAGATCACTGTCTTCAGGACCTTATGCAAGTAAATGGAGAGAGTGTCTCTAATATTGTGGGAAAGTTTTGTGCTGATTTTTATTATTATAAGAACTTAGTATGTAACCTTTCTAAAAGTTAACAAGTGTGGCTTACTAGTGTAATGGCAAACACAGTAGTGGGGACATAGAACCAATGGTGCTTGAAATACATTTATGTCTGTGTTATCCCTAAAATTCTGAATAATAGCAGTCAATCAGCCCTCTGAGGATCAGGCCTAACTGTATCCCCGTCTGTTGAGCAACTGAAATCAGACGTGATATTGTGCCATTTGTTTTTTTTGATTTTTTTTTCTAAGTTAATTGCTGAAACATATTGCATTTGAAGGACCCATTGGTGTGATTTTCTGTTAGGGACTCAAGTTCTCAGATATGTCTATTTGTTGGGATCCACTAGAAAATCTGCACATTTTCCTCCTTTGTTTTAAACAGTAAACAGACAAGCTATTATCCAGTGTGTTTCTTTATGAGTTTGAACACTTTCTTTAAGAAAACTTTTCCTTTCTTCAATGTTAATTCACCGATAACTGTTGTAATATTGGATCCATTTGCACAAGATCACCCAAGTTTTTCATTGTGCTTAAAGTACACTATGATAGCTTATAGTGATCATAATAAATTTTTTCAAACCTTTATTGCTCTTATTGTCATAATATGAGTTCATATTATATAGTTTGAGACTGTAATATACTGAAAGTCCACAGGATAATGTTTGGCAACTGGATCAGAACCACTAAGTAATTAAACCCATGTGCTTCAATTCATATTAGGAAGCTAGGTAGCAAAGTGGATAGAATGGTGGGCCTGGGGTAAGGAAGATCTGAGTTCAAATTTAGTCACAGCTATTTAATAGTTGTATAACCCTAAGCAAAATGAATTCTTGTGTCTCAATTTCCTTAACTATGACATGGGATCATAATAGTACTTACATCATAGAATTCTTGTGAGGATCAAAGGACCTATTTGTAATGTGGTTGGCATATAGAAGGAGCTTAAAAAAAGCATGTTTTCTTCTTTCTGCCACTGCTGAGACTTTCCTGAGTTTCTTTTCCTGTAATATTAACTAGTTTATCTTAATGAGGATTGCACTGGGAATATTATTTGGAAAACCATGATGCATGTATCCCTCAGGGAAATTTTTAATTCTAAAATGTACAGAAAATACTTAGGAATCCATTAGAAAATTATTCCTGGACTACCAATGGATTCGTCTATTAGAGGCAACTGGGAAGTATTTTAAATGTGAAGATCTTTCCCATTCATTAATTGACCCATGCGACCAGCCTGGGTCACATAGAAGTCGCATGGAGCCTGTGGTGACTGGAGCAGGAAGAGGCAAAGCTGGAGCAGAGCTGAAAGAAAGTTGGTCAGACTAGTTAGAGCTGGGAAGGACAGAGGGAACAGGTAGCGAGGATGGTCAGTGTTTGTTTGTGGAAAGGCTTGGGAATGACTTTGTCCCATTGGAGTGCTATAGTATTGACTTCTTGGTCACTAAGATTTATTTGGCTTTCTGGTGTTGGTATTTGACTTTCTGGCATCTGAATAAATGTTTT
This sequence comes from Bettongia penicillata ogilbyi, assembly GCA_023548195.1. Taxonomy (NCBI): domain Eukaryota; kingdom Metazoa; phylum Chordata; class Mammalia; order Diprotodontia; family Potoroidae; genus Bettongia; species Bettongia penicillata. Next base: position 2,162,541 of record JAJHZJ010000786.1, read on the forward strand.
TCTTCTGCCTTCTATATTGAGAGTATTTTACACTTTGTGATTTAGAACTACCCCAGTCTATTCGACTGGTGCTGTGAATATTACATTGGCATTACACTTACTCACTACAACCTTGTCCAAGTTTTGAGATTATGAACTTAGACAAAAGCACAGCTTTTGATTTTCTGAAGATGGCAAGTATTTAACTGGGAGAATAGTATGATTATGAGGTTTTATCTTGAGCTCAAACAATCAATTAGTAAATTATTAAATTAGTTACTAGGGATCATAATAGTAGTGTAGGTATTTAAAAACAGATTTCTGATAACTTCATTAAGACATAAAGCAACTTCTCAGCAACACAGTGATCCCAAACAGCTCCAAAGCCTCATGATAAAAATGCTATCCAGTTGTAGAGAAAGAACTATGGAGTCTGAATGCAGATTAAAGCATGTTATTTTCACTTTTTTGTTGTTTATTTCACAACATGTCTAATGTGGAAAGTTTTGCAAGATTGCACATGTTTAACCTATATTAGATTGCTTACTCTCTGGGGAGGGTGTGAGGGAGAAAAGAATCTGAAGCTTAAAATGTTATAAAATGAATACTGAAATCTATATTGACATGTAATTGGAAAACATAAAAAATATATTCACAAAGAAAGGAAAAAGGGGATGTATAGAAAATATGGTTTAAGACTAAACCAATTTCAAAAAAAAAACATGGAACTTTGGGCCATTTGTTGAAAGGCAGATGATGGCACACAGGAAATTTTTGTAATAGATTGAGGCAATACATTCAGATTTGTGGACAATGTGTAAAAACAGGAAATTAATTGTACATTGATTCAGTTATGGGGTAAATTATAAGAAAAACTCTGGAGGGAATTATTTCTCTTGTAGGGAAGGAGTTTTTTTCTACATAGATGGTACACAGTAAATTATGTTTGGGGAAATATTTTGTACCAACTATTATTATTGTATTCTTAGTAAATATATTTGTAAACCAGATGTCTAGTTGATTATCTTTAGGGATCGCTGGTGGGATATTAGGAATAATAGTGCTAAAATTCAAGTTAGCAAATATATTCTTAGAACAGAGGTCAGAAGAGTAGACATTCTGGTGCATCTGACTTGCTAATGTGAGTGGTTCCAGATGTGTTGGTATACCTTAGTTAGGAAAATACAATACATGTCTACATAATGACAGTATATTATCTAGTATGTTAGTTGACACAAAGGGTCTATGATGGTAGATGAGCTTGTAGAATGGTATAGGATCTCATGGTGCTTTGGGAATAGAACAGGGTAAAATCAGTACCAAAAATAAAAAGACCAGTGGGCAAACTAATCATCAATAGAATCCAACAATCACTTTCTTAAGAGATCCCAAATTGAAAACACCAAGGAATATTGTTACCAAATTCAAGAACTCTCAGGTAAAGAGAAAATACTGCAAACAGCCACAAAGGAAAAATTCAAACACCAGTGAACTATAGTCAGGATCACAAGGACATTTCTGCTCTACATTAAAAGATCAGAATGTTTGAAATATGATATTCCATAAAGCAAAGGAACTTGAACTACAATGAAGGATCAATTGCCCAGCAAAACTGAACATAATCTTTTAGACAAGGAAATGGAAATTCAGCAAAATGAGGGATTTCCAGATATTTCTGATAAAAAGGCCAGAAACTGAATAGAAAATATGATCTCCAAATACAAGACTCAAGAGGGGCATTAAAAGATAAATATGGGAATTTATTTTTTTTATTCAATATGGATAAAGTGTTGTCATCCCTATATGGAAGCATAATAGTTGTTAATCTTGAGAACTGTATATTTATTGTGACATTTAAAAGGGATGTACATAGATAGAGGGAATGAGTATAAATTATCTGATGTGAAAATGAAAAATGCAGTTAAAGAGTGTGAAGGGATTGTAATAGGAAAAGAGGAAAGGTGGAGGATAAAAAGGGCAAATTACATTACATGAAGAGGCAAAAATATATATATAATAGTAGAGAGAGAAAAAAGGGAAGGAGATGAGAATTGTTTGAGTTTTACTCTCATCCCATTTGCTTCAAGGAGGAAACAACATACTTACTTAAGAATAGAAATCTAACTTGCCCTCCAAATAGCAGGAGGAGAAAAGGGAAAGAAAAGGGAGGGATGGTTCTAACTACACCTAAAGGGAGGGAAGAAATAGTAAGGAAAAAGGAAAAGAAAAGGGAGGGATCTAACAGAAGTGAGGGAAGACTGGGAGAGGCAAAAGTCAAAAGTAAAACTCTTTTGAGGAGGGGAATGGAGATGGAAGAAATAAAAGCATAAATGGTGGGGGAGGAGAATAGGATGGAGTGAAAGACACAGATAGCAATCATAAGTGTAAATATGAATGGGATGAACTTTCCCATAAAATGGAGGCAGATAGCAGAATGGATTAAAACCCATAATCCTACAATATATTGTTTTCAAGAAACACATTTGAAACCAGGGGATACACATAGGGTATAGCTAAAAGACTGGAGTAGAATATGTTATGCTTCAGCTAAAGTAGAAGAAAAAACCAGGGTAGCAATCCTAATCTCAGACAATGGAAAAATCAAAATAAATCTAGTCAAAAGGGATAATGAAAGAAACTACACCCAGCTAAGAGACACTATAGACAATGAAGTAATATCATTAGAAAACATATATGCACCAATTAGGGTATTCTTAGGGTAGAAGTTAAGGGAGTTATAGAAAGAAATAGAGAGCAAACATATACCAGTGGGGGAATCTCACCTTCCCCTCTTTGAACTTTATAAATCTAATCTCAGAATAAACAAGAAATAAGTTATGGAGGTGAATAGCATTCTGGAAAAGGTAGCTATGATAGACCTCTAGAGAAAACTGAATGAGGAAAGAAAGGAATATACCTTTATGTCAGCAGTAAATGGCACACACACACACACATACACATACGCACATACACACGCACACACACACAGAAATTGACTATGTACTAGCACGTTAAAACCTCACAATCCAGTGCATAAAGGCAGAAATATTCAATGCATCCTTTTCAGATCATGATGTGATAAAAATTATATGTAATATAGGGCCATGGAAAGATAGGCTAAAAATTAGTTATAAAGTGAATAATATAATCCTAAAGACTGAGTGAGTCAAACAACAATTCATAAAAATATCAATAGTTTCATTCAAGAAGAATTCATTGTCAAGAGAATCACAATAATAATATAAAATACCAAAATGTAGGGGATGTGGCAAAAACAGGTCTTAGGGGAAGTTCTATATCTCTGAATGCTCATACGACTAAAAAAGAGATGAATAAATGAATTTGGCATACAACTGAAAAATCTAGAAATAGAACAAATTGAAAATTCTCAATTAAATACCAAATCAGAAATACTGAAAACCAAAGGAGAGATTAAAAAAATTGAAACTAAGAAAACGATTGCATTAATAAATAAAACTAATAACTGGTTTTATAAAAAAAATTGATAAATTTTGGTCAATTTGATTAAAAAAAGGAAGAAACCCAAATTACCAGCATCAAAAATGAAAAGGTGAATTCATCTCCAGTGAACAGGAAATTAGGACAACAATTAGAAATTATTTTGCCAAACTATGTTTGTATAACTTTGACAATGTTAGTGAAATAGATGAATATTTACAAAACATAAATTGCTTGAATTAAAAGAAGAGAAAATAAAATACTTTCAGAAAGTCTCAGAAACCTCATCTCAGAAAAAGAAATCAAACATGCCATCAGTGAACTCCCTAGGAAAAAAAAATTAAAGGGCCAGATGAATTTACTAATGAATTGTATCAAACATTTAAAGAATAGTTAATTCCAATACTGTGTAGACTATTTGGGAAAAGTGGCAAAGAAGAAATCCTACCAAATTCTTTTTATTATACACATATGGTGCTAATATCCAACCAGGAAGACCCAAAACAAAGAAAGAAAAATTATAGACCATTTTCTCTAATGAATATAGATGCAGAAATTTTAAACAGGATATTAGCAAAAAGATTACAACACTTTAGCTTGAGAAAAATACACTTTGATCAGGTAGGATTTATACCAGAAATTCAGGGATGGTTCAATATTAGGAAAACTATCAACATAATTGATCATATCAACAAGAAAACTAACACAAACAATACAATTATCTCAATAGATGCAGGAAAAAAAAAACTTTTGAAAAAATTTAACACTCATTCCTATTGAAAACAATGGAGAGCACAGGAATAAGTGGAGCATTCCTTGTAAAATAATCAGTATCTACCTAAAATAATCAGCAAGTATTGCATGTATTGGGGATAAGCTAGATATATTTCCAATAAAATCTTGACTGAAATGAATGCCCATTGTCACCACTGTTATTCAAAATGATACTAGAAATGTTATGAGAAGAAAAAGAAATGGAAGGAATTAGAATAAGTAAGGAAGAAGCTCAGTTATCACTCTTTGTAGATGATTTAACGATATTTTTAGAAAATCCTAGAGACGGGGAGGAGCCAAGATGGTGGAGTAGAAAGACTCACGTATGCTAGCTCCGAACCCACAGCCCATATATTTCTTGTAAAAAGAACTCCCCACAAATTCTGGAGCAGTGGAACCCGCGCACAAACACAGTGGAAGAGATTTCCATTCCAGAGAGCCCTGGAAAGTCATCCCCAGGGGTCCGTTGCACTCCGGTCGCGAAGCCCACCCCTGCGCTGCCCTGCCCTCACGCCCCCAAGAGAAATGGATCCAAGCAGGCTTTGGGGACGGAACCTCCAGCAGCCACGAAGGTCCCTCCACCCACAGGCGCTACAGGTCAGTGAGAGAGATGTCTGGGCTGGCCAAGAGGTGAACGGGGTGTCTCTGTGACTTGGGCCCCCTTGGGAGGCAATGGCAGAAGCAGTAGTGGCCCTGGACTCCTGGAGCAGACAGGAGCTCAGGGCCATTACCAAAGGTCTCTGCATAAACCCCCTGAGGGAACTGAGCCTGGGAGGCAGCCCTGCCCCCACTGACACACCAGAACTTAAGCTCACATTGAATAGCAACCCCTCCTGCAGCTGAAAGCCCTGAGGCTGGGGAGCAGCATTTGAATCTCAGACACCAAGCACTAGCTGGGAAGATCTAGGTGGGGGTGGACAGAAATCTGAGAAGTCAAGTAACTGGCTGGGAAAATGCCCAGAAAAGCGAAGAAAAATAAGACTATAGAAAGCTACTTTGATGGGGGACAGATGTTCTCACCTTTCAATTCTTATGACAAGGAACAATTCTTACCATCAGGGAAAGATGTGGAGGTTGGGGCCTCTGTATCCCAGTCATCCCAGGTGGATGTCCGGTGGGCTCAGGCCATGGAAGAGCTCAAAAGGGATTTGGAAAATCAAGTTAGACAGGTGGAGGAAAAACTGGGAAGAGAAATGAGAGAGATGCAAGAAAAGCATGAACCTCCTTGCTAAAGGAGACCCAAAAAAATGCTGAAGAAAATGACACCTTGAAAAATAGGCTCACTCAATTGGCAAAAGAGGTTCAAAAAGCCAATGAGATGAATGCTTTCGAAAGCAAAATTAGCCAAATGGAAAAAGAGGTTCAAAAGCTCAATGAAGAAAAGAGTTCTCTCAAAATTAGAATGGAACAGATGGAGGCTAATGACTTTCTGAGAAACCAAGAAATCACAAAACAAAACCAAAAGAATGAAAAAATGGAAGAGAATGTGAAATATCTCATTGGAAAAACAACAAACCTGGAAAATAGATCCAGGAGAGATAATTTAAAAATTATGGGACTATCTGAAAGCCATGATCAAATAAAGAGCCTAGACATCATCTTCCATGAAATTATCAAGGAAATCTGCACTGAGATTCTAGAACCAGAGGGCAAAATAAGTATTGAAGGAATCCATAGATCACTGCCTGAAGGAGATCCAAAAAGAGAAACTCCTAGGAACATTGTGGCCAAATTCCAGAGTTCCCAGGTCAAGGAGAAAATATTGCAAACAGTTAGAAAGAAACAATTCCAGTATTGTGGAAATACAATCAGGATAACACAAGGTCTAGCAGCTTCTACATTAAGGGATTGATGGGTGTGGAATAGGATATTCCAGAAGTCAAAGGAACTAGGACTCAAACCAAGAATCACCTACCCAGCAAAACTGAGTATAATACTTCAGGGGAAAATATGGTCTTTCAATGAAACAGAGGACTTTCAAGCATTCTTGATGAGAAGACCAGAGCTGAAAAGAAAATTTGACTTTCAAACACAAGAATGAGAAGAAGCATGAAAAAGTAAACAGCAAAGAGAAGTCTTAAGGGACTTACCATGAGTGAACTGTTTACATTCCTACATGGAAAGACAATATTTGTAACTCTTAAATCTTTTCAGTGTCTGGGTAGTTGGTGGGACCACACACACATCCATACACACATGCACACACACATGTACACACGTGCGCATGCACACACACATACACACATGCATGCACATTCAGAGACAGAGAGCACAGAGTGAATTGAATAGGATGGGACCATACCTTAAAAGATATTAAGGCAAATGGTGAGAGAGAAATGTAGTGGGAGGAGAAAGGGTGAAATGGAATGGAGTAAATTATATGTCATTTAAGAGGCAAGCAGGAGACTTTTTAGTGGAGGGAAAAAGAGGAGAGCTGAGAAAAAAAAACCATGAAGTTTACCCTCATCACATTCGACTAACGGAAGGAATAAAATGCACACTCTTTTTGGTATGAATACCTATCTTACAATACAGGAAAGTGGGGGAGGAGATAAGCTGGGTGGGGGGGATGATGGGAGGGAGGGCAATGGGAGGAGGGAGCAATTTGAAGTCAACACTCTTGGGGAGGGACAGGATCAAAAGACAGAATTGAAACAATGGGGAGCAGGATAGGATAAGGGAAATACAGTTAGTCTTACACAACACGACTATTATCGAAGTCATTTGCAAAACTACACAGATATGGCCTATATTGAATTGTCTGCCTTCCCAAAGGGAATGGGTGGGGAGGGAGGGATGGGGAGAATTTGGAACTCAAAGTTTTAGGAACAACTATCTAGTATTGTTCTTGCTACTAGGAAATAAGAAATACAGTTAATGGGGAATAGAAAGTCATCTGGCCCTACAGGACAAAAGAGAAGATGGGGACAAGAGAAGGGAAGGATGACAGAAGAGAGGGCAGATTGGTGATAGGGAAAATTAGAATGCTCGGTGTATTGGGGTGGGGGAGGGGATAAATGGGGAGAAAATTTGGAACCCAAAATTTTGTGAAAATGAATGTAAAAAGTTAAATAAATAAATTTATATTTAAAAAAATAATTTGTATTGGAGTTGGAATAAAAAAAGAAAATCCTAGAGAATCAAGTATGAAACTATTTGAAAAGATAAACAACTTATGCAAAGTTGCAGGACAAAATAAACCCACAAAATCATCTGCATTTCTCTATATTACTTACAAAGTCCAACAGCATGAGGGAGAAGGAGAAAATTCATTTGAAGTTACTGTAGACACTAAGAAATATTTGGGAGTCTACCTGCCAAAACACATTGTGCTGTATGAGCACAATTACAAAACACTTTTCATACAAATAAAATTAAATTTAAACAACTGGAACTCCATCAGTTTCTCATGTGTAGGCCAAATTAATGCAATAAAAATAACAATTCTACTTAAATTAATTTATTTATTCAGAGTCACACATATCAAATAACCAAAAATTGTTTTACAGAGCTAGGAAAAATAGTATCAAAATTCATCTCGAGGTACAAAAGGTCCAAAATATTAAGGGGATTAAGGAAAAGAAATTGTAGGGAAGGTGACCTCACCATACCAGGTCTTAAGCACTTTGTACTAAGTGCACTAAGAAATAGAGTGGTAGATCAGTGGAAAAGTTTATGTATACAAGACGCAGTAGTCAATGACTATAGCACTCTAGTGTTTGTTAAACATAGGAACGACAGATTCTGGGATAAGAACTCAATATTTAACAAAAACTGGAATAGTGTGGCAGAAGTTGGCGTAGATCAATGCCTGACACCATATACTAGAATAAAATAAAAATGGGTATACAATATAGGTATAAAAGTTGATAATATAAACAAACCAGAGGAGCAAGGAATAGTTTATTTGTCAGATTTGTGGAGAACAGAGATATTTATGACCAAACAAGAGATAGAGAACATTAGGAAATGTGAAATGGATAATTTTGATTACAATAAATTGAAAAATTTTTGCACAAAGTCAGTGCAAGCAAGATTAGGAGGGAAGCAGAAAATTGAAAAATAATTTTTACAATTAGTTTCTGTGAAAAAAGACTCATTTCTAACATATATGGAGAACTGAGTCAAATTTACAGGAATTCCAGGCCATTTCCCAATTGATAAATAGTCAAAAGATATGAACAGGAATTCAGAGGAAGAAATTAAAGCTATCTCTAGTCAGATGAAAAAATGCTCTAGATATCTATTGATTAGAGAGATGCAAATAAAAAAAAAATCTGAGGTACTACGTCTTACCTACCATATTGGCTAACATGACAAAAGAGAAAAATGATCCATATGGTAGAGGATGTGGGATAGTTGAAACACGAAGTAATTGTTGGTGGAGCCATGAGCTGATCTAAGCATTCTGGAGAGCAATCTGGGACTATGCTCAAAGGGCTATAAAAATATTCACACTCTTTGACCCAGCTGTACTGCTTCTAAGGCTGTATCCCAGAGAGATCATAAAAATGGGAAAAGTATCCACATGTACAAAATATTCATAGCAGTTCTTTTTGTGGTGACCGAGAACTGGAAATTGAGGGGATGCTCATCATTTGGGGACTGGCTGAACAAGCTGTGGTATACGAATGTAATGGAACACTATTATGTTATAAGAAGTGAAGAACAGGCAGATTTCAGAAAAACCTGGAAAGATTTAAATTAACTGATGCTGAGTGAAATGAGGAGAGCCAAGGGAAAAATATACACAGTAACTGTCACAGTGAGTGTGCACTGCTTTTGATAGAATTAGCCTGTTACAGCAATGTGAGCGCCTAAAGCATCCCCAAAGGACTCTTGAGGCAAAATGCCATCCACATCTAGAGAAAGAAGTGTGGAGGTAGAACACAGAATGAAGAGGATTATTTTCTCCTTTGTTACATTTTGTTTTATTTATTTTTTCATGGGTTCTCCCATCCATTTTAATTCTTCTACACAATGTGAATAATGTGATAATGTGTTTAATAGGAATGCATGTGTAGAACCTATGTTAGATTGTATGCTATGTTGGGAAGGGAGGAAGGAAGGAGGAGAAAAAATTTGGAGCTTATGGAAGTGGTTGTTGAAAACTGAAAACAAATAAATTAATAAATTTGGGAAAAATGAGAAATCATAAAGCCTCATGGCATGATGAAATGACTATTATTTTCATCTCACATGTAGATTATATGAATTTGGGGTTGTGGAAGATAAATCCAAAGAGAAGTTAGAAGTTAGAAGTAGACTATATTTAACACCAAATGACAGATTAAAAAATTGGTTTTTATTTGGTAGGTTATAATGTGTAAGACAAGACTGAGTTTGGGCAGCTAGATGGCAAAGTAGATAGCATGTCAAATTTGGAATCAGGAGGACATGAGTTCAAATCCTGCCCTCACGTACTTATAACCCTAGGAAAGTCAGTTAACCTAGTTTTCCACTGCTTCCTAATTTCTAAAATGAGCTAGAGAAGGAAATACAAACCACAATTTGGCCTAAATTGGTGACAGTGGGAAAGGAAAGGAAATGGTATACACTGGAGAGATATTTTGGACACATAAATAGGAACAATGAGTGTTAACTATAAAGAGTCAAATTTATTTGATTTCATAAAGAAGTAAAGGTTCTAAAATTAAAACTCTCCGTAAAGTCGAATTGTTTTTATTGGGAAGTGGTGGAATTATTTTCATAAACATTCTGTAAGCACTGACTGGATGACTACTTGTCAATATTATTAAAGGATCCTTTTTCAGTTATAGCTTGACCCAATGGCTTCTAAGCTTTCTTTTAATCTAATTCTCATTTCAGTGATTCTATATAGGTCGAATTGACACAGTTAGTGGCTTAATGGGTATGTAACTATAAAAGTAAAGGGGAGAGAGAGGGAAATCCCAGGTGATTTGAAGATTTTGAGCATGGTTACCTAGGGGAATAATGGTACCATCAATATAGACCTGAGAAAGAACACAGATCTTATAGTCAGTGATTTTGACTTTGAATTCTGACTTTTATGGTTGTAAGCTGTTATCCTGAGCAAGGCCTTTCACTAGAGACATACCGCTGGATAGAAATAGAATCTGTGATTGCATTGGAATAGGTAACTCTGAGATGAAGGAATTTCTTTACCAATGTAGGATAACACGTTTTTCAGCATCATATAATCTTAGAATAATCTAGGGTACTGAAGAATTAAATGATTTACCCCAGATTCTATAGCTACTTTCTCAGACATAGGCCTTGATTCTTTGAAACTCAGAGGCCAGCTCTATCCAGTATGCTATACAGCCTTGCATATGGATGATGGATAGTAATATTTGCACTATGTTTCTTGCAAGACTATAGTGAAGAAAATGTTTTATAACTTAAAAAGCATTTTACAAATATAAAACTGTTAGTCTTTCTGTCACCTTGCTCAATATGTGGCACTTAGTAGGTGTTAAATAAATGTTTGCTGTACTATAATACCAAATAAACAAGTATTTATTAAAGATCTATTATATGCCTAGCATTGTGCTAAGCACTGAGGATATAAAGATAAAATTAAGTAAACTGGAAATCAGAGCTCTTTTAGTAGGAAAAAATGATTTATGTTTTGAAGTTTATTCATTTTTAAGTCCCAGCATTGCATTCAGGTTTAAATATTTCACTAGCAGGTACAGATGTGGTCATGGTTCTTGTGAGTTACAACAAAGATGAGTAGACACAATTTGAGAATCATTTCAGAAAAAAATGAAAGTTTCTAATAGGGCTAGAGTACTCTAGTCTTATTCTGTGATGTGTTATGGACATAGCTGCTGGTGCTGAACCTGTTTAGAAACTCAAATGACATTTTTAGAAGGTAAATTTCTTACAGTCAAATACTGACTATGAAACACTACTGAAGATAGATGTTATCTTGACATGGAATTGATGATTTATCTATGCCACAATATGTCAGGCTATTCTAACCACCATCCAGTTTTTCAAAATGCTGAGTAGAAGAAACATATATTAAACTTAGATTTCTTTGTGTCATGGCAATAGAGCAAGGAAACCCAGTGCTTCTAAAATAAATATGCTATCTTTCAAACAAAAAAAGAATGAAAGGGACAGCACCCAAACTATGAACTGCATGTCCAGTATGGATGACACATTTGTTCCTGAGACATCCATGCCATTCTTACAAACAGTAACCCACCTTTGTGAGATGTGAGCCACCATAAATATAGGGAAGCACTATCAATATTCAGAGCTAAGAAGAAATTTCATTGTCAAAACATAGATCTATTAAGAGAATTTAACCTTGCTAGCATGATACTCAATTCACTGAAGCTTAAAAAGCATTCTTACATAACCGTTGCCACTGTATGTCACTGTACTAAACACTGGGCATAAGACCTGTTCTGAAGGTAGCTAGGAAATAAAAATGGGCATATATAAAACAAAGCATATCTGCCATTCAGTATTCATAGTCCAACATGTACATCTCTACTTAGAGAAGAAATGTGAATTACTTCACTGAACATCTAAAATCAAGATTAGTCATGGCATTTAACCTGAATTCTGAACTGTAGTGTTTTCATTTAAATTATTGTGGTCATCGTGTATACTAATAGCTTGGTTTTTCTTTTCAGTCTGTAGCATCTCATACAAGATTTCCCAGGTTTTTGTGTTTGCCTTTCCTTATAGTGTAATATTGTCCATTAAATTCATATATCAAAATTTCTTCTTCAGAGCTGGGATGTTCAATGTATTTAACAATGAAGGTAGATCAACCCGGTTCATGATTAACTGGAAAGACATAATAGTTAATATTCCATAAAGCAGTCTTAACTCTACTGACACTGAATTGAGTAGCCTTCAGGGAATCAAAGTACTGGTAAAGAGGCTATATAAGGGTTTGATTAAGAAAACCATTAAAAAATGATTAGAAAACCAAACATGATGAAGAGGCTAATAATCTAATATATAGTGATATAAATTTGAGATGAACGACATACAAATGATTAGAAAAAAACAATTTGGTCCCCTCAATTATAATAAATTATTTTGCTGTTGTCTTAGCAGAAGGAAGAAACAACAAATCTTAATTGCTTTAAAAGGTACTTTTCCCCTTTAGATAATTTTCTGCTTTCATATTTTTCTTTCAAATTAACAGTGTTTGCCAGAAGGAGGTGATCACTTAGAATAATATGAGATATGTACTCATTATCAATATTAAAGGAATATGTAGGAATAGTTACATAATTCTAATATTATACATTACTATAATTCAATATCATGCACACTGATAATATAATACATTATGATTTATAGTGTATTAAAATGTAAAACATATTATAAATATATGACTATTTATGCTTAGGAAATTTCCTGTGAGATGCTAAAATATAATTGACATTATAATCTAAATATGGACAATGCTTATAAATAGAAATCTGAAAACTTCAATTTTGACTTCACCACTCATTGGTAGATCTTACCATTAAGCTGAAAGGATTTTAGAGATTTCCATACTAAAAGTCAAATTTTAAAAATAAAGAAAATAAGAGACCTTCCAATGTAAAGTAATTGGCCATGGTGACCCAGTTAGCTAACAAGATAAAGCCAGAAATAAAATGTAGGTATCCTGATTCTTACCCAAGCCAATAAATACCTTTCTTATTCAATCAAATTGCACTATAAAAATGAAGAATAATTTGAAGAATAACATGCTAGAATTTGCTTAGTTTTTTAAAATATATTCCTGAATTCCTTTGTCTTATCCAACTACCAATTTTCCTTTTTTTTAAAATTACAAGACAACAGTTCTTCAGAAACCATAATAATTTTGTGACATATGTATGTGTATGTATACACCCATACATACCACTTATGCAAAAATTCTTCAAAGCAACACTAATAAAACAATTACAAATTAAAGTAGTTTTCACAATCACATAAAACAATCACAAATTAAAGTGAGGTGAGAACCTCACATTTATTAGATTGGTTGTGGTTTCATCTTTTTCAGTTGTGTTCAACTCTTTATGAAGAGTTTTTGGGACTTTCCAAGTAAAGATACTGAAAAGGTTTATCATTTCCTTTCCCAGCTCATTTTAGAGATAAGGAAATCAAGACAAACAAACATTGCTTAAGATCACACAGTTAGATAAGTGCCTGAGGCTAGATTTTAATTGAGGAAGGTGAATCTTTTTTCCTTTTTTGGTGTACACAGAGCATGTTTAATTACTTATATTGATATTTCCTGTTCATCATCTTTAAATTTTCTTTCTTTTTTCAAAAATTTATTTATTTATTTTTAATTTTCAACTTTCATTTCCACAAGATTTTGAGTTCCAAATTTTATCCCCATATCTTCCCTCCCCCCAACTCAAGAAAATATATATGCTGATTACCCCTTCCCCCTATCTGCCCTCTCTTCTATCACACCCCTCTCTTCCCTTATCCCTATCTCCTCTATTTTTTGGAGGGCAAGATAGATTTCTATACCTCATTGACCATATTTATTATTTCTCAAGTTGCATGTAAAAACAATTTTTAGCATTCATTGTTAAAACTTTGAGTTCCAACTTCTCTCCCTTCCTCCCTCTCTGCCCATCCCCACTGAGAATGCAAGCAATTCAATATATGTTACACCTGTGTAGTTAATGCAAAATACTTCCATAAAAGTCATGTTGTGAAAGACTAACTATATTTCCCTCCATCCCATCCTGCCCAGATTTATTCTATTCTCTTTTGACCTTGTCCTGAGGAAGGTGAATCTTTCTAACCCTAGGCTATGCACTCTATCTCCTGCACTAGATAAGTAAAAATGTCAAAGGAAGGAAAATTTTAAGTACTTTCAATAAAGTACAGTGATCCACTGTTATTATACCTATGAAAGGATAAACCTGTTCTAGAGAAATATTTGGAATTATATGCAGTAAGCTATTAAACCGTTCATGCACCTTTATTCTACCAGATGACTTCTAGACCTATTCCTATGGCTAAAAATAGATAAAAGAAACAGGAATAGGTCCTATATTTATTAAATAATTGCTTTTTTTGTGGTAACAAAATCCGAGAAACTAAAGGGATGCCCACATAAGTTGTGGACTATGAATGCAATAGAATACAATCAAGGAAATGGATTACTTCAAAGAGATATGGAAAGTCGTACAGGAATTGACACACAGAGAATAAAGTAGAACCAGCAGAATAATTTACAACAAAATATCACTATTAAAAAGGGATACCTTTGGAGGCTTTAATAAATTGATAAAGAATAAAATGAACAGAGTCAGAAGAATAATTAAAAAGTAAAAACAAGATAATAACAACTTTGAAAGCTATAAGAACTATGATCAATACAATAACCATTCATGATTTAAGGTACTGCTGATGACATATATTATCCACCTTCTGAAAGAGGAGTGATAATGTGTAGAATGAGACATATAATTTTATATTACCAATGAGGGAACTTTTCTTGACTGTGTATATTTGTTAAGATTAATTTTACTTTTCTTTCCTTTTTTCCAATGGGGTGGGAGGTGGGAAGAAGATAAAACTCATTTTTGTTTATTAAGAAAAAAATTAAAGCAGAGAGAAGTGCTTTAGGCAAGGCTTGTAGTAACACCTTTAAAATGCTATGAAGACATTATTAGTTGATTTTTTTCCCCTTTTTATTGGTGTCATATATTTGGAGGCATCTGTAAATATTTGTGATACATAAACAAAACCCATCAACAAATAATTTTAAAAGGGGTGTGGGAAAATGCCATAGGGTACAACCAATAAATATGCCAATATGACTAAAATGTAGTAAGTATGGGGAAGTAATTTGCTATTGGCCTGGAAAGACTGGCTACAATTAGATTGTCAAGGATTTTTAATGCCAGAGAAAGAAAAGGAAGCCACGGAGTTATGTTAGCAGGGAAATGACATGGTCTGACGTATGCTTTACAAGTATCAGTTGGGTAGAGCCAAGAGGGTGGTTAGTAGACTATTGGAACTGCTCCAGTGAGAGTTGATGAGGTCCTGAGCCAGAATGACTGTAGTACGAGTTTAGCAATGGGAGGAGAGGGTAAGTGAGACATGTTATGGATGTAAAATGAACGCAAGTTTAAGTTTTATGAATATAAGTATGACAGAATGAAATGGAAGAATTGAGAATGTATGGGTTTTCAAATCTGCATGACCGTAAGATTCATGATTTTCTTAATGAAAATTGTATGTTATGAAGAATGAAAAGTTTTTTCAATTGAGAACTAAGACATTAATAGTCATATAAAAATGTTGTAATTTACTAATAATTAGAGAAGTGCAAATTAAACTACCTCTGATGTTTTATCCTATACTAAATTGTCAAAGTTGGCAGCAAAGGAAAATAAGAAATGGAGAAGCTCCAGGATAACAGGCATATTAATGATTGTTTGCTGGACCTTTGTAATGATCAACCTGTGATTTGATACAGATATTCTGGAAAGCAATTAGGACTATGCCAACAAACTTACTAAATACCCACTGACTGGTTTCAAAAATTGACCCATTTCCCAGGGGGACCAAAGAAGTAAGGTGATCTTTATGTATGGGTTAATTACAGCAGCTCTTTTTTGTATGTATGTACATATGTATGTATGTGGTATTTCATTCATTTCAGATTCTTCATGACCCCTTTGGGACTTTTCTTATCCAGGAGTAGCTGGTCATTTCCTTCTCCAGATCATTTTACCAATGAGGAAACAGAGACAGAAAGGATTAAGTGACTTGCCCAGGGTCACACAGATAGTAAGACCAGATTTGAACTCAGAAAGAGGATTATTCTTGACTCTGGACCAAGCACTGTGCCACTGATCTCTCTCTCTCTCTCTCTCTCTCTCTCTCTCTCTCTCTCTCTCTCTCTCTCTCTCTCTCTCTCTCTCTCTCTCTCTCTCTCTCTCTCTCTCTCTCTCTCTCTCTCTCTCTCTCTCTCTCACCAATAGCATAATCATTTTGCTTAACTATATATATATATATATATGTATATGAAACAAGCATTTTTTTGCAATAATAGATGAGTGGAAGAGAGAGAACATAAATTTTCATTAATTAAAATACTTTTAAAAATGAAGAAGTTTGATCTTATCAGTTTTACTGGCAAAGAACTAAATGTGGGATATCATAATAAACTAAAATGATTTCCTCTTTTTTAAAGGAAATTTGGTGGTAGGGGAGAAGGAAAATAATGTGTTCCATTTTGTATACATGGAATTTGATCTGTTATTCTTTTGAAGATGACCAATAGGCAGTTGATGATAAAGGAATGGAGCACAAAATGGTGATTAGATTTAAATAAAAAGTTGTAACTCATCTATCTAGAGGAGTATTATAAACCTATAAAACTCATGAGATCATTGAGAGAAATTATAGGGAAGGAGACATGAGGGCTCAGGACAGACCTCTTGGGTACATCACTATATTAGCAATGTGACGTGGGTGATGAAAAGCCAAAGAGAAAATACTATGAGAATTCAGAGGTGGGAGTGTGTCAAAAAGGTTGATTTTGGTCCAATGTCACATTTACAAGAAAACTCAGAGATCGTATTACACACATATTTGAAAGATATATGATTTCATTACAGTGTCTGGAAAATCCTTCCACCATATAAATTCATCAAACCATCTGTGACATTAGAAAAATCCTAGATATTTACCCCAATCTTCTAGATGTTCAATGACTTGAATAGTGTCACAAAACTAGAAAGCATTAAGAGACTGAATCTGAACCCAGGACAACTCCTGAAATCAAATACAAAACTCATGATCTAAAGCTTATTGTGGGTATATTGCAGGGGAAAAAAGGTTTGAAAAACCTAGATTGAAGATGCTTTATGAAGGACATGGAGGAAAACTACATAAGGTGAGAAAGTTTGGTTGTTACATCCAATCTACAAGGGAGAGGAAGACTCCCTATTCATTCCCATTTCACAGATGCCCAAGGGTGTTAATTATATACTTTCAGTAGGACAGTTTCATGTCATATTTTTTTTTCTCTTCCTTTCTCTTCTTTTTATTAGATTGCAACACCACTGCAATATTCACATCACATACAGTGGTCATGAATATTCCAGAGCAATTCTGAATCATGAAATACAACAGACTTTCCACATGGAAGACAAAATCAAAACATTTATTCAGACACCAGAAATCCCAGTCCATCAAATGAACAAAGATTTACCCAGTAACAATGCAGAGGAAAACACTAGCCCCAAGCCTTCCCACTGCTTGGCTTCCCACAAACCAGCTCCATTAAGCAAATTGCAAACAAGTTCTTTCACTCATGCTAGCCAGCAGCCTGAGTCTTTCAGTTCTGCCTGCTCTGACTCCACCTCTTCTTGTTCCACCCTTTTAGCAAACTCCTCCCATCACAGACTCCATGTGACTCAGGCAGATCATATGAGTCTATTAATGAATGGGAAAGATCTCCCCATTTAAATTACCATTACAGAAATTCACTTTTATATTTCATCTAGATTACATACGAATAAGACACAATTTTTGAAGGAATAAGTTCAGAGGAGGTTATAGTGGAAAATTTAATTGATATGTGTATATTATATATATATATAATAAAATTGACTTGCTACTTTAACTTTTGTACATAATTTAGTTCAAACATATCTTTCTTTGTCTCTGCCTCGCTCTTTCCTTCTCTATAGTGAGAGAGGGAAGAAAGAAGGGAAAGAGGAATGGACAGCAGGAAAGAAGGATAAACATAAAGTGGAAAGACTCAAAGAATGAAAATAAAGATGGAGAAATATCTAGCTATTTCTTTGAATTCCTATCAACATTTTGCCCTCCATTCCAGTAGCAATATTACAATGATGGAACACTACTGTGTAGTGCTAGGATAGACATACTCAAATATCCATTTCTCTTCTTCATTTCTAATTCCATTATAGACAGAAAAAAAGTGATTTCTATTGTAGCAACAGAAGTGATTTACACTAAATTGATGCACAAAAGGTTGAGAAGAGAGGAAGAACCTTTCAATCAACTTTGTTTCAATTATATTTTTTGCTCAAAGTGACATCTATTTTGAGGGTTGAAGAAAAAGATTTTTCTTTTAGCAAAGAGCCGATAAAATCACATTGTAAGTGAACAATGAACAAAATATGGATTTTTTTCCTCTTAAGTACCCATAGTTATTACTAGCTATACTGTAAAGTTACATGGACACTTTCTTTAAACATCTCTGTGGATCTTTTAAAAGATATTCTTTTGATTGAAGCCATACCATTTTTTCATTTTAGTTCATTTAAATCTCCTTTTTATTTTCTTTTGAAAGGCAAGGAGAAATACAGTGCTTCATGGGAAACTCTCAATTCAGTTTTGGTAGTAAACAGCTTTATATATTTTAACTTTCATCATCCTCTGACATTCATCATTCTCTAATTTATACTTCTTCATGAAGTATATTTAAGTATTTTGCTTTTGATCAGTGTTTTCAGTCATGTTAAACTCTTTGTGACTCCTTTAGGGTTTTCCTGGAAAGATAATGGTGTGGCTGGCCATTTCCTTCTCCAGCTCATTTTGCAAATGAAGAAATGGAGGCAAATGGTGTTAAGTGAATTGCCCAGGGTCATACAGCTAGTAAGCGTCTTAAGCTGAATTTGAATTCAGGTCTTTCTGACTCCAGGGCCAATGCTCTATCTGTTGTATCACCCAGATACTGCCCCCCCCCCACCCCTCAAAATAAAGAGGTACTTTTAACAGGGTGGTCATAATGAAACCTGAAAAATTGAGTGCATTTTTCTTATCTCATGGGGTTTGCCTTGAAAATATTAATTTAATACTATCATACTTGAGAGACAAAATGATATAGAGGATGAAGTGGAAGTCTTCATTAAAGTCAGGATGAACTGGGTCCAAGCCTAGATTCACGCTTTATGAACTAGCACACAATAACTATATGACCATGAGCAGGTCAATTAACCTACCAGTATCTTGATGATTTTTTAAGACTATTAACTGATTTTTTTGCAAAGGAGAAAGAGTTTCTAACTCAACTAAATCTCAGTATTCACTATAATCTATTTTAATTGTCAGATATTTAAGTCAATAATGTCTCTTTAAGTTAAATTATAGTATCATAAAAGAGGTAAACTCACAGATTACAATTCATCTAGGCCCAAAGAAAATATACCAATCTGCTACCAGATGGCTAGTGTTGTGTTTTCCATGAAATAAGCTAATGATGCATATATACATATATATATATACATATTAATAAAAGTTAATGATGCATATATTATATATATATTCTACATATATGTTCTTTTCTATTGAAAAAAGTGATAGAGGGAAACTGACTGAGAGCAACTATGAAAATGATGAGTGAATTAAAAGCTCAAGTCCTTATCACATCTCCATTGGACAACTTCCATAGCCTTCTAATTTTTCTCCCTGTGTCAAGTCTCTCCGCTCTGACATTTATCCTCCACATAAGTGGCTAAGTGATATTTCTAAAGCACAATTCTGACCATGTCACTTCCTTACTAATTGGCTCCCTATTGCCTTTTGGATCAAATACAAAGTTTTTTGTTTGACATTTAAAGCCCTTGAAAATCTTGTTTCAACCTACCTCCCCAGGCTTATTCTGATCTAGCCAAATTAGCCTTGCTATTGGTGATGCATAACATTACATCTCCTGTATCTATGTGTTTGCATGCTATAACCTCCATGCGTAGGATGTATTTCCTTCTCACCTTGGCTCATTAGAATCTTTAATTTCCTTCAAAGTTTTGCTCATATATCACCTCCTATATGAAGAATCTTTTAGTCTATCCAGTGGCCCTGTCTTTTCTCCCAAATTACTTTTTTCTAGAAAATTTATTAGGTTTCTGTTTTCTACATACGGATATTTCTTATCGGTTGATGTCGTTATTTTCTATAAAGTTGAGGGAAACACTGAATTTCTGAGTACATAACCAGGGGAAACAGAGAGTTAGGTGAGACTCTGGTAACAACATTTACTTTAGCCCTTTCCTGATTCACTTCATCTACACATCAGCAAATTTCTTATTCTTTTTTTCATAATGTACCATATTTTTGATTAATTAACACTGGAGTCATGGTCAATATCACTGTAACTCATGCCTGAAGGAAGTTTATCTAACATATTTTTTTCCCTCCACAAAACATGTCACAATTTTCTTAGACTTAGGAACACTAAACAGAATTCAATCACTATGCTCAAGGGCCACAAAATCACCAAGAAGAAAAAAACAGTCAAAAAGAATGTCATAAAATAGATCACAGAAATGACCCATGTTTACTGTATGAGAGCTGAAATCAGAAGGCAGAGAAAAAATTTGTGTGACCTCATCTGGGAACCTGTGCATTGGAAGACATTTTTTTACAAATCCATGCATATTTATGAATGAATGTGCAAGCATTGCTAGTTTTAATTTTGGAGTTACAAATAAATTTTAGTGAGTGAGCTATTTCACAAATATGGATTTTTTGAATAATGAGTATCCACTGTATTTATGTAATATCTAAATAGATGAGAACACAGACTGTCTTATTTTTCCTCCTTCTCCCTGAACTTAGAACAAATTTTTAAGCACAAAATAAATACTTAATGATAAAAAAATGGATCAATTGAAAAATACGGGGATAGGAATAGGGAGGGAATTTCTCTTGAAAGTGACATATTTTGGTATAAAGTGTCACTAGGACATAAAGTTTTTTTATATTTTTTATGTTTATTTATATGCTTTTCTTTGTATAATCTCTTCCATAAAATAGGAATAGAATTTTAATGGTATTAAAACAAAGCAAAAACATCATGTAAATTCAATTTCATGAATATAAAAACTAAATATTCTGAGAACAGGGAATATTTCAATTTTTTTCACTCTGTATCCCTAATGTCTACCACAATTCCTGGGACACTGGTTTTTGATATTAGCTATTCTTCTGACTTTTTGTACTTCAACATCAAAGCTCAGCTCCTATCTCAGCATGGCATTTTTTTTTTTTCAAAATTCCTTCTTAGCCTGGAATATCCAGTTATCCCTATAACTTTCTTATAGTGTATCATAACTTTCCCATGGATACAATTTCTTAGACTGGTGAATTCCTCTGACAGGCTCTATTTGGGCAAGAGTATAAATTGTTCAATCTTTATTTCCCTCCTGAATGTGAGTCTGGCTTTTTGAATTTTTTTCCTGGATGTGCTTCTTTCTGTGCCATGTTTACCTTAGCTTCTACCATTTTCCATTTTCAATCCCCTTTGTTATCTTTCTTCCCGTTAGAATACAAGGGCAGATTCTCATGAGTAGGTACTATCTTATATCCAGTGCTTAGTACAATGCCTGACACACAGGAACAATAAATGTGTATTGCCTGACTCTTTACCTTATGGAACTGAATTGACCTTTAATAGAAGCCTTAAAGTCTAAATCTTCTGAACCTGAATACAGGTTTTTGTAGTTCAGAAAATTTCAGTAAATGATCACATGGAGGTCATTTAATTACCTTATCCATCTAATTTTATAGATGATGGTACTGGGTCCCAGAAAAAGTAAGTGATGCCTAAACTCACACAAGTAGTTAAAGGTAGGGTTGAAAATAGCATTCTGCTTTTAAGATTCCCTAGTGCTGTACCGAGACTCCTAAAGCTCAGCTTTTGTTGATTAGATGATCCAGCTGTGTCAGACTCTTTATGACTGGGGTTTTCTTGGTAAAGATGAGAAGTGGCTTGCCATTTCCTTCTTCAGTTCCTTTTAAAAATGAGGAAACTGAAGCAAACAGGGCTAAAGGACTTGCTCAGTGTCACAGATAGTAAGTGCCGAGACTAGATTCTAACTCAAGATAAGTCTTCCTGATTTCAGGCCTGGTATTCTACCTACTCTACAATATTGCTGCCTAGCAATTGCCTAGAAATACTGCTACTAAATTTTCCCTAAGCCCTGTTCTCTTTTAATTATCTGTACCTACAATTATCCAAATGCTTCTGGAGAATTTTTCCTCAGACATTAATACGTAAAATTATTTTTGGGGGGTTAAAAAAGGCAGAAAAATGATTTGAATGGCTGAGTGCAGTTGGATTTTGTTTACTTAACAAAAAACATCCTTAGATAATTATCTCTGATCTCCCATATTTTATTTTTTTTTAAATAAAACAAGCATATTTCAAAAACATCTACTGTAATTACAAGGATGCAGTGGAAGTTATTCAACTTATGGCCGAGAGATAATAATAAAATCTTCAAAGACCAATACCTGCAAGACAAAGCCTTTGTGGAGCATTGACTGAAATAGCATTATGGATGAATAGAACCATAGGAAGGAAAATCAAACAGGAAAGATGAAATGTAATGAGTATGAGTGATGATAGATCTTCTTCCTGCTTCATTATAAAAAAAGAAAGTATTGATTTTATTCAAGTCAAAGATGGGGACACATCTGTAATGTTTTCCATTTGACTGTTCTGGAGTTATTTAACACTTAAATTCTGTGCCAGGGAGAGTATTGTCCATAGTAACTAGGATAGGGAAAGCAGCCTGCTTGTTGGAAGATAACAGAAGTAAAAATAATATTTTTTCTTATTATGAATAGACTGAAAAATGAACAATCTTATCAGCTTAGAATTTCATTTCACATCAAATGCAAAACAAAGTCAATGGTTTACTGATATGCAATATATTTTATGTACATATGGAAGACTAAGAACTCAGTTTTTTTTCAAAATCTTACTTCGTTGACATAAATTCCTTCCCCTCAAAAAAATATTTCTTCATAGGTTATCAGGGAGAATTTGAAGAAACAAGATTCTAGGAGAATTTTGCTCCACATTTAAGCCTTCACTGAAGCCTCAATAGGATTCTTCTCAGTTGTTATCATGACTATTGCTGTTAGTTTTTTCATTATTAATAATATTGCTGTTACACATGCAACTTCACTTAGTAGTGAAGTCCTAATGTGGAACTTTCTCTTCCACTGAATATCAGACTTTTCTCTGTCCTTGTAAGTCTCAGAGAAGTGTCTTACCCAGGGATATGAACATTGTCAGTCCACTTGGCCAGGTCTCCATCCAGTACAACACGTTTCCTCTTTTTTTCTTGTTATTATTATTATTATTAAAATTAGTAGAAGTTGAAGTCAAAACAATAACTTCATAAGCAAAATTTTCTATAAATGAATAACTCTAATCTTAGACACTTGTTTGTAAAAGTCAGAATGATTTATTTATTCTGAGCTTACTTTTTAAATTTAAAATAGATAGAAGTTTATACTTCTGTGATCTGATTTCCATTTCTCATGCAAATGTACTGTTTACTTTGTGAATGCATATGCTTTTCATGGGGACATTTTAAGGGCAAATCAGTAAGACAGCAGTGGATGATGAATCATCAAGGGTTTTATACAATCTAAAGAGCTAAGAAGCTAGGAATCGTTCTGTCACATGCCTCCTGCCTTCTAAGTAGCTGTTTAATTTAATACTTGATAATAACAAATTCTGTGCGCCTCATATTAGCTGTGTTTTTTTCTCTTCATCTAATTATTTTAGAAAGCTGCAGTTGATAATAAGATGAGCTTAGATATCAGTCTTAAATATATAAAAGGCAAAAAATAAACTAGACTTTCTCAATTCTATTGTATTATAAAAAGCAGTATTGTTTTCATTCCATTTATTTCTCTTTGTTATAGAATTTTAATAACGAAATTAATCATTGAATCCATTAACAATTTCCTGTGTGAAAAATAGACCTTCTAGTAAAGATTAAAAGTATTTCAATTAAGTTTGATTAGTATTTATTAAGTACCTACCAAGTATCTAGCACATTCCTGTTTGCTAGCTAAAGACAAAGTAAGGATTAGCCCCTGCCTTCATGGAGCTTACATTCTACTAGTGGATATGGGAGGATAGATAAGTTTTATAAATGAATAAAGTAAGACTTGAGGAAGGAGAGGCAGGAGGTTAATCAACCAATAAATATTTATTAAACATCTACTGTGTGTCAGGCAATGTGCTAAATTCTAGGTTTACAAAAACAGGCAAAAGGTAATCCCTGTCCTCAAGAAACAGGGAAGATGGCACAAAAATAATCTCTACAAATGTGTATTATACTGGAGAAACAAGAAATAATTTAAAAAGTAAATTAAGGTGGATTGAGAAAGGTTCCTGTAGGAAAATGATATTTTAATTAGGTCTTAAAAAAGCTAGGCAATCTTGAGAACACTGACCAAGAACAACATCTAGCCCTTCAAAACTCTCCTACTTTAGTCACTTTCAGTTTTCTTCTTATCTTGTCACTTTCTTTGCATCAGGTTAGAGGTCATACTGAATTGGCATCTTTATGGAACTTTTAAAATTTCCTCTGAATTGTTGTTGGGCAAGAAGAAAAGTTTTTCTGAATGGTGGTTAATAGTATTAGATGAGAATAACTTCTGTAATTTTCATAGGTGGTAAAATTATGCAAAACAAAACCAAAAAGCCCTAGACTAACACAGACCCCTTAAAACAAAGCTAGACAAGTCAATAGGTAGAGATCATGAAGGAGAGAATTCCAACCACGGGGGTCAACATGAGGAAATTCCTTGGGTAATGCAGTGTCTTGTTTGCAGAACTACAAAGATGTTAGTATCAATGAATTAAATAGCATATGGCATGAAACAAGATATAGAGAGAGCAGAGCCCAGCCTGGCCTTGGCCAAGTGGCAGGCTCTGGGAGGAGGACATGAGCAGGCCTGGGGGTAGAAGCCCCAGTTGAGGAATCCCTAGTCATAGTAGCAGCACTTGGCAGATCCTTCAACCTACAGGTGCCAAAGGTCAGTGAGAGGGCTTTTTTCAGCTGGCTGAGAAGGGAGAAGGACCTTTTCCATTGGCAGTCAGTAGCAGGTTCTACAGTAGTCCCTACAGCAGCCAGCATCCATTATTGGATTGTAAAACCCCCAGGGGCACTGAGAACCTGATTCTTATCTCAGCCCTGTGTAGAGGCCCTGCCCCCACCTGACACTCCTGAGGGATTTGAATGCTAATCTTTATCTCACACAGAATGGCAGCCCTATCCCCACAGCTTATCTGAATCTCAGGCCCCAGTGTTGGCTTGGTGGAACTAGAGGTGAGGTGGTTGTGAAGACAAAACTCTCTTACTCAGATTCTAGGCACAGAAATTTCTGCTTGCTCCCAGAACAGTGTAGACACTTGATTATACCACCTTGAAGGAACTGAGATCTTACAGTCTCTCAGAGTATACCCTACTCTTGACAAAAATCAAATGATTGGTTGGGAAAATGCCCCCAAAAGGGGGGAAAAATGACTATAGAAGGCTACTTTCTTGTTTTACAGATATCTTCTCCCATCCTTTCAGGATGAGAAAGAACAATGTTTACCATCAGGGAAAGACATGAAAGTCAAGGCTTCTGTATCCCAAACATCCAAAATAAATATTCAGTTGGCTCAGGCCATGGAAGAGCTCAAAAAGGATTTTGAAAATCAAGTTAGAGAGGTGGAGGAAAAACTGGTAAGAGAAATGAGACAGATGCAAGAAAAGCATGAAAAGCAGGTCAACACCTTGCTAAAGGAGACCCAAAAAATGCTGAAGAAAATAACACCTTGAAAAATAGGCTCACTCAATTGGCAAAAGAGGTTCAGAAAGCCAATGAGGAGAAGAATGCTTTCAAAAGCAGAATTAGCCAAATGGAAAAGGAGGTCCAAAAACTCACTGAAGAAAATAGTTCTTTAAAAATTAGAATGGAACAGATGGAGGCTAATGACTTTATGAGAAACCAAGAAATCACAAAATAAAACCAAAAGAATGAAAAAAATGGAAGATAATGTGAAATATCTCATTGGAAAAACAGTATCTCATTGGAAAATAGATCCAGGAGAGACAATTTAAAAATTATGGGACTACCTGAAAGCCATGATCAAAAAAAGAGCCTAGACATCATCTTTCATGAAATTATCAAGGAAAACTGCCCTGACATTCTAGAACCAGGGAGCAAAATAAATATTGAAAGAATCCACCAATCACCTCCTGAAAGAGACCCAAAAAAATGAAACTCCTAGGAACACTGTAGCCAAATTCTAGAGTTCCCAGGTCAAGGAGAAAATATTGTAAGCAGCTAGAAAGAAACAATTTGAGTATCGTGGAAATACCATCAGGATAACACAAGATCTAGAAGCTTCTACATTGAGGGATCAAAGGGCATGGAATATGATATTCCAGAAGTCAAAGAAACTAGGACTAAAGCCAAGAATCACCTACCCAGAAAAACTGAGTATAATACTTCAGGGGAAAAAATGGTCTTTCAATGACACAGAGGACTTTCAAGCATTCTTGATGAAAAGACCAGAACTGAAAAGAAAATTTGACTTTCAAACACAAGAATCAAGAGAAGCATGAAAGGAGTCTGTGAATTTAAAACTCACAAAGTAGTATATCAAATAACTGAAAACTACAGGAAGATTAAATGACTGTCAGTTTCATAATGGACCAAAAAAAAAAGTAAATTTCATGAGTTTTACCTCGTAAAGGAAAGATAAATTGCTTACCACCAGGAGACTTTGATCAAACCACTCCTTCAAGGAGTAAAGAGTTCAGTAGGAGAAAAGTTAAGAAGATTCCATCAGAAGCAGTCAGCTAACAGAGGCTTTAGGCTACCTGAAGGCTGCTGATTTGAAGAGGAGCATTGCTTTGTGGATTGTCTGAGGAAAGGGATGGAATCCTGCTGAGTGGAAAAGAGCTGAATTCTGCTGAAATTTCAGCTATTGCCCTTCGATACCATCTACAATTTGAGATAGGTGACATCTTTCCAAGGTTCCTGCTAGCTCTCTAGTGCTTCCTCTTGTTTGAGAGGCAAAAAGAGAGGGGAATTGTTAGGCTCTGCAACTGCTTTGTTGCAAGCATAAATTTGAAGATGACTGGATCAAGTAGAACTCTGTTAAGTGAATAGTTCATTGGGTTTGTTTGCCCAGAGTCAAGCTAAGGAGTTTGGCTGTGAGTTCTACTTTGGTATAAAATAGAACTGGTATAAAGATGCTAAAAGTTGATTAGATAACAGAAAAAAATTCTAATGAGTAAAACGCTTGTCTTCTTTGCCTAGAATGCCAGTCAGATGAACTTTGCAGTAATAGTGTGATACTTTCTCAAGGACTTTTTAAACATGATTGAGAGTTAAAAGATCTTGTCACAGCTTCATTAGTTCAAGAGTCGAAAATGAACAGTAGAAGACTGGTTGGTGGCAGAGCAGCTATCAGAACATTGATCTTGTTGCTGGAAGGCGTTGGGGGGCAGGGGAGGAGAATATTTTTCGTGAAGGGACCAAAGACATCAAGACCTGAAGTCAAGAGTTTTGAGATGCCCAAGCACATGGGGTTTTCCTCACTCATATACCTCTCTCCTAGGTTTCTGCAAGTGTATATTCACTTGCCCCCCTCCATGGGCACTGTGTGCTGGGGAAAGTGTGATCTAGGATTATGTGTGGACTCTAGTATTTTGTTATTATTTTATTTACTTTATCCTGAGCAACTAAGATATTGTTACTTTTGCCTTATAATTTATTAAATATTTTATATTTAATAAAAAAAGAAAACAGGAAAGAAACATGAAGTGAAAAAGTACATTTCAATTTGCATTTAGAGTCCATCAGTTCTCTCTCTGGAGGTGGAAAGCATTTTTCACTAGGAGTCTTTTAGAATTATCTTCGATCATTGTATTGATCAGAATAACTAAGTATTTCAACACTGGTCATCATTTAACCCAGTTGATACGTTATTATAATATTAATGTTATTGTGTACAACATCCTCCTCACTTTACTTTCCATCATTTTATATGAGGCTTCCCAGAGTTTTTTGAAGCCACCCTTCTTATCATTTCTTATAATACAAAAATATGCTATCATAATCATATACTATAATTTGGTCAGCAATAGAATGCCCTTTTTACAGAGGTAGGCAAAGAATACTGACCCCTGAACTTGGGGGTAGGGTGATCAAAGTTTCAGTAATGAATCAGACACTTAATAGTCTAATGACACTGGACAATTCTCTTGACCTCATTATTCCTCCAGGAACATCATCTATAAAGTGAAAATAATTGACTCAACGGTCCTTCAAGTCCTCAAAGCTATAAATCTATGATGCTATAGGAAGGAAAAAAGGGACAGAGAGTAGTAGCATAGGGTGTCTCCTCTGACTCCTCTCCCCTGAATTAGAAGGAAAAAAACCCAAAATATTCCACTTTAGCTGAAGAGGAATATTACTCTCTCATTGTTCTATTTCCTTAAAAAAATGTTGAAATTCATTTTTGAAAAGTAATCTCCCCCCTTTAGCCTACTGTTGCTTATATAGAACTTTCAGTTATAAAGCTTAACTTGCTCCAGGACAGATTCTGACAAGCAGTATCTTAGCAAAATGAAATTGTACACAACAATGAATCAGTAAACTAAGTAAACTGCTCAAATCAAAAAGTTTACAGTCAACTGGATCTTAGCAGAGTAAAATTTTCACAACTGTTATAACATATGGGGAAATAGTTTAATTTGGGATTGTGGAGTACAAAATGGCATCATAAGCCACAACATAGAAGCAGAAAAAAAGAGTAAAATATTAGAAAAGATGAGCAACAAGAATCTTAAATTCCTAACAGTTATAGGAGATCTCAATAATATCCTTGTCAAGTCAAAGTTTTTTTTGGAGAGAACATCTTGAATTGTGCAGAAACTTTGCCGAGTGAAGCTAGAGAAGTCATTTTTAAATGAAAATCAGTCTTTTTTTCTAATTTGCCCTTGGAATAACTTCAGCATTTAGATCTTTTTCATAAGGTATGAACCAATGGTTCATTTTTTGCCTGTTATATAGTCCAAAATAACAAATAGAGATCCTGGTGACAGGGTTCAGACTAAGGACAGTATATGTCAGAATAAAAGAAAAGCCTTTTGTTCGGTTTGTCTTTATGCAATTAAAGTTTTCAGCAGAATTCCTTGCCAGCAACCAGAATGAATGTGTATAATAAGATAGGGAGCCAATAAGTTCAAAGTGGGGTGATTGCAGAGTACATGGTGAAAACAGGGTAAAGTGGAAGTGAATCACGTGAGAGATCCCAACACATCACAGCAGGGAAATCTAAGGAGGAAAAAAAAATCAGGTGCATGGACAGAGCAGAGAAGAACAGATAATTCTTCATGCAAATTATGGTTTCTGGTAAGCCATGAAGAAAGAGAAAGTAACAGTTGGTTTTATCCACTAGAAATTTATGGTACATATCACCATTGGGATCTTCCTTGTTTTTCTACATCATCATACTTTATCTTTATTGACTCATAAGGATCTTACATTATAATGGGATAGAATCAAGGGTGAACTCACTAATATCCCATGGCTTTATTTTTTTCATGTATAGTTTGCTCAAAGGACATGTAATCAAGTATTTTGAGAGGAGATATCCTTGAGAGCAGCATCAGTCAGCAACATGATATAGCACAGACAATCACAGCATTATAAAAATGAATGGTACTTAAGCAACTATCTAGTTCAACCCATACCTGCAAAGGAATCCACACTCTTCTGTGCCTGATGACTGGCTATCAAGCTATTCTCTAAAATCTCCCAAAATGATAATTCTACTTATTGCCTCCTAAGAATGTCAGTTCCATTTCTGGACAGTTTTAATTTATGGGATATTTTTTGACATAACCTTTACAAATTTTGTCCAGTTCTCATGGTTCTTCGCTCTAGAACATAATCTCCCATTTGCATGATGAATCTTAAAGTACTTAAAGACAGTTAACATGGCATACTTGAATCTTTGTTTCTTCTCAGTAAATATTTCTGGTTCCTTCAACCAATCTTCAGATGGGATGGATGCAAGGCAAGGCAATCATGAAACAAAAAGACAACCTCTGATCTGCAGAATAGTGGGATTCCAAAGTGTAAATGCTCACAACAAACATTTATTAATTATCTCTCAAGAACCAATATGAGCTGGCTCAATGATGCCCCTGTTCTTTACCCTTCTGTTTGATTTCCTCTGGATACCCTTCAGGTTATAACTGTCGTTCTGACCTTTGGTGGCCAGAACAGAACATTGATATACAGATATAGTCTAAATATGGCTGATCACAAAGATATCTTGACTACAATTTTTTTAAAGTTATTTATCAAGGCAACCCAAGATTAGATACTTTTTCATGGTTTTCACATGATGTGGAGTCATATTAGGCTTATTATCTATTTCTAGCCAACGAATCTAACTATCCAAATTGGTAGCAAAACAGAAATCAGAGAAAGTATACACATGTGGATATATATCAGATAATGCACAAATGGGAATAAACTCTCTCGCTGGTAATGAGATTAACTCATGTCACAGAAGTGGGGGAGAGGGAAAAGGAGAGGGGGAGAGAGAGACAAAGAGAGAGACAGAGAGAGAGAGAGAGAGAGAGAGAGAGAGAGAGAGAGAGAGAGAGAGAGAGAGAGAGAGAGAGACAGAGACAGAGACAGAGACAGAGACAGAGACAGAGAGACAGAGAGAGACAGAGACAGAGAGAGAGAGAGAGACACACACACACACACAATCCTTGATATATCCAAGGGAAAATTTCTCAAAATCTCTATCTCTAGTAATCTGGGGATATGAGAATGTGAACATGGTTGACATACTGGCTCCTCTACATGTTGGCTTCTATTCAAAAAAGTCTTTCTCTCCCTTCAAGGACCCAAAGATAGATTAGAATTGCATGTATCCTCTCTTGAATTAGAAAGCTGTCAGACCAGGAACTTACTGTCTATTAAACCCACTAAAGCTGTTTTTATTTAAGATAAATTGTTTAAATATGTTTTTTCAATCATATGAATGACATATATTCACCTTTACATTCCAGATATGTCTTAAAATTTATTCTCATTGAATATGAACTCATCCCATTCTGAGAAATAGTTTGGAAATGTATCAGAAAAATGAGGACAAACACTTTAGCATGCCCATTAACACCATCAGGGCATATTCTCTGACTCAGTCAAAGACAGCAGGAAAAAGGCTCCATATTTCCTGAAATCCAATGTAATACCTTTGTGACAACTAGAAATGAAGTGGACGACCAACAGTTTGGGAATGACTGAGCAGGTTATTATATGATATAGTCAGGCATTATTGTGCAACAAGAAATTAGTAATGCAGGTGCTTCAGAGAAACAATATCATTTTTAGGAAGAGATAAAGAGTGGTTATCAGAACCAGAAGCGAGATTAAGCATAATATCTAAATTGATGTAAAAATAAATAATCCTAAAAGATGTGAACTCTCTGTAACATTAATGACAAACTTTAGATCAAGAGATGGGATCATGAAACATAGTTCTCTTTTATTGATTGAAGTAGAATATTTCATATATTTTCAGATATGCTCATTGCTTATGGGGTTTTTTTGGTCACTGACTGTTTTCTTTGTTATAAGGAATGATTCAATGCAAGTTTGAAAGGATTCAGTGGTAGGAATAGCTATGGAAGACAAAAGGAAAAAATAAATGGATAAGTAAAAAAACAAAAAAATAAGAAAGATCTTGAATGTCATCGTCATCCACTTATGATACCTCCTAAGTTTGATATTTAATACGATAGATGAGTTGGAAAAAATCAGCATATTTATTGAATTTTGACATTCAGAAAACGCACCTTCTCTAATAGAGATTGTCAATGAAAAGAAGATGACTATCTAGATCTGGCAGAGTTATTTAGTGTTAATAATAGTTCCATTCTGAAATTCATGAATGCAATATTTTAAGAACATTTAGATGAAAGAATTGTGTTCTACTTTTTTCTAACACCCAATTTCCTTATCTGTCTCAATACCTTTGTTTTGTGAATCCTAGATCCTCTAAAAGCATAAGTTTAGTAATTGTACATTCCTTTTTTAAAATATTAATTTACCTTTAAAAAAATGAGTTCCAAATCCCCTCCACATATCCCTTCCCATAGCCGCTGAGAAGGTAAGCAATATGATATCAATCAAACATGTGACATCATTCAAGACATATTTACATATAAGATATTGCAAAACTGGAAGAAAAATAAAAGAAAAATTATGCTTCAATTTGCACTCAAATTTCATCAGTTTTCTTTCTGGAGATGGAAGGTATTTTTCATCATGAATCCTTCAAAATTGTCTTGGATCATTGTATTAATCAGAGTAGCTAAGTCTTTCCCAGTTAATCATTGTTACAATATTGATGTTATTGTGTACAATGATCATTTGGTTTTATCCACTTCACTTTGCATCGGTTCCTATAAGATATTTTTAAGATTTTTTTTCCAAAACCATTGCCCTTGTCATTTCTTATAATATAATAGTGTTCCATCGTAATAGTATTCCATTATAATCATATACCACTATATAATATATATAAACATTTATATTTATATACACACGAGTGTACACACGTATATGCATATATATTTACATACATACATAGATATATGCATATACCTTTTTTCTTTGAAATTGGATATAGAATTAGTAATGGTACTTCAATTGCTGTTAAAAAATTGTTTCCCAGTTTTCTGCTTTTCTTCTACTACTAGTTGGTTTTGTTTTGTTGTGAAAAACCTTTTAATTTTTATATAATCAGCATTATGCTTTTTATATCACATAATACTCCCTCTCTGTGTGTCTCTCTCTCATTAGATCTTAAATGTTTCACTTCTCCATTGATCTAACAGGTAAACTCTTCCTTGCTTCGCTAATTTACTTAATTACATCACTCCTTATGTGTAAATGAAATATTTCCATATTCTATTTTTTCCATTCTATTGACTTTGTTTAATTGTTTCTTGGAATCATTAGCTTCCACTTGCCCAATTTTAATTTTTATTTGATTACTTTCTTTAGTGAGCATTTGTACTTTTTCCCCATTTGGGTAATTTTATTTTTTAAATACTTCTTTATTTCGGCGCTATTTTTGCGTCTTGTTTCTTAACCATTTGGCCAATTCCTTTTTAAGATGACATTTGATTTAGTATTTTTATTCCTCTTTTTACCAAACTGTTATCTTTTTTGTGAGATTCTTGCATCACTCTCATTTCTTTTTTCGATTGTTTTCCTCTATCCTTTATATCTTTCTTTGGCCCTTACAGGAATATTTATTGGGCTTCTTTCTCATTTGCATTTTTGTCAGAGATTTTGCATATAGCTGTTTTGAAATAATTTTCTTCTTTTGAGTTTGTGTTTTATCTTTCCTGCTACCAAAGCAGTTGTTTTTTTATGGCCAGAATCTGTTGCCATTGATGTTGTTGTTTGCTCATTTTCCGGCCTATTTCTTGACTTTAAATTTTTTGTTAAAGTTGAGCTCTGTTCAACTGAGAGTAGGAAGGCATTATTCCAAGATGCTGTTTTCAGAGCTAATACTGGGAACCTACAAGTTTTCACTGCTTGAAAGCTTGCTTATCCAGGGAGAGATTTATTAACTGGCCTATAATGTGGTCCGTGCTGGAAATTTCTTGCCTCTACCTTTTGTTTTTGCCTATTCTGTTTTATAATTTGATTTGACCCACTACGTCAAAGTTGTTTGGAGATGAATGTTGGGACAGTTTGGCTGGCTTGCTGTGATTTTCAAAATTTAATATACTTTCGTAGAGAATTCACCAAACTCAGGGGTACTTCTTTTGTTATATAGGGTACCAATGAAGAACACTACCTTTTCTTTTCTCTTTTATCCTCATTTCATGCTTTCTGTACTATTTTATGGTATTATGTGTCTTTAATATAGCATGTTATAACATCTCTTTTTAGTAAAATACTATGGCTAAAACAAAATAATTATTCATCATCATGATAGTGATAATATACATAACTAATATATACATATATTTATATATAAATCACATATCACTTAAGTATTACAAAATGCTTTGCATATATTAGCTTATTTCATTTATCAACAACCCTTAAGATACTACTATTATTCCAATTTCACAGATGAGAAAAGTGAAGCTCAAGAATTTTCTGATCATTTTCCCAGTGTGAAAATACATAACTAATAGGTGTCTGAAGCAAAAATTTATCTTATGTCTTCCTGGTCTTCAATTATTTTGTTCCATCCCTTTTATGCCCCATAATCCATATTCTATTTAGTACCACAGAGTATTGGTTTTAATTATATTGGTTTTGGTGGAATTCAATAGTTTGAAATTACTGGAAGCATTCCTAAATGAATCATCCAAATATCCAGCCTGAATTTTCCTCCAGTTTAATTTTTGTCCTGCAAGTATAAAATGTATGTTGCTAAATGGGTTGCCTTCTAGCCGCATAATTTAGTTATATATGTTTCCATTTATTTTGTATTTGAGATGAATTAAATTGTGAATTTAATAAGCAAGATTTTCATTTTCTAGGATGATGCAATTAGAGAAAATGTTATCTATGTATAGGGGCATTTAGACAATTCCCTTTGATAAATGATCTTTTATTTGTACTATGTGCAAGACATATTCCATAAAGGCCTTGGATGAACATATTTCCCAAACTTTTATGTCTCATAATCTTCTATTTTATTAATAAAATCATGATATCCAGCATGAGACAAGTTAGTTTGGCTATTATGTATGCTAGTTAGACAAAATTTGAATTTAGGATTGACTTTTGGGATTTTGATAAGATGCAATACTTTCACTGAAAGATATCAAGAACAGGGAAGGAATGGGGAGAACCTATGGAAGAGAAGGGCCAGGTGAAAAGATAGAACTACAGGAATTTAGCCTGGAGAGGTGCAGAGGAGACAGAGACATGATATAAGGCTTCAGGAACTTGGACTCAAGTGGAAGAGGCACTTATTTGCTTGGTCCTAGAGGGAAGAACTAACAATACTGGATGCTTTATTATATATCAATGTCTTTTCAACCACCATTCACTCAGTTTATTTTCAGTTTATTTTTTCCTTCACTACTGCATAAAGCACTGCTAAGAATATTTTAGTAAATAGTACACATTTCTTTTAGCAAATGATCTCCTTGGGGAAATATGCTCAGGGATGGGATTCCTAAATCAGAAAACCTAATCCTTTTATTCTACATGCCATTATTTTCCAAAATGGTTGGGGCACTTCAAAATATTACAAACAGTATTGGCATGTCTGTATATTAACAACATTTACTTTATTTTTTTAAAATTAATTTTATTTATTTTCAGTGTTCTACAATCATGACCATATAACTTAGATTTTATTCCTATGCCCTCCAGTGTTTTTAATAGGAATGGGTGTTGTATTTTATCAAAAGCTTTTTCTGCATCTATTGAGATAATCATGTGGTTTCTATTAGTTTTGTTATTGATATGATTGATAATCCTAATAGTTTTCCTAATATTGAATGAACTCTTCATTTTTGGTATGAATCCTACCTGATCATGATATATTATTCTTGTGAAAAGTTGCTGTATTATTTTTGCTAAAATCTTATTTAAAATTTTTGCATCTATATTCATTAGAGAAATTGACCTATAATTTTCTTTCTCTGTTTTGTCTCTTCCTGTTTTAGGTATCAAAACCATATTTGTATCATAACAAGAATTTGAGAGGACTCCTTATTTGCCAATTTTCCTAAATAGTCTATATAGTATTGGAAATAACTGTTCTTGAAATGTTTGATAGAATTTGCTTCTAAATCCATCCGGTCATGGAGAATTTTTCCTGGAGAATTCATTGATGGCTTGATCAATTTATTTTTCTGAGATGGAGTTGCTTAAGTATTCAACTTCCTCTTCCTTTAATCTGGGCAATTTATATATTTTTTAAAATACCCATCCATCTCATTTAGATTGTCGAATTTATGGGCATGAAGTTGGGCAAAGTAACTTCTAATTATTGTTTTAATTTCCTTCTGATTGGAGGTGAGTTCACCCCTTTTCGTTTTTGATATTGGTAACTTGGTTTTCTTCTTTCTTTTTTTTAATCAAATTGAGCAAAAGTTTATCAATTTTATAATTTTTTCATAAAACCAACTATTAGTTTTATTTATTAGTTCAATATTTTCTTACTTTCTATTTTATTAATCTCTCCTTTGGTTTTCAGTATTTTTGATTAGGTAATTTACTTGGGGATCTTCAATTTCTTCTTTTTCTAGCTTTTTCAGCTGCATGCCCAAGTCATTGATCTCCTCTTTCTCTATTTCATTCATGCAGGCATTCAAAGATATAAAACTTCCCCTGAGAACTATTTTTGCAGTATCCAATAAAATTTGATAGTTTGTCTCATTATTGTCTTTCTCTTGAATGAAATTGCTCATTGTTTCTATGATTTATTGTTTAACCCACTCCTTCTTTAGGATTAGATTACTTAGTTTCCAATTAATTTTTGTTTTATCTGTCCAGGGCCTTTTATTACATATAGTTTTTATTGCATTATGATCTGAGAAGGATACATTGACTATCTCTGCCTTTCTGCACGGGATTGTGAGGCTTTTATGTCCTGGAACGTGGTCAATTTTTGTATATGTGCCCTATACCACTGAGAGAAAGGTATATTCCTTTCTATCCACATTCAATTTTCTCCAGAAATGTATCATATCTACCTTATCCAGAGTTTTATTTACCTCCTTAACTTCTTTTTTATTTTGATGGTAGATTTATAAAGTTCAGAGAGGGGGAGGTTGAGGTCCCCCACTAGTATAGTTTTGCTGTCTATTTCTTCCTGCAACTCCTCCAACCTCTCCTCTAAGAATTTGCATGCTATACCACTTGGAGCATACATGTTGAGTAATGATATTGCTTCATTGTCTATGGTGCCTTTTAGCATGATATAGTTTCCTTCCTTATCTCTTTTGATGAGATCTATTTCTGCCTTTGCTTTGTCTGAGATTAGGCTTGCTACCCCTGCTTTTCTTACATTAGCAGAAAGCCAATAACTTGTGCTCAAATCTTTTACCTTTACCCTGTGTGTATCCCCCTATTTCAAATGTGTTTCTTGTACACAACATATTGTTGGGTTATGACTTTGAATCCATTCTGATATCTGTCTCAGTTTTATGGGAGAGTTCATGCCATTCACATTCACAGTTATGATTTCAGTCTGTGTCTTTCCCTCCATCCTCTTTGCCCTCTTTGTACTTTTCTTTTCCCCATCTCCCTTTCCCTCCTCAATGGAGGTTTCACATTTGACCACCACCTCCCGCAGTCTTCCCTTCCTTCTTTCAACCCCCCTCCCTTTTACTCCCCTTTACCCTTACTATTTTTCCCCTTCCTTTTAGCTTCCTCTTCCCTTTCTCCCCCTTCCCCTTCTACTGCCGATAGAGCTAGTTAGATTTAGGTAATTAAGTTTATTGTTCCCTCTATGAAGAAATCAGATGAGAGTACCCCTTAAACAATGCTCATCTACCTCCCCTCTTTCCCTCTACTATAATATAACTTTGTACTTTTTCCTGTGATGTAATTTACAATTTATACTTCCTTCTTTTCATATCTCCTGTTACAATGCCTTCACATGCTTAAATCACATTTTTATCATCACATCATTTACTTTATACCTGTTCTCTCTATCTATGTATATCCCTTTTATAGTTCACAGTAGATTCACAATTCTCAAGATCAACAAGTATCATCTTCCCCTATAGGGAGGTAAACAGTCTGTCCAAATTGAGTAACAAGTTTTTTCTTTCCCCTATTTACCTTTTCATGCCTCTTTTGAGATCTGCATTTGAAGGTAGAATTTCCTATTGAGTTCTGACCTTACTGTCAAGAAGGTCTAGAACTCCCTTATTTCATTGATTGTCCATCTCCTTGCCTGAAATATTATGCTGGACTTTACTAGGTAATTGATCCTTGGTTGTAGTCCCAGCTCCTTTGCCTTATGGAATATCATATTCCAATTCCTTTCATCTTTTAATATAGAAGCTACAAGGCCCTGTGTGATCCTAACTGGAACTCCTCGATATTTGAATGGTTTCTTTCTGGCTCCCTGTAGTATATTCTCCTTCACTTGAGACTTCTGGAATTTGGCAGCAATATTTCTTGGTGTGTTTTGTTTAAGATGCCTTTCAGGAGGTGAATGGTGGATTCTTTCAATGCCTATTTTGCCCTCTGGATCTAGCACTTCTGGGCAGTTTTCCTTAATGATTTCTTGGAAGATATCATAGACTCTTTTTTTTTTCATCATGGCTTTCTGGCAGGCCAAAAATTCTTAAATTTTCTCTCCTGAATCTATTTTCAAGGTCAATTGTTTTACCAATTAGATATTTTAAATTGTGTTCTATCTTTTCATTCTTTAGATTTTGTTTTGACTAATGCCTCATGTCTCATAGAGACATTAGTTTCTACTTGCCTAATTCTAATTTTTATCAAATTGTTTTCTTCATTTAGCTTTTGCATCTCCTTTTCCATCTGTCCAGTTATTTCAAGCTGGTTTTTGTACTTCCTTTTCCATTTTTCCAATTTCTCACTTAGTTTTTGTGTTTCCTTTTCCATTTGTTCAATTTTCCCAGTTACGTTTTGTGCTTCTTTTACCATTTGTTCACTTTTCCTTTTTAAAGAGCTGTTTTCTTCAGTGAATTCTTTCTTCATACTTTTAAAAATCATTGGCCAGTTTTTCTTCTATTTCCTTCTTCAGCTGATCCAGGAGACCTGTTTGTGCATATGAGAAGTTCTTAGTCCCTTCTGAAGTTTCAGATTGGATTAAAGTCTCAATATTGATCTCTTTGGTATTCGTGTTTTGGTCCTTGTCCCCATAGAAATATTCCATGCTCTTTTCCTGCTTGATTTGCTTCTTCTTGTCCATGATGGTGAGGCTTTGTGTGTTGTGGCCCCTGGTTCTTTCAGTTAGAAGATAGAGAGACTGGTGTTGAGCTGACTGGTGTGAAAAAGCTATGGGCAGGTGCTTTTTTTCTTTTTGTTTTGTGTTTCCCCTGATCAACCCTGGGGCTGTCTTGTTAAGGGTGAGGGAGGAGTGGTATGGTCATGGGAGATCTCCTTAACTGAGCTAGACCAAAGGCAATCTCAGTGCTTGGTGATCCTGGCTGCTCTATTGTCTTTCCATTTCCCCTAGAGCTCTGAGGCACACCTGGAACCTAGTGCGAGTTTCTACCCTCCCTCCCCCGCCAGACGCCTATACTTCTGGTTTGCCTCTGCCACAGGAAGGGGAATATTCTTTAGTGATTTTCTTAGCCTCAGGTGCTATGAGATTGTTTGCCTCTTCTGCTGACTCCACTGATCCAATGGTTCTTTTGAGGTCAACAAGGGGAGGAGGAGAGAGCATTTACCAATCACTGCCATTTTGGCTCCCAGAAGTTCAAATTGGTGACTTACAGATGTTCAATCTGCGGGCTAAAAGTCTCAGGAGTGGCTGCAGCTGATACCTGGGCCCGATTGGCTGTCATTCACTCAGCTCTGCTGATCTCCCACCCTGGGCTGCCACTCTGCTGCTCCACTGTGTTGCCACTGACTCTGGCCACCCCAGGGCTTTTCTGCTCTGCAGTGCTGCTGAAGCCGGACATGCTGTGGGCTCACCCCTGAGGAACAGATCTTCCCCATTGATCTTCTAGTCTGTCCTGGGCTGTGAATCTGCCACAGTCTGTCTCCTATTGGATTCTGCACATCCAAAAATTGGTAAGATCCTCTTTCTAGAGGTATCTGAAGGAGTTTGTCTAAGAGCTTAAGTCAATAATTGCTCTCACTCTGCCATCTTGGCTCCTCCCCCTTCTAACAACATTTTTAAGTTTAAATATTCCCATTTTTTTATCTTCATAAATTTTGTACATGTGGAGGTAAAAATTGGTATTTTTTTAGTTGTTCATTTCTCTTCTTTATCAATGATTTTGAGCATCATTTATTTAGTCACTGAGAATGTGCAAGTCTCCTTATGGAACTGTTTATTCATGTACTTTCACTGTATATACATGGGTATAATTATATCCCTATGTGTAAATCTCTCTCTCTCTCTCTCTCTCTCTCTCTCTCTCTCTCTCTCTCTCTCTCTATCTACCTATAGAAAGATATCTCTACACATGCAGGTATATTTATGTGTGCGTGTGTATGATTGAATATTTGTTTCGTATATGTTCCAATTTCCTATGTATAATAAATATCCTAAATATCAGTAATATATAATGCAAACTTTTTTTCAGTGATTTAGGTTTCAGTATTTTTTATAAATATCCAATTCCTAAAAGTTCATAATCTTCAAAAAAAGAGAAGTATCTGCATAAACAGCTTTGGAGTCTCATTCACCACCTATACTAAGTACATACTTTTCTGTTTGGCATTCATAGCTAATCATAACCATAATCACTTACTCCAGCATGTTTCTAATCTTCACACACATTAAATTCCTCAATGTAGTCTGATTGAGTGACACTGGTTTCCTTCAGGTTGTAGCTAAAGTCTGACTTTCTACAGAAGACCTTTCCTGATCACCCTTAATTCTAGTGACTGTCTTCTGTTATTGCTGATTTATTTAGTATTGAGATTTTCTTGTACATAATTGTATATTATCTCCTCCATTAGATTGTGAGCTCCTTACTAGAAGAAATAATCTTTTCCCTGATGTCATATTCTTAATACTTAGCACAGAAAGAAGTTTCTTAATAAATATTTATCAATTCATTTAACCAATTTTATCAACTATCACAGCATGCAAGTTAAGAGGGGAGAAACAAAAGAGAAGACTGCTGTCAAAAAAAGATGAAGATTTTAAAGATTATTTCAGAAATACTCATATTTTTTTTTGCCCATAATTCTAGAAATTTTACTCCCTTGACAAGCCTAGATCGAAACACCTACAAGAATTTTCATGTCACCTCTTCTTTTGCTTCAGAAAACCTAGATTTAACATGTCTAAAAAATACAAACAAAACAAAACAAAATTCAGTACCTTGTATCCCTTGGTTTTTCATTTAAACTTCAAAACCTTGGACCTTGTGAAGTCTTTAATTCTGTCCCTTCTTTAGAGTCATGAGGGAGGTGAGGATAGCCTTTTAATGATCCTAATCACAGAGTTCTGTCATTCTCATCCATGTTGGATATCCAAAAATAGTAGCTCTCCCATTGCTGGGGTCTTGAAGCAAAGATTGGATAATCACTTTTTGTGAGAATGAGAAAAGGCATTCTTGTGCAGATGTGAGACTAGACCTCAGATGGCTTCTGAGGTCCACTTATAACTACCAGATTAAACAGAAAGAGGGAATATGCTATTCCATGTTTTCTACTACATCTTGACCTGCATCCATCATTATTTTTCTCTATGTCTTACCATTTTCATGTACTGCTCAGTTTGTATGTGTGTGTGTGTGTGTGTGTGTGTGTGTGTGCTCATGTGTTTTGCTGGCTTTGCTTCTATATAGGAAGTTATCTCATATTGTGAGTGGCTACTATTTTCCTAACATACGACATAAAGTTAATTTAGAAAGATTTCAGATTTTGAGTGCTCTTCAAATTATACAAATCCTCTTGGAATTTTACTTGTCCATCAATTTGTAAACATGATGTGGTATTTCCTTCAGGTATGTGGAATTTATGAATATTCCTCTTTTTATTATCATTGGGAATCATGCTGAGTACATGTTCCATAAACTACTCAATAAGAGGTTATGCCATGGAATTATTAATGTCTCAGAGCTATTATTCTATTAAATGAGCTCAAATTCAACTTAATTCAGGATTTTTAATTTCTTCCTGTGAATGGGAGTGGTAAATCATTGTACAAGGCATTATTTTTTTTTAATACAAAAGAAAATGATCTGTGTCTATCTGCAATCCAATTCCATAGCTCTTTCTCTACAAATGAAAGGCATTTTGCATCACGTGACCATTGGAAATTTTTTAAGCCCATGAATTCAATGAAGTACTAAGTCTACCAGAAAAATTCTTGGCACACTGTGGTTGTTGGTGTGTACAAAGTTATCCTGTTTCTGCTCCTTTCGCTCAGCATCAGTTCATGTGAGTCATTCCAGGGTTCTCTGAAATCTTCCTGTTCATCATTTCTCACAGCACAATAGTATTCCATTACATTCACATATTACTACTTGTTCAGCCACTCACCAATTGATGGGATATCCTTTGATTTTCTGGTTTGGCCACCACAAAGAAAACTGCTATAAATATTTTTGTACATGTGGGACCCTTTCCCATTTCTGTGATCTCTTTGTGATAGAGTCCCAAAAGCGATATTTCTGGGTCAAAGGATATGCACATTTTTGTATCCCTTTGAACATAGTTCCAAATTGCTCTCTAGTATGGTTGAATCAGCTTACAGCTCCAGCAACAATGAATTAGTGTTCAAAATATCCCACATCATCTCCAAAATTTATCATCTTCCTCTTTTGTCATATTAGCCAATCTGATAGGTGCGATGTGGTACCTCAGAGTTGTTTTGATTTGTATTTCTCTAATCATTAGTGATTTAGAGCATTTTTTCATAAGATTATATATAGACTTAATTTCTTCCTATGAAAACTGCTTGACCTTTGATCAAATGGTCAAAAAATCCTTTGACCATTTGTCAGTTGAGAAATGACTTGTATGCTTGCACATTTGACTCAGTTCTCTATGTATTTTAGAAATGAGGCCTTTATCACAAGCACTAGTTACAAAACTTCTTTCCCAGTTTTTCACTTCCCTGCTAATCTTGTTTGCCTTGACTTTGTTTGTGCAAAAACTTTTAAATTTAATGTAATCAGACTTATCCATTTTGCACTTCATAATATTCTCTATCTCTTGCTTGGTAATAAATTTCTCCATTCTTCATAAATCTGACAAATACACTATTCCTTGCTCCCCTAATTTGTTTATAGTACTAATCATTATACCTAGAATATGAATCAATTTGAAATTTATTCTTGTGGTCTAAGCCCAGTTTCTGCCACACTGTTATCCAAGTTTCCCAGCAATTTTTGTCAAACAGTGAGTTCTTATCCCAGAAGGTGGAATCCTTGGGTTTGTCAAAGAGATTGCTATATTCATTGACTACTGTGTTTTGAGTACCTAATATACTCCACTGGTCTATTCTTCTGTTTCTTATCCAGTACTAAGTGATTTTGACCATTTCTGCTTTATAATACAATTTGAGATCTGGTAGGGCTAGGCCACTTTCCCTTGCATTTCTTTTCATTAGTTCCCTTGATATTCTGCATGTTTTTTCTTTTTTTTTTTAATAAAAATTTATTTATTTAACTTTTTACATTCATTTTCACAAAATTTTGGGTTCCAAATTTTCTCCCCATTTATCCCCTCACCCCCACCCCAATACACCGAGCAATCTAATTTTCCCTATCACCAATCTGCCTTCTCTTCTATCATCCCTCCCTTCTCTTTCCCCATCTTCTCTTTTCTCCTGTAGGGCCAGATGACTTTCTATTCACCATTAACTGTATTTTTTATTTCCTAGTAGCAAGAACAATACTAAACAATTGTTCCTAAAACTTTGAGTTCCAAATTCTCCCCATCCCTCCCTCCCCACCCGTTCCCTTTGGGAAGGCAGGCAATTCAATATAGGCCCTATCTGTGTAGTTTTGCAAATGACTTCGATAATAGTTGTGTTGTGTAAAATTAACTGTATTTTCCTCCATCCTATCCTGCCCCCCATTGTTTCTATTCTGTCTTTTGAACCTGTCCCTCCCCAAGTGTTGACTTCAAATTGCTCCCTCCTCCCATTGCCCTCCCTACAATCATCCCCACCCCTTGCTTATCTCCTTCTCCCCCACTTTCCTGTATTGTAAGATAGGTTTTCATACCAAAATGAGTGTGCATTTTACTCCTTCCTTTAGTCGAATGTGATGTGGGTAAACCTTGTTTTTTTCTCAGCTCTCCTCTTTTTCCCTCCACTAAAAAGTCTCCTGCTTGCCTCTTGAATGAGAGATAATTAACCCCATTCCATTTCACCCTCTCTCCTCCCACTACATTTCTCTCTCACCATTTACCTTAATTTCTTTTAAGATATCGTCCCATTCTATTCAATTCACTCTGTGCTCTCTGTCTCTGTATGTGCATG
Organism: Bettongia penicillata ogilbyi; assembly: GCA_023548195.1. Classification (NCBI taxonomy): domain Eukaryota; kingdom Metazoa; phylum Chordata; class Mammalia; order Diprotodontia; family Potoroidae; genus Bettongia; species Bettongia penicillata. Next base: position 2,206,696 of record JAJHZJ010000786.1, read on the forward strand.
CATGTGTGTATGTGTATGCACACATGTACATGTGTGTGTGTGTGTGTGTATACCTGTGTGTGGTCCCACCAACTACCCAGATACTGAAAAGTTTCAAGAGTTACAAATATTGTCTTTCCATATAGGAATATAAACAGTTCACTTTTGGTAAGTCCCTTATGACTTCTGTTTGCTGTTTACTTTTTCATGCTTCTTCTCATTCTTGTGTTTGAAAGTCAAATTTTCTTTTCAGCTCTGGTCTTTTCATCAAGAATGCTTGAAAGTCCTCTGTTTCATTGAAAGGCCATATTTTCCCCTGAAGTATTATACTCAGTTTTGCTGGGTAGGTGATTCTTGGTTTGAGTCCTAGTTCCTTTGACTTCTGGAATATCCTAGTCCATGCCCTTCTATCCCTTAATGTAGAAGCTGCTAGATCTTGAGTTATCCTGATTGTATTTCCACAATACTGGAATTGTTTCTTTCTAGCTGCTTGCAAGATTTTCTCCTTGACCTGGGAACTCTGGAATTTGGCCACAATGTTCCTAGGAGTTTCTCTTTTTGGATCTCTTTCAGGAGGTGATCGATGGATTCTTTCAATACTTATTTTGCCCTCTGGTTCTAGAATATCAGGGCAGTTTTCCTTGATAATTTCATTGAAGGTGATGTCTAGGCTCTTTTTTTGATCATGACTTTCAGGTGTTCCCATAATTTTTAAATTGTCTCTCCTGGATCTATTTTCCAGGTCAGTTGTTTTTCCCATGAGGTATTTCACATTCTCTTCCATTTTTTCATTCTTTTGGTTTTGTTTTTTGATTTCTTGGTTTCTCAGAAAGTCATTAGCCTCCATCTGTTCCATTCTAATGTTGAGAGAACTATTATCTTCAATGAGATTTTGAACCTTTTTCCATTTGGCTAATTTTGCTTTTGAAAGCATTCTTCTCCTCATTGGATTTTTGAACCTCTTTTGCCAATTGAGTGAGCCTATTTTTCAAGGTATTATTTTCTTCAGCATTTTTTTGGGTCTCCTTTAGCAAGGTATTGACCCATTTTTCATGCTTTTCTTGCATCTCTCTCATTTCTCTTCCCAGTTTTTCCTCCACCTGTCTAACTTGATTTTCCAAATCCCTTTTGAGCTCTTCCATGGCCTGAGCCCACAGGACATCCACCTGGGATGTCTGGGATACAGAGGCCCTGACCTCCACGTTTTTCCCTGATGGTAAGAATATTTCCTTGTCATCAGAATTGAAAGGTGGGAACAACTGTATCCCATCAAAGTAGCTTTCTATGGTCTTATTTTTCTTCCCTTTTCTGGGCATTTTCCCAGCCAGTTACTTGACTTCTGAGGTTCCTATGCACCCCTGTTTAGATCCACCCAGCTAGTGCTTGGGGTCTGAGATTCAAATGGGCTTTCCGTGGCAGGTATGGCTGCTATTCAATGTGAGCTTAAGTTCTGGTGCTTGGGCGGGGGCAGGGCTGCCTCCCAGGCTCAGTTCCCTCAGGGGGTTTATGCAGAGATCTTTGGTAATGGAGCTCCTGCCTGCTTGGGGAGTCCTGGGCCACCACTGCTGCCTCTGCCGCTGCCTCCCAAGGGGACCCGAGTCACAGAGACACCCCACTCCCCTCTCGACCAGCCCAGACATCTGTCTCACTGACCTGTAGCGCCTGTGGGCAGAGGGACCTTCCCGGCAGCCGGAGATTCTGTCCCTGAAGCCTGCTTGGATCTGCTCCTCTGGGGCCGCATGGCCAGGGCAGCACAGGGGTGGACTCCGCTGTCCGGAGTGTGATGGATCCTTGGGGACGGCTCTCCAGGGCTCTCTGGAACAGAGATCTTTTCCACTGTGTTTCTGTGAGCCTTGCAGTGCTCCAGAATTTGTGGGGAGTTCTTCTTGCAGGAAATATATGGGCTTTGGGTTCAGAGCTAGCATACATGAGTCTTTCTACTCTGCCATCTTGGCTCCACCCCACCTTTTTTCTTACAGATGAATTTTGATATTTTTTTTCTAGCTCTAGAGAATAATTATCTGGGACAGGTGTCAAGTGGAACTCACCCTAGCAGAGTTGCCAACTGGAGCACAGCCCAGCATTTGGCCATGCCATGCCATAGCAAGGACGGCACTGGAGTAGGCTTCAAGGCGCCATACCACTACAGCAGCTGTGGGTCCCACATTCCTCAACTCATGCATGCCAAACACAGCCTGCAGGGTCTGTGAGAGGGCTCTTTCTCTTTAGTGGCAAGGGAACCCAGCAGAGTAGCCCAGATCCCAGGTAGCAACAACTTCCATTATTGGAGCCCTGGCCTGGAGCCCTTGGGGGGATTGAGTAGCTGATCTGGATCTCAGCACAGAGAGGCTCCCCAGGGGTGGGAAGGAGTGCTGGTGTCGTGGAGCTGGAGGGGGCTTGGGAGAGGGAATCCTGCTCTGGACCAGTGTGCAGGCCAGGAGAACAATAAACATCTCTTCCTTGATTGAGTTACCTTGGAAGAACTGAGAACCTACAGGTCCCCAGAGCATACCCTCCCTTTGACAAAGAACTGAAAAGTCAAGTAACTGACTTAGAAAATGCCCCCAAAAGGATAAAGAATAAGACAATAGAAGCTTACTTTCTTGGTGAGCAGCTACTTTCATCCATTCTTTTGAATGAGGAGGAACAATTTAGGTCTTCAGAGGAAGACCTGAAATCAAGGCTTCTGCACGTAAAACCTCCAAAATAAATATGCATTTGTCTCAAGGCATGGAAGAGCTCAAAAAGGATTTTGAAAATCAATTGCAAAAAGCAAATGAGGAGAAGAATGCTTTAAAGAGAAGAATTAGCCAAATGGAAAAGGAGGCTCAAAAGCTCACTAAAGAAAATAGTTCTTTTAAAATTAGAGTGGTGCAGATGGAAGTTAATGACATTATGAGAAACCATGAAATTACAAAATGAAACCAAAAGAATGCAAAACAAGACAATCTGAAATATCTCATTGGAAAAACAACTAACCTGGAAAACGGATTCATGAGAGATAATTTAAAAATTAGGGGCCTACCTGAAAGCCATGATCTAAAAAGAGTCTAGGCGTTATCTTTCATGAAATTATCAGGGGAAACTGCCCTGATACTCTGGAACCTGAGGGCAAAATGAATATTGAAAAAAATCTCAAATCACCTCCTGAAAGAGATCCAAAAAGAGAAACTCCTAGGAATATTGTATCCAAATTCTAGAGTTCGCAGGTCAAAGAGAAAATATTGCAAAGAGCCAGAAAGAAATAATTTGGGTATTGTGGAAATAAAATAAGAATAACAAAGGATCTGGAAGCTTTTATAATAGGAGACAAAAGGATTCAGAATAAGACACTCCAGAAGTCAAAGGAAATAGGACTAAAACCAAGAATCACCTACCCAGCAAAACTGAGTCTAATATTCCAGGGGAAAAATGGCCTTTCAATGAAATAGAGGACTTTCAAGCATTCTTGATGAAAAGAACAGAGATGAATAAAAAAATTTGACTTTCAAACATAAGAATCAAGAGAAGTATGAAAAGTTAAACAGGAAAGAGAAATCATAAGGTACTTACTAAAGCTATACTGTTTACATTTCTACATGGAAAGAGAATTTTTGTAACTCTTGAAACTTTTCTCAGTATTTGGAGGGATTATACACACACACACACATACACACACATAAATATAGACAAAGGGCACAGGATGAATTAAATAGGAAGGAATATTATCTAAATAAATGAAATTAAGGGGTGAGAGAGGAATATGTTGGGATGAGAAAGGGGAAAAATGGAATGAGACAAATTATCTCTCATGAAAATGTCAAGAAAAAGTTTTTTCAATGGAAGGGAAAAGGGGAAGGTGAGAGGAAAAAAGTGACTTTACTTTCATCACTTTTGACTTATGGAGAGAATAACATGTACATTCAATTTGGTATGAATATCTTTCTCACACTACAGGAAAGTAGGGGAGAGAAGGATAGGTGGGGTGTGGGGGATGATAGAAGGGAGAGAAAATGAGAGGAGGGGGTAATTTAAAGTAAACACCTTTGGAGAGGGATAAGGTCTAAAGAGACAATGGAATAAATAGAAGGGCAGGATAGGAGGGAGGAAAATATAGGTAGTCTTTCACAACATGAGTATTATGGAAGTCTTTAGCAAAACTACATGTGTAGCCTACATTGAATTGCTTGCCATCTCAGTGGGGATGAGTGGAGAGAGAGGAAGAGAGAAGCTGGAACTCGAAATTTTAGGAAGAAATGTTGAGAATTGTTTTTGCATGTACCTGGGCAATAAGAAATACAGGTAATGGGGTATAGAAATCTATCTTGCCCTACCAAAAAAAAAGGAATATGGGGATAAAGGAAGGGGATGTGTGATAGAAGGGAGGGTAGATTGGGGGAAAGGCTAATTAGAATGCACAGCATTTTCAGTGGGGGAAGGGAAGAGAAGGATAGAAAATTTAGAACTGGAATTTTTGTGGAAATGAATGTTGAAAACAAAATAAATAAATAAATTTGGGAGGGAATAAAGTAACTACATGGTAGTTTGATTGATACGGCACTGAGGAAACAAATTAATTTCTGTAGAATTGTCATTTTTATTATATAAGCTTAGCCTAACAACGAGCAACTGATGTTTTTTTCACTTACTTAGATCTGACTTTATTTTGTGAAAATTGTTTTGAAATTGTGTCTATATACTCCCTGCACTTGTTTTGGCAGGTGGACTTGCAGATATTTCGTGGTGTCTACCATAGCTTTAAAAGGGACTTCCCTTTCTATGTCTTGCTGTTGGGCTTTGTTAGTAGTACAAAGAAATGGAGATGATATATGTGGGTTTATTTTGTAATCTGCAACTTGGCCAAAGTTTATTTTTATTATTTCCAGTTGTTTTTTACTTGATTCTCTGGGATTCTCTAAGTATATCATGAGGCCCTCTGCAAAGAGTGATAACTTAGTTTCTTCTTTGCCTATTCTAGGCTCTTCAATTTTTTTTCATCTCATTGCTTTGGCTAGCATTTCTAATGGCATATTCAATAACAGTGGTGATAATGGACATACTTGTTTCGTCCCTCATCTTATTGGAAATGCCTCTAGCTTGTCCTCATTGCATATAATGCTTGGTGATAGTTTTAGGTAGATATTGCTTATTATTTTGGAAATTTCCCTTTATTCCTATGCCTTTCAGTGTTTTCAATAGGAATAGGTGTTGTATTTTGTAAAAAACTTTTTCTGCAATTGAGATCATCATGCGGTTTCTGTTAGTTTTGTTGTTGATATGATCAACAGTGCTATTGAACTAGCCCTGAATTCCTGGTATAAATGCCACCTTATCATAATGCATTATTCTCATGATAAGTTGCTATATTCTTTTTGGTAATATATTATTTAAAATTTTCACATCTATATTCATTACAGAAATTGATGTATAATTTTCTTTTTCTGTTTTCTTTCTTCCTGGTTTAGGTATCAAAACCATATTTGTATCATAAAAAGAATTTTGGAGGTCTCCTTCTTCCCCAATTTTCCCAAATATTCTTCTATACAATTGGAATTAACTGTTCTTTAAATGTTTGATAGAATTCACTTGTAAATCCATCTGGCCCTGGAGGTTTTTTTCCTAGGGAATGCATTGATGGCTTGTTCAATTTCCTTTTCTGAGATGGGGTTATTTAAGTACTGAACCTTCTCTTCTGTTAATCTGGGCCACTTAATATTTTTTAAAATGATAATCCATCTCATTTAGATTGTAGAATTTATGGGCATAGAGTTGGTCAAAGTAATTTTGAATTATTGTTTTAATTTCCTTCTCATTGAAGGTTAGTTCAACCTTTCCATTTTTGATATTTGTAATTTGTCTTTCTTCTTTCTTTCTTTTTTTAAAATCAAATTGGGGGGGGGGAAACAAGATGGTGGAGTAGAAAGATTTACATATGTTAGCTCTGAGCCCACAGTCCATAAATTACCTGTAAAAAGAACTCCCAACAAATTCTGGAGCAGTGGAAGCTGCGCTGCAACAGAGTGGAGGAGATTTCTGTTCTAGAGCCCTGAAAAACTGACACAAAAGGTGTTGCACCAGACCCAGAGCAGAGCCGAGCCCTGCCTTGGCCAGGCAGCCCTGAGAGGAGCAGATCCGAGAAGGCTTCAGGGATGGAATCTCCAGCAGCCAAGAAGGGCCCTCCATCAACTGGCACTGCAGGTCAGTGAGAGCGGGGTGTCTCCATAACTGAGGCCCCCTTGGGAGGCAGCAGCAGAGGCAGTGGTGGCCAGGGGCTCCCAGAGCAGAAAGGACCTCAGATCCATTACCGAAGGTCTCTCCATAACCCCCCTGAGGGAACTGAGCCCTGGGAGGTGGCCCTGCCCTCACCTGAGAACCTGAACTTAATCCCACTGAATAGCAGCCCCCCCACCCCCCCAAAAGGCCTGAGGTGGGGGAGCAGCATTTGAATCTCAGACCCCAAGCACTAGCTGGGTGGATCTAGAGATGAGGCAGGGGTGGAGAGGAATCTCACAAGTAAAGTAACTGGCTGGGAAAATGCCCAGAAAAGGGAAAAAATAAGACCATAGAAGGTTGCTTTCTTGGTGAACAGATGTGTCGGGGGCTCACGGTCCCTGATCGACCCTCCCGGTGAGTAGTAACCCCTCACTCTGCTTCACGCAGCTTCAGACGTCTCTGGACCTGTCCCCGGGGGTCGGAGTTCGGGCGGAAACCAAGCACGAGCCAGGGTGGTAGAGCAAAGCAGGTGTTTATTCAGTAGTTCACATCAGTCCAGTTCCCCCGAGCCCCTTAGGGTGTTGCCTTATATTCCTTATCCTTTCCGGGTTCTAGCCCTTACTTCCCTGATTGGTGGTTAAGCCTTGGTCAGCCCTCAGCACCTGTTCTTAGAGCCATGTTACCGACTTGGCTGATATCATAATAGGTGGGGGCCCCACTAGTACCTCCCCGAGGGTGATGCCGTACCTTGTCCACGAGCCTTCCTTGCGCCCAGAATGAGGAAGTCATGGGCCAAGCGCGTGATCGCCAGTTAGGGCGGGTATAGACTCCCAGCCGTCACCTATCCACCCAGGAGGTCCGGTGGCGGCCCCTCACACAGATGTTTCCTCCTTTTCTTTCTGATGAGGAAGAACAATGCTTACCATCAGGGAAAGACATAGAAGTCAAGACCTCTGTATCCCAAACATCTGAAATAGATATCCAATGGACTCAGGCCATGGAAGAGCTCAAAAAAGATTTTGACAATCAAGTTAGACAGGTGGAGCTAAAAATGGGAAGAGAAATGCAAGAAAAGCATGAAAAACAGGTCAATACCTTGCTAAAGGAGACCCCAAAATGCTGAAGAAAATAACACCTTGAAAAATAGGCTCACTCAATTGGCAAAAGAGGTTCAAAAAGCCAAAGAGGAGAAGAATGCTTTCAAAAAGCAGAATTAGCCAAATGGAAAAAGAGGTCCAAAAGCTCACTGAAGAAAATAGTTCTCTCAAAATTAGAATGGAACAGATGGAGGCTAATGACTTTATGAGAAACCAAGAAATCAGAAAACAAAATCAAATTGACCAAAGGTTTATCAATTGTATTGTTTTTTCGTAAAACCAACTCTTAATTTTATTTATTAGTTCAATAGTTTTCTTAATTTCAGTTTTCTTAATTTCTCCTTTGGATTTCAGTATTCCTAATTTGGTATTTACTTGGGGATTTTCAATTTGTTCTTTTTTCTAGCTTTTTCAACTTCATGCCCAGTCATTGATCTCCTCTTTCTCTATTTTATTCATGTCAAAATTCAAAGGCATGAGACTTCCCCTAAGAACTTACTTTGTAGTGTTACATAAAGTTTGGTTGGTTGTCTCATTATAGCCGTCCTCTTGAAAGAAATTGTTGATTGTTTCTATAATTTTTTGCTTAACCCACTCATTCTTTAGGACTAAATTGTTTAGTTACCAATTTTTGGTTTATATTTCCATGGCCTGTGATTACATATAATTTTTATTGCATTATTACCTCAGAAGGATGCATTGACTATCTCTGCCTTTCTGCATGGATTGTGAGGTTTTTATGGCCTAGTACATGATCCATTTTGTACATGTGCTGTGTATCACTGAGAAAAAGGTATATTCCTTTCTATCCCCATTATATTTTTTTGAGACATCTATCATATCTACCTTATCTGGTGTTTTGTTCACCTGCTTAATTTCTTTCTTGTTTCTTTTGAGGTTAGATTTATCATGTTCAGAGAGGAGGAGGTTAAGGTCCCACACTAGCATAGTTTTACTCTCTACTTCTTCCTATAACTCCCTTAACTTCTCCTCTAAGAATTTGAATGGTATATCATTTGGAGCACATAGGCTTATAAAGTAATTACTTTGTTGTCTATGGTGACTTTTAGCAGGATATAGTTTCCTTCCTTATCTCTTTTGTTTAGATCTATTTCTGTTTTTGTTTTGTCTGAGATTAGGATTGCTATACTTCACTTATATGTTTTCACATTAGCTGAAACACAATATATTCTGCTCCAACCTTTACTTTTATCTTGTGTGAATGCCCCCTTTTCAAATGTGTTTCTTGTAAACAACATATTGTTAGATTTTAATCCATTCTGCTATGAGTCTCCATTTTATATCAGAGTTCATTCCATTCACATTCACATTTATGATTACTATCTGTGTCTTTCCCTCCTTCCTCTTTCCCCTTGTTTATGCTTTTAGTTCTCTCTTCTCCTTTGCCCTCCAGAATAGTTTTAATTTTTGACCACTGCCTCCTTCAGTCTTCCCTCCCTTATTTCAGCATCCCTCCTTTTTAATCCCCTTTTCCCTTACTACTTCTTCCCTCTCTTTTAGCCTCCCCTCCCTTTTTCCCCCTTCCCCTCCTACTGCCTATAGAGTTAGTTGTATTTCTATACTTAACTGAGTTTGTTGTTTCCTCCTTGAATCCAATTGGATGAAAGTAACTCTCAAACAATGCTCATCTCCCTCCCCTCTTTGCCTCTACTGTAATATAACTTTGTGCCTCTTCCTGTGATGTAATTTTCCTCTTCCTGACTCCTCCTTTTCACTTTTCTCATTCCAACTACTTCACATTCTTAAATCACATCTTTATCAAGACATCATTTACTTTATACCACTCCCCCTATGTGTATCCCTTTTATATATCATAATAAATGTACAATTCTCAAGATTAGCATGTAGCTTCTTCCTTTATAATGATGGAAAGAGTTTGCTCATATTAAGTAACAAGATTTTTTTCCCCCTGCTTCCATTATTATACCTCTCTTGAGACCTGCGTTTGAAGATCCAATTTTCTATTGAGTTCTACCCTTTTCATCAGAAGGTCTGGAAATCTCTCATTTCATTGAATGCCCATCTCCTTTCCTGAAATATTATGCTCAACATTTCTGGGTAATTAATCCATGATTGTTGTCCCAGCTCCTTTGCCTTATGGAATATTGTATTCAATTCCTTTGATCTTTTAATGTAGAAGCTGCAAGGTCCTATGTGATCCTGACTATAGTTCCTCAATATTTGAATTATTCCTTTCTTGCTACCTGCAGTATTTTCTCCTTCACTTGATAGTTCTGGAATTGGGCAACTATGTTCGTTGATGTTTTTAGTTTGGGATCCCTTTCAGGATATGAACGATGGATTTTTTAGATGACTATTTTTCCCTCTGGATCTAGGACTTCTGGGCAATTTTATTTGATGATTTCTTCAACAACATTGTCCAAACTCGTTTTTTCATCATGGCTTTCTGGTAGACCCATAATCCTTAGATTTTTCTCTCCTGAATATACTTTCCAGGTCCATTGCTTTTTCCAGTTAGATATTTTACATTTTGTTTTATCTATTCATTCTTTAGATTCTGTTTGAGTCTTGATGTCTCATAGAGTCATTCGCTTCTAGTTGTCCAATTCTAATTTTCATCAAATTGCTTTCTTCAGTTAATTTTTGCATCTCCTTTTCCAATTGTCCAATTCATACTTTTAAGAAGTCATTTTCTCCAGTTAGGTTTTTTACTTCCCTTTACATTTGTCCAATTTTGCTTTTAAATTCTTCCATGATTTCTTTGTTCATATTTTTAAAATAATTGTCCAGTTTATCTTCTATTTCTCTAATTTGGCTTTTAAAATCCTTCCTAATTTCTTCCAAGAATGCTCTTTCATCTTGAGACCAGTTTGTATTCCCTTCTGAAGTTTCAGATGGCAGTACAGTCTCAATGCTGACCTCTTTATGTCTTTGTCCCCATAGAAAGATGCTATGATCTTTTCTGCTTTGCTTCTTGCTCATTATGATCACCCCTTTCCTGACTTTTATAGTAGATCTCTGCTTCGGGGGCACAGGGGATCCTGTCCCACAGTTCTTGTGCCTAGAACTTGAGGCTTTGTGTGTTTTGGCTCTGATTCTTTCAACTAGAAGCTAAAATGCTGCACCTTACCTGGAGATGTGCTGGTTGGTATTCAAAAGAAAAGGGCCAGGTGAAGTCTTTTTGGGTTTCCCTGGAGTTGCCCTGGAGCTAGTTGCATTAAGTGTGAGGGGAGGGGTGGTCTGGCTATAGGAGGTCTCCTCTGCTGAGCTAGAGCATAGGCAAGCTCAGTGGTTGGTGATCCTGTCTGTGGTAGTGTCTTTCTGATTCTTCTGAGGTGCTGAGGCATGCTTAGGGTCCTGTTGTTGGTGGTTGTGGGCTTCACCCCCTGGAGTTCAGGATCTTCTCCCAGTTTGCTGAGGTGGGGCTATCTGGAATAATTCTGGTCCTGCATTGTTCTTCTTCAGCCACAGCAAATGGGACCTTCTTTAGTGATTTTCCTGGATTCAAGGACTAAAAGACTGTTTACCTCTTCTGCTGCTCCCAGTATTTCAGGGTTTTTCCTGGGGAGATAGTATCTGGGCTCTTCAAGGTCAGCAATGGGTTGGAGATAGGAATTACTGATCACTCCACTATCTTCAAGGCATTATTTTTGGTTCAAGGACCCTACCTTCTGATTACTTCATGGAAGGGAAATATCTTTCATAATTACTGTTGGAGTTCCATGATATCAATGGTAAGACAGATTATATCTAGAGCAACATTGATGATTTTGTTTGTGACAGTTTCCAAATAATTGAGTAAGACATTTATAAAAGGTGAGCAGTTTTTTTGTGCTCACCTACAATTTTATTTGTATGGGGAACTCCCAGTGGAAAACTCTTCATCTACCCAAGACAGTGGATACCTGGCCTATAATACACAGGATTAGGCAGTTAGCCTGAAAGTACTGGTAGGTTAAATGACAACCTGACTCATATGGTTTATATGTGTTAGGGTAGAAACTTGAACCTAGGTTTTCCTGACTCTAAGATCAGCCCTCCCTTCCTATATCATTATGCCTCTAAGAAATTGTGTATTTTCCAAAAAAAATGTTTAAACATAGCAATAAGTGTTTTCTTGATACAGAAAATATGAAAACAGTGACTGAATTCTGTCCCTAGAGAATTAAATTTTGATATATATAATATATATAAATGGTATCCTAATATATTTATTATATCTCATCTCTTCTCATTTTTCTCTTCTGTCTCTCTTTTCTCTCTCTCCAATGACCCCACATATCACTTTATTTCTACCTCGCTTATGCTATCACATGTTGTCTTTTGTTGAAATTATTGATTTGCTTAACCCTCTCCCCCCCAACTAGAATGTAATTTTTTGAGGGTAGACATTACTATCCACATTCGTATTTTACCATGTCAGATAGTAAATGTCATCTTGATAAAAAGTCATGGACAAGTGTCCGTGTACCTTTAATGCACATGGGTGAGTTGAGCTTTTAGGTTTGTGGTGAATGGATAATGCTTCATTTTCTCCAGTGCCTACCTTCCAACCAAATATGTCTTAGATAGATACATAAATAGATATGTATGTATCCATATATGTGTATATAGTGATGCGTGTATATGAATTCAACCTACAGCTTTTAAAGTTGTCCTGCTGTTTTTTTCTGGGTTTCTTTCTGGGCTTCCTTCTTTCTCTCTCTATTTTTTTCATTTAATTTTATTTTTCACTTAAAGTAATTTACTTTCAGTTTACCACATCTGCAATTTAGAAGAAACAAAGAATATTAAACAAATATTCATATTTGACTAAAACAAGTTCCCACATTATCATTATCTAAAAATTTATGTTTCATTCTGCATCTCGATTCAATCATCTGTAACATAGATAATAGTCATTTCTTTGAGGTTCTTACACCTCTTAATATTGTTTGACTTTCCAAAGCATTGATTGTTGTATGATTTATTTACCTTCTTCTATTCACTTCTCTTTGCATTCACACATACAGGTCTTTTGAGTGTTCTCTGAAGCCATTCCTTCATTATTTCTATGGCAAAAATAGTATTCTATTATATTCATGTACCACATTCAATTTATCCATTCCCTAATAATGATCAGTATCTTACGGTCTCATTTTTTGTAGTTAAATAAGGAGCAATTATACTTTTGTATAAAATCTCTTTTCTGTTCTTTTCATCTGTTTTGGAATATAGGCTGAGTGACTATATTGTTTGATCAAAGAAGATAAACAGTTGACTTTTGAGGCTTAGTTATAAATTGCTTCCTAGAATGACTATATAAATTTTCAACTCCACTGGCAGTGTTTTAATCTACTTTTTTGCTTCATGGTCTCCCCAACATTGGTTCTTTTCCATTTTGAGTGATTTTTGTCAATCTTATATGTGTAAAATTATTACTGCTGCATAATTTCAAAATTTTGATTTCTCTAATTTTTCATATTTTTACATGTTTGTTGTGAGCTTGAATTTGTTTATGTTCATATGTTTTGAGTGTTTTGTGATTTTATATATTTGAGATATTTCCTCATATATATTGGATATAAAATATTTATCACACAACATTGTTTGCAAAAACATTCCCAAATTACATATTCCCCTTATAATTTACCCTGCATTGGTTTTGTCTGTGTAAAAAACATGATCTTTTTAATTTTGTATATTGAATTTTAATTTTTTCAGTTTTTTGTAATTTTCTTTAGCTCTTGCTTGGTTATGGACTCTTCCCCTCTATAGACTCAAGAAGTATTATTTTGTCCTTGCCTCTCTAATTTGGTTATGGAATCAGCCAAAATAGCTACCTTCTTCCTTTATATTATGTACATCTATGTGACAAGAGGGAAGAGTCTGATTTTTTTTTTTTGTTCTCCCTGGTTTTCTGAAGATCTTGGAGAAGGTCAATGCAAATTTTCATAGATCAATGCAAATACCCAGGAGGTCGAGAAATGGGAAAAAATAGTGATAGCACCCTTCTAAAAACTATGAGATTTAGATGAAAGAGCTGATGAAAGACATATCACCTGGCAGTTGTTGGAGGTGTGCTGGAAAGAGTAAGCAGATATGAATTCACCAAAAGCCAAATTCAAGTAATAAGCAAGAACTTCCTTTTAGTGTTTAGCTAAAAGAAGAGTTCCTACAGTCCCCTGAAGATATCTGTTTTATAGACTGAAAGGTTCTTTGAACCAGATGTAAAATAATTTAAAAGGCTACAGGCACTCAATTCCCTAGACTTAAGAAATAACAGTGTTAGCTGAGGCATGGATATAATCTTTTCATAACCCACTAATTCAGGAGTCAGTGAGTTACATAGAGAGTAGATAATAAGTACCATCACTCAGAAGAGAGCAGTACAATGGGGAGCAGTAGATTTGAGAAAACTCAACTCATTCCAGGAATGTATGAAAGAAGCAAAACAATTGAACACTTAAGGGAAGAAACTTCCTGACAAAGTTCATTGGCATACAGAGGATTGGTATAGAAAAGAATCCTGCCTATCTCCCTTGTTTGATCCTCTCCCATAGAGGTTATCTAATTTCAGGAAATCCTACAAGTCTATGGGGAAAAAGAGAGATCCACTATAAATGGGGAGGGTAGCTTGTCTCTCTACAGACTTGGATGTGAGTCTTTTCTGGTTTCTTTGATGTAAAACTTAAAACTGGTTTAAAAAAAAGTTTTATGTGCCTGATTAGGAGACCAGTGGTATAGTGTCACACACTAAAGTTTCCAAGTCCTACATTGATAGGAAAAATAAACTACACACACACACGCACGCACGCACACGCACACACATACACACACATATATATATATATATATTTTATATATATATATACATATATATATATATATATATATAATTTATTGAAGTGCATCCTTGCCCTTCAAAGGTAAGGAGGGAGCTTCTGACAGAATTATGCTTATAGTTTTAAATGGTTAAAATAAGTGTCTACAAGTTTAGTAATGAAATAAACATGATGGAAATCCTTTGATATGTGATTTAAAGAGTAGGAATTGTTGGAAGCAGGGGTGAAATCAAGCCATGGGTATGTATTATTAAAATATATGTTGAACTTTATTTTTTAAATTTGTATTAAAAGTTGCCCACAAAGATTGTGATGAAAAATTAAGAATGTCATTTAAGAGCTAATAGTAATAACTGATCATATATGAGTTTTAAAGTTTACAAAGCACTTTAAATACTTAACTAATTTGAGTTTGACATCAGTCATACAAGGGAGGTATAGAAGACATTATTATCCCCATTTTAGATGAAGAAAATGAAACTCAGGATAGTTAAGTAATTTGACCTTAGTGTCCATGGAAAAATTTGAACACTATTTTGTTCATGTGTTTCTTTTTATTCCAAGTCCAAGAGCTCAAAGTTCTTTCATTAAATTATATTTACTCCTTAAAATACATTACTTATGCAACTTTTTACAGAAAAGCAGTCATTTAGATGACTTTATAGTGTATTTATGAGTTTACTTTAGACTTCTACAGAACTATCAATTACAGTACCTGTGGAAACTAATTGTCTTCAAACTTTGAACTCCTAATGAAATACCATGATGCTGTGCCAAACAAATGGCAAAATTAAAGTCTGTTCTAAGCTTTCCTCATAAAATGAAGAACTAGTGGAAATAAAAGCCATTTTCCAACTAGAACCCAGAAAAATCTTTTCCTTCCACAACAGTGTGGGAACAGTTTAGTAAGGACAAACTTTAAAAGTGCATTTTGAATTGCCTAACATAGCAAAGGCAATATAGATTTTTCATTTGGTTGTAGTGTATCCACATTTCCTTGCCTGCCAAATGATCTTGTATATTACAAATATGTTTGGTAAATACATCAAGGCAGGCAATCAATTCACAGAAAAGTGAATTTTTGATGATGTGATGGTTCTGATGCAGCCCAAGTTATGTGATGCAAGGGGTTATTTGAAAACCTATCCCAATCATCACATAGTTGTGGTTATAGGAGTCCCATACTTACTTCCTATCAATTGAGTTCCCCAAGCATTTATCAACTGTTTCCATGTACATGACAGCTTTGTTGATTCCATAAGCTGCCAGAACCCTTCCCCTTAAATTTTCTTATATCACTTTTGCATATATTTGGCACTACTTATAAGAACATCTCCTGAAATAGAGTTTAAGCTTTCGGAGAGTACAGACTGTTTTTCTTTCTGTAATTTTATTCTCAGAGGCTAGTACAATGTTTGCATGTAGTAAGAACCTAAGTAACACAGTCCGTTCTGCTGTAACATTTAAAAATCAGGACTTTGTCAGAATATGACTTGGGAGCAATTTGAACATATTGAAAATAAATTTACTCTTGAGTGATTTTGTCTGCAAAAAGACAGCAATGGCCACAACAAAAGAAAACTGCACCCAACCCAGGAATACACAAAGCATACACACCACACATCTACTAGTTACTTCAACTCACCAACTGTGTTATACCACAAGATGTTGTATGCACTATAAAAGTATATAAAACTATTCAGTGTTTAAGTTTTTCTTAACCATTTAATGTGTTTGAGACCGTGCTACCTTTTTTTATTATCTTCCTCTCTTATTCATCATTGATGAAGTTTTGGAGTGCTGAGCTCTCTCTTATAAGCCTTGTGACTTTTATTATAAAATTTTGTATACCAAGATGATTCTTAGGAACACACATAACTTGTTATAGCAGAACTAACTGTACTTCTTGATTGATTTACCTACTCAAGGTCTAGACTCTGGGAATAAAAGCAAAAAGACAAAGGAAATGAAATATGCCTGGGTCTTCCTGAAATTAAAAGCATATACCAATCCCAGGGCATCAGGAAAGACTGCACATAAGAGTTGACAAATAGTTGTACTTTGGAGGAAACTAAGGCTTCAACAAGGTGATGGTGAGTATATTCCAATATTGAGTTTTAAGGGAAGATGTTGTAAAAATACATATATCTAGGAGAAATGGATTATTAATGTGCAAATAATAGCAAATAAGCCAGTTTGACTGGAGTGTAGAATGCATAAAAAGTAGTTAAGTGGGAAACAAAATAATCATGAAGGTCAGTTTCCACATCTCTTTTCATCAGAGACAGTTATGGAACAATCATATGAAAGCCACCTCTATATTTCAAGGGGAAGTAGCAATATGAAGAAATCTCAGTGAGGGAACTGGATTAAAATGACCTTGACTTGTCCTTCCAACTCTAAATCTCAGATCCCCAAATAATGGAAACCCACTTTGTTTTCAGGTTTGGGGGACTAACAAAATATACTACTGCCATTTTTTAATGCACGTGGATTTCTTCTGTCATTGAATTCCTTTTAGAGTGTAGGGTGTCTGATCAATGTAACTTAAAAAGTGGAGTCATAAAGAAAAGCTCAATATGTCCATGGCATCCATGTGGCAGAAGGAACTCATTTTTAAAGTATACATGCCTATATTTCCCA
Source organism: Bettongia penicillata ogilbyi (assembly GCA_023548195.1). NCBI lineage: Eukaryota > Metazoa > Chordata > Mammalia > Diprotodontia > Potoroidae > Bettongia > Bettongia penicillata. Next base: position 2,223,413 of record JAJHZJ010000786.1, read on the forward strand.
AGACAACGCACAGAGATGAGATTCTACAACAATGAAAAAGATTATAGATGGTGAAATTACTCGAAAGAAATTAGGGTGTGTGACGGGGGGTGAAAAAGAAACAGCCTCTACCAATCCATATGCCTACTTTATAAAATGCTATTAAGATCCTTAAACACTCTATAATAACAAAATCTTTAATGTTTGCAGTATGGAGGCAAAATTACTTAACAGGCAAGACTTCAACTAAAAGTTCCACTCAGCACATGAGCTGCTTAACATTTTAAAAAGTACACTTACAGCAAAGTTTTCTCCAAGAGATGGACAAAGTACACAATTAGAGAGTCATAGAATATATGTCAAAACCAAAAGGTAGTCAAGAAAGATGACAATTAGAACCAGGGTCCATGTAAATCTAAGCAAGACAAGAAAATTCACTACTACCATCACTTTTATAGACTAAAGAAAAATTAAATTTCAAGGATTTTTCTTTCAAGACCATTTCTGAGTGGAGCAATGATGACTTTTAAAAACATTTAAATTTGAAAAACCTACTGAGTCTAAGTTACAAAAAATGTATTTAGTTAGAGGCATTTAATAAAAGACTCCAGGGCTTTACTAAATTAATTGCATACTTTCTTTTTTTCTACTTTCAATAAAACAGCTGGTAAAATACAGAAAAAAAATCATGTCTTTGGATTTTATTCTCCATTTTTCCCACTTGACGCTTTTTATTCAACAATATTTTTTATTCATGTACTTAGAGAAACACTGACTTTAAAAATTTATAGACAGATCCATATGTTTAGGTAGAGAGGTTCCACCTTTGACCAATGGAAATAAAATATAAGAAGAAAAAAAACCTCATTTTAACCTCAATGAAAATTGCAATAAGAATTTTAGGACATCCTATATATTGCGAATGGAAATTTTTGCATTAGAAATTAAATGTAAAGAAATTTGATCCCTACTAATTGTGAAATCATAAGATTTGAGATGGAAAGAACATTCAATGCCATCTAGTTCTTTATCCTTATTTTAAATTTTAAGATGCTGAGACCTGAGAAAGTACATAGCTTACTCATACTTACCTAGGAAAGCAAGTTATGAAGCTTGGATTTAAATCCAGAACACAAATAAAAACACAGTGCTCTGTAGTCTTCATCATCAATGACAACAGCTAATAATAATAATAATTTAAGTATTGTTAGTATTTATATACTACTTAAGTTTCTCATTGTACTACAGAAATATGATCTTTTTGGATTATCATAATACTTTAATAGGTAAGTATTACTATTACTCCCATTTTACAGATGAAGAAACTAAGGCTGAGGCAGGTTAGATGAGTTGCACAGGGTCATAATGCTCTATTTTCAGATAAGATTTGAATTCATATCTTACTGGCTCCAGATCAGGTATTTTATCCACTGTGGCAGTTAACTACTGCATTATGCAAGCAATGGTACAAGAATGCAATGGATTAACACTGTATAGTAAATAAAAAAAAACAAATATAAAGAATTCTGATAAGCATGGAAACATTTATATTAACTTAGAGTGAATTAAAAATAGAAAAATCAATGTACACAATAATTACATGACAAATGAACAAAAATGCTAATAAAATAATATGTGGTTAAAATGACCAAACTTGATGCTAAAGAAAAACTGAGAAAATGTATCATTTCCTTCCTTCTTTGTTAAAGTGGGAAATATGAGTATAGAGTGTTTCATCTATCTATCTATCTATCTATCTATCTATCTATCTATCTATCTATCTATCTATCTATCTGTCTATCTATCTATCCATCTGTTCACCTATCTACCTCTCCATCCATCCTTCTATCTATCCATCCATTTATCTATCAAACTATTGATCTGTCTATCCATTAATGTTACTATCTTTCATCTCTCCATCCATCCATCATTCCATCCTTCCATCCATCCATCTACTTGTCCAGTAACCCACCTATCCATCTATCAATCTTTCCATCCATCCATTAATGTATCCATCTATCTATCCACATTGCTCTACATTTATCTGTCTGTCCACCCATCTCTTTATCCATTGGTCCATTCATCATCTATCATCAATCCATGTTTCAAAGGTTGTTTGGCTTTGCTGAAATTTCTCTTCAATCCTGTGAACTTTTTCTTCATTTTATGTTGCAAGAAATTGCTCAAAGTTTAGAGAAATTCCTCAAAGTTTAGGAAAAGAAGATAACAAAAATAAAGGATGTATGTAAGTATGTACATAAATATATGCATGTATGTATACGTTTGTGTATGTATATCATAGCCATGTAATTTTATCTGTATCTACAGTAAACTTTCTGGAAGAAACATAAAGAGTATCAGTGTCAGGGACAATTTAATTGACATAGGTAAATATGCATTTTACTTGGAAATTAGGTCAAATGTTTGTGGCTCTTTAATATTGGGATATATCATCACATTTGATGCTCAAAATGACCCTGTCCAAATAATGCTATCTATTTTCCAAATAAATCTGAGGCTGAGAGAGGTTATATGACTTGGGGTGAGTCATGCAATGAGAGACAATGTTAAAATTTGAACTGAAATTTTTCCACTTCTCAGTTTAACACTCCATCTTCTACATCGGAGACATCCTAAGTTCCTTGTTCACTCACTGTATAATGAAATCTCATCATAAAGCAGATTGATTCCATTTGATTTTAAACACTTAGCATGATGAATTGCTTCTCTTTTCTGGTTAGAGGACTGGAAGGTGAAGCAATAAATTCTTCCCAATACCTTCCTTTGTAGAGGGCTCAAAATTCTACTAGGTAACTCTGTATTTTTAATCAGTGGACTCTGTATCCCATGGGTGTCCCACCCATTTAAAAACATTTTGGGGTATTGTCATCATCCATTAAAATTTAAGTTCCTTGAAGGCAAGAACTGTATGTCTTTTCATGTTTTTATTCCCAACATTTAGCAAAATACTTGGCACAACATTGTAGTTACTTATTGAGTATTTATTTACATGTTATTGAGCTCCATGGGTAAAAATATTAATTTTAGGTCTGCAGTGAAAATGGGTTGATCACACCCCAGTATGTATTTATTTCACTCTTTGAAAAGTTATGTTATAGTGATATATAAATGTTTGCATTTGTGCATAAATGTATATGTACTGCAGTGCTAATAATTACTTAACATTCTAAAGCTTACACAAAAGTAGAAAGTCAAAAAAGAAATTATAAAGATATGCATTTATATTTGATCCTTTAGTCAATACTGAGGTAAACATTTGTTAGGAAAGGGATTGGCATGTCTATATCTTCACTTAAGGAAATCAGTTAGTGTTTATTAAGTGCCTACTTTGTATCAGGAACTTGCTACTCTGGTTATATGAAGAAATAAAAACAAAATAATCCCTTCTCTCAAGGAGCTGGGGAAAACCAATGGAAATCCAATGGGGCAAACAACTATGAACACAATAAGAGATATATAGGAGAAATTGGAGAAATGATATTAGTGGGAAGGCACTAATGTTCATCACTTTGATTGCTACATATAGCATGATTTGATAGAAAAAAGGCTTGAAGCAGGGAGGTCAGTTGGGAGACTTTTGCAATAATTCAACTGAGAGGTTATTAGATCCAGAGCTAGTGGGGTGATCTTGTGAAGATGTATGTGATATTATGGTATGATGTAAACACAAGATGAAAAATTTTTTTGGATAAGCAGGGCAAGAGTTAATGAGGATTACAAGATGGGCTGATTGGACGGATGTTATGCTCTATAAAAATATGGGAGTTTGTGAGAAAGATGGATTTAGGAAGAAAAAATAATGTAATAGCATTACTATTATAGCTCATATGCCCTCCATAAATCTGCTTATCTCATCCTCTCAAGAGGATTGAGCTAATTCACCGATAATTGACCAAGAGTCAATTATTATGGGAATGTACCTCCCACCCAAGAGACACTTTCTGATGTCACAAGGAGATCTGAAGAATGAAGAAATGTATGCTTTGGAGAGGAAGGAAATATTTTCTCAGTGGCACCCATGAAGTTGCTGTTTATAAATACTCTGGTAATTCTAGGTTATAATTACCTTGAAATATCTTTCTGAAGAAAAAGGAAGGTTAATATCTTGCATAACTGAGGGATGAGTTTGGAGTAGGGAATGAAAGTCCCAAGATTACTTGTGGAATGAAAGGGGATATCTGATCCATGTTCCCACTTTTTGATAAATGGATCAAACAAAGGGAATGATCAAGGTCTCCACCTCAGAGATCACTGCAATAAACCATGATACTTCAGTATGTAGAGTTTCTGAAAGTCATCTTGTAAAAGTTGTGGTCTTTGATAGTGATAGTTCCAATTTATTTTGTGGTATGGACAATGAAACAGGGAAAGAGGGAGAGGTCAAAGTTCATTGAATTTTTAAGCTGGAAGGGATCTTAACGATCATAAAATGACCTTTAATAAATCTACCAGCTCTTATTCCAAGACCTTATTATCTGGAATAAGTGCTCTTAGTAAGTGCTTATTTAGTAAGTAATGCTCATACTAACAGCATTTAAAGCTTCAAATTCTATGATCTGAACCTCCTACAATCAACAGTTAATCAAGTACCAGCACTAACTAAGGTTCTTCTTCATGTCAGATACTGTGTTAGGCTGTGAAGATTCCAAGCCAAAAATGAAATAATACTTGCCATGAAGAAGTTTGAAATTTAAAAGAGGCAAACTATACCCCCTCTTCCAATGTGATATGCCTATATTACCTATTCAACTATTCAATAATTTATGAATTTTGCTTCTGCAAATTTAATCCTAAACTTGATGAACAAGTATAAGCAGGGAATTTGGGATTCTTGCTAAAAGATTCCTATTCTGTCATCTCAATTATTTCTCTATAGTAATGATGGCTGGCTTTGTGGACATTCTGGTTACTAGTGCTAAAAACCTGAATGGAATAAGCTGTTATTGATCCACTGCTGAGGTCTCTAGTTAGAAAATTGCATTAATTAGTCATTGGATAAAATCACAAGACACAATTCCTGCCCAGTCATGGGGGAGAGAATGAGATTATCTTCAGAACAACTGAATTAACTGCCATATTCCTTGATGATGATGACAATGATGATAATAATATTATGCAATCATCACCCCACCCCTTTAAGTTAATGGCTGATTTAATATGATAAGCAAGCATCTTATAACTGGGAGTCATCTTACTAGAATTTATATAATTATGGTATGAATTTTGCCTTATTACTACTTTGGCCACACAGGCCTCACCATAAATAACTCATAGGCCAAAGAGCCCTGAGCATGAAAAATCAGCTATCCTAAATTCATACTTTGCTTCCATAAGTTAGGATCACATGATCGTAGATTTAGAAGTGGATTAAACTTGAAAGTCATGTATTACAACCTCTTCATTTTCTAGATGAAAAGACAGAGGCCCAGAAATATTAAAAGACTTTCTTAAATCATACCAGTAGAAAATGGTGAATTTGGATTAGGAATTATCATTCCAAACGCAGTGCTCTTTCACCTAATTCATTCCTTTGTCCTAGGGTGACGATGGGTTCTACTTCCCAACAGTGCTCGTGAATTTTCTTACTCAGTGCTTGAAGTCAATCATGAGTTTCCATCAGATATATCTCCTTAGTATAACTCACCCTAGACAAAGGATACCATTTTATCCTATGGCCCAATGATGCCCAATCAACTACTTTTACATAGTACTGCTCCACCGTCCTTATCATGTAGGTTCTTACATGATGAAATGTGGTATATAAGTAAAATAGTGGTAAAATGAAGCAGGTAGCAAAATATACTTTAACAATATCAAAAAAGAGAACTATAAGAAAGCATTTTTTTGGTTTGATTGTAATGATTTAAGAAACAAGCTAGAAACTGAGTGAAGTACATTAATGATAACCAAATGGATTTTAATTTCACAGATATTCAAGAAGAATCATGTGATTCTGATTTGTGATAATGTTAAATCAGATTTAGAAATCATCTTTTTTTTTAAAAAGTAGTAAGTAAAATATAGCATGATGAAAGAAACTTGATTTATTTTTGGAAATTCTGACTTAGAAGTTTTCAGACTTTAAGTTCTAAAGATTAGAATGGAAGAACATATCTCATGTGAAATGCTCATCTTTCCAACATTTATTTCATTCACTTTTTAATTGGTGTAGCTACTTACATTATTTGTACTATTTAAAAATTTAATTAAAATGTTAAGCAATTCCACTATTTCAACTTCAAAGGACAGAAGATATCACTTTGTTTTGCATGCCTATTGTATGATAACTAAGCATTTGAGGTCAAGGTGTTTTCTTTTTTTTATTGCAATCAAAAGAATTAGACATTATTAACCTTTCCCCCTCGAAATATTTTAGAAAAAAGCTTATTGGAATGAATATATGATAGATAATCAAATAAACAACTGTGTGTCATGTTTGATGCAGAGGTAGGGTAAATATGGAGTAGATGGTTGGTCTCCAAGTCAAGAAGACTTAGGTTGAGGTCCTGTTTTTGGTACATACAAGCCATACAAGCCTGGTTGTGTCATGTAAGTTCAAAATGACTCAGGCATCTTTCCAAAAGAATAAGCAAAAGTCATCAGGTGCATGAGTTGCCCATTAGTATCAGTGGAAGGAGTTTCTATACTGAGAGTTTTTCACACCAATGAAATAATAAATTTATACACACTCTCCATGCTCTCTCATCCCCATGACCCCACCTCAAAAAATATCAGAGAGTATTTTAAGTTCTAGAGACAGAAAGATAAAATGAAACAACTTCTGTTTTCAAGAAGCTTTCACTTTATTTAACTTTCTATGAAAGACAAAAAAAATCATAGTCAATTTCAAACCTGGTCTCTGTGCTGTAAGGAAGGTAATTGTTTTAGTAATATATCTTAGATAAATCATTAAAATAGAGCCATAGGTGATTGATTGGGAAATGGAGAAACTCTGTTGTGTGTGTACTAGAATATTTCTATGACATAAGAAATGATAAAGAGTTCAGAAAAATATGGACCGATAGTGAAAAATTAGCTGAACCAAGAAAACAATATACAACACTATAACTAAGTAAAAAAGAACAAAAATAAGAAGTGAAACTTATATAATTATAATAAGTAAAAGCAGTTACAAAGAAGCAATGAGAAAACGCATGTCCATCCCTTTTTTTAGAGATGAGAGTGATATTGGTTTGGAGGTTGTTTATATTGCAAGATAGTTTTGCTGACATTCTCTCTCTCTCTCTCTCTCTCTCTCTCTCTCTCTCTCTCTCTCTCTCTCTCTCTCTCTCTCTCTCTCTTTCTTCTCTCTCTCTTGCATGTTTTAAAGAAGAAGGGAAGGGATCATGGTTATTCAGTCACTTCAGTCATGTCTGACTTTCCTGACCACTTTTGAGGTTTTCTTGGTGAAGTCACTGGAATGCTTTGCCATTTCCTTCTCTACCTCATTTTGTAGATGAGGAATTGGGGCAAATACAATTATGTGACTTGCCCAGGGTCACACAGCTAGGAAGTGTCTGAGGCCAGGTTTGAATTAAGAATGATGAATCGTCCTGCATTCAGGCCTGTTACTCTATCCATTGTGCCACCTTGCTGCCCCATGGGGAGGGATACATTTGAGAATCAAGCTAAATTAAAAATAAAAGATGCTAATAAGTTGATGAACTTATCATCTTCCATAGGGTTAAGGATCAACTCTATTTGTATAACTTTCTGATTTATACGTCCCTTCAGTTCCACAAATTTAATTGTCTGTTTAATATTTGAAACTCTGTTCCCCATAATCATCTCAAACTCAATATATCTGAAACAGAGGTCATTATCTTTACATGAAAATCTCCACCTTCCCCCACCAGCTTTGCTTTTCATTTAAAGACCTTACCATTTTTCTAGTCACTAACATTCATAACCTCAGTGTTAACCAAATTCTTCTATTCTCACATGTGGAATTGATTAGAAAATATTTTGTTTCTTTTTCAATAATATATCACATATTTGTTCATTTTCTGTACATACCACCACTGCACTATAGGCCCTCATGACCTTTTACTTGCCCTATAAAAATGGCCTCCTAACTTCTCTTGCTTTTCTTACCTAAATTCATCCTCCACAAAGCTACAAAAGTGATTTTCTTACAGCACGGGCTAGGCCATGTCACTCCCCTAAAAAATAAAATTCAATTTTGTCCCATTGTCTTTATGATCAAATATAAACTCTTCTATTTGCCATTTAATGAATGGCACAACTTGACTCCAACTATTCTTTCCTTTCTTTGCACAAGTTAAAAGCACTACAGTCCAGCTAGATTGGCCTTTTTCTGACAGTCCTCACATACAACATTCCATCTTCTAGATGCACACTCTCATACTTATTTCATTTCCTGAAATACATTCCGCTGGGAGTCCCTTGTTTCTTTAAAAATTCAGCTCAAATCTCACCATTAGAATGAAGCCTTTTCTGATATTGGAACTGCTGATGTACAGTCCTCCAGTACCTTGCATTTGTTCTTTATGTACTTATGCAAGGTGTCTTAAGTATCTTAATGGAGTCTTAAACTTTAATAATTTCTGGAATATGAATGCTACACTCAAACACAACTTAAAATTTTGATAATTATAGTAATTTACACTTCTATTAAGTTTTTTTTTTATTTTGTGTATTCTGAATAATAAATTTTCTACTTAGTTTTCAGGAAGACAATATGTACATGTATATTTATATACACCCAAATTCATGTGTGTATGAATATATATATATATATTTATGTATACATGCATATATGCACACATATATTACTTGTAACTTCTAAATATAAAGTCAGACTGGAAGAGAACTTTGAGAAGTAACCTAATCTTTTTTCTCTCACTTCAGGTCTGGTTATACTTACAATTTCATTTACTTTCCAAGAATGAATAGCTATTCTTATCATTTAACACCTCTGTCTATTAAGGCTTTCTTCTCTTTGTCTATTGGGTACCTTACCTGCTGGCTCATTTTTAATCTAGTTCTGCACTCAGCATTAATTCAGAAAAGTTTGTCATATTTTCAGTAAATAATTCTCTAAAAATTTCTTTAACTAAGACAGGATGATGAAGGAAGGATAGGATGAAGGAAGGAAAGAAGAAAAGAAGAAAGAAAGAAAACAAGGAAGAAAGAGGGAAAAAGAAGACAAGGAAAGAAGGAAGGAAGTGATGGGACCCTAAGAAAGTCATCCCCAGTTCCAATATTCTAACTTCTTTATGGACCCCACTAAACAGCATGCATGTTAAATCAGAACACACAAACTGATTTTGCCACATCACATGCCTCCAGACTCAATATAGCCACTGCCCTTAGCTAGCCACTGCCACCAGATCCAATTCACATATTTGAAAAAGTGTGTTCTTGTACTTAACCACAATCACATAATCCATTTAGTGCAAGAGAGGACCACAGTATCTATCCATCTTTACCAGACAGTATCACAATAGCTACTCAATCTGAAAGAAGCACAACCAGAATATTTGATCAATGAACCATAGAAGGGACTCTTTTCCTATCTTCCCTCCTGCTTTTTAAATATTCTTAGTTCCTGTTATGTAATTGCATCTGTACTCTATGAAAATTCATCTTGTTTTCTCTGAAGTTGATGGTTCCTCTTAGAACCCAGTCTGCTTCTGGGAGAGATCAGTCTTCAAAAAATGCCTATACGTGAATTAGAGGTGGTATGACTGAATTCTTTCAGATAGTACTGCCACAACACACCATGAAACCACAGCAGAGGGACAGAAGGAAGACAAAGAAAGGAAGGAAGAGGGTAAATAGGAAAAAAATCTTTATCAAGTACTTAAAATTTACTAAGCACTAGTCTAGTGGATGCAAATATAAAAGTAAGAAAGCCCCTGGCTTCAAGGATGCTATTTTAAATGACATGAGAACTGGTTCAGGAGAACAGGGTTCTAGATCATGTTTTGCCATTCACTAACTGTGACATTGAACAAATTTCTTCATTCCTCTAAACCTCAACTTCTTATCTGTTCTAACTACCTCACAGGGCAATTATGAGAATCATAAAAGATAATGTAGGGTCAAAGATCTTTGTAAATTGTAAAGTGGTAAGGTATTATTATAACATATACTGAGGAAGTTTAAAATTAATTAGCATAATCATCATTCTACTTCACTTATTTGCAGTTCCTTTTTTGTTTGGCAGAATGGGTAGAAAATTAAAGATGACTAAATTTCATTTTCATAAAAATGAAAAAATAAGTGGAAACAACTGTGCTTAATTCTGGCTAGTTTAACTTGTTAGTGATGAAAAGTTCATTGCTCATAATCATGTTGCCTGTTGCAGCCCTGCTGAGAAATTGGACTAAGCACAGTCACTGGCATTCTGCACATGGCCAAGTAGATACAAGTGAGTTTGCTTAATGATAAAATAATGAGCTCATCCACAATTGCCTTCGCATTGTGTGTTTGTGGATGGGAGAGCAAGAAAAAGATAGGCACAGGACCCTTTAACCATGTTCCATATTTTATATTAATTAATAAAGCTTTAAGATTACTTAAAAATCACTAAATATGGGAACTGAAAAAGATCAGATATCATGCTAATAATTTAATTTTGCCAGTGAGGTTATCAATGCCTAGAAACATAGAATTCAATTTATTTCATTTGATTTGATTCAATTCAATTCTGCTCAGTTACATTAAACTTGACCAATTCAATTCCACTTAGTTCATTTCAATTCAATACAGCTGAGTTCAGTTCATGTCACTGCCATCATGCATATGAATTGCTAACTGTACCTTGGTTATTTAGGAGCAGAGCCAGAACCAGACTATTCCATTTTGGTTTACATCCAGGTATTCTTTCTACTATACACTTTACCAACTGCACCTCCTTCCCTCAGGTTTTCTGATTTCTAGTTCTAATTCTTCCCATAACTACCAGATTGTCCTGGGGCCTCCATTTCCTCACCTGAAAAAAGATGAGACGTAATGGATAAGGTAGAATCAAAGAACTAATAGAATCATGGACTTAGAGGCAAAGCTGATCTTAGAAGTCATTTAGCAAAACTCACTAACTTTTCACTTAATTAAATGATTTTCCAAAGTGGGAGGAGGGGGAGGGAGGCATTTATATTCCATCTAGTTTGTATCAGGTGTTGTGCTAAGTAGTATGGTATAATCAATAAATAAAAGAAAAAGAATATGAACTCAAGTCATCTAACACCAAATCTAATGGACTTTCCACTATGCCATGACCTCTAGCATTAACTCTTAGAATCAATACTAGATAGTGATAGGAAGAAATCTTGTCCAATGCCAGATTAAAGACTTGATAAAAAAAGAAGTAAAATACTTGCTGCCACACAGCTGGTGCATAACAGTGACGGAACCAGAACCTAGGCTTCATGTGTTCTATTTCCTACTTACAGAGCACTGCCCTTCCTTATGAGACCTACTGATCACACTTCTATTCTACAATTATTAAAGACATAGATAGATAGAAAGATATAGATGTATGTTAGACACACACACATATATACATATATTATATATAACATACAGACACAGACACACACACATATATACATACATTATATATATGTGTGTGTACATGACAAGACATTACAGATTCTAATTTATTGAAAAATGGGTTAAAAATTGAAAAATAATGGAAATGAGTGAAGAGATGTTTTCTGAGGAACCTCAACAGGACTGCATCAATGATTAAATGCGAAATAAGTGGAACCAGGTGAAAAATAAATAAATAACAGCATTATAAAGACAAACAATTTTGAGATATATTAGAACTCTGATCAATGCAATGATCAGCCACCATTCCAGTAGACTGATAATGATGCAAACTAGCCACCTTGTGACAGAGAACTGGATTCTAGATGCTGAATGAGGCAAATTCTTTTGGACAGGAACTTTTTTTACCTGACAATGTATGTTTGCTATAAGGATATTTTCCCTTAATTTTCCCAGAATAGCATTGCAAGAGATAGAATTAAGAAGTATAAAAAATACATTAAGGAAAAGAAGTAAGGTAAATATAACCGATAAATACTGTACATAGTTAATACAATAATATAAAGATAACCAGAATATAATAAAGCTCAAGGCTATGGAACTATAATGACCTGACTATGCCCTTCAAAAAAGGTATATTTGAATGTACCCCTCTCAGTTCTTTTCAAATTAGAGATAAAGGATTTGGAACACTATTTATAAAGTCTTAGTTAATGTTTTCAGTTTGTTTTGCTGAAGTGTTTTGTTTTTTTATTTTTTAGATTTTTTTATTATCAGGCATAGCTCTCTGGGAAGAGGAGAAGAAAAATACATTATAATGCAGATGATGAAAAAAACAAAAGTCATCAATAATGAAAGAAAGATGGAGAAAGAGATTTAAAGAGAAATAGAAGCAATGCTCTTGCTCATCATAAGCACAAAAATACATTAAAATTACTTGTGTATGTTTCCGGTGTACTTATTACCATTAGCCCTAAACATGTAAATTAATAACATGAGAGTGAAAATAAGCAATCTTTCCTGGGTCCAGTGGGGTCTACCTTGCCTTGGGAGCATCTAGGTAAAGAAAAGCAGAAAGAAAAAATATAGAAAAAAAATGATAATTATTCCTCTTTCATTGAGAAAAGGGATAGTAATGTTGAAATTTTCTCCTGCCTAAAAAAAGAAAGCAAAAATCTCTGAAATTCTTTGTTTCTCTGACATTATGGGAAAAAAAAAAACAAATGAGAAGACAGGGAAGGGAGAGGGAAAGAAGGAGAAGAGGAGGAGGGAAAGAAAAAAAAGTTGAATAGAGAATAGGGAAAAGGAGAATGATGAAAGGGGAAAAGAAGGGATAGAAGGGGAGGAAAAGGAGGACAAAGAATTAAGGAGAGAAGGTGGTGAAGAAGGGTAGGAGAGAAAGTCAAGAGGTAACGACTAACTGGCCTGTGGACTTGTGTCTTTAAGATCCATCAGTTACTTTATTCAGGTGTCATGTGAGAAATCCTTTTTCTTTTTTACTTTGACCTGTAGTGAATACTAGGTGAATTTGGACCTTGTAAAAACACATCAAACATGGTCTCCAACACTACTGAGTGCTACCTGGACTAGATTTAAATATAATTGGGGAATGTTTACATTTTCCCCAAATTAATGAACAATGTCACACATAAATAAAAATAAATGGAACACAACTAATGCTAATATGTGGTTTTCTAAGTCAATCTGCTCTTGTAGAGATTCCTGTTGACAGTTTAGTGGGCCCATTTCAGTTTGAATTTGACATAACAGTTCTATGTCATATCCGAGGGTTAGTGAAGTGATTTTCTCCCCTTTTCAGGGGGCATTATTATTATTTTTTTTTGCAGAAGGAATTCTAACCTGTTAACAGCAATGGAAGTTTCCTCCTCCAATAAGACCTAGAGAACCATTTTTCTCAGACCTATTATTCAATTAAAATAGGAGTCATTGCACCCCACTCCCCTGAACATTTCCAAAAAAGAGAGAAGACAACTTGGGAATTATAGCTGTAATTAAAATCTTGTCAAATATGGCTAAGCAAGCAGAATCCCAACATTCTATAATTCTAAAAAATTATTTTGTATCATAATATTGTCAATGTAATTATTGTTAACACATTTCTTTTTTTGCCTTTTAGGACTGAACGCAAAAGTGTAGACATTCATGATTTGTCAGTCTCACACTGAAGTCTGCCATTGACTTGATTATTAATTCTCCCTTGTTTCAGTCTAGCTTTTGGTTGCATGTTCCCATTCAGTAAGTTCAACTTGAATCCTTAAAGGAGAAAATTAATTCAATTAGACAAATATTTATTAACTGTTTGCTCTCCTCAGATTGGTATACTATCTAAAATCTAGTTTGAATTCCTCCCCTCCTGGAGGAAATACCTGTCTATGGCTGTCGATTTGATTTGCATTAGATCCACCAATACTATGGAAGAGAATCCAGTTAAATATTTAATGTTTCACTTTCACTTTGTGCTTTGTCCAGAAATCCAGTACCCAGTGGACATCTTGCACTGGGGATTGTTTTCTAATCATGCCATGCTGTATCATTTTACCACCTGTCCAGTCATATTTGGAATTTCATTTTGTTTGCTTGTTGTACCATAATGTTCATGTCCTTGCCAATTGAATTAACCAGGAAATGAAACACAGCTGCAGCCTTTTAAAGCATTGAGCATATTGGACAGACAATATGCGGACAAATCCTATTAATGAAGAACAGGATTTGTGCTGACGTTGCCCCTCCTCCACACCATCTGAGAAATATATGCCACACTGGCTCAATCATTATTGTACAGAAATCAATTAAATAAGGATATTTTATTTTGGAGGTGGATTTCTCACACATATGGAGGACTGACCTATTTTTGAGTGATGACTAGAATTCTTGGCAGTGTCAGTCAAAGGTGTATCAAATAAATCAGAACTTTTATTTTTGCTTAGTTATACTCCATATCATGTAAACTGTAGAAATGTAAAAATGAATTGTGTGTGGATGTGCACATATATTCATCAAATCCCCTTTGTTTACATTCTCTGAAATACATTGTCATTTTCAAATGGAAAGTTTAGAGAAAGGCAGACAAAATGATGAAGAGGATGGAGAAAAATTTAGGGAGCATCACACTAAAAAAATTGCTGGAGTGGTCATGGGGATTGAGTAACTGACTCTTTGCTTCAAGGTGCTGAAATATAATTACAGTAAGTACGCCAACATACACAGGGGGGCCTGCTATCACAGGTTCTTAGATCTACATTCGTAAAAAAAATAAATCAACTTTCAAGGGGTTAACAATAACTTTAATCAAACACATGTACCATTCCTTTAATCAAGCACATGTACTACTCACCTAGTTCAGGGGAGTCAGCACCCTGAACTTCAAGGAAAATACAGAGAAATAAAAGACCAACAGACGTGACTTACTCTGCCTGAATTCCACAGACAGGTCCAACTATCTGATCATAGTTACCAGAGAGGGAAACACCAACATCTGAGTTTTCAAAGCTGGGGAGCTTCTTTAGTGGCTTTCTGGAATCCTCATCTGGCCAAACACTCCTAGTAAGTAAGCCCCAAAGTCAAACCTCAATTCAGAGTATTTACACATTTTTAGAATCAGAAGGCATCACAGTCCCTAAGAACCAGTGCCTCATTAACAAAAGGCATGAGCTTTCCTACAAATCTTCCCTAATCAAAATCCCCTTAATGGACAGGCCCATTAATGGGTAGGGAAGATCTTTAATCACATTAAAATAATTAGCAATACAAATACATATAGTCTTTCTAAGTAAATAAACTCTTGTTTCTATACTTTACTCCTAGTAAAGACTCTTGATTGATAAAGGCAAGATTTAACAAGATGCCCTTGATTATGCTAAAACAAAAACAACAAAAGATCCTCTTTTACTTGCCATAACAAGGGTCAGGAAAGTATAACAGCAGCATGCATAGAAATGGGTTTGGCATAACATCTTGGTAGCAATAATAAGTCATTAAAATAAAATACTACCATTTGACCCAACTAGCCGTGCAGTTTCATCGCAGGTCAGTTCCTCCCTATAAGGATGTGTTCAACTTCCAGGGTTAGGATCCTACCCAGCAGAGGTGTCATGGTGCCCTAACATCCTGGTTTTCAATTCTACTCCTTTCTGCAGGTGTACTTTATACAACCTGCCCCTAGCATCAAAGTAACTAGTCATGTCTGTCAATGAGAGAAAATAAAATTTGTGAAGGAATGTACCGAATATAAGCATAGCTATATTGAATAAATTGTGACCTATTTGATAAAAAGATCTTACTCCTTCAAACCTGAGAAGTGTAAAAATACAGGTAAATAATATTCACATTGTAAATAGTAATCTTATGGAATCCATTACAACCAGAAATCACGTGTCCATATATCCAAGTCATAATTCTGGCAATTTTAATCCATAGGGTACATCCATAAGAAATTAGCAAAAACAAAAAAATCTTGATGACATAGAGATATTGAAAAGGCCATGTATATTATGCTCTCAGAGAGCCTGCTCCAATCTTAACCAGATAATCATATGTGAAATAAGGCAAGTAGAATGAGTAATTGACAGAAGAAAGCTGAGTGACAGCTGACAACAAAGGAAAGATATAGGAAAAATATCCCAATAAGCAGAAAAGTCCCGGAACATTTAGTGTACAAACAAACACCTTCATGTATGTACTGACGAGTTCACTGCATTATTGAATAGTATATTATTGGATCTTTAAAGATTACCCTCATGCCATTAAGAAAAAGTTCACTTTTTAGGTTTCTTGTTAAGGGAAGATTGACCTGTGATTTCATTGATAAAATTTCCTCTGTGTGAACAAGGGAACCAATCCCCTTCATCATTATAGATGGATAAATATTCTGCAAATTATATTCTTAGAGACTATTGCCCAGGGCATTCAAAATTAGATGATTTACTGCCTTAGGGTCATACAGTCAAGTCTTAAAGGAAAATCTTTCCTACCCTGAGGCCAGTTCTCTAAAACACCCTTAAAGCATGACATAAGCTAAACTACTCAGTTTATGGATGAGAAAAATGATCCTTAGAAAAAGATAAATAACAGACATGTTGAGATTAAGATGTGTGAAAGACAGTTGGATACATGAGATGGGAGGTCTACAGAGATTGTAATGGAATGGATAGATTTAAGAGTCTTCAACATAGAGATGATAAATACATAAGAGCTGCTAAGATCACCAAGTGAATAGTATAGAGAAAGAAGAGAAGAAGACTATGGTTACTTGTGGTTAGAGGGTCTAATCAGCAAAGGAGAGTTGAGAAGGAGCAATTAAGATAAGTAAAGGGAGAACCCTGAGAGAGTAATGTTCTGAAAATCTAGAGAGAAAGGATCCTCAAGGAGAGCATAACCAACAATGTTTAAAGACACACACACACACACACACACACACACATAAACTCAAACTCTGATATGTGTGTGAATGAGATAACTAAGATATGAACAAGCACACCCTTAGGTGCATTGAAAGACAATGTAATGCTTATCCCCAACACAAGTTGATTCCAACTTTGAAATATTTCCTAAGAGCTGACTCTTAGAAACATAGCATAACTGCATATATAATTCTTCATCCAATTTAATATTTTACATTACAGTTATATGACAAATAATTACACAGGCTGCATTTTAAGTTTTTAAAGTGGTTTTTATTGTTTTTCTCACTGTGTATATCCATATCTCCCTTGCCCAGTGTATCAAAGATTTAAAAAGGAAGTAGTTTTTTTTTTTAAAGCAGTTTGTTAAACCAACTAACGCAACAATTGTGACTAACAATATACACAACCTTCCACACCCTTAGTGTGGAATCTCTGCCTAGTTGATAAAGGAGGTGTAATTTGCCAGCTCCCCCTTATAATCAAGCCTGGTCATTATAATTGCTTAGTATTTAGATTAATTGTTTTGGCTCTTCCTGTTCTTTATGCTTACAGTTTTCGAGTTATTGTATATATTGTTTTCTTGTTTGTGCTTACTTCATTCTGTATCAATTCGTACAAGTGTCCCTGTGCTGTTCTGTCATAGACATTCATCATTTCTTTCAGTGCTGTGACCTTCCTCTCTCTCTCTCTCTCTCTCTCTCTCTCTATATATATATATATATATATATATATATATATATGTGTGTGTGTGTGTGTGTGTGTGTGTGTGTGTGTGTATGTAAAATGGTTTATCTAACCATGATTTAATCCAGGAGCATCTTCTTCATTTGTAATTATTTGCTCATGTACATACACATATAGACATACATTCATGTATACATATATATATGTGTACATATATATATGTACATATGCACAGACACAGTGGTGAGCTGAATATTTGGATGTATTTGGAGTTCATCTGTATATAACTTCCTTGTGATATATGTCTAGCAGGAAGACTTTTGGATCAAAATATATAGGGCATTATTTTTTAAAATCATAATACTAACTTGTTTTTTTAATGAAAGGAAGAATTCACACCTCCACCATGAGAATATTAGTATGCTTATCTTTCTTTCACCTATCCAATATTAATTCCATCTTTTGATGTATTGACATTTCTAGCACTTTGCTTTAAGAATATTTTTCTTTGCTACATTAGGCAGTGACAGTATTACTATTTGGTGAAGTAGGGGGAATAGTGATGAAGAAGTGTTGGCAGAGGTGAGGAGTATCTGGGACTGTGATATTATTGGTGTAGGGCGATCCCCAGTGAGGGGACCTTTTCTGAAGACAGATTAGCAACTGCTATGCTGTTTGCAATTCTAAAGAATTCCTTGGGGCAATGAAGAGCTAAGTGACTTTTCCAGGGTTCAGTGTCATACATCTAGTATATGTCAGATGAAGATTTGTCAGAAGTGAGACTTGAAATAAATCTTCCTATCTCAAGGATCAGCTTTTTATACACTATACAATATTTCTCTCTGGGGAAATAACAGATTCAAAGATATTAATCTACTTACCTAAGATAATATGGAGAGTAAATGTCAGAAACAGGACTGAAACTCAGGTTTTCAGAAGTCCAAGTTCGGTGTTCAAGCATTACACCATGATTCCCCATGTTTATTTCATTACTAGATGTAGCAAATTTAAGAGGAAGAGCCAATAGCAAAGATAAAAGAATATTCACCAATATTTGAATACACAGTTGTTAATAGAATAGCTATGTGATTGATGGACTTGCTCGACAGTATTTTTAAAAATAGTTAAATTTTAAAAAAGAATAAGTCCTTATTGAAAGAATTGAGGGTATGCTCTGAAAAGCATTACTTTCCTCCTAAAGCCTTTCTTAATTAGTACTGTTTTCACTGGAGAATCACCAAGACTCCCTATGGAGGGGGGATGGAGCCAAGATGGCAGAAGGGACTTGCTTGAGCTCTCCCCTACACTGCTCCAAATAAATGTGAAAATGACTCTAAACAAATTCTAGACCTACAGAAACCACAAAATGATAGAATGAAAGAAATCTTCAGCTGAAGACAACCTGAAAGGTTCACAGGAAAGGTATATCAGACTAGGCTGCAAGCGGAACACAGTTCAGCATGGGCCCCACTAGCACAGACAGGAGCAGAGCAGGTTTCAGGGGACTGAATCAGTGTAAGCTGTAGCAGTTTTCAGACTTCTCAACCCACAAATGCCAAAGATAGCATAGAAGGTCAGTGGGAAAACTCTGTGGAATCTGTGTGAAAAAAGAGAGCAGTCTGTCTGGGGTCCAGTCCCAGCTTGGGGGAGGATTGGGAGAGGGAACGTGATTGTAGTGGCGGTGGCAGCAGCAGCAGGAAGGGCAGTGACTGCTCCCAGAGCTCTGGGCCCACAGACAGTGGGGGATTGAGAGAATGATACAAAATCCCTGAACCCTGGGACAGTAAACACACCCCCACTACCACTTTCCACTGGAAGCAGAGAGTTAGAAAATCAAGTATTGGACTGGGAAGATAAGCAACCAGTACAAAAATACTCAGATTATAGAATCTTACTTTGGTGACAAAGAAGATTAAAACATATAACCAGAAGCAGAAAATAAAATCAAAGCTCCTACATCTAAGCCTCCAAGAAAAATATGAATTTGTCTTAGGGAATGGAAGAGCTCAAAAAGGATTTTGGAAATCAAATGAAAGAAGTAGAGCAAAATTTTGTAAAAGAAACAAGAATGATGCAAGAAAACAATAAAAATTGAGCCAATAGCTTGCTAAAGGAAATCACTCAAAATACTGAAAAAATAACACCTTAAAAATAGACTAACCTAAATGGAAAAAGAGGTCCAAGAAGCCAATGAGGAGAATGACTTAAAAAGCAGAATGGGACAAATGGAAAAGGAGATCCAAAAGCTCACTGAAGAAAATAATTCCTTCACAATTAGAGTGGGACAAATGGAAGCTAATGACTTTATGAGAAATTTAAAAATTATAAAACAGAACCAAAAGAAAGAAAAAATAGCAATGTGAAATATCTCACTTGAAAAACAACTGATCTGAAATATATATCCAAGAGAGATGATATAAAAATTATTGGACTACCTGAAAGTCCTGATTTTAAAAAAATGAGCCTACACCTCATCTTTCAAGAAATTATCCAGAAAAATTGCCATGATATTCTAGAAGCAGTGGGTAAAATAGAAACTGAAAGGATTTGCCAATCATCTCTTGAAAGAGATCCCAAAAGGAAAATTCCTAGAAATATTGTAGCCAAATTCCAAATTTCCCAGGTCAAGGAGAAAATATTGCAAGCAGCCAGAAAGAAACAATTTGAGTATTGTGGAAATGCAATTGGGATAGCAGAAGATCTAGCAACTTCTAAATTTAGGGATTGATGCATTTGAAATATGATATTCTGGAGGGCAAAGGAGTTAGAATTAAAACCAAGAATCACCTACCCACCAAAACGGAGTATAATCTCTCAGGAGGAAAAGTGGTCATTCAATGAAATGGAGCACCTTCAAGAATTCTTGATAAAACGACCAGAGCTAAACAGAAATTTTGATTTTCAAATACAAAAATCAAGAGAAACAAGAAAAGGTAAAGAGGAAAAAGAAATCAAAGGGACTTATTAAAGTTGAATTGTTTACATCCCTATATGGAAATATGACATTCCTAACTCATACAATCATAGTATTAGGGTAGTTAGAGTAAATCAGATAGATAGACGGATAGATAGATAGAGGACACAGAATGAGTTGAATATGAAGAGATGATATCTAAAAACAAAATTAAGGGGTAAAAGAGGAATATATTGGGAGAAGGAGAAAGGGAGATACAGAATGGGGTAAATTATCTCACATAAACGAGGTAAGAAAAAGGTTTCACAATGGAAGGGAAGGCGGGGAGGTGAGAGGGAATGAGTTAACCTTACTCTCATCAGATTTGGATTAAGGTGAGAATAGCATGCACAATCAACTGAGTATCTAACCCTACAGGAAAATAAAGGGGAGAGAGATAAGGGGCAGGGGGAGCCCGATACAAGGAAGAGTAGATTGAGGGAGGGGTAGTCAGAAGCACTTTAGGAAAAGGGCAGTGTCAAAGGAGAAAAGAGAATAAGTGGGGGGTGGGATAGAAGGAAGGACAATACATTAGTCTTTCCCAATATGATTATTATGGAAGTATTTTGAATAACTGCATATGTGAGTGGGTGGGGAGGGAAGCAGGGAGAGAATTTGGAACTTAAAGTTTTCAATATAACTGTTAAAAAATGCTATCACATCCAGCAAGGAAATAAGATATGCAGCCAATGGGGTATAGAAACCTAACTTGCCCTATAAGAAAGTAACAGTGTAAGGAATGGGGCGGGGAATGATAAATGGGATGGCAAACTTGGGGAAAGGGTAATCAGAATGCATGCTCTTTAGGGGTGTGGGAGGGGAGAACTGGGGAAAAATTTGGAATTCAAAAATCTTGTGGAAAGGAATGTTGAAAACTAAAAATAAATAATTAAATAAAAATAAATAATAATTTTTGAAAATTGACACACAAGTTAACTCCTCTTAAAATGCCTTTATGGACTGGTCACCTAATCTCTGCTTGAAGATCTCCAATGAGGGATGGATAAAAATATTACATGCCAAGACAGTCAATTCCACTTAGGGACAGTTCCAATGCATGAAAACTTTCATCCTTACATTGAACTCAATCTAATTGCAGGTAGTAGTACGAACAGCTGCTGTTGTAGTCATGAAAACAGGGTTCAAATTCTGCCTCTAACACAATGTATTTGACTTTTGCAAGATTTTTATTTCTCAGGACCCTCAGGAAATTATCTTAGACTTTAAATGAAAGATGAATTATTGTTTTGTGTGGTTGGAAGGACATTTTTGGCAGTACAAAAATCATGTCAACAATAAAAGAAAATGTTATTTTAACATAGAATCATATATTTTCACCTTGAAGGAATTTCAGAGACAAGAGTAATCCCTTAATTTTACAGATAAATACTTTAGATCTATAAAGATTAAATGACTTTTCCAAGGATACACTTGTGATAAATGGCAGAGCTATTTCAAACAAATCTCTCACTACAAATTCAGTGTTGTTTCCACTGCACTATTCATAATAATAATAGTAGCTAATATTTATGTCACACTTACTATGTTCCAGGCACTGTGGTAAGTGCTTTACAATTATTCTTTCACATATACATATATATGCATATATTATATAATAATTGGGTATATATGTATCTGTGTGTATGTATATGTATTTTTGTGTATGCATATGTACTTGTGTGTATGCATATTTATGTATACTCGAAGTTATATTGCACTGTATTACAGTGTGTGTTATAATTATATTGTTCTATCAAGTCACATATTATTGTGGAAAGGTAATCTGTCACAAGCTGAATGTGCAACCCTAGCCACCTCATTTAACTCTCTGTAGCTCATGAAGTTCTGGAAGTCTCTAAGTGATAAAACATTTCTTGGTGTACAAGTGTGGATCAGTTCATCAGTAGATGGAATTTTCTCACTGGGAGTTTTGTGTATGTATGCATGTGCATTTGTATGTGTACCAAACTTATGTACAGTTAAATATGGATATACACACATATATGTCTACAGGTAGATTATATATATATATATAAAATCATATCATATCTTTATCATTTCATAGTATGATATAGCAATGATGAATAAAGGATGGCGTGGGAAGGGATGGCATGGGATTGGGACAGTTATATATAATACAAAAATATTCTCTTGGCTCCTAACTTCAAAACCCAGCAGTTTTTAGTAGCCGCAAATGATTGAAAATAATCTCAATTTTTTTCATAGTTTCATATAACCTAGATAGAACTTAAATAATACAAAAATAATTTGAAGCATAGTATTATGTGCATTCTATTGCCAAGTGGAGAAAAAGAGGTCAGGCTAGTTATATTTAAATTTTAAAATTTGAGGGAATTTTATTCCTTCTTTTACAAAATGAAAAAAAGTTTACTATTATGGGATGTCTTTTCAATTGTGATGAAGGTGGTATAGAAGGTGACTTCACATTCAGCTAACTGACCATCAGTGCTTCCCTAGTGAGTCACTGTCTAATGTTAAATAATGAACTGCTGACTTCTTTTGCCTTCCTGGTTTCTGTCATATATAGTAGCCAAATCCTTTTTTTTTCTTCCTAGCTTTAAAAATTATCAACTGGTTGGAATAATATCACTTCCTAGAGTTCTCAGTGTGAATGAAAAGTGCTATGTGGTCCTTAATTGGGAAAAGAAACTGTCAGGAATAATATATTCAGAAATACTATGAACTATTTGGGACCTGGAAACAAACTATAAACTGTCACAAAGACCATAGAACAGAGCTTGATTTCTCAACAATACCAAAAGCTGACAGTGATATCTGTCAGAAATTTTCCCTTTGAAGAGGTCTACAGTTAGGTTATCATAGAGGGAGGTGGAATTGGAGGAAGGAAAGAAACAGAGAGAACTAGCTAAAAGGTTTCAAAACAGGGAAGTGTCATTTGAGCTGTGACAGGTTATTGCACTTTAATTTGTGTTAGGGATGGATAGGCTTTAAAATTAGAACTTCAAGATTTTCTAATCTACACTGTGAGAATGGGGATAGATTTAATTTGTACAAACAGGAGCAGTAATAGACTGGCAATGAGTGGAAAGAGAGAGAGGAAAGGACATGGGCCCTTCTTATTTTTAGAAATTCGATTCAATCTCACTCCTGATATCAGCAGATACTGTGGTAATTTATGTTACTCTTACTTTGAAATTATATTTTTATCAATAGTACACATGTATAAAGGTACAATTTTATATATGTATGTGTACATATTATAAACATATATGTGTGTATATGTGTGTGTATGTATGTGTATATATTTTATTTCCATCATTTTGTTTTTATATCCCCAGTATATACCAAAAATGGGATTTGGGATCATGATGCCATAGGTTTAGAGGTGAAAGGGACTAGAGATGATATTAAGTTTCAACCTGCCTCCTTTCCTATTATTTTACATCTGAGGAAACTAAGTCACAAGGAGGTTAAGCAACTTACCCAGTGTCAGAAATCAACTGAATGTTTGAGTTGGTGAGATTTCAGCCTAGGTCCAGCTCTTTATTATATCATTCTTTCTCATTCAGCCTTTACTAGGGTCATACATCAATAGTTTCAAGGGACCTTAGAGGCCATATAGTTTTACAACTTCATTTTCTCAAACAAAACAAAACTGTGACCCAGTGAATTTAAGGTACTTCGTCAAGGCTGGATCCAAAATGAGATCGAATCCTAGGTTTTCTGACTTCAGGATTAACGCACTTTCCATTGGGCAACACTCTCTTGGGCTGAGAAACAGAATATGAAATGAAACCATATCTTTCTTTAAGGGACTTACATTCTTTGGATATGGTGATGCTCCAGTTTGAAGCGGATACCAGTTTTGAAAATATTTTTCATGTTATTATTATTAGTGTTATTGATGATAACATGTAATAATTGGTGATGACAAAGATGGTGCAAATTGGATAAAAAGTACTGCCAAGGATGAATTTGGAGAAGTACAAAAATGTCTCAAACTGATGATAATCACTGCTATTATTATTGTGTGTCCAAATAATTTTTATCCCTGGCATTTTGACAGATGAGCATATAGTTTTAGAATCATCAAGTCTTATAAATGGTGTTTCAGGCTTTTTATGATGACATAAATGCCCATCCCAGCTGTAACTCAGAATATACTGTCAGACTCTGTCTGTGTCTTTGTGCAACAGTGATGAAGGATTCATTTAGAGTTCCATTTTTCATGATTTCAAACTTAAGGACTACACTGTTATATGGGAAAAATGATAATGATGTGATCTGTCACAGGACCAGAGTTTTGAAAAATAAGCAGGGTTATGGCTTGGCTTATGCTGCTACATATTTGAAACATACTGGAGTCTGGCAATAACAGACAAGAACTAGACAGGTTATGGGTGCTGCTTTTTCAATATTCAAAAAAAATTTACAAAAAGGAAAAGCTGGCTAATAAATTTGTTTTAAAAATACCCAAATACCTATAGGCCAAATCTGTGTGGATTTAAAAAATAATTTATTAATATCATTTTATATACCAGAATTTATCCCAGTATCCTTCCCTTTCCCACACTGCCCTTCCCATTAAGTTTTACTGTATAAGAAACAAATCATATTTTATTTTTTTAATGCCAGAATGTCTCTAACCTCTCTTTCCCCACACCTTTCTGTTGTTTTTTACAATTAAAAACAAATTTATTAATTAGAAGATAAAAGAATACACAGCATGATGATCCTATAAAAAAAAATCCTATCCTCCTGGAAACATCCTGATAAACATTCCTAGGAGCATAACAATAAGCAATATAAAACTTCTGATCCCCAATTTCCCAATGTACCTTAGGCAGCAAGAAAGGAAAATGGCCTCACTGTCCCATTGCCTGTATGTTTCATTTTCCAATTGCATGGTAAAAAAAAAAAAAAAATTAACATTTGTTTTTAAAACTTTGATTTCCAATTACTTTCCCTTCCTCCCTCCCCACAGAACCCCAATGAAAAGGCAAGCAATTCAATATATGTTATGTATGTGTAGTTATGCAAAACAATTCCATAACAGTCATATTGTGAAAGGCAAACTATATTTCCCCCCACCCTATTCTTCCCCCCACTTATTCTATTCTCTCTTTTCATCTAATCCCTCCTCAAAAGTGTTTACTTCTAATTCCCCCCTTCTCCAATTTGCTCTTCTTTCTATCATCCTCCTTACCCCTGCTTATCCTCTTCTCCCTACTTTCCTGTAGTGTAAGATAGATTTTCATACCAAATTGCATGTGCATATTATTTGCTCCTTAAGTTAAATGTGATGAGCATAAATTTCACTCTTTCCCTTTCACCTCAACCCTCTTCCTCTCCATTGAAAAGCTTTTTCCTGCCTCTTTTATGTGAAAGTTTGCCTCATTCTATTTCTCCCTTCCTCCTCCCTATATTCCTCTATCATTCCTTAATTTTATTTTTTTAAAATATCATCCCTACTTATTCAATTCATCCAGTGCCCTACCCTAATACTAAGAAAAGTCTCAAGAGTTACAAATATCATCTTTCCATGTAAAAAATTAAATAGTTCAACTTCAGAAAGTCTCTTATGATTTCTCTTTCCTGTTCACCTTTCATGCTTCTTTTGATTCTTGTGCTTGAAAGTCAAATTTTCTGTTCAGCTCTTGTCATTTCAGCAAGAATGCTTCAAAGACTTCTGTTTCATTGAACGACCTGTAGTCATTCCTGAAGTATAATACACAGTTTTTCTAGGTACGTGATTCTTGATTTTAATCCTAGCTCACTTGACCTCTAGAATATCATATTCCAAGCCCTGGGATACCTTACTGTAGAAGTTGCTAGATCTTATGTTATCCTGATTGTATTTCCATAATACTCAAATGGTTTCATTTTAGCTGCTTGAAATATTTTCTCTGACTTGGAGGTCTAAAATTTGGCTACAATATTCCTAGGAGTTTTCTTTTTTTGGGGATCACTTTCAGTAGGCGATCAGGGGTTCTTTCAATATCTACGTTACCCGCTGGCTCTACAATATCAGAGAGACAACTGGGTGGCATAGTGGATAGAACACCAGGGCAAGAATCAGGAGGACCTGAGTGCAAATCTTACCTCAGACACTTGACACTCACTAGTTGTGTGAACTTGGGCAAGTCACTTAAACCCAATTGCCTCATCCTGGGTCATCTCTAGTCATCCTGATGAATATCTGGTCACTGGATTCGATGGCTCTGGAGGAGAAGTGAGACTAGTGACCTGCACAGCCCTTCCTCACTCAAAAAAAAGTCAAGCGTAAGTCATATCATCATTTCTCTGATGACATGGTCTTCTTCAGGAACAAAGGATGAACACACACACTATCAGAAAACTTCTTAAAAGATAATATCTAAGCTCTTTTTTTTGTTTATGGCTTTCAAGTAGTCCCAAAATTTTAAAATTGTCTCCCCTCGATCTATTTTCCAGATCAGTTATTTTTCTGATGAGATATTTCACGTTGCCTGCTATTTTTTCATTCCTTTGGTTTTGTTTTATAATTTCTTGTTTTTGCCTAAAGTCATTAGCTTCCATCTGCTCCATTGTTATCTTTAAGGAGTCATTTTCTTCAGTGAGCTTTTGGATCTCCTTTTCCATCTGTCCAATTCTGTTTTTTAGGACATTCTTCTCTTCATTGGATTTTTGGATCTCTTTTGATATTTGCATTAGTCTATTTTTAAGATACCGTTTTGTTAGCATTTTTTGAGTTCCTTTTACCAAGCAGTTGACTTGTTTTTCATGATTTTCCTGCATCACTCTCATTTCTCTTCCTAATTTTTCCTCTACTTCTTTTACTTCATTTTCAA
The DNA here is from genome assembly GCA_023548195.1 of Bettongia penicillata ogilbyi. NCBI lineage: Eukaryota > Metazoa > Chordata > Mammalia > Diprotodontia > Potoroidae > Bettongia > Bettongia penicillata. Next base: position 2,250,805 of record JAJHZJ010000786.1, read on the forward strand.
AATCCTTTTTTAGCTCTGCCATGGCCTAAGAGCAATTCATCCTTTTCTTTAAGATTTTGGATGGATCTCCACACCTTCCTTGAGAAAACAAGAAAAAAAAACATCCATTACCAACATGTACAATCAAGTAAAAACAAATTCCCAAATATGACATAACCAAATACATGCATTCCTACAGTACGATAAATGTGCACATATGTATATGTACACATGCATTTATGTACACGTGAGTATAAACATGCATCTGTGTGTATGTTAACCTATATATTAGGTATATGCATGACTGTCTATGTATATGAATATGGGTATATATATGTATATGTACACATGCATTCATGTACACGTGAGTATAAACATGCATCTGTGTGTATGTTAACCTATATATTAGGTATATGCATGACTGTCTATGTATATGAATATGAGTATATGTATGTATATGTACACATGCATGCACACACACACACAGACACACACACACACACACACACACACACACACACACAAATATATATATATATATATATATATATATATATATATATATATATATATATATAATGTGTATGCAGGTTTATGCCAAGTTCACCACTTCTCTCTCTGGAGGAGCAGTTATATTTTTGTGAATCTTCTGAAACTGGTAATGTTAATTTTGCTAACTAAATTCCCTAATATTTTAAAGTATTCCTTTTTAATAGTGCTACTTTACAAATTGTCCACTGGTCTGCTCTCTTCACTTTATATCAGTTCCTACATGTTTTCGCAGATTTTTCTGAAACTGTTCCCTTCACAATTCCATACAGACAATACTATGTCATGACATTCATATACAACGTTTTTGACCATTCTCTAATTGATGGTGATCCCCTCATGTTTCAATTTTTGCCACCACAAAGTAAACTCCGATGAATATTTTAAACATCTTGTCTTTATCCTCTTTCCTTGATCTAATTAAAGCATAGAGTTACTAGTGATATCAATGAGTCGATGATTATGTATATAGTTAAATAGGTTTTTGTCTATATTTCCAAATTCTTTTATAAGAACAGGTAGACCAATTCACAGTTCCACCATGAGTGCATTAACATATTTGCTATCTTGTAACACTTCCAGCATTCATTATTTTGCTTTTTTATTCAATTTTGATATTAGAACGTGTGTGAAATGGTATCTTAGAATTGTTTTAATTTGTGTTTTTCCATTTTTTTAGTATTTTACAACACTTAAAAATATGACTAGTGATAACTTCTTCCTCTGAAAATTGCCTATTGATGTCATTTGAGGATTTACCAACTGGGGAATAACTCTTAATCTTACATGGTGGAATTGTTTGCTTTAATCTTAGAGATGAGTCCTTTATTAGAGAAAATTGCTGGAATGTTCCCCCACCCTCTGTTTTTCTGCTTCTCTCCTAATTTCAGCTTGATTGGCTTTGCATGCACATAAGCCTTTTAATTTTGTGGAATAAAAATTGTCTATTCTATCTCCAGTAATCCTATCTGTTTTTTCAATAAAGCACTCTCCACATATATGATACATAATTTGATGTGTTTGATAGATAATTTTGTCCACTCACCTCTAATTCATTTATGATTGCTTTGTGTTTATCTTGTTTCTTAACATGTAAGATTGGTCTAAAATTAGTTTCTGTCAGACTGATTTCTGGTTCCTCCAATATTTTATTTTTTTTTGTTAAACATTAAGTTCTTGCTCCAAAACTGGGATATTTGGTTTGCCAATCACTATGCTATAGTACTTTTTTATTTCTGTATATTATATAACTAATCTATTCTACTAATCAACCTATTTCTCACCTAGTATCAAATTCTTTTGATGATTATGGATTTGTAGTATAATTGGAAATCTGGAATTGGTAGGCCTCCTTCCTTCTCACTTTCATTTTCTCGTTAATTCCTTTGGCAATCTTCACCTTTTCTTTCTACATGAGTTTTATTATTTCTTCTAGTTCCATAAAGTAATCCTTTGGCAGTTCTATTGATATCGTATTGAATACATAAATTAATGTAAGTAGTATTGTAATTTCTCAGTCTACCTATGAACAATTTGCATTTCCCCAATTAATGAGATGCCTTTTTATATAGAAAATGTTTTATAATTGTTTTATATAATACCTGTGTTTGTCTTGGTGGATTTCCAAGTATGTTATGCTATGTACAGTTATTTTAAAAGGAATTTATCTCCTTCTGTTTGAGTTATTTGGTTATGTGCAGAATCATCGATGATGTGTTTGGATTTATTTTATATCCTACAACTTTACCGTATTTATATCCTACAAAGAGATAACTTGGTTTCCCTTTTGCTTATACTTGCTCTTTAATTCATTTTTTCTTGTCTTGTTGATATAGCAAGTAATTGTACAGCTACATTGAACACCCATGATGATAATGAACATCCTTGTTTTACACATGATTGTCTTAGAAATGTCTCTAATTTGTACTTCTTACACATAATGCTGGTTTTTAGTAATACAGATGATATATATATATATATATATATATACATATATCATGCAAATACTGCTTTTTAAAGAAAAATCAATAAAAATGGAAGAAAAACATCAGAAATAATATAATGAATCCCTGTATAAAAAAATTTTGAAAATATCTGTAATGGACTGCCTGTAGGACAGTCAGTGGGGAGATGTCTTGCTACAATTCTTCTCTGGAGCCATACTTCATATTTTTCTTTTTTTGCAACATTCACTTTTGTTTCATTTTTGGTTGGTCTTTACACTTTCATTGTTGTTATGTCTTGACATACATACATTTTGTGTCTTGACATTGCTTATATTTACTTTTCATCTAAACATGCAAAACTTTGAATACTCTGTATTCATTATATATTCATCATTTCTTTTTGTTTTTCTCCAGTTATTTTGTTTCTTCCAATTTCTTTAATTTTTGTTTTCAACCTTTACTTCCATAAGATTTTGAATTCCAAATTTTCTCCCTATATCTCCCATTCGCAACCCCAAGACAACCTACCTTCTAATTACACCTTCCCCCAACCTTCCATCCCTTCTATCACAACATCCCTTCTCTTATCCCCTTCCCCTCTGTTTTCTTATAGGGCAGGAAAAATGTCTATATCCCTTCATCTATATGTCTTATTTCCCAGTTGCATGTAAAACCCAATTTTAAACGTTCATTTTTTAAACTTTGAGTTCCACTTTGTCTCCCTTCCTCCCTCTCCACTCATGCCCATTAAGAAAGCAAGCAATTTAATATAGGGTATATATGTGTAGTCAAGCAAAACGCTTCCATAACGGCCATGCTATGAAAGGCTAACTATATTTCCCTCATCCTCTCCTGCCTCCCACTTATTCTATTATCTCTTTTGACCCTGTTCCTCCTCAAAAGTGTTTACTTCTAATTACTCCTCCTCACATTTGCTCTCCCTTCTATCATCCCCCAATGACCTTCTTCCCTACTTTCCTCCAGTGTGAGATGTTTTCACACCCAATTGAGTGGACATGTTATATCCTCCTTAAGCCAAATCTGATGAGCATAAGGCTCACTCTTTCCCTCATCTCTGACCTCTTTGCCTCCACTGTGAAAGCTTTTTCTTGCCTCTTTTATGTGACAGATAATTTACCTGAATTCTATTTCACCCTTTCTCCTCCCAATATATTACTCTCCCATTCTTTAATTTTATTTTTTTAGATATTGTCCTTTCATATTAAACTCACCCTGTGCGCTGCTCCCCCATCTCTCTCTCTCTCTCTCTCTCTCTCTCTCTCTCTCTCTCTCTCTATATATATATATATATATATATATACATATATATATATATATATATATATATATAATTTCCATGGAGGAATGCAAACAGATCAACTTTAGAAAGTCCCTTATGATTTCTCTTTCATGTTTACCTTTTTATGCTTCTCTTAATTCTTGTATTTGAAAGTCTAATTTTCTATTCAACTCTGGTCTTTTCATCAATAATTCTTGAAAGTCTTCAATTTCATTGAATGACCATTGTTCCTTTTGAAGTATTATACTCAGTTTTGCTGGGTAGGTGATTTTTACTTTTAATCCTAGCTCCTTTGCCCTTTGAGATACCATATTCCAAGCCCTTCAATCCCTTAATGTAGAAACTGCTAGATCTTGTGTTAATCTGATTGTATTTCCACAATAATTGAATTGTTTCTTTCTGGCTGCTTACAATATTTTCTCCTTGATCTGAGAACTCTGGAATTTAGGTATAATATTCCTAGGAATTTTCCTTTTGGGATTTCTGTCAGGAGGCAATTCGTGGTTTCTTTCAGTATCTATATTTTATCCTCTGGTTCTAAAATATCAGGTCAGTAATTCTTGATAATTTCTTGAAAAAATGTTATCTAGTCTCTTTATTTGATCATGGTTTTCATGTAGTCCAATATTTTTTATATAATCTCTCCTGGATCTATTTTTCAGGTCAGTGGTTTTTCCGATGAAATATTTCATGTTGTCTACTATTTCTTTTTCATTCTTTTAGCTTTGTTTTATAATTCTTGCTTTTTCATGAAGTCATTAGCTTGCATTTGCTCCATTCTAATTTTAAAAGAATTATTTTCTTCAGTGAACTTGTGGACCTCATTTTTGCCATTTGGCCAATTGTGCTTTTTAAGACATTCTTCCCTTCATTGGCTTTTTGCATTTCTTTTGCCATTTGGGTTCCTCAGTTTTTAAGATGTTATTTTGTCAGCATTTTTAGGCTCCTTTTACCAATCAGTTGACTTATTTTTCATGATTTTCTTGTATCACTCATATTTCTCTTAGCATTTCTTCCTCTACTTCTCTTACTTGATTTTCAAAATCTTCTTGAGCTCTTCCATGGCCTGCAAATAACTCATATTTTTCCTGAAGGTTTTGGAAGTAGGGATTTTGATGTTGTTTTCTTCTTTTGGTTGTATGTTTTGATCTTCCTTGTCATCAAAGTAAGATTCTATAGTTTGATTTTTTTTTCAGGTTTCTCTACTCACTTACCTGACCTTCTAACTCTTTGTCAAAGTAGCTCTCCTTCCACTTGGGTGTAGGGAGTGTACTGCCTGCTGTTCAATACCTCACCATCTGTAGGCCTAGAGCTCCAGAAACAGGCACTGCCACTCAGCTGCCCTGGGACTGGGGCCAGACCTCACTGCTCTCTCAAGCAGATATGACAGCTTTTTTTTCACTGAACATACACGTTTCTCAGTTTTTTAGGGCTGAGAAGTCTGGAAACCAGCAGAGGTGCCAGTGATTCAGTCCCCCTGAGGCCTGCTCAGACCCCCTTTATGCTGGCTCAACCCACGCTGGACTAAACTCCACTCCCAGCCAAACATGATGGACAATTCCTGTTGACCTTCCAGACTGCCTTAGGCTGCAGATTTGTATCATGTCATTATTTTGTGGGTTCTGCAGCTCTCAAATTTGTTTAAAGTCACTCTTTCTGGTATTTGGGGGGTTTGGGGAGGACTCAAGCAAGTCTCTGCTTTTACTCTGCCAGCTTGCCTCTCCTCATGCTTATAATTTCTTAAAGCACAATAATTTTCCATTGCATCCATCTTCCACCATTTGGTTAACATTTTACCAATTACTTGGAATTTATTTTTTTTCCAATTCTTTGTTATATTGTTTAATTTTAGAAGAGCTATGATTTCATCAGAGAAAGGGAATTCCCTTGGGTTAAATTGCCACATTCACGTAGATCTTTAAACACTTGTTCACTTACATTGGGTTCTTGACATCTTAGCATTACTGGGCCATCATTCTATACAGGATAGAATATCAGCTTGGAAAGATGTGTAGGACACTGGAAGATGCTGTGCTAATTAGCATAATTAGGATTTGTCAAATGAATAATATTTTACCGATCTTCCTGACTCTGAGGCTGATCTTCTATCCACTATGCAAAGGTATCTTTTTTTTCCCTTAATACAGTGACAAGCAATTTCACCCTCTAAGTAAAATGAACTTTTGAAATTAATTAAATAGGCAGATTGTTCCTTAAATAGAATTACTCCTGAGAAAACTGCAAAAAAAATAATTATTATAATTAATTCAGAGAAGAATGGTAATTTTAACACCAAAATCTTTTTAATAGTTTTCATCAAAATAATCATTTCTACAAATAGTTTAAGTCTTCCTACTCTATTAAAATATAAATTCATATTTTGTCCTCCCAAAAATTCATTTCCAGTTTCTACTTAGCTAAATGAATAATGCACCCACAACAAATAATTTTTTTGTCTCATTTATTGATGGTACCATGAAATATACCTCTTTCCTGAATTTTCAAATGAAATGGGAGATCTAATTATTTAAAGTGTCTATATTGCTTCAGTAAACATTCATAATCAGTAACCTTGAAGAGTAATCTGTGCATATTAAAAGTTCATAACCAAAAATGTAAGTGATCCGTACTTATGTGGGCCTAACAGGGATGAAAAGACATTTCCAAAATCATTGTAATATCATTAATGTAAAACTGTCACTGACAATTTCAATATTGTCCTTATGATTGAGCTTTATTTCCAAAGGGAAGATATGTTTAATAGCATGTTTTTTCTTTATTTTCCTTCATAAGGCACTTTGTTGTTGCTGTTCATAGAATACAATGTAATTTTTTTTAACCCTGACTTCTTAACTGCTGGTGGAGCTGAGAAGTATACAAAGGCATACAATATGTGAAGTACTGACCAAAATTCCTGGGTGATTTTTAACATGTTTAGAGGTAGCTGTAGATAGAAATTTTGAAGGTGGGAAGGCATGAGTTCAAATCCTACCTCTCACAAGTAGAAATATTGGTTATGTGACCCTGAAAAAGTCATTTATTTTCTCAATGGTCTAAGAAGTTCTCCAAAACTATGCATCACAAAAAGGTGCCCATTTGAATTGATTGAGGGACTTTTCTCCCTTAGGCATTCCATATGAACTTTCATTTCCAATGAAATTGCAGATTTAGTAAAAAAATCATAGATTTCAAACTAGAAGGAGCATTTGATGTCATGTAGATTAAGGACTGCATTTTTAAAGAAGAAGAAACTGAGTCTCAGAGAGGTTTCATGACTTTCCTAAAATCACACACATGGAATTGACAGTAAAGATTTGAAGACCAGTCATCTGGTGGTTAATCTAATGCTTTTCTTGTTGCCTTTTTCTCTCCCTACTTCACATGTCTAGGCAGTATACTTAGATTTTCAGAGCCTGAGTCAGAAGAATTAAAGGTAGAGAAATTCATGTTATGAACAAACCAAATGAAATCTGTAACATTGATTGATTTTCTTCTTGCTTTCTCTAGTCAATGCATTCTCCCCTCCACTTTCACCCCATTCTTCTATGCCCTGCTGACATTGGACAGGGGATTTCTGTTCTTTTGTCATTGATTCAAGCCCCTTACAGTTATCTTCTCCCATCCTAGGGCCAGTAAAAATAATTCCTTCTCTAATTAATCATATCAGATTAGCTTTTACAATGGAACATTTACTAAAAAATATATAACAATACAAACAATTCTTACAACTCCTAAAAGTTATAATCTACCATAAACCACCTCAATCTTTGGTGAGGGACAAGGAACACTTATCTAGCATTTCACATCGTTTTTTTCCCCTTAGGAAACCTTTGGAAACTGATTCATAAGAGTTAAAGGCAGAGAAATTATCTTATAGACAAACCACATTAGATCCATTCACTGCTGGGCCTGGTTTCCGAGTATACTGGAATCCAGTGACTTGATGTCCCATTTTAGGGACTCCACTCCTTACACCAAGAAAAAAACAGGCAAAAAAATGAGATCTGAGCCGAAAGTTCATATTTTGGTAACACATAATCTAAAGCAGGTGGACAAATGCCCTCAGGCCTTCTTCATTTAACTCATTATCTCATCTGCTGTGAATGAATCTTTAGCCTTGGAGTGCAATATAGGGAAAAGGCACAGACTAAGATAGTTTTTAAGACACAGATACTTCTGGCTATGCACCTAATGAACAAAGGTTATATCCAATCATGCTAGAGATCAACAGAGAGCACTTATGAATGTGCTAGTTCTCATGTCTCACAGAATCATGTGTTACTGTCTTCCATGTAAGTGACCTCATCATTGTTGATATAGGCATGTACCAAGCACCCATTACATTTTTTAAAGTATTGCTATTTCCAAACCTCTTCTAAGAAACTGTGCATATGAAGTGTGCCTCATGGTCCCCAACCAAGGTCATGATAGAAATTCCCCACCTCTTTTTGGTGAGAAGTAAATTTTATATGACATTCATGCAATATAAGAGAACCCAACCACCCACCTCTTTCTTTCCTTCCTTCAAGTAGTTATAATGTCAGAGACCCTAAAATGCAGATTTGGGAGTTAACAATGGATAGTACTTTGCTTCTTCACTAATCCAAGTTCTCAAATGTCTAAGAAGTAAGAAATATAATGATATAACAAAATTGACAGAAGTTGTCTTTATATATATAAGCGATATCTGAGAAATAGTTTTTTTTTTTTTGGTACTTTCACATCTTAAAGTTTATTTTGAGGACAATGATATTTTAGTATAGATGATTGAGGTGAAAGTCTACAAACACAAGATCCAGCATTCCTAGAAATACCTAGAAGAAAGTAGCTGTCACTGGGCCTTGACTCTTTATTGACATAATTGACTGGCTATTAAAAATAACAGTAGTAGCACCAGTAGCAATAGTAATGATGATGATAATGATGGTAATTTTATGTAAGTTTTGCTCATGGCTTTTTTCCCCTTTCTTTGTTATGGTGTCAAAGCTACTACAAAACTATTTAAAGAAACATTTGCTAGTTAATTCTGGGGTATGAACTAGATAAAAAAAATGTTGTGAAGACCAAATGTGATATTTGTAAAGTACTTACTGAGCAAGCTTCTTAACACATAGTATGTGCTTGATAAATGCTCATTTCCGTTTATGCATTTATCCTTTCTTTCCCTGTTGTGGTATAATATTAACTGATTACATCCCTTTGTGTTGAGTTAGTTCAGCCATATCTGACTCTCCATGACTCCATTTGGGAGTTCTTAAATAAAGGTACTGGAATGGTTTGCCATGCCCTTCTCCAGATCATTTTACAAAAGAAGAAACTGAGGTAAAAGAGTAAAGTGACTTGTCTGGAGTCACACAACTAGTAAGTATCTGAAGTCAGATTTTAACTGAGAGAGAAGGGTCTTCCTGACTTTAGGCCTGGCATTCTATCTCCTTCACAACTTAGCTATCTTATGAGTACCTCAGATCAATCATTACATTTAGATCGACTCAATCCATGTTTCACTTTGATTTCTGGATATATCCTGGCCAACAGTAAGTGTGGCTGAGTTAAGCATCCATATCCTCTAATTTTTTCTTCCCTCCAACCCCCAGTCTTTTCCATTTTCCAGTTCTGGAACTGTAATCCAATCGGTACCATCATTGGTACTGATTAGCAAAATTCCTGGTGAACTACTTCCATTATCCTTTTAATATTTCAAATAAAAATACCCCTCTTTGACCACCACTACTCTACATATGTCTCTTTCTATTATATTGTAAACTCCTTTAGGCCAGAAACTATCTTCTCTTGTATATTTGTGTCTTCAGTGATCATTATAAGGCTTGGTACACACTAAGCACTTAATAATTGTTTTCTCATTCATTTATTCATCAATTGGTCTTTGATTTCTTCTTATCCACTACCTTCTTCCATGGTGCCTGTAATCATGCTGAGAATTGAATCTAGAAAATGTTAATAAAAACCTCTTATTTCAATATGCCAAACACTCAAATTATCATTGTTTCAGTGAAAAATTTAGGGGGCGGAGCCAAGATGGCGGAGTAGAAGGACGCACATTTACGAGCTCCGAGCCCACAACCCATGGAATTGAGGTAAAAGGAGATCCCCATAAATTCTGAATCTCTGCAGGGGGTGCATAAACATAGGGGAAGAGATTTCTGTTCCACTGAACCCTGGAGAGCCGTCCCCGGGGTCCATCGCGCCTCGGAAAGCGGACCCCACCCCCACCCCTGGCCGCGACCCAGAGAAGCTGACCCGAGCAGACTTCAGAGAGGAAAGCTCCGGGGGAAGCTCCGGCAGCCGGGAAAGTCCCTCCGCCCACAGAAGCCACAGGTCAGTAAGAAAGAAAGCTGCGATAGGGGAGGGGAGCGGAGCGTCTCCGTGACTTGGGCCCCCTCGGGAGGAAGCGGCTGCGGCAGAGACGGGGGCAGGAAGCTGCGGAGGCAGAGGCGTGGGCGGGCGGCTGAGGCGGCAACGGCCCGGGACTAAGGAATCCCCCAGCAGCAGGTAGGATCTTCAATACTGAAGGTCTTTCCAACCTGAGGGAGCCGAGCAGGGGAGACGGCCCTGCCCCCACCCTGCTCTACTGCTGAACGCCTCTGAATAAAACCCCCAAGGGAACTGAACACAGCAGGCGGGGGCCCCCCACCCCCACCCGCTCCGTTCCTGAAAGTCTCTGCAGAAAGCCCCTGAGGGCCCAAGCAGGAGGCGGCCCTGCCCCCACCCCTGCGCCAGAACTAAAGCTTGCCACGGGAAAGCGCATTTGAATCTCAGAGGCCAAGCACTTGCTGGGCGGATCCAGGCGGGGGTGGAAAGGAATCTCAGAAATCAAGTAACTGGCTGGGAAAATGCCTAGAAAGGGGAAGAAAAATAAGACTTTGGAGAGTTTTTTCCAACAAATGCAAATGATCCCGACCTTCGGATCTGATGGGGAGGACGAGAACGTATTTTTCCCATCAGGGAAAGATGTGGAGGGCGGGGCCTCAGCACCCCAGACACCTCAGGGGGGTGTTGGGTGGGCTCAGGCCTTGGAAGAGCTTAAAAAGGATTTTGAAAAGCAAGTTAGACAGGTGGAGGAAAGACTGGGAAGAGAAATGACAAAGATGCAAGAAGAGTATGAAAAAAAGGTCAATATCTTGGTAAAGGAGACCCAAAAAAATGCTGAGGAAATTAACACCTTGAAAAATAGGCTCACTCAATTGGCAAAAGAGGTTCAAAAAGCCAATGAGGAGAAGAATGCATTCAAAAGCAGAATGAGCCAAATGGAAAAAGAGGCTCAAAAGCTCACTGAATTTAATAGTTCTCTCAAAATTAGAATGGAACAGATGGAGTCTAATGACTTTATGAGAAACCAAGAAATCACCAAACAAAACCAAAAGAACGATAAAATGGAAGAGAATGTGAAATATCTCATGGGAAAAACAACTGACCTGGAAAATAGATCAAGGAGAGACAACTTAAAAATTATGGGACTACCTGAAAGCCATGATCAAAAAAAGAGCCTAGACATCGTCTTGCATGAAATTATCAAGGAAAACTGCCCTGACATTCTAGGACCAGAGGGCAAAATAAGTATTGAAAGAATCCATCAATCACCACCTGAAAGAGATCCAAAAAGAGAAACTCCTAGGAACATTGTGGCCAAATTCCAGAACTCCCAGCTCAAGGAAATAATCTTACAAGCAGCTAGAAAGAAACAATTCCAGTACTGTGGAAATACAATCAGGATAACCCAAGATCTAGCAGCTTCTACATTAAGGGATCGAAGGGCGTGGAATAGGATATTCCAGAAGGCAAAGGAACTAGGACTCAAACCAAGAATCACCTACCCAGCTAAACTGAGTATAATACTTCAAGGGAAAATATGGTCTTTCAATGAAACAGAGGACTTTCAATCATTCTTAATGAAAAAACCAGAGCTGAAAAGAAAATTTGACTTTCAAACACAAGAATGAGAGGAAGCATGCAAAAGTAAACAGCAAGGAGAAGTATTAAGGGACTTACCAGAAATGAACTGTTTGCATTCATACAGGGAAGGACAATATTTCTAACTCTTAAAACTTTTCAGTATCTGGGTGGTTGGTGGGACCACACATACACATGTACACGCATGCACACACATACACACATGCATTCACATGCAGAGACAGAGAGCACAGATTGAACTGAATAGGATGGGACCATACCTTAAAAGAAATTAAGGTAAATGGTGAGAGAGAAATGTAGTGAGAGGAAAGAGGGGGAAATGGAAGGGGATAACTATATGTCATTTAAGAGGCAAGTAGGAGATGTTTTTTAGTGGAGGGAAAAAGAGGAGAGCTGAGGGAAAAAAAAAAAAAAACAACAAATAAACAAAAGTTTACCCTCATCACATTTGACTAAACGAAGGAGTGAAATGCACACTCATTTTGGTATGAAAACCTATTTTACAGTATAAGAAAGCGGGGGAGAAGGAGATATTGGGGAGGGGATGATGGAAGGGAGGGCAAAGGGAGGAGGGAGTAATTGAAAGTCAATACTTGGGGAGGGACAGGATTAAAGGACAGAAGAGAAACAATGAGGGGCAGGTTAGGAGGGATGGCAATTCAGTTAGTCTTACACAACACGACTATCAGGAAGATCATTTGCAAAGCTACACAGATATGGCCTATAATGAATTGCCTGCCGTACCAAAGGGAATAGGTGGGGAGGGAGGGATGGGGAGAATTTGGAACTCAAAGTTTTAGGAACAATTGTTTAGTATTGTTGTTGCAACTAGGAAAGAAGACATACAGTTAATGAGGAATAGAAAGTCATCTGGCCCTACAGGAGAAAAGAGAAGATAGAGACAAGGGAAGGGAGGGATGACAGAAGAGAGGGCAGATTGGAGATAGGGAAAATTAGATTGCTTGGGGTATTGGGGTAGGGGGAGGGAAGAAAAGGGGAGAAAATTTGGAACCCAAAAATTTGTGAAAATGAATGTAAAAAGCTAAATAAATAAATAAATTTAAAAAAAAGAAAAAAAAAGAAAAAAAAAAAAGAAAAATTTAGGTAAAGATGTGTATATGTACATTACTTCCATTTCCTTTTTGTCAACTCACTTCACAATTTTGACACTAGTATATAATGGAAACTCCTTTTTTCAAAATCACCAATGATTTCTCAGGTAATAAATTAAATTACTTTCTTTGGTTCTCATTCTAGTTTGCCTCTGAAACTTTTTCATACATTCTTCTCAAAGACATAGTACACTTTTTTTCCTGTCTTGACTGTGATTTGATTCTTCCGCTAAGGAGATGTTCTGTTAGCTGGTCTTGTAAAATTTTTCACCATAATTTGATTTAATCACTGTAGTGCTTCTTTAATCCACCTTCTTTTTTCTACTCATTCTATCCTCTAAAGCCACTAACTTAATATTGTTATTAATAATATTTATTTAGCACTTTGCTTTCTTATGAGTTAATATTTCCAATGGAATGTTTAGCACTTTGGTTAAGATTTAGTGTTTACAATGAGACATTTACTTTGTATATATGCCAGGAGCAAAAGTTCAAATTTGTCCCAGTCTCCCAAAATTTCAGGACTGTATTTTGCCATATGCTATCGGACTCTTAGATAATGGACTGAAATTTGACATAAATTTCTACAAAGTAAGGATCAACCAAATTGATATTTAAATATGGCTTCTTTGGAATGAGCCCTTTTCTCCGTTATTACTGAGTTTGTTATTCCTTGAGTCTCAAAGCTGGCTTGGTTAAGGGTAAACCCCAGACTGGAATAAACCCTTGGACTTTGGATGGACTGTTCTCTTGGTATTTCAAAATTTACAAAATAACAGCCTTTACATTCTTCTAAAATTAAAGAATAAATGCCAAAGCAAAGAAGCAACATGCCAGGTTCAGATGGAGATGACCTAAGAGTCTTAAATCTTAAAGCATTTTCTCTCTTCTTTCACCAGAACACAGGAAGGAAAAGAAGTATGTCTAAAGCACTTTATGGTTTGCAACTCTCTCTCTCTCTCTCTCTCTCTCTCTCTCTCTCTCTCTCTCTCTTTCTCTCTCTCTCTCTCTCTCTCTCCTCTCTCTTCTCCCTCTGATATATTATTAAAAAATGCAAACCTTATTTATATGTCTATGTACACATACATATAGAAAACAAAATACACATATTATAGACATAAAAATGTATATGTATATGAAACATGTGCATATACTATATATAAACATTAAATTTGTATGTAATATGTAGAGTTGAAAGCCTTATTTGGATACAAACAAATAAAAAGTTTATGTATCATACACATAAACAAGTATTCATATATTTTTATTTATTTTAAATTTTTTTCTCAATTACACGTAAAAACAATTTTGACATTCATTTTTAAAAATTCTCTCCCTCCTTCCCTTCTTCCCACCTTGAATATATGTCATTCTGAGTTGGTCATAGTACAGTATTGCTGTCACTCTATACAATGATCTCTGAGTTTTGGTAACTTCACTTTGCATCAGTCATGTAAGTTTTCCCAGGTTTTTTCAGAAAGAATCCTTGTGATTATTTATATTCCATCACAATCATATACCACATCTTGTTCAGACATTCCCAATTGATGGGCATCCCCTTGATTTCCAATTCCTTGCCACCACAAAAAAAACGAGCTGATATAAATATTGTTTTTACATATAAGTCCTTTTCCTTTTCCTTTGGTCACTTTGGGACACAGACCTAGTACTGTTATTACTGTGGCAAAAGATACATATGGTTTGGTTGCCCTTTGAACATATTTCCAAATTATTCTCTGGAATGCATGAAACAATTCATAGCTCCACCAAAAGTGCATTAGTGTCCCAGTTTTACCACATCCCCTTCAACATTTGTTTCCTTTTCTATAAATCTAATTAGTATGAGATGGCACCTCACAGTTGTTTTAATTTAATTTTCATGTTTCTAATCAATCATGACTATAGGTAGCTTTGATTTCTTCTTCCTAAATCATGTACCCAATTTGACCTTACCTTGGAATACAATGTAAGATTTTGGTTTGTACTTAGTTTCTTCCAATCTGCTTTCCAGTTTTCCTAGAAATTTTCGTCAAATAGTGATTTCTTGGCCCAAAAGCTTGGATTTTTGCATTTATCTAACACTTATGATCATTGCTTTGTAATGTAGTTTGAAATATGTTACTGATAAGTCACTTTCTGTCATATTTTTTCATTAACTGCCTTAATGTTTTTGACTTTTCATTCTTTCAGATTAATGTTTTTATTATTTTTTCTAACTATAAATTTTTGACAATTTGATATTGCACTGAATATGCAAAATAATTTAGGAAAAGTTATGTTTTATGTAATAATGATCATTCATATAGCACTCAATATATTCCAGGCAGAGTGAGGTATTATATCTACATAGGTATATAGATATACAATACACATATACTGCAATTACATACATATTATATACATGTGTATATGCACATGTATATATACATCTTTGTGTATATACATATATGCAGACACATGTTCGTGTGTGTGTAAGTATGTTTTGATTCTCAACAACTTTGAGGTTGATAATGTTAATAACCTCATTATACAGCTTTAGAAACTGATGGTGATAGCTCAATGAATTTCCTACAATCACAAAACTCTTAAATATCTGACCCAGGATTAAAACTCAGTCTTTCCTGATTAGTGCAACAGTCCTTCATTGCCATTTATCTGAATTATTACAATAGCCTCCCAATTGTTCTCCTTGCTTGCAATATCTTCCTTCTCCAAGTTATCTTCCATAAAGCTAATATTCTTAAAACACACATCACATGTCTCAACTGATGAAGCAAATAATTCTCAGAACCTCTTCCACAAACCAGATCATCCCACAATAACCTCTACTGACTTCCTATTACCTCCCATATCAAACCTAAAGTCTGCTATTTGACTTGTAAAGTCCTTAGTAATCTGATCCCTTCGTGTTTTTCCATTCTTCTTATACCTTAGCCTATTCCAAAGACTCTGAGATTGAGTGATTCTGACCTCTTTGTGTTTCACATGTGACACTCAATCTCCTGACACTCAATCTCCAAGGACATGTTCCCTTGCTGCCTTTCTTGCCCACAATCCTATCCTCCCTCATCTCCATCTTTTGCTTCTTTCGAGTCTCAGATATAGCCCTGCTTTCTGTAAAATAATTTTAAAAAATTTCTTAATTCTCCTTTATCTTGATGCTTTCCTCTGTGATTATCTGCAATCTATCTCATATGTACATATCTTCAAAGTTGTTTCCCTGCCATTTGCCCCATTGCCTTGTGAGGACCTTGAGAACAGGAACTGGTTTTTGTTTATTTTCTCATCACCAGCACTTAGTACAGTGCCTTGCGCATAGTAGGCCACTGAAAAATTATTTTTCTTTGCTTTTACTTGTCTTGACTGGACAATTCCGTTAAGGAATCAACATGAACTCTGGTTCATTCATTCCAAATTTTACTCTCTGGGAAATCATTTATATCTTTGCAAAGGTCAAGCTTCCTCTTCAAATGATGTTTTTTATCTCTAGTTTTAAAACCTTCCCAATGAATTTGGCTTAATTAATAACTGGCATAGAAATTTTGCGAAAACAAATAAAACATTCATTCAGCATAAGCAAAAATAGGCAACTTATCACACATTTTGCACAATCCATATGACAGTTTCATAGTGACTGGCATGTGGAGCTATCTGAAAGGCACAATGAAAAATGGTTGTCTGGTTCAAATATTTCCATGTCCATAAACTGGCTACAGAAAATAGGAAAAAGGAAAGGAAAAAAAAAAGCTTATGTCACATATTTGTTGAGTGCCTGCTAAGTATAAAGAATTGTACTATTCATATAGGAATTCATAAAGGTGAGTAAACCTTGTACTTACTCACAAAATTTTTCCCTTTTTTAAAGTAAAATGGTGGTAGCTAGATGGTACAATGAAGGGAGTGTTGGTTATGAAGTCAGGAAAACATGAGTTTAAATTTGACCTCTGATGTTTACTACCCCAGTAGCCCTTTGCATCACTTCTCCTCTGTCTGCTTTAGTTTCTTAATCTGCAAAAATGGTGATAATAGTGGCATTGAGATACTATTTAAAATGAGCTTAGCAAAATATCTTGCATATGGTAGTAACTTAATGCATGTTTTCTTCCTTCCAGTAGAATATGGAGACCAAAAGGAAATACAAGGTACAAACTATAACAGAAAAAGAGACTTCTGACTGGGAGACCAAGGAAGTCTTTACTGAGAAGGTAGTGTTGGAGTTAAACTTTACAGTATTTCAAATGACTAAGATATAGGGAAGTTCATTCTGGAGAGAAGTAATAGTACAAGTGAAAATATGGAAGCAGTTAAATGCACATTTTCTAGTCTCAAATCTGAGCTAAAATTGAAAGGTAGTTTAGAAGCAGGCTGTGAAAATAAAGAAATTATTTTCTGTGCGTATATTTTCTCGTAGATATCTGGAACCTCCACTACAGCACTCCCCTGATGCTTCATTGTGGAGGTGAGCCTGGGCAACAGAATATGAAATATGACAGGCTTTATGAAGTCAGAAAATCTTCAGGTATTGGCATGATTATGGATCTGGTGAGGAAGATCTGAGTTCAAAGAGGACTAATTGCTCTGCAGGGCTTGCCAAGCCTTCTTTAGGGATGCTCATCCACCTTTGGTGTCTACCTGATGCTCAACTTTCCCCTGTGGTTCCAAGAAGCTGTGGAATGTGTTAACAGTCACACACCAACAAACCATCTTGGCAGATGGACTCAACCAGGGGACAGGCCTCAAACCAGTCAGAGACACTGGGGACATCTACCCCAATAATGTGAAGACTTCCCCTGGCAGAATAGATGGATGAGAAGCATGTGTTCCAATAGCCATGAAAGCGGCTGAAGCAGCAGCTATAGAGTGCTTAGAGCTTGGTCAGAGACAGAAGATGACAAGGCCATCCACTACATCCATGGCCATCACCAGTCATTTTGACTTTTATCTTTACACTAAACTTTGATGGTTCTGGAGGAGACTGAAATTGACCTCACAAACCTAATTCATCCACGTGTCAAGAATCATCCCATGAGGTCATTGATCCAAATGAAGGACAAACAATAACAAATAATAACCACCACACCAACAAGCCTAGGTCATTCTTGAAATGTTTGTAACCAAGTTATCTTTAGGTTAAAGACATTTTTGTTAAAGAAACTTTCAGAAACTTTGTATGTTAAGTTTTAGTGAGGTTGAAATCTGAGTTAATAAAGGTTGGTATACAGAAAAAAGACGTGGGATCATGATTTTTACCATTATAGGGAACTGTGAGGATGTAACAGCAAGGACCCCAACATACATAGGAGGGCCTGTTGTACAGGTTCTTAGATCTGCTTTTGTAGAATGAAAGGAACTTTTGAGGGGTCAAAAATCTACTTTAATCAAGCACATATATCATTTGCTATGAGGAATGATGATACGTTACACATTATTTGGGAGACTTGCAGATGTGCATGCAGTTACTAGTACAAATTCTATATAATATCGAGACAATCTCTATATTAAGTGCCTACTTTTTACTAGGAAATGTGCATTTAGTTGAGGAAACAAAACTCTCTATAGTGGAAGACTCAAGTAAGAGACACTAATTAATTTAGTAAAACTTTCAATCCATGGCTCTAGCATTAGAAAATTAGATTGCTGTGGAATATAGGATTCATCACCCAGAGATAAACTGCTTCTAACAGTATTTAATTTTTTTTCAGTCAAACAAGCCAAGTCTTTCCTGTGGTCATGGAATATGTGATTCATAATAGAAATGATGCTTTAATTTTAAGGAATAGTCAAAAAGGCAAAAGAAAACAGTTCTCTAAAAATAAGAAATTCATACTCAATGCATTGTTTGTTATTTCCTAACTGATAATGAAAGGAAAGAAGAAAAGAATATGGAAAGATGAATTTATGAATTTCATGTTACTGCTGTTTCAAATCACTGTGCAGTTCTTCACCACTGAAAATGAAATTTATTTGTGCATTTTAAATGGATGGAAAGAAATTTATACATATTAATTTTAAATTAGATTTTCTAATGTGGGGAAAATTTTAGAGGAACTTTCCTTGGCATGATTTTGTTCAATGAACTATTTGATGTTTCAACACTGAATGGATTAATTATATCAACTGAGGCCATACATTAAGACTTTCCAGATGCTAAACAAAGAAATGAGGTATAGGTAAATGTTTCCAGGAGAACAGTTCTACTGAATTGGGAATGAGCTGAGATTACCCTGATTTTGTCAGAGTAGTAAAATATAGCTAGAGGCTTCTAATTCCCTGGATATCCTCTTTTGTTGACTTGCCCTTGCCATTATAATAGGAGAGGCTACTGAAAATATTGAATCTTGGAGGATCTCCATTTTAAAATTTCTATTCATTGAGTTTTGTGCTTAAATATTATAATTAACTGCCATGATATAAAACAACTCACTGAATTTTAAGTTGTAAATCCTTGGTCAGATTCTTTATTCTCCTAATCTCAGTTTCATCAGTGGAAAAATTATGTAAAGAATATTTCTATTATTTATTTCACAGATGTATTATGAGAAAAACACATTGCATAATTAGTGAGATTTATTATACCATATGAGAATGATATGAGAACAGGCATGATGTAATGAATAGCTACTTGGACTTGAAAATTAAAAAAAGAAGATGTATATTCAAATCTAATCTCTGACAGAAACGTGGTACAGCAATGGGAAAGTCACCTACCCTCAGAGATTTCTGAGAATGTTTTAAGAATATTAATTACAGACTTCATTATTAGAGTTTCCTCCATTGGAAACTCTTTACGACAATGCAATCACAAAGTCAATGTTTAATCTTATTCCCTCTTGTTATTGACAAATAGTGATTCAAAGTTAGTCCTATAAAAGATATGATATTTGTAAAAAAGTCACTTAGCACAGTATCTGGCACATAGTAAACACTTAATGTTTATTGACTGTTTATCTTATAGCTATTGTTTTTATCATCTTTTAGATATTAGTCACAGATGTCTTATAATACATCATGTGTTAACAAGTGGCCAGTTTTCTGATACTAATTCCTGCTTTCTTATTTCTATGAAATTTCATAAGAATGATTGATGGATACAAAAAAAAGTATCCTTGAGGAAAACATGAGAATATAAAAAAACTATAAATAATTTATTACAGTGTGATAAATATTTACTATTATATAATCACAATTTTATGCATCTATGACACTTAAGAATCCATCTATTTCTGTCCATCAATTTAAAAATCCCCTCTACAATGTGAGGAACAAATAATGACTCTCCAGAGATTTCTGGAAGATAACCAATGAAGGAAAAGCACAATACCTCCCATGGCAATCCACATCATATGTGATTGTTAGGATGCTTTTTCTTTCTTTTTCTTCATTCATTCAGTCAAGTCTCACTCTCTGTGATCCTGTGGAAGACAGAACTCCAAACCCTTCCACCCTCCAATATTTCCCAAAGTCTGTCCAAATTTATGTTCATTGTTTCCGTGACACTCTCTATTCATCTTTTCCTTTTGCCTTCAATCTTTCCCAACATCAAGGTCTTTCCCAGTGAGTCTCATCTTCTTGTTTTGTGACTAAAGCATTTAAGCTTCAGCTTCAGTATTTGACCTTACAGAAAATAGCCTGACTTTTTCTTATCTGTTGACTGATTTAATCCCCATCATGTCTGAGGGATTCTCAAGTCTTCCCCAGAACCATGATTAAAAATCACTGATTCTGTGGTGCTCAGTCTTCCTTATAGCCCAATCCTCACAGTCATACATTCTTACTGGAAAAACCATGGCTTTGACTATAATGGACCTTTAGCAGCAAGGTGATATCTCTATTTTTGTTTTTTAAGTAGACAATCCAGGTTTGCCATAGATTTCTTTCTAAGAAGTAGGCATCTTTTAATTTCATGGCTGCAGTTGCCATCTAAAGTTATCTTAAATCTACAAATATAAAACCTGGTGCCATTTCCTTTCTTTTCCCTCGGTTTTCCAGGAAGTGATGGAATCAGTTGTGAAGATATTAGCTTTTTTTTGGTAAGCTTCAAGCCTACTTTTACACTCTTGTCTTTTACTTTCTTCAAAAGGCTTATTCTATTTCACTTTCTGCCATCAGAGTAGCCTACTCTGCCTATCTGACATTAATGATATTTCTCATGGAAACCTTAATCCTGGCCAGCCTTGTATTTTACATTATTTACCTTGTATATAAGCTAAACAAATAAACTGACAATATACAGTCTGGTCATACTACTTTCCCTACCTTAAATCGGTTGTTTCATACTCAGTTTTAACTGGTGTTTCTTGGCCTGCATACAGGTTTCTCAGGAGACAATCAAGATGATGTGGTACTCCCATCTCTAAGGACTTCCCACATTTTGTTGCAAGCTACACAGTCAAAGACTTTAGTGTCATCAGTGAAGCAAAGTAGATTTTTTTGGAACTTCCCTGCTTTCTCCATAATGCCAAACATATTGGCAATTTGGTCTCTAATTCCTCTGCCTCTTGAAATCCAGTCTGGTAATTCTCAGTTCATATATTGCTGAAGCTGAGCTTTCAGAATCTTAAACTTAACTTTTGCTGGTGTGTGAAATGAATGTAATTGTTTGGGAATTTGAACATTCCTTGTCATTGCCCTTCTTTCGGATTAGGATGCAAACTGATCTTTTTCAATCCAGTAATCACTTTTGTCTTCCAAATTTGCTGGCATATTATGTGTAGCTCTTTCAATAGCATCATCTTGTATGGGAATTCCACCACTTTACTGTTAGCCTTATTGTTAGCAATGATTTTTTTGGTCTACCCACTTGAATTAATTCTCCTGAGTTGCTGACTCTGGATCAGTAACTGCATCATTGTTATTACTGGTGATGTCAAGATCTTTCTTACGTAGATTTTTTTGTGTGTGTATTCTTCCAACTTTTTCTTAATATCTTCTGTTTCTGTTGTGATTAAGTTTTTTTATATTTTTACTTTGCCCATTTTTTCCTTTGATACGTCCAATTTTCTTGAAGAGAGTGATTGGTTTTTTCAACATAGTGTTTTCTTCTATTCCTTTGCATTGTTTATTTAAGAAAACCTTATCTTCCCTTATTGTTCTCTGAAATTCTGCATTTAGTTCGGTATATCTTTCACTGTCTCCTTTACCTTTTGCTTTCTTCTTTCCCCAGCTATTTATAAAGCCTCATCAGACAGCCATTTTTCTTTCTTGTTCATCTTTTTTTCTTTAGATTTTTTTTGTTGTTACTTCCTATATAATATTGCAAATCTCTATACATAGTTCTTCAGGTACTCTACCTATCAAATCTAATCACTTAAATCTACTCATCATCTGCACTTCACATTTCTAAAGGATATTGCTTAGGTCAGACCTATATGGTCTACTGGTTTTTCCTATTTTCTTCAATTTAAATCTCAATTTTGCGATAAGAAGTTCATAATATGAGCCACAATCACTCCAAGCCTTGTTTTTTATTGACTGTATAGAGCTTCTCCATCTTTGGTTGCAAAATCTATAGTCAATCTGATTTAAATATTGGCCATCTAGTGATGTCCATATGCGCAATCTCCTTCTGAGTTCCAAAAAAAAGAGTGTTTTCTATGACCAGTGAGTTGTCTTGACAAAACTCTATTAGTCTCAGTCCTGTTTAATTTTGTACCCTCAGAACGAACTTGCTTGTCTTTCCAATTATCTTTTCATTTTCTACTTTAGCATTTCAATCACCTATGATGTCTGACACAAATTTCTGGAGTTATTTCTAGAAGATGTTCTTCAGAGGACTGATCAAATTTGATCTTTTAGCATTGGTGTTTGGAGCACAGGCTTGTGTTACTGTAATGTTTAATTGGATAAAGCTTCTTCTCTGCATCTTCCACATATTGCCTCATTGCTCCTTTGGGGACCCAAATGAAAAATCTCCCACTTCTACATGTCTTTAAAATACTTGACAACTCTGTCATATTCCACTAACATCTTATCTTCTCCTAGCAAAACCTCTCCAGTTCCTCCAACCCCTAGACATGAAATTTGTCAGTGTACAGTTTTTAGTACCTTTGTCTTAGTGTAACCAAAGTTGTCAATATCTTTCCAAAAATCTGGTGACCTCATCTGAGATCACTACTTCAGATATCAATTGAATGGAAGGGCCTGAATGAAGAGAAAATATAATTTCTCTTCAGTTGAACATTATGTAGTTCAACACCACTTTGGAAATTATAACCTTTTCTGTCAACAAATTAGCACTATTGACTCATATTAACTTTGCTGTGCCTAGTAAACTCTTGATATTTTTCAGAAGAAAGCCACAGAACGCCTGTCAAGTACTTGTGAAGTTGACTTTTTAATGGAAAAGTAAAATGTTACTCCACTTCCTATGAAATTCCTTTTTAAATTCGATTTGGCTCCTCTTTGAAGTGTACCTCTACCAATATATAAGAAAATATTAATCATGTATGTGTCAGGCACCTTGCTAGTGTACTTGGAAATACAAACACTATATGTGTATGTGTATGTACACGTACATACATATGTAATGTGTATTTATATACATATGTGTATGTATGAATATGCATACACATATATATTCATACATCAGCAGTTGGGAAAATTATGAAGACCATATAGTATATTTGGCTTTGTGGATGAGTTCCAAAAGAATCTGGAGAGTCTAATAAGCATCTATGAAGAGGAAGTACATTCTAATCATGGGAGACAGATGACAAGAAGGCATGGCAATATGTGATGACAGTTTGCATGTGAAAAACAGCAGGGAAGCCATTTGACTGGACCAAAGAGTATGAAGGAAAGCAAGGTGTAATTATCATGGATAGAGGGGTTGGAGTCTACATAGACTAAATGCTGAGTCTTTCATCCGGTTAGTTAAATCTCCTGCCTCCAAATTTGTCAGACATGGTTTCTATTTCTTTATTCAAATTATTGAAAATGAAAGTATTGGTTAGAACAGAACCAAAGATATATAAATGAAATGGGAATAACAACTATATTATTGACTTCTTGGAGCTGGTGATAGTCTCAAATGAGTTAATACATCTGACTTGCTGTGCAACCTTTAACATGCTATATTGAACATCATTTAGTGTTGGTATAACTATCTTTTTGTCCTTTCATCTTTTTCAATAATTCAGATGGAAGAAGTCCTGTGATAAGTTTACCTGATCAAGTTTTCACATATTCTGTAGATATTTCATATATTTTCTATTGTCCAAGTCAATTTGAAACAGAGAGACCATTTGTTTTCCATTTCTTTTCCTATAAAATTTGTTTGCCCCCAGGACCTTAGAAATTAGTCAGAGTCATATGGTCACCAGCTCTGGAAATTCATTCCAATCTGCTACTGTGTTTGGATTATGAACAAGTCATGATTCAGATACAGAGTTTAGAGGTCAGTGCTATGCTCTCTACACCACCACTAACAATGAGGTCAGCACAATGACTCTGTAGACCTTAGTTTGGTAGTCAGTCTAATATCTCTTCTCTCTCTCAAACTTTTCTTTGGAGTCTCCCAAATACTGAGTTAGTTCTGGCAACGCATCTGTCAACCTCCTTATCAAAGTGCATATCCCTGCAAAGTACACTACCAAGGTAATTGAACTTATCCACAACGTTCAAAATTTCTCCATTTGTTGTAACTGATACTTCCACATATGGATGGTGTGGTGGTGGCTGATGTAACATGTGTTTTCTTGGTGTTAATTATTAGCCCAAAATTAGCACAGGCAGCAGAGAATTGATCTCTACTTCGTTGCATCTCAGCTTCAGAAGCAAAATCATCTGCAAACAGAATATCATGCACCCACACTTTCAGTCATGGCTTGTAGCATTATCAAATTGAAGAATTTACCATCAGTGCAGTTGTTGACCTTAATGCTGTGTTCATTCTCATTGAAAGAGTTTGACAACATGACCGAAACATCATGCTGAAAAGCATGGGAACAAGCACACAGCCTTGTTCCACTCCATTGGTGACTGTGAAGTCACAAGAGTATGGCCACAATACATGGACACTATCAGCGTCCTGGCAGGAAACTGAATTATTTCCATCTGAACAGTCTTAGGAAGATTCTGAAAATCATGTGGAAGAATAAGGTACTAGACACTGAGGTCCTTGCTTGAACTAAACTTCCAAATATTCAAATTATGCTTCAGAGAGTGCAACTCTAATGAGTTGGCCACTTTGGAGTAAGTACCCCAAATGTTCACATGGACTATCTGTGCCCAGTCTGTGATAGAGCATTCCGATCTGGTATTCATCTGATCAGCTACAATCATACACATTGAAACTTCACTTTATCATGATGATGCCATTTTGGTGCCCTTTGAAAAGGAAAGATGACAATCAAGCGACCAGCCCTACTACTAGTAAAAATTGTGACCCAACCTATAGAAACTAGGCATTATGGAAAACATTGGCAAAGTTAAATCATGTTGACCTGCCATGATTCCATTATCTTCATTTGGCAGTAGTGAAGAAAGGGCCAACTGTCCCCATAAGGAGCATTTTTTTTTCCCCGAAAACTTCATCATCACAATAGAAGATAGTGTGATACAATGGAAAGAACAATGACTGGAATGAGAATGTCTGCATTCAGTTCCTGCTTTGAATATTCACTAGCTCTCTGTCCTTCAGAATGAGACAACCTACCAGATTTGCATATTCCTGATCTCTCAAATAAGAGAATACTTGACTGGATTGCCTCTGAGGTTCCTTTCATTCCCACATGTATTATACGATGGTTCAATGATTTTAATCAACAGTTTCTTCATCCCTCCTGGCTTTGTCCTGTGTTAGAACACAAATCAATAGTAGAAAATGGTGGCTGCAGTGTTGACAGAGGGTTCCCCATGGTATTGCAAATATTAACTCTGCGGATAGAACAGTTCTCTCTATTCTTTGTCAGTTTACCAAACTGCAACCTCAGCAAGGAATAACCAAGTTTCATCACTCATCTTTTTATCTTCTGAATGACTTCTCACCTAATGGTACCTGTTGATCAACCTCATCATTACTAAAATCAAAGGAAAATGATTTATTCCAAGATTTTCCCATTTCCTTCTGTATAGGAAGTCCATTGTACATCTATATATAATATACAAATATGCATATCTACATTTATGTATATGTGCATGTATATACACATACATATATGTATATATGCATATATAGGTATATGACTGTATGTGTATATATGTGTGAATATACATATGTGTGTATGCATGTGTTTATAAAACTAAGGTGCAGATTCCTTCCTGCCCTCCCAGCTGTCATTTTCTTCTTCCCTATTATATTGTTGTTTTCCAACCTTGTAACATATATTAGGCATGTACATTGCCTTTTCTTCTTTCTTTGCTTCTTGAAGGATTTTCATTTTTTCTTCTTTATCCTTGATAACTCATGAAACAAAAAAATGAATTCATATAATTCCTTCAATTTACTTTTCTAGACCAGATATTAAAATGAGTTTTGTGCTTAACTTAAATATGTTTTAGCCCACACTGAGAACAAAAACAGAATCCATTCTCTAAAAGTCACTGTAAAATTCTGCTTTTCAACCTGTATTACTTGAAATGGAATTATTAGACCTTATTCTTCTTAGTAATTCTTTTAACTAGCTTTTGTGGATAGTTGTGATAAACTGATGCAACTAGGGAGCGATGGAATTGTTCTCTGTACCCAGAAAGGGCCTCTGATCCCTTGGAACTGTAATGCATACTATTTCTCAAGGTCCCAGATCCCTTATGACCAAAAGCTATACTACTCCACAGGGCCTTCAGTCTCTCTTGAACAAAAGTGCTCCTCTCTGCCTTTGAACTATGATGTAGAAGTGGGTATAAAAGAAGAAGCTGACAAACAGTATCTGGTCCTAAATTCAAAGCTAGCTCATGAATCTCATATAATCTCTTTGTGACCACTTTCCTTGTACCCTTACCTTTTCTTCCTTGAGAGCTCCCAACAATGTTACTACTTCAGATACCACCATCTAGTCACACCACTGGTATTTCATCTATATTGTCTTTGGTTCAGCTTTTACTTCCCCCCATCTCCACCATGTTGCAAATCTCTGTTTCCAACATCCTAAGCACTCTTGGAATGGGCAAATATTTCATGCTGATGTTATATTGGCTCTGCCTCTTCAGAGTTTGATTTGAGATGTTATTTTAAAGTTATTTGGAGGGGAATGTTCAGAGAGTTCAGCTGAGTGTTTTCTTTACTCTGCCATCTTTGTTATGTCCTGATCATGGACTTTTGGTGAGCAAGTTTCATGTATCTTCCATCAATCTACTAAACAATCTAGCAAAGCAATGAGATTGAGTACAATTATTAATTGGCCAAAATTTAATCTGTGGAGAAAAAATTGTAGTCTAAGGATCTTAAATGAGTTGACTTTACATAAATTACATAGAGTATTATATCTGAAACCCTAAGTATTAGAAAGCTTATAAGTCTGAGGTTTATTTGGCAGCTTCTCAAGTAGCTTCACCCACACTGAACCACGAGGTTGGATGTGAAGTGCTGTTTTGAATAGTTGG
Source organism: Bettongia penicillata ogilbyi (assembly GCA_023548195.1). Classification (NCBI taxonomy): domain Eukaryota; kingdom Metazoa; phylum Chordata; class Mammalia; order Diprotodontia; family Potoroidae; genus Bettongia; species Bettongia penicillata. The sequence continues at coordinate 2,278,161 of JAJHZJ010000786.1, forward strand.
ACACATTCCCAGTGCTGACACAATGCAGAAATTCTACATTAGAGAAAGATGCTATCCATCAAATTGAAGATGAGAGGTAATATTCCCTTTCCAAATTAACATCATCACCTCATTATAGCAATCTCTACTAGGATTGCTGTACTAAAGGACCTGACAGCAATTATTGTATAAATCCTCTTTTTAAGAATCAAACACTTATTCACTTAATCTAGATATTTTTATTATGTATTACAAAGTGACACCAATAGAATTATTGTCACCTAATCCAAAAAGGGAGTCTAAGATGATCCGAGGCAAAGTTGAAAAACCAGGCAGAAGACAAGAAAAAGACTCAAAAAGTTATTTAACCATCAGCAATGTAGATTTTAGTGTTTATTTTACTTTAAGAACATGGAAAATATGCAAAACTTGATTTTCTTCTTAACTCTAAGGGAAGCTTATTATAACAGAAGGACTTGTAACATCCATCATCCCATGATTTTGAATGAGTTTCCTTACCTTTGTGAGCCTCTTCTCTCATTGCCAAATTCATACCAATCTGTCCATGAAGACCTCCAGTCTCTCACAGAATTTTCAGCTCTCCTTTGTGTGTTGTTATGCTCCCATATGAATGTAGGCTTCTCCAATTCTTTTTTTACCTTCTTTTTTATTATTGTGTTTTCAGTGTTCTGCAATCATTTTCATATAACTTAGATTCTTTTCCTTCCCTTCTTACCTCCCTGAGATAGCATACAATTTGATATAGGTTCTACACATATATTCCTGTTAAATACATTTCCACCTTAGTCATGCTTCATAGAAGAATTAAAATGAATGGGAGAAATCATAAAACAAACCAAAACGTAATACAAAAGTGAATGATCTGCTACATTCTGTGATCAAATTCTATAGGTTTTTCTCTGTATGTGGAAGACATTTTGCCTTAAGAAACCATTGGGAATTGTTTTATGTCCTTGCATTACAATGAAATTCTAAGGCTACCAGAAAAAAAAAATCTTTGCACACTGTGGTTGTTGCTGTGTATAAAGTTCTCCTGGTTCTTCCCCTTTTGCTCAGCATCACTTCATATAAGTCTTTCCAGGTCTCTCTGGAGTCTTGCTGTTCATCATTTCTTATAGTATAATAGTATTCCATTACATTCATATACCACAACTTACTCAGTCATTCCCCAATTAATGGACCACACTGTCATCCAGTTTTCCCAGCAATTTTTGTTGAATAGTGAGTCCTTATCCCAGAAGCTGGGGTCCTTGGGTTTATCAAACAGTAGATTGCTATATTCACTGACTATTGTGTCTTGGGTAACTAATCTATTCCACTGGTATATCCTTCTGTTTCTTAGGTAGTACCAAGTGGTTTTGATAATTTGCTGCTTTACAATGCAATTTGAGATCTGATAGAGCTAGGCTACCTTCTCTAGCATTTCTTTTCATTAGTCCCTTTGATATTTTGGAACTTTTGTTCTTCCAGATGAATTTTGATATTATTTTTTCTAGCTCTAGAAAATAATTATCTGATAGTTTGATTGATATGGAATTGAATAAGTAAATTAATTTAGGTAGAATTGTCATTTTTATTATATTGGCTCGACTTCTCCACAAGCAACTGATGTTTTTCCACTTAATTAGATTTGACTTTATTTGTGCAAAAACTATTTTGTAACTGTGTTCATGTATTCCCTGGGTTTGTTTTGGCAGGTAGACTTTTATTTTATACTTTATAGTGTTTACTGGAGCTTTAAATGAGATTTCTCTTTCTATCTCTTGCTGTTGGGCTTTGTTAGTAGTACATAGAAATGCAAAAGATTTTGAGGGGTTTATTTTGTAACCTGCAACTTTGCCAAAGTTGCTTATTATTTCAAGTAGTTTCTAACATGATTCTCTGAGATACTCTAAGTGTATCATCATGTCATCTGCAAAGAGTGGTAGTTAAGATTCTTCTTTGCTTGTTCTAATACCTTCAATTTCTTTTTCTTCTCTTATTGCTACAGCTAACATTTCTAGTAGCATATTGAATAATAGTGGTGATAATGGACATCCTTGTTTCACACCTGATCCTATTGGAAATGCATCTAGCTTATCACCATAGCATATAATGCTTGCTGAAGGTTTTAAGAAGATAGTGCTTATTATTTTATGGAAAGTTCTATTTATTCCTATGTTCTCCAGTGTTTTCTATAGGAATGGGCATTGTATTTTATCAAAAGCTTTTTCTGCATGTATTGAGATAATCATTTAATTTCTGTTAGTTTTGTTATTGATATGATCAATAATATTAATAGATTTCCTAATACTGAACCAGCCCTGCATTTCTGATATAAATCCTGTGTGATCATAATGTATTATTCTCATGATAAATTGCTGTATTCTTTTTGATAAAATCTTATTTAAGGTTTTTGCATCTATATTTATTAGAGAAATTGGCCTATAATTTTCTTTCTCTGTTTTGGCTCTTCCTGGTTTAGTTATCAAAGCCATATTTGTATCATAAAAAGAACTTAGGAGGACACCTTCTTCCCCAATTTTCCTGAAGAGTCTATATAGTATTGAAATTAAGTGTTCTTTAAATATTTGATAGAATACACTTGAGAATCTATCTGGCCCTGGAGGTTTTTTCCTAGGGAGCTCATTGATGACTTGTTCAATTTTTCTTTTCTGAGATGGCGCTACTTAAGTATTTGACTTCTTCTTCTGTTAGTCTGGACAATTTATGTCTTTTAAAATAATGATCCATCTTATTTAGATATTGAAATTATGGGCATACAGTTGGGCAAAGTAATTTCTAATTACTGCTTTAATTTCCTCCTCATTTCATTTTTGATATTGGTAATTTGGTTTTCTTCTTTCTTTCTTTCTTTTAAATCAAATTGACCAATTATTTATCAATTTTATTGGTTTTTTCATAAAACCAACTCCCAGTTTTATTTATTAGCTCAATAGTTTTCTTAATTTCAATTTCATTAATATCTCCTTTGATTTTCAGTATTTTTAATTTGATATTTACTAGGGAATTTTCAATTTGTTCTTTTTCCAGCTTTTTTAGCTGCATGTCTAATTTATAGATCTTCTCCTTCCCTATTTTATTCCTGTAGGCCCTCAGTGATATAAAACTTCCCCTATGAACTTCTTTTGCAGTATCCTGTAAAGTTTGGTAGGTTGTCTAATTATTGCTATTCTCTTGAATTAAATTGTTGATTGTTTCAGTAATTTGTTGTTTAACCCACTCATTCTTTAGAATTAGATTGTTTAGTTTCCCATTAGTTTTTAGTTTATGTTTCCATGTCTTTTGATTACATATAACTTTTACTGCATGATGATCTGAGAAAGATGCATTGACTATTTTTGTCTTTCTGCCCTGGATTGTGATGTTTTTATGGCCTAGTAAATGGTCAATTTTTGTATGTGTGCCAGGTACCACTGAGAAAAGAATATATCCTTTTCTATCTCGATTCAATTTTCTCCAGAGATCTATTATATCTGCTTTATTCAGAGTTGTACTCATCTCCTTAGCTTCTTTCTTGTTTATTTTGAGGTTAGATTTATCAAGTTAAGGCAAGGGGAGGTTGAAGTCCCCCATTAATATACTTTTGCTGTCTATTTCTTCCTGTAACTCCCTTAACTTCCTCTCTAAGAATCTGGATGCTATACCACTTGGAACATATATGTTTAGTAATGAAAAGTTTTAATTGTCTGTGATGGCTTTTAGCAGGATATAGTTTCCTTCCTTATCTCTTTGCATGAGATATATTTCTGCTTTTGCTTTGTCTGAGATTAGAATTGCAGCCTCTGCTTTTTTACATCAGATGAAGCACAATATATTCTGCTCCAACCTTTTAGCTTTATCCTATGTGTATGCCCCCCTTTCAAATGTGTTTCTTGTAAAGAACATATTGTTGAATTATGGCTTTTAATTCATTCTGCTATCTGTTTCTGTTTTATGGGAGACTTCATCCCATTCACATTCACAGTTATTACTATCTGTTTCTTTCTCTCCATCATCTTTTCCCTCATTTGTGCTTTTAGTTTTCCCTTCTCCCTTCCACTTCAAAATAGAGTTATAATTTTTTACCATTGCCTTCCCTTTTAGCCTCCCTCCATTTTAATCCCCCTTTTCCTCACTACTTCTTCCCTCCCTGTTAGCCTCCCCTCCCTTTTCTTTCCCCCTTCCCCTCCTACTGCCTATAGAGCTAATTGTATTTTTATACTTAACTGAGTTTGTTGTACTCTCCTTGAATCGAATCAGATGAGAGTACCTCTCAAGCAATACTCATCTCCCTCTCCTCTTCCCTCTACTGTAATATATTTCTGTGCCCCTTTTTGTGATGGAATTTATTTTTTTCTCCCTCTTCCTTGTTCCATAGCCCATTACAATCCCTTCACACACTTACATCACATTTTTGTCATCACATCATTTAATTTATACCCGCTTCCTCTCTCTATGTATATCCCTTTTACATTTCATAATATACAATTCTCAAGATTGACAAGAATCATCTTCTTTCATGGGAATGCAGTTTGCTCATATTGTGTAACAAGTTTGTTTTTGTTTCTCCTGTTTACCTTTTTATGCTTCTCTTGAAATCTGCATTTGAAGATCAAATTTTCTATGGAGTTCTGGCTTTTTCATCAGGAAGGTCTGGAAATCCCTTATTTCACTGAATATCCATCTCCTTGCCTGAAATATTACGCTCAACTTTACTGGGTAATTAATCCTTGCTTGTAGTCCCAGTTCCTTTGCCTTACAGAATATCATATTCCAATCCCTTTGGTCTACTGATGTAGAAGTTTCAAGTTCCTGTGTGATCCTGACTGTAGATCCTCGATGTACAAATTGTTTCTTTCTGGCTCCCTGCAGTATTTTCTCCTTGACTTGATGGTTCTGGAATTTGGCAATGATGTTCCTTGGTGTTTTTAGTTTGTGGTCCCTTTCAGGAGGTGAATGGCGGATTCGTTCAATGATTATATTGCTCTCTAGGTCTAGGACTTCTGGGTAATTTTCCTTGATGATATCTTGGATGATATTTTCCAGACTTTTTTTTCATCATGGCTTTCTTGTTGACAAATAATCCTTAGATTGTCTCTCCTATATCTGTTTTCCAGGTCAGTTGTTTTTCCAGTTAGATAGTTCACATTTTCTTCAGTCTTTCCATTCTTTAGATTCTGTTTGACTGATTCTTGATGTCTCATATATTTATTAGATTCTACTGGCCTGATTCTATTTTTTATCAAATTTTTTTCTTCAGTTAACTTTTGCATCTCTTTTTCTATCTGTCCAATTGTTCCTTCTAAAGAGTTATTTTCACCAGTTGGGTTTTGTACTTCTATTTCCATTTGTCCAATTATCCTTTTTAAGGAGCTGTTCTCTTCAGGGAATTCCTTTTTCATATTTTTTAAAATCATTGGCCAGTTTTTCTTCTGTTTCTCTAATTTGAGTTTTAAAATTCTTCCAGAGTGCTTCCAAGGAGGCTCTTTGTGCTTCAGACCAGTTCATTTTCCCTTTTGAAGTTTCAGATGGTAGTACAGTCTCAATGCTGACATCTTGGTATTTGTGTTTTGGTCCTTGTCCCTATAGATAGATTCTATGGTCTTTTCTTTCTGTCTTGTTCTTACTTATGATAATAACTCCTTTCCCATCTTTTAAAGTAGATCTCTGTGTCTGTGACACAGGGAGCTCTGTCCCACAGTTCTTGTGCATAAAACTTGAGACTTTGTGTTTCGTAGGCTCTGGTTCTTTCAGCTAGAAACTAAAATGCTGCAGCTTACCTGGTGCTGAGCTAGTTGGTGTTTGAAAGCAAAGGTCAGGTGAGATCTTTTTGGGTTTTCCCTTCAGTTACCCTGGAGCTAGCTCATTAGGTGTGGGGGAGAGGTGGTCTGGACACCAGAGGCTAACAAGCTCAGCTGTCTGCTTTAGTGTCTTCCCGATTCCACCGGGGTGCTGAGGCATGTCTGGGGTTCTGGTGTTGGCAGTTGCTGAGTTCACCCCACTGGGGTTCCGGATCTTCTACTGATTTGTTGAGATGGGCCTGTATGGGGCAGTTCTGATGCTGTACTGGTCGTCTTTGGCCACAGCAAGAGGAACCTTCTTTAGCGATCTTTCTACCTTCATGGGCTAAGAGACTGTTTACCCCTTCTGCTGCTCCCACTGTTCCAGGGTTTTTCCCAGGGAGATATCTATGGGCTCACCAAGGTCAACAAGTGGAGGAAGACAGGAATTACCAATCACTCTGCCATTTTGGCTTCTAAAACCAGAAATGACCTTTCCACTTCTTGGATCATTTTTTTTAAAATTCCTGTTGGAATTCCTAAAGAATTCCAATTCCTATTTTTTAAAATTCCTATTATTTAAATTCCTATCACAGTAGCTTGCATATAAAACATGTTTAATAAATGTTTCTTGACTTGTTGATAGAAAAGGAGAAGAAGAAAAAGATGTCTTTTGCATAATTTTTTTTAATGTTTTAGTTAAAACAGATGTGTTAATCATAGGATTCAAGTGAAACTTGGACCCATTCATCAAATACTTATTAGTTGATAATTATCTTTGAATGCATTTCACATAGTATTTCTTTTTATCTATCTTTAAATCTAAGCTTGTTTGTCTTTCTGTGAATTTTACTCACTGTTTTTCAAGGGAATAAGGGTGTGATCCCAAAATCAAGATATCCCTTGCCATGAAAGAATATACATTCTATCTATACTGCTTTCCCCAAATGTACCAAAATAACTACAGTAAAAATCTCTAGATAAATTCTGGAGCTGAATAACCTACAGAATGATGGAGTTAAATAAATCTCCAGCCCAAGACATCCTGGAAGGTGACCAGGAAGTGTCTATTTTACCACACAGGGGTCAGTGTGAAGTTCAGTGTGAAGCACAGTGGCACAGACAGGACCTGAGCATGCCTTGTGGAGACTCAATCTCTCACCTCTGTGGTAATTTATAGACTTCATATCTCCAAAATGCCAAGAAAAAATGGGAAGGTCAGTGAAAAAAGCCTGTGGACCACTGTGGGAGAGTGGAGTGATTCAACCCCAGTCCCAGGGTGGCAGAGGGGGAAGGAGGCAGAGGAAACTCCAGCAGCATCTGGGGCAGAGAGAGCAATTCTTTCTGGAACTCAAGGCCCACAGATTATGGGGGAATCAAATAGCTGACAGTACACCCCCATCCCACTGGAAGCAAAGATCTACCTAGACAAAGAGTTCAAAAGTCAAGGAAATGACTGAGGAAATGAGCAAAAACTGGAAAAAGAATCAGAATATAGAATTTTCCTTTGGTGACAAGGAAGACCAAAACATGCAAACAGAAGATAAAAAAGTAAAAACTCTTCCATCAAAAGTCTTCAAGAAAAATCTGAATTCATTTCAGGTCATGGGAAAGATCAAAAAGAATTTTGATAAGTAAGAGAAGTAGAGCAAAAATTAGAAAGAGAAATGAGAGTGATGCAAGAAAATTATGCAAAATGAGTCAACTGCTTGCTAAAGGAGACCCAAAAAAATGCTGAAGAAAATAGCAATGTAAAAAATAGACTAATCCAAATGAAAAAAGACATCCAAAAAGTCAATGAAGTAAAAAATGCTGTAAAAAGCAGAATTGGTCATATGGAAAACTAGGGCCAGATGCTCCATGAAGAAAATAATTCTTTAAAGATGAGAATGGAGCAGATGGAAGCTAATGACTTTATGAAAAATCAAGAAATTATAAAACAAAACCAAAGGAATGAAAAAATAGCAGATGTGATATATATATATATATATATATATATATATATATATATATATATATATATATATATATATATATATATATATATATATCATTGGAAAATCCACTGACCTGGAACGTAGATCCAGGAGAGACAATTTAAAAATTATGGGACTACTTGAAAGCTGTGATCAAAAAAAGAGCCAAAACATCATCTTTCATGAAATTATCAAGGAAAACTGCCTTGATATTCCAGAAACAGAGGGTAAAATAAATATTGAAAGAATCCACCAATTTCTTCCTGAAAGAGATCTCCAAAACTAAGAATATTGTAGCCAAATTCCACACCTCCCAGGTGAAGGTAAAAATATTGCAAGCAGCCACAAAGAAACAATTAACATAGTGTGGAAATACAAGAAAGATGACACAAGATCTAGCAGTTTCTACACTAAGGGATTACAGGACTTGAAATATGATATTCCAGAAGTCAAAGAAGCTAGGATTAACATTAAGAATCACCTACTCAGCAAAACTAAGTATAGTACTTCAGGAGAAAAATGGTCATTCCATGAAATAGAGGTCTTTCAAGTATTCTTGATGAAAATACCAGAGCTGAATAGAAAATCTGATTTTCAAGCACAAGAATCAAGAGGAGCATGAAGAGGGAAACAGAAAATAGAAATCATACAGGACTTACTAAAGTTGAACTGTTTACATTTCTACATGGAAAGATAATATTTACAATTCGAGAATTTTCTCAGTACTAGGGTAGTTGGAAGAATTCTATACATATAGACTGAGAGCATAGGGTGAGTTGAATAGGAAGGGATGATATCTAAAAAAAAATTAACGAGTGAGAGAGGAAAATATTGGGAGGATAAAATAAAAAATAGAGTGGGGTAAATTATCTCTCACATAAAAGAGACAAGAAAATCTTTTGCAATGGAAAAAAAGAGAGGGAAAGTGAGAGGGAAAAAGTGAACCTTACTCTCATCATATTTGGCTTATGGAAGGAAAAACATGCATACTCAATTTTCTATGAAACTCTATCTTACACTACAGGAAAGTAAGGGATAAGGGGATAAGCAGGAGTGGAGTAGGGTTGGGAGAACATTAGAAGGGAAGGCAAATAGGAGGACCAAGTCCTTAGAAGCAAATATTTTGAAGGAGGGATAAAGTCAAAAGAAAGAATAGAATAAATGGGGGAGGTGGAATAGGATGGAGGGAAATACAGTTAGTCTTTCATAACATGACTCTTATGGAAGTCTTTTGCATAACTACACATGTATAGGATATTTTGAATTGCTTGCCTTCTCAGTGGGGATGGGTAGGGAGGGAGAAAGGGAGAGAAGTTTGAACTCAAAGTTTTACAAGAAGGTTAAAAATTGTTTTTACATGCAACTGGGGAAATAAGATATACAGGCAATGGGGTATAGAAATTTATCTTATCCTCCAAGAAAATGGAGGGGATGGGGATAAAAAAGAGAGGGGTGTGATAGAAGGGAAGCCAGATTGGGGGAAGGGTAATCAGAATGCACACTGTCATGGGGTGAATGGAGGGAAGAGATGAGGAGAAAATTTGGAACTCAAAATCTTGTGCAAATGAATGTTGAAAACTATAAACAAATAAATCAGATTTTTTTTTTAAAGAATTTACATTCTACTAGGGCATAAGACACACAGTTATATAAACTAATTTTTCAAAAATCATGTAAAATTGTACCAAGGACAACTCAAGAGGAACAAAAGACTAAATGTATAGGAAAGCATCTTGTCCTTTGCTTTTTGAGGCAATCAAGGTTAAATGATTTGCTCTGGTTTATACAGCTTATAAGTAGGAGAGGCCAAACTTGAACTCAGGTCCTCCTGATTCTATGACTGGTGCTTTTCCATTTAAACTAGAAATCTTCCCAAAAGCATCTTTTCTATTTATCTAATGAAAACTTTTTTTTGTCTCTTCCTTCCTTCCTTCCCTCCCTCCTTCCTTCCTTCCTTCCTTCCTTCCTTCCTTCCTTCCTTCCTTCCTTCCTTCCTTCCTTCCTTCCTTCCTTCCTTCCTTCTTCCCCTCTTTCCTTCCTTCCACCCTCACTTCCTTCCTCCTTTCCATCTGTCCATTAATTTATCTATGCATCTTTCTATCTGTCTGTCTATCTATTTTTCCATACATACAGTTCACTTGATTCATGTTCACAAATTCTTTTTTTCTTCACCATGAACACAAGACTTGAAAGGTCTCCAGGTTTCAATGAAGTCCTTACACAATGAGTGCTAATTATAATTTTTCTTAAAAACAATATATTAGATTGGTGAAACATCAGGTTTCTGGGTGGGGCAAAGATGACAGAGTAAAAAGACTTAGCAGCTATAGCTCTCCTCCACATAATTCATAAAATAACTATAAAAATGACTCAAAACAAATTCTAGAGCTGCAAAAGCCACAAAACAACAGAGTGAAGGAGATTTCCAGTTCAAGACAGTCCGGAAGGGCAACAGTAAAGATCTATCACAACCAACTCAGAGTATTGCTCAGTTCAACCTTGGCCAGACAGCACTGTATGGACAGGACTGGAGCAGGCTAGAGGGCACAGAATCCTGGGTAGCAGCTGCTGTCCCCAGATTTCTCAAGCTGTTTCTCCTGAGTGAGAGGGTTTTACAGTCTGGATCCAGCCCAAGCCCCAGGGTGGCAGCAGCCATTGCAGCAGCAGCAGCATTCACTTTGGAACCCTCAGTCTAAAGACCCTGGGGTCCTTGAGCAGGTGATCTGGGTCTCAGTCCAGAGCTGATGGACGCTCTGGAGAGGAAATTCTACTTGCAGATCCTGGCCAGAAAAGAGTGCTTGTAGTTGCTACCAGAGCAGAGTGCAGGCCAGAAGAGGAGAAAAGTCCTTTAATTTTGCCACCTTGAAGGAACTGAGAACTTACAGGTCCCTAGTGCATACCCTCCAGTACACAAAGGACTTGAAACTCAAGTAACTAGCTGGGAAAATACACAAAAAAGGGGAAAAATAAGACTATAAAAGGCTACTTTCTTGATGAAAAGGTAATTTCTTCCACTCTTTCTGATGAGGAAGAACAAAGTATACCATTCGAGGAAGACTTTACAGTAAAGGCTTCTAGATACAAAACTTCGAAAAAAATATGCAACAGTCTCAGGCCATTGAAGAGCTCAAAAAGGATTTTGAAAATCAAGTAAGAAAGGTGGATGAAAAATTGGGAAGAGAAATGTGGGTGATTCAAGAAAATCATGAAAAGCGACTTAACAGCTTACTCAAGGAGACCCTAAAAATGCTGAAGAAAATACACCTTAAAAACAGGCTAATCCAAATGGAAAAGGAGGTCCAAAAAGCCAATGAGAAGAATGCTTTAAAAAGCAGAATTAGCCAAATGGGAAAGGAGGTTCAAAAGCCCACTGAAGAAAATAGTTCTTTAAAAATTAAAATGGAGCAGATGGAAGCTAGTGACTTCATAAGAAATCAAGAAATTATAAAACAAAACCAAAAGAATGAAAAAATAGAAGACGGAAAAACAACTGACCTGGAAAATAGATCCAAGTGACATAATTTTAAAAATTATTGATCTAACCAGAAACCATGAGCAAAAAGTGCCTAGACATCATCTTCCAAGAAATTATCAAGGAAAACTGTCCTGATATTCTAGAACCAAAGGGTGAAATAGAAATGGAAAGAATTCACTGATGACCTCCTGAAAGAGATCCAAAAAGGAAAACTCCTAGGAATGTTATATCCAAATTCTAGAGTTTGCAGATAAAGGAGAAAACAATACAAACAGCCAGAAAGAAACAATTCAAGTATTGTGGAAATACAATCAGGATAACACAGGATTTAGCAGCTTGTACACTAAGGGATGCTAGAGATTGGAATATGATATTCCAAAGATCAAAGGAGATAGGATTAAAACCAAGAATTGCCTACATAGCAAAACTATGTATAATCCTTTAGGGGGCGTGGGGGCTGAGCCAATATGGTGAAGTAAAAGGATGGACCTGTAGATGCTATTACCCCACAGCCCATAAAACATCTAAAAAAATTACTCTAAACAAATTCTAGATCAGCAGAAGCACAAAACGACAGTGTGAAAGAGATTTCCTGCCCTGGAAATATATACTGGCGAACTGACAGAAAAGGTCTATAAGACCAGAGACACAGTGGAGCGCAGCCCATAGATCACAGCCCAAAGAGAGCAGTTTAACTTTGGTCATGCAGCACCTGCAGGGACAGAACTGGAGCAGGCCTCAGGGGGCAGAATACCCAGAAGCAGCTGCAGTTCCCAGATTACTCAACCCACAAATGTCAAAGACAGATTCAGAGGTAAGTGAGAAAGCTCTTTCATCTGGGTGAAAAAGGAGCATGGTTTGGCACAAGCCCCAGGCAGTGAACACCGTGCATTTTTGGAGACCTTGGCATAAAGATGCTGGAGGAATCAAGGAGACAATCTGCAACTCAGTCCTGAGTGACAGTCCCAGGATGAGGAAAAACACTGACTGGTGGAGCTAGAGGCAGTTGTGGAGAGAGAATCTTACTGGCAGATCCTGTGCAGAAAAGTTTGTGGTTGCTTCCAGATCAGTATTCAGGCCAGGAGAGGAGTAAACTCTTCTCCCTTGATTGTACCACCTTGGAGGAACTGAGAACTTACAGTTCCTCAGAGCATACACTCCACTGGACAAAGGACTCAAAAGGCAAGTAACTGGTTGGGAAAATCTCCAAAAATGAGAAAAAAGACTATACAAGGTTACATTCTTGATGAACAGATATTTTCTTCCATCCTTTCAGATGAAGAAGAACAATGAATATCACTAGAGGAAGACAAAATTCAAGATTTCTGCATCTAAGACCTCCAAATTAAATATGTAAATGTCTCAGACCATGAAACAGCTGAAAAAGAATTTTGAAAATCAAACAAGAGAGGAGGAGGTAAAATTGGGAAGAGAAATGAGAGTGATGCAAGAAAATCATGAAAAGGAAGTCAATAGCTTGCTAAAGGAGACCCCCCCCCACATACTGAAGAAATTAACACCTTTAAAAATACACTAACTCAAATGGCTAAAGAGGTTTAAAAAAACCATTGAAAAAAAGAATGCTTTAAAAAGCAGAATTAGCCAAATGGAAAAGTAGGTTGAAAAGTTCACTGAAGAAAATAATTCTCTAAAAATTAGAATGGAGAAGATGGAAACTAATGACTTTATGAGAAACCAAGAAATTGCAAAACAAAACCAAAAGAATGAAAAAAATTGAAGACAATGTGAAATATCTCATTGGATAAACAACTGACCTGGAAAATAGATCAAGGAGAGACAATTTAAAAATTATGGGATTACCTGAAACCCACAACCAAAAACAAGCCTAGACATCATCTTTCATGAAATTATTAAGTAAAACTGCCTTTTTATTCTAGAACCAGAGCATAAAATGAATATTGAAAGAAGCAACCAATCGCCTCCAAAAAGAGATCTGAGCAGTAAAACTCTGAGGAATATTTTAGCCAGATTACAAAGTTCCAAGGGTAAGTGGAAAATATTGCAAGCAGCCAGAAAGAAACAATTTGAGTGTTGTGGAAATAAAATCAGAATAACACAAGAACTAGCAGCTTCTACATTAAGAGATCAAATGGCTTGGAATACAATATTTCAGAACTCAAAGGAACTAGAACTAAAACCAAAAACCACCCACCCAGCAAAATTGAGAATAATACTTCAGGGAAAAATATTCATTGAATGGAATAGAGGACTTTGAAGCATTCTTGATGAAAAGACCAGAGCTGAACAGAAAATTTGACTTTCAAACACAAGAATCAAGGGAAACACCAATGGGTAAACAGGAAAGAGAAATCATATGGGACTTACTAAAGTTGAACAGTTTACATTGCTACATGGAAAGATAATATTTGTAACTTGAAACTTTTCTCAGTATTTGGGTAGTTGGAGGGATTATGCACATATGTACAGACAAAGAGTACAGGATGAGTTGACTAGAAAAGAATGATATCAAAAAAATTAAATTAAGGGGTGATAGAGGAATATATTGGGAGGAGAAATGTAGAAATGTAATGAGACAAATTACCTCTCATAAAAGAGGCAAGAAAAAGCTTTTACAATGGAAGGGAAAAGGACAGAGGTGAGAGGAAAACAATTAATTTTATTCTTATCACATTTGGTTTAAGAAGGGAATAACATGCGCAATCAATTTGGTATGAAAATCTATCTTATACTACAGGAAAGTTGGGGATAAGGTGATAAGGGAGGTGGGGATATGATAGAAGGGAAGACAAAAGGAGGAGGAAGTAATTAGAAGTAACCATTTCAGGGGAGGGACAAGGTCAAAAGAGAGAATAGAATAAATGGGGGCAGGATCAGATGAAGAGAAATATAGCTAGTCTTTCACAACATGATTATTATGGAAATATTTTGCAAAACTGCATATATGTAGCATATATTGAATTGCTTGCCTTCTCAGTGGGGATGGTTTGGGAAGGAGGAAGGGAGGGAAGTTGGAACTCAAAGTTTTCAGAACAAATGTTGTTTGTATGCAACTGGGAAATGTATGGGGTATAGAAATCTATCTTGCCCTACAAGAAAATACACACACACACACACACACACACACACACACACACACACACACACTGGGCACAGGGTGAACTTAATAGGAAGTGAGAATATCTAAAAAAATAAAATTTACTGTTGAGTGGAATGTACTAGGAGTAAGAGAAAGGGAGAGAAAGAATGTAGTAAATTATCTCACATACAACAGGCAAGAAAGAGCTTCTACAATAAAAGGGAAAAGGAGGGAGATTTTACTGAAGGAGGGAATAACAGACACTCAATTGGTTATGGAAATCTGTTTTACCCTGCAGGAAAACAAGGGGGAAGGAGATAGGAGAGGAAAGATAATAGAAGGGACAACAAATTGGAGAAAGTGATAATGGGAAGTAAACACTAATTTGGGAGGACAGATCAAAGGAGAGAATGGAATAAATGAACATCAGGATAGGAGAGAGGGATACATGGTTAGTCATCTACAACATAGATATTATGGAAGTTCTTTGCATTGTTAAGCATATATGATCTATATTGAATTGCTTGTTTTCTCAATGAGGGTGGGTCAGAAGGGAGGGAGAGCATATTGAACTCCAAGCCTTAAGGATGAATGTTAAAAATTGTTTTAACTTGCAATTGGAAGTTAAGCTACATAGGCATTGGAGTATAGAAATCAAATGTGCCCTGCAAGAAAATGGAGGGGAAGGGGGAAGGAAGAAGTGTGGGTACTAGAAAGGAGAATAGACTGGAGGAAGGGGTGGATAGGTTGCATGCTCTCCTGGGGAGGAGGGTGGGGAGAAAAAACTTAAAAAAGAAACATCAGGTTTCTGCATATACATTTACTATTTAAAATGAATTGAATTTCTAGTTGAAGATGAATATTTTTTAAATGAAAAGATTCAAATTTGGATTGAGATTTTCAAGAGGAAGAAAGACTTTTAAACTTCAATAATTTGTAAGTTATATCTTCATTTTTACATGAATTAAAATTGTGTTACTGAGGTACTATAACTATCTCCAATATTTCATAAAAGTGGTATTAAAATGAGTTAAAAGTTATAGTTCAGACTACCTAATTATAAAATAGTAATCACTCTCTGAACTTCTAAATCAATCAGACATGAAAATGAGAAATTTCATAAGTGCTATTTGGTAACTTATAATACTGTCTTCCTAAGAATTAATAATCCTTAACCATTCAATTGTGACTAGTGCCAGGTCAATTTGAATTAAAGATACATTTGTAAAGACCAAAACTTAGTTCCACTGGAAACATAATCAAACACCTAATTTAGGAACATTGAAGAAACTCTAGAAGTTTTATTTTCATATTGTCAGTCTGATAATTAATTTTGAAGTTTAGAACCAATTTTGGGATGAAACTGATGATAAGATATTCCTCTCTTGAAAAGATCATCCCCCAATTCTAATGTAAAGCAAAGTTTTACATTTTGTTTTAATACAATTAAAATGAAGAAATGTGTCAGCGTTTGGCCTAGCTTGTAGTAATAGTTTTCACTCCAAGGACAGAGAAAAATATTTGTTCTCTATCAGTAAGAATGATCATGATTTTTCTTATATTTCCAAAATATTTATTTTATCTATCTGTAAATATACAGTTTTTTGCTATGATTTTTTTCTAGTAATGAGAATAATTTACATGTTGCTAATAATGATCACATATTGTTGTATCATTTTAGTCGGCTATAGGACCAAACATGGAGACTCTCACTGTGACATGTCTTCTGACTGAAACCTGTAACTAATATATTTGTTGCATGATGTGTTTAGGGAAGATTACCACCTCTGCTGTGAGGAATTTCCAAGACCTTTTCAAGGTTGCTCATTCACCTTTGGTGTCCACCTATCACCGAAATCTCACCTGTTGCTCCAAGAAGCTGTAGCATGCAAAATAGTCATATCTTGGTGAAATTGTCTTGGCAGATGTCCTAAACCAGGTTAAGGGTAACTGACAGACCTATAGCAGAAAGCACATTGACATCTGCTGGCACAGTTTCTTAGATATGCTTTTCGAAAAGGAAATTAATCTTTGAGGGGTCAACAATTTTCTTTAATCCCATATACCAACACAGAAAATGAAAGCACAGAAATAAAGACCAACAGACAGAGCTTCTGTCTGACCATAAGCAATACATATATCATAGATCAAGAGACAGATCCAACTATCAGACCATTGCATACATACATAGTCATCAGAGAGAGAAGCACCAACATGTGAGTTTTTAAATTCATGGGATTCTTTAACAGCTACTCAGAGTCTCATCTGGCACCCAAACATTACAAAGAGTAAACTCCCCAAGTAAAAACTCACCTCTGAGTATACATACACTTTTGAGAGGCTGAGGGCACCATTACCCTCATGACCCAGTGCCTCATTAATTAATACAAAACAAGCCTCCCCTAATCAAATTTCCCTTAATAGGCTTCACCTGAGACCTATTAATGGGTGGGGGAAGATCTTTAACTCACATTACAAGATCTCCAAATCAGTGGTGAGTTATGGTGATATCTACCCAAAGCTTGTGAAAACTTCCCTCCTCAGAATGGGTGGAAGAGGACAATTTGTTCCAACGATCATGAAGGCAGCTAAACCATGCACTATAGAGTGCTTAGTGCTTGGTTGAAGATCGATGAGTCCTTAGAGCTTGCTCAGAGATAGAAGACACCAAGATACTCCATTGCATGCCAGGACATTGTCAATACTCTTAATTTCCATCTTGCCACTGGGTTTTGATGATTCTGGAAGAGAGGTTGAGGCTGATGACCTTGTGGAGTTCTGCCTCACTTTTATCTAATTTATGTACAAGTCAAGTCACTGGTCTGCATTGAATATGAAGGGTGAACAGCAGTGGAAACTAGATTACATGTGGGTTTGTAAGGTGCAAATGGGTGTTTCCATATTTTCTGCTTTGCTCACTCTTGCTGTTGCAGAACATGAACATTTAGGGGGAAAACGGCAAACAAATTATTTTTCTCAAATAGAGGTAGGTAAATAGAGGGGGAAAAGATTTCTACTTGAAATAGATAAAAGTCTTGGACACTCTCTAGTTTCCACCACATTATTTCCAGTTATGTTTCAGAATGGAAATTCAGTACTGGAAATCCAGGACTTTATTGTTTAACACACCCTGATCACAAAAAATTCCCTTTATTTTAGAAAATTTTCAATAATTTGTACTTCCATGACTCATTACATTGTTATAGCTATCCTGAGTTGTTAAAAGCTAGGTCAAGAAATCAGAAGACTTAAAATTTTTAAAAATCCTCACTAAAGATTGAATTTATTTTACAAGGACCAACCTACCTATGGATAGTCTCATCAACAAGAGTTTCAAAACTTGATGGTAAATGCTTTGAAAACAGCAGTTCCCAAAACAAAGGAAAATACAAAATTTTCTCAGTTCTATCACACCCCTTTTCACTTTTGGAGAGATGATGCCAGAGTGGGGAAAAGTAGAGTGGAAGGTATATAATATTGTCTAGTCCTTATGCCACCTATTCACACAACATAGTTTTATTCTTCTAAATTCTAGACATTTGCCCAACGATTGAGTCAACATTGTACCTGAGAAACTGAAGTAATCAACCTTGACATTTTCACTATAACTCAAATAGGAACACAGAAGGAACTTGCAGATAAATAGAATGATGGTCACAGATTCTTTCTACATAAATAAGTTATAAATAAAATAAGTTATCAAAATAAGAAGTAAATAAAAGAATTGCTTAATTGTTAAATGAAAACATTTCCAAAGCACTAATCACAGTGCCTTACACATTTTGTGCACTAAAGAAATGCTTATTCATTTTCTTTTTCTTCCCTTAATTGTGCATGTAAAGTTAACATGAAGCATAATTTTATAAGCTATTTGGTAATTTTTTGTCACAGTCTTCATGGTAAGTATATGCAAAAAGATCACCATAAAAATAATTGCAAATCATATGCTGACATATTGTGAAGAGGTAAAGACATTCTACTTATAAAAGATATTTTTTTGGTCTGAAATTTCTGCTCTGGTGAATGTGGAGGTGGCTCCCAATCATCATCTCCAGTTGGGTTCACATTCTCTTCTCCTACAGTCCTTTAATGAGTCTGATTCTATACATTCTTCAAAAGGATCTCTGGGATAAAGGCCACATTTTCCACCTAAAGACAATAACTCCTTACTTTCATAATGAACACTTTATTTCTCATGTTCTTTTATTTATTACTACTCTCTGAAACATGGCTGCACCCTGATGACCTTATTTCAAAGGCTTTTCATCATGGGCTACATCTTCTCTCTTAGAGAAGAAATTTGAGGTTTTTAAGTCCTTCAAAAAGTGGGTACAGTCAATCTATCCAATCTCATTTTGCCATTATTTCTTTTTACAATATGTGATTTGGCCAAACTGACCTTCTCCCAGTTACTCAAACTTTATGCTCCAAAACTTACCTCTTTGCATTTACCCTGGCCTTCTCCTGTGTTCAGAACATGGTCCCTCCCTATCTCCATCTCATAAAATAATTCTTTCTCTTCAAAACATAATTTAAGTACTGCTACCTGGTCTTTCCATGTTTCCTCAAATACCAGTTTTTTTTTTCCTCCCAAATTAACATGCATTTAACTAGTGTGATTAACTTACAATTTTTCTTTACCTATTTATATACATATTAATTATCTCACCCATAAGAATGTAATCTAGTAGCAAGTACAAGTTCTTTCATTTTATTTGTGTTGTATAGAGCAGGTGCTTAAAAAATGTTTATTATTTGTTTGATTGATTTTGCATTTCCTTTTTCATCTGTATTGTCATGTTGGTGTAGAGATTAACTATGATATCTTAAACTAATTATTATCATACAACAAACTTTACAAATTTTGTGTATGATTAAAATAGTTTAATAAAAGATATGTGCTCCTTTTTGTGATATTTTGGCATGGAGTTCCTAAGAATTTGTTATTTAACTCTTTATCAAGATGTCACCCTTTTATCATTTATATTGCTCTAATTCAGACTTGCACAGTTTATGACCTGTGGGCCCCTTTTAGGTGCCAAAGTGACCCATGGCAGTAAGTTGTACAGGCCTATTTTACATCCTCTACATTTTTTCCCAGGCCACCCGAAACCCTTTGGCAGGGGCTTGTGGGCAATAAGTAGTCTGTGGAATAAATGTTGTGGAGTCCTGCTCTAATTGGTGAATATTTAAAGATACTTTATTTTTAGATTTTTTTTTTAGATCAGGAATCAAGTTTTTGTTTTTCTAAATCATCAATAAAAGTCATAGGATACTGGTTTTCTTCTCTTTTATTTTCTCCTTCAAATCTTTTAAGTATCATTGAGCTTATCCTACAGTCAGTGAAGATCCCCCTCCTTATCACACTGAAAATACCCCCCTCATATATAACAAAAAGCATTGAAGTTATATTTGACTAACAACTTACTTTCCCAGATGACACTTCATTCTCTTAGACCCTACAGTTTTCCACAAAAACAACTGTAATGTGTTTTTGACAACTTATGATAACTAGATCAGATCCAGGTTAGGACATTCCAGTAATTGACTAAGAAATTTAAATGAAAGGAACATAGGCTCTGGACTGCGGCAAAAATAACTTTACTTACAAAAAAGTATACATTCTTATTAAAATTAAATACTGTTTTCCTATTTGTCGTTCACTAGGGTAGCAACACAGGATCTAAAATATGCACCATTGATAGGCGGAGCCAAGATGGCGGAGTAGAAGGACGCACGTTTACGAGCTCCAAAACCAAAGCCCATAGAATTAATGTAAAAAGAGACCCCCATAACTTCTGAGTCAATACAAGGTGTGCAGAAATGGAGTGGAAGAGATTTCCGTGCCAGAGAGCCCTGAAGAGCCGTCCCCGGGGTCCATCGTGCACCGGAAAGCAGACCCCACCCCAACACTGCCCTGGCCGCGGCCACAGAGAAGCTGACCCGAGCAGGCTTCAGACACGGAAGCTCCGGCAGCCAGGAAAGTCCCTCCGCCCACAGAAGCTACAGGTCAGTGAGAAAGAAGGCTGGGCTAGAGGAGGGGAGCGGAGCGTCTCCGTGACTCGGGCCCCCTCGGGAGGAAGTGGCGGCGGCAGAGACGGGGGCAGGAAGCGGCGGAGGCAGAGGTGTGGGCGGGGGCTGAGGCGGCAGCGGCCCGGGACTCAGGAATCCCCCAGCAGCAGGCAGGATCTTCATTACGGAAGGATTCTGCATAAAACCTGAGGGAGCTGAGCCTGGGAGACGGCTGTGCCCCCACCCCACTGTATTACTGAAGGCCCCTGCATAAAGCCCCTGAAGGAACTGAGCCTGGGAAGCAGGCCCCCCACCCTGCCCCCACCCACTCCATTCTTGAAAGTCTCTGCATAAAGCCCCTGAGGGAACTGAGCTTGGGAGGCGGCCCTGCCTCCACCCCAGCGCCAGAACTAAAGCGTACTGCGGAAAGCCCATTTGAATCTCAGAGGCCAAGCACCAGCTGGGCAGATCCAGGCGGGGGTGGAAAGGAATCTCAGAAGTCAAGTAACTGGCTGGGAAAATGCCTAGAAAAGGGAAGAAAAATAAGACTATAGAGAGTTTTTTCCAACAAATGCAAATGATCCCGACCTTCGGATCTGATGATGAGGACGTATCCTTGCCATCAGGGAAAGATGTGGAGGGTAGGGCCTCAGTACCCCAGACTCCCCAGGGGCGTGGCGGGTGGGCTCAGGCCTTGGAAGAGCTCAAAAAGGATTTTGAAAAGCAAGTTAGACAGGTGGAGGAAAAACTGGGAAGAGAAATGACAGAGATGCAAGAAAAGTATGAAAAACGGGTCAATACCTTGGTAAAGGAGACCCAAAAAAATGCTGAGGAAATTAACACCTTGAAAAATAGGCTCACTCAATTGGCAAAAGAGGTTCAAAAAGCCAATGAGGAGAAGAATGTTTTCAAAAGCAGAATGAGCCAAATGGAAAAAGAGGCTCAAAAGCTCACTGAATTTAATAGTTCTCTCAAAATTAGAATGGAACAGATGGAGTCTAATGACTTTCTGAGAAACCAAGAAATTACGAAAAAATGGAAGAGAATGTGAAATATCTCATGGGAAAAACAACTGACCTGGAAAATAGATCCAGGAGAGACAATTTAAAAATTATGGGACTACCTGAAACTCATGATCAAAAAAAGAGCCTAGACATCATCTTCCATGAAATTATCAAGGAAAACTGCTCTGATATTCTAGAACCAGAGGGCAAGTCTTAAGGGACTTACCAGAAGTGAACTGTTTACATTCATACAGGGAAAGATAATATTTCTAACTCTTAAAACTTTTCAGTATCTGGGTAGTTGGTGGGACCACACATACACATGTACATGCATGCACACACATACACACATGCACACACATACAGAGATAGAGAGCACAGGTTGAACTGAATAGGATGGGACCATACCTTAAAAGAAATTAAGGTAAATGGTGAGAGAGAAACGTAGTGGAAGGAAAGAGGGGGAAATGGAAGGGGGTAACTATATGTCATTTAAGAGGCAGGTAGGAGTTTTTTTTAGTGGAGGGAAAAAGAGGAGGGCTGGGAAAAAAAAAAAAACCAAGAAGTTTACCCTCATCACATATGACTAAACGAAGGAGTGAAATGCACACTTATTTTGGTATGAAAACCTATCTTACAGTATAAGAAAGTGGGGGAGGAGATATTGCAAGGGGGGGTATGATGGAAGGGAGGGAAAAAGGAGGAGGGGGCAATTTGAAGTCAACACTTGGGGAGGGACAGGATCAAAAGACAGAAGAGAAACAAGGAGGGGCAGGTTAGGAGGGATGGTAATCCAGTTAGTCTTACACAACACGACTATCAGGGAGGTCATTGGCAAAACTACACAGATATGGCCTATATTGAATTGCCTGCTGTCCCAAAGGGAATGGGTGGGGAGGGAGGGATGGGGAGAATTTGGAACTTAAAGTTTTAGGAACAACTGTTTAGTATTGTTGTTGCAACTAGGAAAGAAGACATACAGTTAATGAGGAATAGAAAGTCATCTGGCCCTATAGGAGAAAAGAGAAGATGGAGACAAGAGAAGGGAGGGATGACAGAAGAGAGGGCAGATTGGAGATAGGGAAAATTAGATTGCTTGGGGTATTGGGGTGGGGGGAGGGGATAAAAGGGGAGAAAATTTGGAACCCAAAAATTTGTGAAAATGAATGTAAAAAGTTAAATAAATAAATAAATTTTAAAAAATGATAAAAAAAATAAAAAAATAAAATATGCACCATTATGTAGTAGGACCAATAAAATCTTGAGAATAACCTCTTTGTCTCCATAAATTTAAGCCATCTTAGCCTACTTGAAATAAATGCTGTTGTTGCCACAGCTTCTTTTCTCCCTAATCTGTATTTGATAGATTTCTGAGATGTGTATTCACCAGTCACTAAAAATATATCTTAAACTTTTGTAATTTTTGATTTAGTTCATAACTTACGAATTTTGCTCAAGGCAACATTTTGCTATCAATAGTTTCTAATGACCTAGTATAGTCCACTGATCCATCAGCTTAAAACAGAATTTTACTAATCACACAGTAGCTAAAATAGAGAGATAGAATTTGAAAACACACTATTCAAAAGTTCTGTCAGAGGCACCTGAGTCCGATTAACAAGATTTTCTCCCCCATCTCCACCCCTAAAGGAGACAATAGCAACTTCCTGTAGACATATTAAACAAACAAAAAAAAACCCAGAAAATAGGAAGGCCATGGAGTGAAGGGAATAAAAGTATGGCAATTCTAATAGTAGTAGAGTGAGCAATGCTGGAAGCTATCAAGGTCTGGAAGGGGGAGAGCATCACGAAATCCTTGAACCAGCTTTAGTTGCATCAAAAGATATAGTTTTGCACAATATATCTGGGGTAGAACTAGTCATATCTATTAAAGAAAAGTTCTAGAAGGCAGGGACAATACTTGATCTTTGTATCTCTCTGAGAAACTAGTACCTTGTTGATAGTAGATGACAATAAATATTTATTGAATTTTCAATCCATGATGGCAAAGTGCATAGGTATTTTAAATATGGGTGGACAAACTTTACTAAGCAGACATTTCAACATGTATGGTCTTGCACCCACAAAACTCAAGAGTGAAGCATCATTCATGCTCTGTGATTAACCCCAGTGCTGAGCCATAATCATTGTATATTGATTTACTTTCAATACCAAAAGTCTCTGAAGCAGCCTTTGCTTCAGTGAATTTGACTGCCTACTTTCTAATGAAATCACAGTATCATTACTGAACATAAACTAAGTTTCAGTAGTAAAATCAGATTCTACCTTACTATCTTAAATATCAGATAGAATCTAAAGAAGGTTCAGTGAACCCAAAACAAGACTTGACCGCAATGGTAAAAAGTGCTCATCTTCACCTCCCTTCTCCCAATCCCCACGATTTTACTCATGGAGTCATCTCATTGTTAGTAAGGGGTCTAATGTAAGAGCAGAAAAGATAAGCAAAACAAGGAGAAAAAGAAAAAAAAATCATATTTGTTCCTTCTCCACCTATACTTATCATTAATACTCTTCAGGTCCCAAATGCTCACTTTTCCTAGCTCTGTTCTCATGCTACCACATACATCTCCTCTAAATGCCTCTCCTACATAGGTGAAACAATGTGCATGTGTACACACATATACACACTTTTTTTCTCTCTCCTTGTGCTTTAAGGGCACTTTAAAAAATGCCCATGTTAGACATGTCTATGTCCACATTCCTCTCGGTAAGTATAATGTGAAAGTATAAAATAGGAAATAGAAAACAGGTGACTTTCAAGAGTTCTTCAATGAAGACTCAGACTTTATCTTGGATGATATCCAAGTCCAGAGTCTTCAGAGAAAATCAAGTTACAGATCCATCCTTTGTTACTAAACTACATTTCTGTAAGCTCCAAATTTATAGCTTAGTACAATATACTAGTCTACAACCATTTTGGCTAAAGGCAGATAAAGCTTTATCTTAAGAACATATATATTTAATCAAAGATTTTTTTTTTCTGAAGACTGATTCAACAAAAGTCCATATCCTTTGGCGTGGTGGGCAGCAGGCCCCAAGGGCAAATTAGGTACTGTATGATTTCTTGGAATATTGGCTTTTCATTATTTCTTTTCCTTTTAATCTGTAGAGTGGCTCTACCACCTTGTTTTCACTTTCAACTCCAATACAGCACCTTTCTCACATATGAATGTATCCAGGGGATTACTACTGGAAGTCAGACATGGTTCATGTGTAATTTACCCCCTCTTCAGTGGTGTTCTCCATAGAAAATACCTTGGGAATTTCTGTATTTAGAATGATGACCTCATTGGCATCCATGACTGGGCCCACATCCATAGTCAGAGTCATCATAGTGAATTTCAAAAGTTCTCCATTGAAGAACAAGGCATTGGCTTAGGTGATATTCATGACCAGAATCTTCACTTATGTCCTAGACACCAAGTTTAATTCAGGTTATTTGAAGACAATGTACCCATCAGGGACAATACTTCCAACAAATAGTTCAATCTCTCCATCTGCCTTAATCTCTTCTTCAAAAGCATTTTACTCTGCTTTAAGATCAGCTGCATTCCACCTATGACATGGGTGTTTTCCTAGCAAGTGTCAAAGTGCTTGAACAAGTATGAGAGAATAGTAGCTTTTAGCATGGTGAAGTGGGAAGCTCAATTTCTCACCCACATTAAATATCTTCATGTACTTGAAGAACAGATCTCCATTCTTTTTTTTTCTTTTTTGTTGATGTTTTAAAATTAATTATTTAACTTTTAATATTCATTTTCACAAAATTTTGAGTTCCACATTTTCTCCCCATTTCTTCCCTCCCCCCATCCCAAAACGCCAAGCATTGTAATTGCCCCTATCATCAATCTGCCCTCCTTTTAACATCCCTCCCTTCCCTTATCCCCATCTTCTCTTTTGTCCTGTAGGTCCAGATAACTTTTTATACCCCATTACCTGTATTTCTCATTTCCTAGTAGTAAGAACAATACTTGACAGTTGTTCCTACAACTTTGACTTCTAACTTCTTTTCATCCTTCCCTTCCCACCCATTACCTTTGGGAAGCAAGCAATTCAATATAGGCCATATCTGTGTAGTTTTGCAAATGACTTCGATAATAGTTGTGTTCTGTAAGACAAACTATATTTCCCTCCATCCTATCCTGTCCCCCCTTGCTTCTGTTCTCTCTTTGGATTATGTCCCTCCCCAAGACTGTTAACTTCATATTGCTCCCTCCTCCCACTGCCCTCCCTTCCATCATCCCCGCCCACCCTGCTTATCCCCTTCTCCCCTTCTTTCCTGTATTGTAAGATAGGTTTTCATACCAAAAATGAGTGTGCATTTTATTCCTTCCTTTAGTCGAATATGATGAGAGTAAGCTTTATGCTTTTCTCTCAGCTCCCCTCTTTTTCCCTCCACTGAAAATTCTTTTGCTTGACTCTTTTGTAAGAGATAATTTGCCCCATTCCATTTCTCCCTTTCCCCTACCAATATATTTCCTCTCATCGCTTAATTTCATTTTTTTAAGATATGATCCCTTCCTATTCAATTCATTCTGTGCTCTCTGTCTCTGTGTGTGCGTGAATGTGTGTATGTGTGTGTGCACGTGCGTGTGCATTGTGTGTGTATGCGTGTGTATTTTGTATGTGTGTGTGAGTGTATGTGTGTGTATGTGTAATCCCACCAACTACCCAGATACTGAAAAGTTTCAAGCGTTACAGATATTGTCTTTCCATGTAGGAATGTAAACAGTTCAACTTTAGCAAGTCCCTTATGACTTCTCTTTGCTGTTTACTTTTTCATGCTTCTTCTCATTCTTGTGTTTGAAAGTCAAATTTTCTTTTCAGCTCTGGTCCTTTCATCAAAAATGCTTGAAAGTCCTCTGTTTCATTGAAAGACCAGTTTTTACCCTGAAGTATTACACTCAGTTTCACTGGGTAGGTGATTCTTGGTTTTAGTCCTAGTTCTTTGACTTCTGGAATATCATATTCCATTCCCTTCAGTCCCTTAATGTAGAAGCTGCTAGATCTTGGGTTATCCTGATTGTATTTCCACAATACTTGAATTGTTTCTTTCTAGCTGCTTGCAAAATTTTCTCCTTGACCTGGGAATTCTGGAATTTAGCCACAATGTTCCTGGGAGTTTCTCTTTTTGGGTCTCTTTCAGGTGATGATCAGTGGATCCCTTGGATACTTATTTTGTCCTCTGGTTCTAGAATATCAGGGCAGTTTTCCTTGATAATTTCATGAAAGATGATGTCTAGGCTCTTTTTTTGATCATGGCTTTCAGGTAGTCCCATAATTTTTAAATTGTCTCTCCTGGATCTATTTTCCAGGTCAGTTGTTTTTCCCATGAGATATTTCACATTCTCTTCCATTTTTTCATTCTTTTTGGTTTTGTTTTGTGATTTCTTGGTTTCTCAGAAAGTCATTAGCCTCCATCTGTTCCATTCTAATTTTGAGAGAACTATTTTCTTCAGTGAGCTTGTGAACCTCTTTTTCCATTTGGCTCATTCTGCTTTTGAAAGCATTCTTCTCCTCGTTGGCCTTTTGAACCTCTTTTGCCAATTGAGTTAGCCTCTTTTTCAAGGTGTTATTTTCTTCAATATTTTTTGCGTCTCCTTTAGCAAGTTGTTTACCCACTTTTCATGCTTTTCTTGCATCTCTCTCATTTCTCTTCCCAGTTTGTCCTCCACCTCTCTAACTTGCTTTTCAAAATCCTTTTTGAGCTCTTCCATGGCCTGAGTCCATTGAATATTTATTTTGGATGTTTGGGATACAGAACCCTTGACTTCTATGTCTTTGCCTGATGGCAACCATTGTTCTTCCTCATCAGAAAGGATGGGAACAGATATCTGTTCACCAAAAAAGTAACCTTCTATGGTCTTATTTTTTTTTCCCTTTTTGGGTATTTTCCCAACCAGTTACTTGACTTTTGGTTCATTTGTCAAGACATTTGTCAAGTACACTCTGGGAATCTGTGAGATCTCAGTTCTTCCAAGGTGACACAATCAAGGGTGTACTGGACTGGACATGGAGAGGGATTTTTGTGCCCAGAATTTTAGCAGATACCTCTCCACACCCACTTGGCCTCCAGTTCCACAAAGTCAGTACTTGGGGCTGATTTTCAGATAAGCTGGATGTGCAGGGCCACCATTCAGTTTGAGACAAAGACCAGCTCCCCTAGGGCCTCCACCCAGGGCTGAGATAAGACTCAGCTCTTAAATGCCCCCAGGGGTTTTTACACTCCAGCAATGGGGCTTCCGTAAGGACTGACAGCTGGTACTTAATATTTGTTTACAATCCTTGTAATAATGATGAGCACTTTTGGCTGCTGAGAATGGATGAGGGAATGTGCTTTTCAGCTGTCCATGTAAAGACAGAATATAGGTAAAGAGGGCTAGTGAGAGGTGCAGAGAGCACCTAACTCATAACTCCACCTGCGATACCTATTATTTGTGTAACTTTCTACAAAGTACTTAAACTCCCTGAGCCTCCATTTCTTGATCTTATGATGACCCTTGAGATTTCCTCCAATGCCATATCTATATTCTTATAAAAAGTTTGCCTGCACTAACATACTAAATAACAGACCACCAGCTTCTCTTAATTTTTTTCCTTTGTTATATTGGCAGTCCCACTGGATGGGGACAAATGTGAGATTGGGCATGTGACAAGTGCATATCTAGAAATGACTATGATGTAAAAAGAAAAGCCATCAACAAAACATTAAAAAAAAAGATATCCTTTGAGAGAAGCTACCTTAGAGATCATTTTTAGCTCCACAATTTTCTTACCACTTGTATCAAGTGGTCTGATCCTCAGGGTCACCGGATGCACAGGAAGTAAAAAAAAAAAATCCATGCATGCATGCATGTGCATGCGCATGTGCATGTGTGTGTGCATATGTGTGTGTGTAAAAATGACTGAACTATGGAAAAGAAGTCATCATCTTCTTTTGGGGATTGGTGATTATTCAGTTTTTGCATTTAAAAATTGTCTGACTTTTTTCAAAATCTATATGATGAACTTCAGATCTCAAAGAATTATTTCCCTATAATAAAGAACAATTTCTACTTTGATTACCTGGAAGACTGGATATATTGCCAATGAAAGCATTCACTGTAAAGAATTAAATTCGTTTATTTTGATTTCAGATCAGAATTATGTTACCTTTGGCCAAAAGGCACTGTAATATGTGTAGAATAAAGAAGACATAGAATGCACAGATATGAGTGATCTTCACATTAGATAATAAATATCAGCACTCTCCAGACAGAGTGAGTTTCTGAAAGCAGAAATAGGAAACATTTCATTTTCTAAAATAAAAGGAACTAGAAGACAAGTAAATCTGGAAGGAGAGAGAGAGTGAAGGAGAGAGAGAGAGAGAAAGAGACAGAGAGACACACAGAGAGACAGAGAGACAGAGACAGAGAAAGATAGAGAAAGAGGAAAGAGTGCCAGAGACAGAAAGATTTGAAAAGTTACATAAATCAAATTGCCCAGTACATAACCAAACTTTTCCTGCCTGAATAATAGGGGGGGCTAGGTGGTGCAGTGGATGGAGCACCAGTGCAGGAGTCAAGAGGACCTTAATTAAAATCTCACCTCAGACACTTGACACTCACTAGCTGCCTGACACTCACTAGCTGTGTGACCTTGGGCAAGTCATTTAACCCCAATTGCCTCATGCTGGCTCATTTCGTCATCCTGATGAATATCTGGTCACTGGATTCAGATGGCTCTGGAGGAGAAGAGAGGCTGATGACCTGCACTCCTTCCCTCACTCAAAACAAAGTCAGCTGCAAGTCATGTCATTATTTCTCTGATGGCATGGTCTTCTTTGGCAACCAAGGACAAACACATACCTGAATGCTAGCAAAACATAATTTCTAAGAAAATTTACTCATGAAAAATGGGAAGAAATGCAGAAAGAAAGGAAAAGAGAAATAAAAGAATGAGAATAAACATTAGGAAATGCATTAAAAAGGAAGATGAGTAATATTGGAGATACAGAATAGAAATAATTTTTATGTCTATAATATAGTCTGAAAATTTTAGGTATATATACATATAAAATATGACTATATTAATAAATAAAGTGATATGCATCATTAAGTTATGAAGAGTTAATTACATTTCTACCTAATGAAGAAAATACATAGCACTAACTGGGGAAAGTTGGTGGCCTCAAAAAAAAAATTTGAGTACTAAAATATGTGCTTCTTCCAAAATATTATTTCTTTGCAATTATTGAGTATTGTACAAATGTATTTTTAATAGAAAATGACAACTGTTTTAAAACTATTTAAACAATTTAGTCATATGATGCTAATTCACAAAAGACCTTCAGTGGCAACTAATCCAACTGTCCTATTTCCTAAATGACCATATGTAAGCATAGGAAGAATAAAGACTTCTTTCAAGGCCATAGTGGAAAGTCTCATTGTTGGAAGGTGAATTCAAGTCCTCTGACTTCAAGACTAGTACTCTTTCCAGTATGTCACATTACTTCCAAAAGAGACAATTTTCCTTATGGAACATGGGATATAAATGGGGATATGATGCACAAATCTCCAAAGTTCGTTCCTGCCCTAAAGCCAATGAATTCCTGAAGTATTTTCTTTTCTCTTTTTTCCCCTTTTCCTTATTTCTTTCCTTTTATTATTCCTTTTCCTCTGGTCCCTTCCCTTTCCTTCTGCCCCCTCCCTCTCTTTCTCTCTCCCTTCCCTCCTTCCTTCCTTCCTTCCTTCCTTCCTTCCTTCCTTCCTTCCTTCCTTCCTTCCTTCCTTCCTTCCTTCCTTCCCTCCTTCCTTCCTTCCTTCCCTCCTTCCTTCCTTCCTTCCTTCCTTCCTTCCTTCCTTCCTTCCTTCCTTCCTTCCTTCCTTCCTCCCTCCCTCCCATCCTTCCTTCCTTCCTTCCTTTACTTGTTTCCCACAAGACACAGTCCAAAGATTATTTATGTGATTTAGAAATAGAGATATTCAAATCAAATCCAATCCCTATGCATTACTGCCAATGACCTTGGACAAATCACTTAACTATCCTCAGACTCAGTTTCTTATCTGCAAAAAGAAGAGGTTGAACTAGATGCCACCCATAATCTTTTTGAGCTAAAAATCTTTGATTTTTTAAAAAATATATGCATGTATTCTCACCCAGAAAATCAAATACAAACTGAGTGGTCATATCATATGATAGTATTACTGTTACCAACTCTGACACTGAAAACTTCTGTTAAAAATAAGTTAGCTTGGGGGGCGGGGCCAAGATGGTGGAATAGAAAGACACACATATGCAGGGTTTCCCCACACAGTCCATAAAATACCTGTAGAGAGGGACTCTCAACAAATTCTGGAGAAGCAGAAGTGGAGAACAACAGAATGGAGGAGATTTCCAGCCCAGGGTGATCTGAAAGGCCGATGGGAAACGTCTGTTGCACCAGACTTGGAGTGGAGCCCAGCCTAGCCTTGGCTACATGGGGAGGCTTGCAAACAGCCCTTGGGGGCAGAATCTTCAGTCGCAGAATCCCCAGTCCCAGAAGCAGTGGGTTCGCAGATCCCTCAACCCACAGGTGCCAAAGGTCAAGTGACTGGGTTTTTTCAGCTGGCCAGGAAGGAAGAAGGGCATTCCATAGCTCTGGCCTTAGGCAGCCACCACAGAGGTCACATTAGTGGGCAGCAGTTGGATTCATTATTGGAGTGTAAAAACCCCTGGGGGCATTGAAGAGCTGAGTCTTGCCTCAACCCTGTGAGGAGGCCTTAGGGGAGCTGGTCTCACACTGACTGGTGGCCCTGCCTATACAGCTTATCAAAAAATCAGCCCCCACTGCTGACTTGGTGGAACTGGAGGTCAGATGGATGTGGAGAGGTAATTGCTAAGATTCTGGGCACAAAAATCCCTCTCTGCATCCAGATCAGCATACATTTGATTGTACCACCTTGGAGGAACTGAGATCTTACAGATTCCCAGAGTATACCCCACTCTTGATAAAGGACCAAAAAGTCAAGTAACTGGTTGGGAAAAATACCCGAAACAGGGAAAAAAATAAGACTATAGAAGGTTACTTTCTTGGTGAACAGGTATCTCCTCCCATCCTTTCAGATGAGGAAGAACAAACTTACCATCAGGGAAAGACATAGAAATCAAGGCTTCTGTATCCCAAACATCCAAAATAAATATTCAATGGGCTCAGGTCATGGAAGAGCTCAAAAAAGATTTTGAAAATCAAGTAAGAGAAGTGGAGGAAAAAACGGGAAGAGAAATGAGAGAGATGCAAGAAAAGCATGAAAAGTGGGTCAGCAACTTGCTAAAGGAGACCCAAAAAAATGCTGAAGAAAATAACACCTTGAAAAAGAGGCTAACTCAATTGCAAAAGAGGTTCAAAAAGCTAATGAGGAGAAGAATGCTTTCAAAAGCAGAATTAGCCAAATGGAAAAGGAGGTCCAAAAGCTCACTGAAGAAAATAGTTCTTTAAAAATTAGAATGGAACAGATGGAGGCTAGTGACTTTATGAGAAACCAAGAAATCACAAAACAAAACCAAAAGAATAAAAAAATGGAACATAATGTGAAATATCTCATTGGAAAAACAACTGACCTGGAAAATAGATCCAGGAGAGACAATTTAAAAATTATGGGACTACCTGAAAGCTTTGATCAAAAAAAGAGACTAAACATCATCTTTCCTGAAATTATCAAGGAAAACTGCCCTGATATTCTAGAACTAAGGGGGCAAAATAAATATTGAAGGAATCCACCAATCACCTCCTGAAAGAGATCCAAAAAGAGAAATTCCTAGGAACATTGTGGCCGAATTCCAGAGTTCCCAGGTCAAAGAGAAAATATTGCAAGCAGCTAGAAAGAAACAATTCAAGTATTGTGGAAATACAATCAGGATAACACAAGATCCAGCAGTTTCCACAGTAAGGGATCAAAGGCCATTGAATATGATATTCCAGAAGTCAAAAGAACTAGGACTAAAATCAAGAACCACCTACCCAGCAAAACTGAGTATAGTATTTCAGGGGAAAAATGATCTTTCAATGAAATAGAGGGCTTTCAAGCATTCTTGATGAAAAGACCAGAGCTGAATAAAAAATTTGGCTTTCAACCACAAGAATTAAGAGAAGCATGAAAATGTAAACAGCAAAGAGAAGTCATAAGGGACTTACTAAAGTTGAACTATTTACATTCCTACAGGGAAATGCAATATTTGTAACTCTTGAAACTTTTTTCAGTATCTAGGTAGTTGCTGGGATCACACACACACACACACACACACACACACACACTCAGAGAGAGAGACAGAGAGCACAGGTTTAATTGAATAGGATGAGATCATATCTTAAAATAATGAAAGTAAGTGGTGAGAGAGAAATATATTGGGAGGAGAAAGGGAGAAATGGAATGGGGCAAATTATCTCTCATAAAAGAGGCAAGCAAAAGACTTTTCAGTGGAGGGAGAAAGAGAGGAGGTGAGAGAAAGCCATGAAGCTTACTCTCATCACATTTGACTAAAGGAAGGAATAAAATGTACACTCATTTTGGTATGAAAACTATCTTACAATACAAGAAAGTTGGGGAGAAGGGGATAAGTAGGGTGGGAGTATAATGGAAGAGAGGACAGTGGGAGGAGGGAACACTGTTGAGGAAGGATAAGAATAGAAGAAACGGGGGGCAGGATAGGACGGAAGGAAATATAGTTAGTCTTACACAACACGACTATTATGGAAGTCATTTGGAAAACTACACAAATATGGCCTATATTGAATTGCTTGCCTTCTGGTGGGAATGGGTGGGGAGGAGGGGAGGAAGAGAAGCTGGAACTCAAAGTTTTAGGAGCAACTGTTGGGTATTGTTCTTGCTGCTAGGAAATAAGAAATACAGGTAATGGGGTATCGAAATTTATCTTGCCTTTCAGGACAAACGAGAAGATGGGGATAAAGGAAGGGAGAGATGTTAGAAGGAAGGACAGATTGGTGATAAGGGTAATAAGAATGCTCATTGTTGTGGGGTGAGGTGAGGGGAGAAATGGTGAGAAAATTTGGAACCTAAAATTTTGTGGAAATGAATGTTGAAAACTTAAATAAATAAATTTAAATACAAAAAAATAGATTAGCTTTCTAATAGTTTATAATAATTCTGTCCTTGAAGCAGAACTAATCAATGATTTTGAATCCAATCAACAATTTAAAAAATGAGACATTGCTCTTATTGTTTTCTTATGAAATCATCCTCTTTGTCATTAAAGACACAATGGTAGTATGCTATTATCAATCAATATAATGATGAAAATTTCCCTTTATGTGACATTGGTGGCTATGACCTACTTTAATGCTAAGTTTCCTTAGTTGCTTTGGCCAGTTTGATGCAATAATTGCAATAGTGCAATAAATCTGAGGCTCAAAGTAGAGCCAGTATTACAGTGCTAACGACATAATAACAACATAAATTAATCCTCTGAAAGTGACTCTCTTCCTTCCTGTTTAGATTCCTAAATCTAAATTCCTAAATCTACTGCTTAGTGTGAAAGGTCTTATTCACCTTTGTTATGAATCATATTCAGTGAAAAAAATCTCATAGTCACAGTGTGAGAAATTAATTTGGTTCATAAAACTAATGTCCCGAAACCGTAATTCATAGAAAGGAAAAGGAAGATTGTACACTGTTCCATGTATTGGTTACTGAGACAGTCTATGTAAAGATGAGCTTCACCCCAATCCTTTCACTTGCCAGTCTGCTTGTTTAAGACCACTGTAGCCTTGAAGGTTATAAGATCAAAAATTTGCAACTGCAAGGAATGTTAGAGGTCATTTAGACCAACCCCCTCATTTTATGAGTAATTAAGTCCAAGAGAAATGGAGTGACTTGCTGCAAGTAAGAAGTGGGTGGATCGGGCAAATGATAATATTCAAATTCAAGTACTGTGACATCACAAAAGACTCAACACCATCTCAGGGTCTTTTACCAATTTTCCCAAGGCCTGGAGTATTTCCCTGTTACGTAGTGATTGAAACAGTCATAGCCCCAAAGGAGGCTATAAGGGCATGTGGAAAGCTTAGCTTAGAACCAAGATTTTGGTTAAAGTCCTCTTCTGTCTCTGTTTGGCTGCATTGTTGGAGGCCAATACCTCTTTCCTCTATACCTCTCCACATAGAGGTAGCTAGGTGGGACAGTATGTAGAATATTAAATGTGGAGTCAGGAGGGCCTGGGTTCAAATCCAGTCTAAGAAATTTACGTCACCCTGAGTGTGTCATTTCATCTCAGTTTACTCAACTGTAAGATGGAGATAATTATAGTAACTACCTTCCAGGGATGTTTTGAAGAACAAATGAGATAATATTTAAAAAGTACAGTGCCTTACACATAGCATGTGCTAAATAAATGCTTGTTTTCTTCTTTTCTTCCTTCTGGGAATTCCCTACTTCCAATGAAATTGTTCATTCCATTACTGTTATATCATTTCTGATCAGTGGACACACATATGTATGGTTTTTATCAAATTATCTCCTTTCTGATCTTTCTTCCTTTTAATTTCCCTCCATTATAAACTACTTTTCACCCTGCTACCAAGGTGCTCTTTCTAATATGGTGTTATAATATTTTCTTTCCTCAACTCAAAGAATTTTCCACAGAGCTGCATATGTAGAATATAATATGTAGGCTGCAACTAGTTACATTTACAAATTTACTTCCCTGTACTCCTCTTTATGTGGATTCTTAAACTCTTGTCAAATCAGACTACTAATCTGATTGCTTTTGTTTATAAAAGAATATTCAGAGGCCTTAAAGAAATCATCAATATCCCTCATAATTACCAGTGATCTTTATCTTGCTAATCTCTCATCTCTCTCTGTTTGAGTACCAATTCCATCTTTCTGTGTAAATATTTAGGCATATTAATTTATCGTACAGTACACATCTCCAGTTAAGAAACAATGTAATGTTCAACTTCATATACATACTAATTGGAGCAAAGTACTGAAAACAAACCTTTAACATATAGTATGTATTTGTAAAAAGTTACTTTTTACTTTCATGGTAACATGTATATATAAATACATATAAACATGTTTGTATATGCACACATATCACACATATATAGATAGTATGTATACATAGATATATACTAAAATATGATAAATATATATGTAATTTGTATACATGAGAGCACGTGTGTGTACATACACGTTTGTATTTTTTTATCCTATACGTCATACAGCAGAAGTAAAAGTACCTTTTTAAAAATATATACAATTTTTATTAAACATGTTCAGCACTGTGCTGCTGTCCTTCCTCAGAGGAAGTACTGTATGTTGCATCTTTGAGACTTGGAATCACTCTCAGTCATGGTATTAATCAAAGTTAATATAGCTTTCAACTTTGCTTGTTTTTATCAAGCTTTTATTGCACTTACCCTAATTCTAATAATTTTATTCTTTGCAAGTTTTAGAAAACCTTCAGAATTGTTCTTTTTAATAATATTGAGATTACAGTATATTTTTTTCTCCTTTTTTCACTCTTTATCCATTCATTTAAGTCTTTCAATGTCTCTTTCAAATGACTTATTAACTCATTTCCTAAAGTACAATAATATTCTAGTGCATTCATAATTATGATGCATTCCATAATTGAAGAGTATCCTTTTATTTTGGAGGGAGGAGAGGATTTGGTCACCACTAAAAGAGTTGATATAAATATCTTGTACTTAAACATTTTACTTTTTCTTGTATCTCTTTTGAGTATATGTCTTGCAGTGTTATGACTGGGTCAAAGGACATTCACTAATTAGTAACTTTTCCTGTATACCTCTACATTGTTTTACAAAAAATGTCTATACCTACTAACAGGTCCATCCAGAGTGCATCAATATGTCTGTTTTCCTACAATCCATCTGGCATTTATGATTTCTCCTTTTTGACATCTTTGCTTTTCTGATTGGTGGAAATTCAGAATGCTTAATTTTGCTGTTTTCTCATTTGGAGCATCTTTTTTCATATGGCTAATGATAGCTGAGGTTTCTTCCTTTGAGAGCTGCCTATTGTTATCCTTGGACCATTTATCATTTGAAAAATAGATTTTACTATTAAGAATGCGAATATTGTGTACATTTGATTTTTATCTGAGAAACTTATTGGAAAGATTTTTCCCTCATTCTTTGTTTCCCTATTTTTTTGTTTATTGCTTTTTTTGCAAAAAAAAAGTCATTCTAAATTTTCTTTAAAATTGCTATCTATTTTATCTTCTGTGATCTTTTCTATGTGTTACTTCATAATGAACTTTTTTTGTATCCATAAATCCAGTAGGCTTTTATTTCCATATTTCTCTAATTTACTTTCTATGTAATATTTTATACTGAGGTCATGTAACCATCTGTAGCTTATTTGGAGTAAACTGTGAGAAGTTTGTCTAAATCCAATTTCTTCCATATTGAACCTAATTTTCCCAGTTTTTAAAAATCAAATGGAGAGTTCTTGTTTCAGTAGCTGGGAAGTTTGTATTTATCATATAACACTAAGGAAATAGATATGTTTGCTTCTGTATATTATATTACTAATCTCTTCCATCTATCTATTTTTAATCATCACTAAACTCTTAAAAGAATGAGTTCTTCATAATATAGTTTGAGATTTGGCTCTGCTAGCTCCCTTTCTTTTCCTCTTTTTTATATTACAAAAGCCCATTTTCTATTTTCTTATCAATTACATGACCTTTAAAATAACATTGATATATCCTTCAGCAATGAAATTTTCAGTCCTGAGAAATATAATCTAGACATGAGAGGACATACTAATTGCTAACTGATATCCTCAGCCAAAGTTTAATCTCAGAATTAAGAAAATTAATTCTCATAATTTTCTAAAAATCAAACAATTTTGAGCTAACATTTTAGAACTTGATATGTTGTAGAGAATAGTTGCCATGATCATTCCTTATTTCATTTTCAAAACTTTTTTTCATTCATTTCAAGTAAAGTTTCTAGAGAATATCTGTTCTTACTACATTTCCCAACATAGCAACTTTTAGAAGTCAAAATACCCATTTTATAGGTAGTTTTTTTATTTTGATAATTATAGCTACAAAAAGTCTTTAATTCCAGCTCTAAATCTAAATTTGAAATACATAGTACATGAATGCACTGACTTTAATACCTAGAATCAGTCAAACTTGCACAGTTTATTGGAACATGTATATGACTTTCTTTATAGGGAGACAGGCCTGGCATAGTGGATTGGAGTCAGGAAGACACATATTCATATTCTATATCTGTCTGCATCTATAGCTGTCACTTATTACCTGTGTAACCTAAGAAAAATTGTCTTTACTTCAGTTTGTCATTTTTAAATATTCAAATATATCAGTGATTTCATCTACTGAGAAGTTCTTTGCAGTGATACCACTTACAACTCATTCATGCTTGTCCATCCAGCGCACATTTCATCCACATCTTCCCTTAAACTGAACATAGGGTATCCATGCAATATACCAGTCTTTTTAATTTCCTCTCATCTTGTACATGTATGGAGCACTCCAGTCAGCTACCTTACTTGCCCTGGGGCCATCCTATAATCTCTTCCTAATAATCAGCAAACCTTATTCTATAGTCAATGAGCATTCCTCAGTACTTTCTGTGGGATAGTCATTTTCCCCCGATGATTCCTTCTACACCTGCTTTGCTTGTAGCACTTTTTGGTTATATGTAACAGCTTGCTCACAATCACCATATGTTTATCAATTGCCCTTTATAGGGTATTAATTTTGAATTATTCATAAATGGTATATCTGTTGTCTCATTTTCATGTAGCAATGTTAATATTAATAGATAATTTAAAAATTTTATGAATTTTATTTTAGAATTGAAACCAGAATTGAAAAGGGGTTTTGAATCTATTCATCATTTTTGGGAAATTGCAAAGTTTTTACTGGCTTCAAGCTTACCATGAAAGCAAAGGCCATTCATTTTAATATTTCCATTCTTGTTATAAAAGACCCTCTACAGAATAAAAATACTTTTCTGTAATCAAAAAACAAGAGGAAGACCCAGTAAAAAATGTCTATTTTAAAAATATAACTTCACCTCCCCCTTGTTTTTTCAGCTCCCTTTTGTTTGTTGTCTCCACCACTGAAATGTTATCTCTTTGAAAGAAACAATTCTCTTTCTTTTTGCCTGTATTGATATCCAAAGTGCTTACCACAGTTTCTGACAAATAATAAGTACTTAATAAATACTTATTGACTTGATATATACATTTTATTGAATTTTGAGATGGTAAAGATGTGGTCTATTGTTAAATACCATTAAGAAACTAGTATTCTGAGGAGCCTGTCCCTGGCCTATAGTTTACTTATGATTATCATTTATTGATTAATTGGTATATAGATCACTCTCAGAAGGTATTTTGAACATATGATCTGACTATAAAAAGTGATATTTTTCTTATCTATAATAAGATTTTCATGTGTGTTGTAATATGATCTATTTCATTCTTTGGGGTATTAGGTTGAGCTTGCCATATTCAGCGTCTACCTTCCCCGCTACCTCCTCAATGAACATATTTATGATATAAATATTTGGTTTAATGCGATCTAGAAGTTTTTTACTTTTTTATTCTTCCTTCTTATACCATAATTTCCCATATGACTCTTCCCATCTTCTCCAGATCCCATCATTCCACTGAAATTAACAATTATTAAAGTGTATATTGATTTGGTTTTTAAAGTCTTACCAAGACCTTCCAAGAATTTTTCAACCACTTTATCCTCAGCAATCATTGTTGGTACATAAGCTGCAACTATTTTTATGGTCTTATTCCCCACTCCAAATACTCCAGATTAGTACCAATGGTGTTAACTAGGGAAAGTGATGTATACTAAGGCAAATTTAGAATCAGTCACGATTTGGGAGAAATTATTTAACTTCTGTCAGCCTCATTTACTAATCTTCAAAGTGGGGACAATACTAGTACTTACCTCGAAGGGTAATTGTGAGAATCAAAGGAGATAGCTTTGTAAATCATAAAGTTCTATGTAAATGGTAGCTAGTAATAATCATAGCAACACTACAATATGTTGGGGCCAGATATTCAATTATATAATACTTCTTATTTCCTTGAGTATATCCTTCCATTTAGTTGCAACTTCTTTTTTTCCGGTTTCATTTATAGCAAGAATGTCAAAATTGAAACGATTAAATTTCAGCACAAATATGCCTACGTGTTGGGCTGTGGATAAAGGTCTTTAACAGGTTCCCAAAGTGGACAATACCATCCACTGTGTGTGGGGGGGTTAGAACAATGGGGGGAAGTAGTAGCCTCAGGTCCAATTGGCAGGTGTTGAATAAAAATAAGTAGGTAGTGGAAATGTAAGGAAATAAGAGGCAAGAAGAAAATTTTGAAAAGTCATTTGTACACGATTCATTGGTTGTGTATTGGAGTTGAAGTTGTAGTGGTTACATTAGTTTCCAAATAAATACAAAAAAATGCAAGTTACAATGAATGAGCGGTCAAGTGCACCAACAAGTCTTAATAACCAGCTGCTGGCAGGCAAGTGTGTCGCATATTGTTGGGAAGTTCAGCATATATCAGCAGGAATATGTGTTTGTAATGAATCATTTACAATACAATACAAAAGTATAAGTTTATATAATTCAGTCAAAAAGTCAATGTAACAGAAAAAATTATCACAAATTTACTATAAATTAGTATATTTAGGGTGCATCATTTTTAAAAATATATATATTTTTTGAAATGATGCAAATTAAAAAAAAACAAAGTTAAAGATTTTATAAAAGTATATTTCCAGGGGGTGCTGAACAATTTTTTTTAAAAGGAGGCAGTTGATGAAATAAGCTCGGGAACCTCTCATTTAAACAATATTGAAGTTAAATTTTATTTGCAATTTCAAACTTGTCTGAGCCTTAGAATATCTGACCCCTTTATCCACTACTCTGCTACCATTACTGTACATGCAAAATAGTAACCTATAGGACTGAAGTACTGAAGACCACTAAAAGCAAAACAAAATTCAAACCTTGTTCCATGGATTGCTCTGCTAAAAATAAAAGTGAACAGACAAACAAAATGACCAGCTAATTACTAATATGATGTCACTTTCTGTCTATAGCAAGGTTAGTTCTCCAAAACAAATAAAGCTCAACATTGTTGGGGCCATATTCAAAGTCTTTCTAACTTGGTAGATGCTTCCAGAAGGAACATTCTCTTGACATAGCCTTAAAAAGTCTACATTATCTCCTTGCCTATATGAGGAATAGAATAGAACTTTTAAAATGAGTTCATCCTGAATAACTACATCACATACTTATTGTGAGGTTTCAGTGAAATGACTTTTAATCACAACAAAAATTGGTTTTCAATATAAATATTGCCTTTTTTCTTCATTTGCATATGGATCTAACATCTCATTTGGACCTAATTTTAAAGTGTAGACTAGATGAAAAGAAAAAAAATAGGCAAAAGGGGAATGGGTTGATATGGAAGTCAACTTTTTTTCACTGAAAACTTTCAAACAAAGGCTAGAAAACTACTTGTTGGGGATATTGCAGACAAAATTATTTTTCAAGTATAATTAGGGTTTTGGAGTCCCTTCCAATTCTGAGATCCCATGATTCTTGGCCTTAGTTCTTGTTTTGTCAGTATTGTGCTATTATATTTTTGATTTATTTCTTTCTGAAGTGTTTGAATAAATTACTTGATCCTATTTGGGGAAATAGCAATATATCCTGGATCATAGGATCATTGATTTAGAACTGGAATGAATCTTAGGAGTCATCTAATACAAATAATTTATTTTACAGATGAAGAAATTCCTTCCCAGAGGGCTGAAGTGACTTACCCTAAGTCATATTGTTAGGTGACAGATCCAAGATGTGGACTTGTATTTTTTGCTTCTAAACTTAGTACCAGAATCAACCATAGGGTAACAATTTTTGGATCCAAGAAGTAATTTCTCTCCAGGTATTTTTCATTACTATTGGAAATCTTATAAATTAAGAAAAAACAATGAAAAAGTGACTCAAAATACTTGATTAATAATTTGACATGGACATGACTATATTTTAGAAAATAAAGAATTTTACTCTCGATGGGTATTGTTAAATACTTGAGGTAACAATGATCCTGGAGTTAAGAAAATAGCAAGTGAAGTTCTATTTCTGTTGTGTACCAGATATGTGACTCTGGTAAAATAATTTAATTTCTCAAAGCCACAGAAAACTCTATAGAACTGTTCATTCTAGAGCTCTTTCCGGTTGAGGAAGTTTTCACCACCAGTATTCTCTATACCAATGAATTCATGAATCCAATGCTCCCACACTCCCTCTCTTACTAATAAAACAGAGGCAGAAATAGAGAATGAGACACAGAAAAGGAGACAGACTGAGACAGAGAGGCAGGGAGTGAAAAAGAGAGACAGAAACACACAGAGAAACAATGTCAGAGAGGCATAGAAAGGTAGAAAGAATGAGGTAGAGAGATAGAGACGGAAAGATGGAGACAGAAAGAGACCAATAAACAGAAATAGAGAAAGCCAGAGAATGCAGTCCCACAAGCAATCTCTGAGAAAAGAAAGTCATTCTGGAATCACTGGAGCATTACACATAAATTCACAAAAACATTTCAACAGTGTCTAGGAAATACAAATTGTATTCTGCCTGACATCACTTTACCTCTATGATTTCTAGCCCACAAAATTGCGTCTGAATAGGATATCAGAATAATGTTCTATAATGAGACTCTCCACAAATACTATTGATACTTACAAATCACTAACATGGAATAACTGGCACCCAAATTTACCACATATAGATGAGAGTTAACAGACTGAGGAAAACAATGTTGTATAGGATATAGAGAGGTAGGTTCAAAGATATGAAGATAAGGGTTCAAGCTCTATGTCTGATATATATTGGCTATGGTACGCTGAGCAAGTCACATAACTTATAAGTACACTAAGCAATGCTCTAAGTCTATAAATTACAGAGGAAAATACCAACCTGCATTTATAGAGAGAGTTTTCTCATTTATCCAATGAAATAATGAGCCCTATCTCCTCTAATATAAATCTGAACATCTATTAAGGAATATAATGGAATATTATTACCTCAATAAAATTATGAATATGAAGAATACAAAAAAACTAGAGAAGACTTATATGAATTGATGCAGATGAAAAGAAATGTAATTGGGTGGACAATATTAATAATTAGGACAACTTTGGTCATTGCAGTGAACAGTATTGATTGCAGAAGACTGGCAATGACGAGTGCTTCACTGCATCACCAGAAATATAAAAATAAAGATTGTTTTCAGGGGTTTCAAATGAATAAATTTGTTTTAACTAATTATATTTGTTTTATAAGGGGGGAGCTTTAATTACAGGAGTCAGCTATCACAATGCGTGTGTGTGTGTGTTTAAGTGTGAGAATGGAGATAGGAAAAAAGACTTGACACTTGTAGTACCAATTATGGGCACTCAAGAAATTCACTGTATTTTTCAGATATTGATGAAATAGAATTTATTTTCTAGAATGTACAAAGATTCCTCTGAGAATTGAACACAACTTTATTCAATTCACCATATTCAGACCATACTTAGTTACTAGATCCCTCTTTAGTCCTAGGCTGAGATAAAAATGCGTTTATGTCTTGGAAAATAAAGTTCATTGGAATCTGTTTATATCTGG
This sequence comes from Bettongia penicillata ogilbyi, assembly GCA_023548195.1. NCBI lineage: Eukaryota > Metazoa > Chordata > Mammalia > Diprotodontia > Potoroidae > Bettongia > Bettongia penicillata. The sequence continues at coordinate 2,321,151 of JAJHZJ010000786.1, forward strand.
AAATTTCCAAGCAAGTACATTATTATGAAAACTGAAGGTCATACTTGAAAAATTAAATGTTTCCTTGCAGCTTTAAAATGAAATAAGTGTAGGAAAGTTGTGAAGATGTAAATACTGGTATCAGGGTAATACCTAAAAAAAAATAATTAAGATGCTCTTGATGGGGATTTTCCCTACACTTATCCTGATCAAAATTTCTGGGGAGAAAAAAAAAACAAAACAGATAGGTAGGTAGATTTATGTCTTTCATCTAATGATGAATCTGTAGGTAAGGAGTTCATCAGAACTCAAGATATTTCTTGAGCAACATTCTAAATTGCTTAATGCATGTCCATAAGGCCCTATCATTATGCATGTTTATATATATATATATATATATATATATATATATATATATCCTTAGAAATCCCAGACCCACAGCCATGCCATTATGAATTGCTAGACTTTCTACTTGTGTTGTTTTATTTTGTTAATTTTAAAGCAATTGAGCTTGAATATCATGTCCATTTTCTCTAAGGACATCAAAATGTAATAGCCTACAATATTGTATTGTGATAGCTGACTAGCTAGAGTTGTAGTAGACCAAACTCCAAAGAAACTTTACTTTTGAAACGCTGCTGCAAGATCATTTTTTTCTTCTAGCTATCTTATCATGTTTCCCTCCTTGATTTTTTTTTCCTCAGCATGAACTAAACTGTAGCAAGTTATTTTCTCACTGTGTATTTAGGTTAACTTTTTATAAACCCAATTGGTGTTCTCAAAAATCAGTTGAAACAAACTTCCCTGAATAAAAAAGTTCTAGAAGTTGTGAAATCACAAATATTCCTGATTCCTGAGGTTATGAGTGCCTCCCTAGAACTCTAAACTGAAACAGTTGGTCTTTATTTCCTCAAGATTGGATGGAAATCGTGTGTCTGTACGTGTGTGTGTGTGTTGTGTGTGTGTCTGTGTGTGTATGTGTGTACTTCCAAAATGAAACCTACTGGCCATTTATAAATAAAGTACTTCCAACACAAATGAAAATGTCAATTTTCCACTGATGAATATCTGTCAGGTATACATGTGTCACTTAAATGAGGCTTTTCAGGTTGGTATTTAATTTATATTTCAAAAAGCATGTACTATAAGGTTAATTAATTCATTGATTAGTTTAAGGGGCATTTAATATGATTTATTGCTTTAAAAAATTCATATAGCATTCAGCTACATAACTAAGAATCTATTATCAATTGTATAATTAACATTTGTCATAATCCTTGGGATAAGAAACAAGTAATAAATACCTATCCACACCTTATTACACTTAAACTAGTTATAGGCAGAAGATGCCACAGGATAAAAATATTCATTTCAAACCTTTGTATTTCAAGATTTCTATATTAGGAGGGCAGAGCCAAGATGGCGGAGTAAAAAGATAGACCTGTAGAAGCTCCCCTACATAGCCCAAAAATACCTGCAAAAAATGACTCTAAATAAATTTCTTAGAGCACAGCAGTATTCCCTCACAATCATATACCACAACCTGTTTGGCTAAACCCCAATTGATAGGCATCAACTCATTTTCCAGTCCTTTGCCACCTCAAAAAGAGTTACTATAAGTATTTTATACATATAAAGTATATAACTACTTTTCCTTTGAAAAATGTCTTTGGGGTATAGACATAGTAGTGCTATTACTAGATCAAAGGATATGCTGAGATTTATAACACTTTGGGCATAGATCCAGACTGTTCTCCATAATGGTTGAACTAGTACACTACTCCATCAACAATGGATTATTATATTTCTGATGTGTGTGATGTGGTACATTAGAGTTGTTTTGATTTTCCTTTCTCTAATCAACAATGATTTAGAGTATTCTCTTCATATGACTATACATGTCTTTGATTTGTTTCTTCTGAAAACTGCCTGTTCATATCATTTGCTCATGTATCGATTGGGAAATGACTCTTTTATTACATAAATTTGACTTAGTTCCATACATATTTTAGAAATGAGGCCTTTATCAGGGAAACTTGCTGTATTTTTAAAAATTTTTCTTCATTTTCTGTGGTACCTTTTATCAACATGTAGTTTCCCAAATTATCTCTTTTAATTAATTTTGCTTTTCTGAGACTATAATTGCTATCCTTGATATCTTTACTTCAGCTAAAACATAATATATTGTCCTCCAGTCCTTTATTTTAAATATGTTTTTCTCTTTCAAGTGTGTCTCTTGCACATAACCTACTTTTGGATTCTATTTTCTAATTCATTCTGCTATCTGTTCCTGTTTCATATATTAGTTCATTCCATTTACATTCACAGTTATGATCACGGTGCATTTCTCTACATCCCATTTTCTTCTGTATATCCTTCTTCCTCTCTTTTTTATCTTGTCCCTCCACAAAAGTTTATTTTGCTTCTGACCATGCCTCTCAAAATCCATCCTTCCTTTTATCCCCTCTACTCTGGGCTCTGATCACCTGGGGGTGAGAAATCCCTCTATTCCCATCCCCTTCTATTTCCCTATCATGTAAGATATATTTCTATAACTGAGTGTGTGTTTTTGTATGTGCTTGTGTGTGTATATATCTGGGGTGTAGGATGTGTTCATGGAGAACTAATATCTTTGGTGTGATGGCTGCCAAACCATTTTCAGGGCAGCTGTCCACCTTTGGTGTTTACCTGTTCCCCCTAACTCTCACCTGTGGCTCCAAGAAGCTACAGCATACACAACAGCCACACCCTGGTAAACCATTTTGGCAGACCGGTCCAAATCAGGTTGAAGGTAACCAACGGTTTTCAAATCCATTGATGAATTGGAGTGGTGGTGTCTACCCCAAACATGAGAAGATTTCCTCTGTTGGAACGGGCAGATGAGAACAATTTGTTCCCACAGTCATGAAGGTAGATGAAGCAGGTGATATGGAGCCCTTAGTTAGACGCAGAAGGCACCAAGGTTATTCACTGCATCCTGAGCCATCGCCAGCCATCTTGACTCTGTCCTGCCACTGGACTATGATGACTCTGGAGGAGAGTGAGACTGAGTACTTCATGCAACTTTGCCTCACTTAAATCCAACTCATGCAAGAATCAAAAGACATCACCCATACTATTTGACTATTATGCCTCAAAGTCCTGTGGTGACAGGCAAGTAATGAAGCAGCAGGTGTGAATACACTGGGAACTGTAGTCACAACCCTGTACACAGGGAGCACAGTCCATAAGGTCATTTCCCACTGGGAGCAGCAGTGGGACTCAACAGATACCTTGGGGGTCTGAGCAGCCTTTTAAGGATCTCACTGCTCACCTCCTAGTATGAGGAAGGGTGCTAGAAAAGGTGCCCTAAACATTGTCTACTTACCCGGCCCTGGATTGATTACTGCAGCAGGCAGGGAATCCCACTATGTGGGCAAAACAAAAAAACAAATATACAAAATATATAAAAACATCTGCAAAGAAGATTCCACTCACCATTGGCACATGGAACATACATATACTTATAGATCACACAAAATTCAGTAGACATGAAAGAAGAACTGTTCTTGTTGCAAGAAAGCTGAATAGGTATCTCATCCAAAGATCAGCCTTGATGATCTTTGTGAAACAAAGCTGGCAAATGAAGGTCACTTTACTGAAGTCAGAGCTGCATACACATTTTTCTGGAGTGAGCACAGTGAAAGGGAGCACTATGAAGCTGAAGTAAATTTTTCAATCAATACTAATCTAGTCAGCAGACTTGTATGCTTGCTAAAAAGAGGGAATGAAAATGTGACAGCCACATGCAGGAAAATGTCATGTTACCATCATAAGTGCCTATGCTCCCACCATGATGAACACTGATGAGGTAAAAAAAAAAACTTTTATGAAGTCCTAGAGACTCTTTCATCAGTGTGCCAAAAGAGGACCAGCTTATAATTATGAATGGCTTTAATACTACGGTAGGCCCAGACCACCAGACTTGGCAGGGAATCCTAGGAAGGAATGTAGTTGGAAACAGCAACAGCAATGGTCATTTGCTGCTGAGAACTTGTGCATCACATAACCTTCTCATCACTAACACTGTTTTCTGTTTACCTAAATGTAGTAAAACTTCACAGATGCACCCTTGTAGCAAACATTGGCATGTAATAGACAATGGGATTGTAAGAAGGAGAGACAGACAGGATAGGGGAGTGACAAAGGCAATGTGTGGTTCAGAGTGCTGGAGTTATCATAGCCTGATCCTTTGTGTGTGTGTGTGTGTGTGTGTGTGTGTGTGTGTGTGTGTGTTCTCTTCTGCATGCTTTAATTTTTTTATTTATTTTCATTTTTTGACATTCATTTTCACATGATTCTGACTCCAAATTTTCTCCCCATCTCTCCTCTCCACCCACCCCAAACAATATGCATTCTGATTACCTCTTTCCCCAATCTACCTTTGCTTCTTTCATACCTCTCCCTTACCTTATCCCCATCTTCTCTCTTTTCTTGTAAGGCAAGATAGATTTCTACACCCCATTACCTGTATTTCTTATTTCCTAGTTGCAGGCAAAAACAATTCTCAACATTCCTTCTTAAAAGTTTGAGTTCCAATTTATTTCTCTTCCTCCCTCCCCATCTATTCCCACTGAGAAGGTAAGAAATTTGGTATAGGCTATATATGTGTAGTTATGCAAAAAACTTCCATAATAGTCAGGTTTTGTTAGACTAACTATATCTCCTTCCATCCTATCCTGCCTCCCATTTATTTTATTCTGTCTTTTGACCCCCCTAAAAGTGTTTACTTCTAATTACTCCCTCCTCCCATTTGCCCTCCTTTCTATCATCCCCCCACCCCACTTTCCTCTTCTCCTCTACTTTGCTGTAGTGTAATATAGATCTTCATACCAAATGGAGTATGCATGTTATTCCCTCCTTAAGTGAAATGTGATGAGTGTAGCTTTACTTTTTCCCTCTCACCTCGCCTTTTCCCCTCCATTTAAAAAGTTTTTTCTTGACGGTTTTATGAGAGATAATTTACCCTATTCCAGTTCTCCCATTCTTGTCCCAACATATTCCTCTCACACCCCTTAATTTTATTTATTAAAATATCATTCCATCCTATTCAACTCGCACTGTGTCCTCTGTCTATATGCATGTTTATAATCCCTCCAACTACTCAAATACTGAGAAAAGTTTCAAGAGTTCCAAATACTATCCTTCCATGTAGGAATGTAAACAGCTCAACTCTAGTAAGTCCCTTATGATTTCTCTTTCCTATTTACTTTTTCATGCTTCTTTTGATTTTTGTTTTTGAAAGTCACATTTTCTATTCCCCTCTGGTCTTTTCATGAAGAATGCTTGGAAGTTCTCTATTTCACTGAACGATCATTTTTCCCCTGAGGTGTTATACTCAGTTTTGCTGAGTAGATGATTCTTGGTTTTAATCCTAGTTCCTTTGACTTCTATAATATCATATTCCAAGCCCTTCAATCCATTAATGTAGAAGCTGCTGAATCCTGAATTTTTTTGATTGTATTGCAGCAGTACTTGAATTGTTTCTTTCTGGGTGCCTGCAATATTTTTCTCCTTGACCTGAGAACTCTGGAATTTGTCTAAAATATTCCTAGGAGTTTTCCCTTTGGAATCTCTTTCAGGAGATGATCAGTGAATTTTTCCATTTCTGTTTTGCCCTCTGGTTCTAAAATATCAAAGCAACTTTCTTGACATTTTCTTGGAAGATGATATCCAGGATCTATTTTTGATTCTGGTTTTCAGACAAAGTAATAACTACTAATTTATCCTGGATCTATTTTCCAGGTCAGTTGTTTTTATGATGAGGTATTCAACGTTGTCTTCTGTTTTTTTCATGCCTCTGGTTTCATTTTACAATTTCTTGGCTTCTCATAAAATCATTAGCTTCTAACTGCTCCATTCTAATTTTTAACGAACTATTTTCCTTGCTGAGCTTTTGAAAGACTTTTTCCATTTGGCCAATTCTACTTTTTAAAGCATTCTTCTCCTCATTGGCTTTTTGGATCTCTTTTGCCATTTGGGTTAGTCTATTTTTAAAGGTGTTATTTGTTCAGCATTTTTTGGGTCTCCTTTAGCAAGCTGTTGACTCACCTTTCATGATTTTCTTTCATCACACTTATTTCACTTCCCAATTTTTCTTCCACCTCTCTGACTTGATTTTCAAAATCTTTTTTTGAACTCTTTCATGGCCTGAGACCATTGCATATATTTTTTTGAAGCTTTTGGATGTAGAAACCTTGACTTTGATGTCTTCCTCTGATAATATGCTTTGTTCTTCCTCATCCAAAAGTGTGGAAGAAAATATTTTTTCACCAAGAAAATAATCTTCCATCATAGCACGTTTATTTTTCCCTTCTGGGGGCATTTTTGCAGACAATTATTTGAGGTTTGAGTCCTTTGTCCAGTGGAGAGTCTATTCTAGGGACCTGTAAGTTCTCAGTTCCTCCAAGGTGTCACAATCGAGGAAGAAGAGTTTACTCCTCTCCTGGCCTGTGCTCTAGTCTGTGTGCAATGACAAGCACTCTTTTCTGCCCTTGATCTGCAAGTAGGGCCAGTGACCACTAGCACTGTCATGTCAGTAATTTTCCTCACCCTAGGACAGCCACTCACAACTGAGGCCCATATCAGCTGCTCTATTTCCTCAGGGTCTTTAGACTGAGGGCTCCAAAAGTTGATGCTGCTGCCAGAGTGACTGGCACTGCCCTGGGACTGGGACTGGGGCTGGCGCCAGACCTCATGTCCCTCTCAACCAGGTGGAAGAGCTTCCTTTGAAGCTTTCTTTGGTGTTTGTGTGTTTGGAAATCTGGGGATCACAGCTGCTTCCCATGATTGCACTCCTTGAAGCCTGTTCCAGTCTTGTCCATGCCACGTGACTCAGGCTGGACTGCACTCTGCTGTGAACTTGGTTTGACTGACTTTCCTTTTGGCTTTCCAGGAAATCTTGGGGTAGAAATCTCTTTCACTCTGTTGTTTTGTGGCTTATGCTTCTCTAGAATTTGTTTAGAGTCATTTTTTACTGGTATTTTATGGATTATGGAGGGAGATCTAGAGTAGGTCTGTCCCTCTACTCCACCATCTTGGCTTTGACCCTCCCCCCCCAACTCCTGAAATTTTTGGCTACTACCACTTCCAAGGTCACACTTCTGGTGTACACTCACTCCAGGGTTATGGAATTTTCTTGTGTATCATCTAAGTTCTTATAGGCTAGAAAAAATATCTCCCTCTGACCTTTCTTTGCCTCTGCTTCTCTAAAATTAGATTTGAAGCAATTTTTAAATTTGTTTGGTGGGGAATATTGGGAGAGTTCCAATGAGTCCTGGTCAGTGCTTTAGGATCTTAAGGATAAAATATTTTTTTCTAATAATTATTGACATTTTATTATATTTTTTCCAGTGCCTGGTAAGCTCTTATGATTGTCTATTGGGGAATACTCTTTTTATGATATATATAAAGGAAATGTAAATAAAGTCTCCAACTTTTTTTTCCTTTATGAAATTTGAATCTTGAAAATAAACTTGAAAATCCTACAATACCAATTTACTAAATGTCTTTCTTTGAGCTATTTGTGCTCTCAGCTTAACCACTGAAGGGAAACCTATCAGAGGGGGAAGTGACCTATAATTTAGAGCTACTGACCCTAAAGGTCTATTAAATTAGGGCTGTCATTCTCAAAGGGTCTCAATGTACTGGTGTAACTTGGAGGGAGAGCTCCAAATGAAGAGCTGAATATTTTACATATTAAGTGTTTCTGGGTAGATTAGAAATTTTATGCCTATCAGAAATGAGGGCTCGAAGGGGCTATGAGATCCCCACAAAGACTGAGGTACCTGAGACAGGTCTCCTAGAGAAGAATTCACACACTCAAGCATTGTTGAGGTCAAGTTAAAGATTTATTGTATCTTTTAGTTGGCAAGAGTTCTTAGGGGACCTGCAACCTTAGAAGGGTACAGGTAAAGTTTATATAGGATATTCTATAATGAAATATGTGCCAAATATACTAACTAGGTGTTTTGGAGTGAGATTAGGGAGTGGTTAAGGAGTGGTCAGTTCTTAAAAGAATGTGCAATTTTTGTATCTACTAGGCAGGTATTTTACCCATAATTCATTGGGAAATAGCACAAGGGCTACCTGGAGCTGTGGCTTTAGGTCTGAAACCCTGATAAATCATTGTCATCCAACAGTCAGGGGTGGCTCAGAAATATCAGGTTACTCTCATCAATGTCTTGTTAGACAAGATAAATGTAAGGGAGCATAGGTATGTCTAAGTCTAGGATACATATGATTGCTCAGTGAGTAGTAAATGTCATTATGACCCAATGAACAGACAATTCAGTCAGGACATAGCTGGTTTGGACTAATAAATTCTACAGGTACAGCTGGCTGCTGTATCAGGGAGATAATGATTGTTGCTAGGACAGACTGTGTCCTTAGACTGGGGAGAAAGTGCCTGAGGCTAGGGAGAAATGTTTTCATTAAAGAGAAATGTGATTTCAGAATTGGGGCCCAAGCACATGTAGCCAAGCACCCCATCAAGGAATATTTACTGTGAAATCAGTTTCCCATAATCCACTGTTCATGCTAGATAAATTCATCTTATTTGAGCTGTTTTTTTTTAATTTTATGTAAATGGAATTATGTTATGATGAGTACCAATCATTATTTAAGAAAATTATACCTCTTTTAACCCTCCTTTATTTGTTACTTAATATTTCAAACTCTTAAACTTAGCAATTTTAACATTTTGCAGTACATTGTGATGTGTATTATATGAATTTTGGTTCCAACAAAATGCCTTATGCTTTTTAGTTTTCCCAGTGGTTGCTTTAAAAAATAGGGACTGCCTCTAGCACTTATTATATGCAACTGTGTGAACCTAGTAAAGTTATTATACCTATTTAAGGTATTTAATTAATTATTTTGTATATTATGAATAATGATATTGAGACAAACATTTCTATGTACTTGTCAGGAAATTACTTTAAAATGCTACACAATTATGAATTGTTACTATCATATTCATCATCATTAGTAAAAATTCTTTCTCATATATAAATGAATATGAATTGTGGTAAACGAGTGAGCCTCAGTGACTATTTTGTGACTCAGTTCTAGATCTTGCTGAGTTCCTTTTCTATTCAATTATGAGAATTGTGCAATTTCTGTCTTCTAGAGTGAGAGAACTTTAATTATGGGAATTATGAGAAAACTTCAGAGGGCAGAACCAAAATGGCAGAGAAGAAGGGTGGATCTGCTGTAGCTTTCCCCTCAAAACCCATAAAATATCTGTAAAAATGAATCTAACAAATTCTAGAGCAGCAGATGCCACAAAATGACAGAGTAAAAGGAATTTTCAGCCCAAGGCAGTCTGGAAGGCAGACAGAAAAGGATTATCACACTGGGCTCAGAGTGGAGTGTAGCACATCCTTGACTGCACTGTGTGTCATGGACAGAACTGGAGCAGGGTTCAGGGCATGGATTCATGGGCAACAACTGTGGGCCCCAGATTCTTCACCCCACAAACACAAAGATAGCTTCAAAACTCAAAAAACTGAGAAAGCTCTTTCACCTGGATGAGAAGGGAGCAGGATCCTACCTTAGCCCCAGCTCCAGGAGGCTGCAGTGTACATTTATGGAGCCCTTTCCCTAAAGACCCTGGGAGAATCAAGAGTCTGATCTAAATCTCAGCCCTGAGTGGTGACCCTTGGGTGAGGAAGAGCACTAGCATGGTGGAACTAGAGGCAATTGTGGAAAAGGAAATCTACTTCCAGATCCTGGGCAGAAAAAAATCTTGTGATTGCTCCCAGACCAGAGTGCAGACCAGGAAGGGAGTAAGACCTCTCCCTTGATTTTGCCACCTTGGAGGAACTGAGAACTTACAGGTCCCTGGAATATACCCTTTACTTGATAAAGGACTCAAAGTCAAGCAACTGGCTGAAAAAAATGCTTAAAAAAGAGAAAAAAAAATAAGACTATAGAAGGTTACTTTTTTGGTGAGCAGGTATTTTCCTTTATCCTTCCTGATGAGAAAGAACAAAGCATACCATCAGAGGAAGACATCAAAGTCAAGACTTCTTCATCCAAAAGCTCCAAAATAAATTTGCAGTGGTCTCAGGTCATGGAAGAGTTCAAAAAAGATTTCAAAATCAAGTAAGAGAGATGGAGGAAAAATGGGAAGAGAAATGAAAGTGATGCAAGAAAATCATGAAAAGCAAGCCAAGAGCTTGCTAAAGGAGACTCCCAAAAATGCTGAAGAAAATAACACCTTTAAAAATAGAGTAACCCAAATGGTATAAGAGGTCCAAAAAGCCATTGAGGAGAAAAATCCTTTAAAAAAGCAGAATTAACCAAATGGAAAAGGAAGTTCAAAATTTCACTGAAGAAAATAGTCCTTTAAAAATTAGAATGGAACAGATAACAACTTTATGAGAAACCAAGAAATTACAAAACAAGACCAAAAGAAAGAAAAAATAGAAGACAATGTGAAATGTCTCACTGGAAAAACAACTGACCTGAAAAACATATCCAGGAGAGACCATTTAAAAATTATGGAACTACCTGAAAGTCATGATCAAGAAAAGAGCCTAGAAATCATCTTTCATGAATTTATCAAGGAAAATTGTCATGATATTCTAGAATATGAAGGCAAAATAAATATTGAAAGAATCCATAGATCACCTCCTGAAAGAGATACCAAAGGGAAAACTCCTAGGAATATTTTAGGCAAATTCCAGAGTTCTCAGGCCAATGAAAAATATTGCAAGCAGTCAGAAAGAAACAGTTCAAATATTTTGGAAATTCAAGCAGGATAATAGAAGATCTAGAAGCTTCTACATTAAGGAATGGAAAGGCCTGGAATATGATATTTCAGAGGTCAAAGGAACTAGGGTTCAAACCAAGAATCACCTACTCAGAAAAACTGAGTGTAATTCTTCACATGAAAAAAATGGTCATTCAATGAAATAGAGGACTTTCAAGCATTCTTGATGAAAAGACCAGAACTAAACAGAAAATTTGACTTTCAAACACAAGAATCAAGAGAAGCATGAATAAGTAAACAGGAAAGAGAAATTATAAGGGACTTACTAAAGTTGCTCTGTTTACATTCCTACATGAAAAGATAATATTTATAACTCTTGAGACTCTTCTCAGTATTTGGGTATTTGGAGTGATTATATAAATCCAAACAGAGGGCAGGAGGTGAGCTGAATAGGAAGGGATGATAACCAAAAAAAAATAAAATTAAGGGGTGAGAAAGGGATACATTGGGAGGAGGGAGGGAGAAATGGAATGGGTTGTTATCTCTCATAAAAGAGGTAAGAAAAAACTCCTTAAATGGAGGGGAAAATGAGGGGGGTGAGAGGGGGAAAGTGAAGCTTGCTCTCATCACATTTAGCTTAAGGATGGAATAACATGCATATTCAATTTGATACAAAAATCTATATTACACTACAAGAAAGTATGGGAGAAGGGGAGAAGTGGGGTGTCGGGGGAAGAGTGAAGGGAGATCAAATGAGAGGAAGGAGTATTTAGAAGTAAACACTTTTGGGGAGGGACAAGGATAAAGGAGAGTATAGACTAAATAAAGGAAAGGATAGGATGGAGGGAAATATAGTGAGTCTTTCACAACATGATTATTATGGATGTCTTTTGCATAGCTACATATGTATAGCCTATATTGAATGCTTGCTTTCACACTGGGCATGGGTATGGAGGAAGGAAGGGAGTGAAGTTAGAACTCAAAGATTTAGGAACAGATGTTGAGAATTGTTTTTGCATGCAACTGGGAAATAAGAATTACAGGTAATGGGGTATAGAAATCTATCTTGCCCTACAAGAAAAGAGGGCAGATGGGGATAAGGGAAGGCAGGGGTGTGATAGAAGAGAGGGCAGATTGGGGGAAGGGTAATCAGAATGCACAGTGTCTTGGGGTAGGTGGAGGGGAGAGATGGAAAGAAAATTTAAAACTCAAAAACTTCTGGAAATGAATGTTGAAAACTAAAAAAGAAATAAATAAATTTTTAAAGAAAGAGAAAACTTCATTGCATTGTTTGAACCTAACCCCACATGAGTAGGAAATCTGATCACTTCCTTCTATTAAAGCCTAAATAATTAATAACTTAGCTTAGGCTGACCTGAAATCTAGTCAGATCCAAGACTGATGCAAGAAGTTGTCTCTCAAATATTAATCCCAAGCAACCTGTATGTCTTATATGAAAACTGGCCCCATACTGCTCAATCAATCAAATCAAATTAATCAAATCAATCAAATTCACAATTCAATCAAATTGCTTTGATTGAATATAGACATTTGTCAGAGTGGGGGAGTGGGATACCTCTTTTTTTTTCCATTTCAGGGAATTAGACTTACTCTCGCTTCCCATCCTGACTTGGAAAGCCCATAATCTTTCCTCCAATTAGAAATCAGGTTACTTAAATTTTTATTTTGGTATATGTCTTGATGTTTTCTTTTAATGCATAAAACAATCTGTCTCCCCCCTGTAATCACAATCCAGTACCAAGCTGAGGAGACCTGGTCCTTATTTGTCATTCCATTGGTCTGCATTGTTTAATAAACTATGTGACTAGAAGCTCAAACCTTTGTTTCAGATTTTACCAGTCATAGATGTTATATGTATAACATGCAAATATAAACATGTATTATGCATATATACATGCTTACATATGTTTATGTGTGTATATATAATATGTATGTAACATATTATATATACATATATATATATTTATATATATATATATATATACAAACAAACACGTGGTCATTGCACAATGAGTTCACTGTCGTGGTAAGAAACTTGAGTAGCATATGACACCCTGCTGAGGCTCCAAGGGAAGGAACTGCATACTTTAGATCCACAGTTTTACACCAGTATTTTGAGTTGGAACTGGCTATGAAACTTCTTAGCATGATAGAGGAGTTTGACAGTTAGAGAGAGTAAATGAAAATCACTTCCCTGGAGATGTGCAATGAAAGCATGCCAAAATTGCTAATTGAGTCTTTTCCCCTGTTATTTACTTTTCTACCATACTTTATTTAAATATTTAGCTTTGTGTTGCTTCTAAAATCTAAGTATTTTTTCTTTGATCTACCATAGAGTTTTTCACAAGAACTTCAGCTCGGGTTTTGAACAGATGAAGACATGGACTAGTAGGCTGAACCTGAGAATTAGCAAAAGACTCTATAATTCTCTTAAACCAAAGGCAGCTTTGGGAGGTACACTGCCATCCAACCCAAGGCTATAACATAGATGATGTATGTGACTTAAGCCAGTATATACATACATACATACATGCATACATACATACACACATATACATATATGTATGTACATATGTGTGTATCTGTATGTATATAAAATACACTATATGTCATATATAATAATATATTATGCTATACAATGTATTGTATTTTTATATCATCTATATATTCATATAATTATATATTAATATAATATTAAAATAGTTATGTATTGTATAATTATATCCAATATAATATATAATTAGTAATATATTTATATACAATGTAACATAATATATTACAAATATATTATGTATCTATATATTATATATATAGATTCAATATAGATATAGTTGATTTATGTGGTCTTCCCCATTAGACTGTGAGAGTCCCTTGAGAACAGGAACTGGATTTCTTCATTGTTGTTCTGCTTATTTGTTTGTTTTTGGCTTTCTTTGTTTCCCTAGTGTTAGCACAATTCCTGGTACATAGGGTGTACTTAAACCTGTTAATTTGTCTTGTTCCACCTAATTCCCTACCAATTGTTATAAACTGTTTCTAAATTTGATCTCCAATTTACTACCTGTAAGTATCACTTGTTCATTCTGGTTCTGTTTCCCAAAGCTGTCACAATTAAGTCTGTCTCTTCTTTGATCTGAGCCCCTGCTGTCCACAAAAAATTATTACTCCACAACAATTTATTTCTGCAAGATGAATGAATTACAGTAGGCTGATACCTGCCAAATTCTTCTCTAGAGAGTAAGATGAATTGTATCATACGTAGAATTTATAAGATCTATTTTATGCATTTTTTAACCTTCTAGGATTGCACCTGTTTTCCAAATGGTTGAAATTACTGTATTCTTATTGTCAGATAAAAGGGATGCTATTATGGCCTTACTCTTTTTGCAAGTTATTAATCTATACATCATTTATGCAAAACATTCAATTAACTAAAGCAGTAGTGTCAAACAAATAGAGATGAATTCATGTGTGCACAGATTGACTTAGGAAACCACAAACTGGTGCCACCTATGTCGCATTGTATGTTTATTTATTTTGCTAAACATTCCCCAAATATATTTCAATCTAGTTTGGTCACACTAGGGAATTTTGCTGGCACTATGGTGCATGAGGTCGACCCTTCTAACTTAATATATTATGGTGTCCAACTGTTTAGTTCAAAGTGGTATTGAATGTCTACTTTGAACCATGTATAGCACTCTATATAAACCTGTAAAATCACAATGTACAGGATGACCTCCACCTAAATACTTTAATGTCTTTAATTGGTGCTAATTTAATAGCAAATGTCCTGGCTTGCATGTGGAAAGATTTAAGGTTTCTTCAATTCAATGGAATTTATTTTGGTAAGTCAGTTCTGTGGTACAGTCATACAATAAAGAGTTAAATTTGTAACATACATTTGAAGTGGTATAAGACTGGTACTTTTTAAAAAAACTCTTCTAGGATTTTTTCCCCCTAAAATAAAATCTATGAATCCACTAGACAAATGGTTATCTATAGGTCAGAAATTTTTAACTTTGGGTCTGCAAAATGGAAGGAGGCTTGTGAATGGATTTAAAGGAGTCCAAGAACTTAGATGGGTGAAAATTTACATTATTAATTTCACTAACCTCTAATTTCAATTTAGCATTTACCTCAATTATTTAAAAACAGAATTCTAAGAAGGGATTGAAAAACTTCATCAGACTGTCAAAGGTGGTCATTACAAAAAAGAAAACTTAAGATTCCAGAGTCTCTTTGCGTCTATCTGTACTCTTAAAATTGTAGCTCATGGGCCCTTTCTTTTAATGTTCACAGTTGCTTTAATGTTCACGTGCATGATGTGAAGCCCATGAATACAATTAGTTCAAAGCAAATTGAGCATCTCTAAGTCCCTAGGAAACTACCCACACCTGGGATCATGTACAAATGTGTTAAAACCTCCCTACTTGATTTGCTTGGGGTAGGAAAAAGAGTGGGGTGGTGGGAGTATAAATTGCTCAAGATATCACCAATCAATTGATATCCCTTCTACACTTTCATTTGTATCTTTTTTTCAATTGTACACCATTTAGCACCTACTATGTGTAGCATATCACACTAGATGCTGAAGTTTAGATGAAAATGATCCACTCTGTTCTTTGATGGAACTTATGAAATACTTAGAAAATTAAACATGCTAAAAAGGAAAGTGTGAGAATTAAAAAGATGGGTCCAGACAATGTGGTTTGAGAAGGAAGAATTATCCTCATCTGTTTTATGAATTGGAAACCTAGGAAGTCACTTCTCAGCTGTTTTTAAAAAAGGCAGGATTTTAATAGGAAGGTAAATTCAGGAATGATACACTTGAAGAATTCATTGAGTTGGAAGATGAGAATATGAGATCAGGACACAACAAAAAATCTTATAAGATAGGGCTTCTGGAATGAAGAGGACCTCTACATGAATTCGTTCCATTTCATTCTTCTTACAAATGAGAAAACTGAGGCTAAATAGGGTGAAGTGACTTGCTCTTGGTCATACAGGTGGTAAGAATCAGAGGTGAGCTTTGAATTAAGGTCCTCTGAATGCAAAGATTTAGATTCTAGAATTCATGAATGGAGGGGAATGAATATATGTTTTGAGTTAAAATGTTAGAATATATGTTTTGAGTTAAAAGATTAAGGGCCTTCAGTGTCAAGTGCGTGTTTGTGTCTGGGTGTGTGTGTGTGGGTGTGACAGAGAGAAAGAGAGACGAGAAGATAATGTGTATGTGTGTGGAGTGGGTATGTGTGAGGATGTCTTGATTTAATACTATAGGTTTTAGAGAAATACTGGAGTAGTAATGCAACATCATCAGATCCTTTCATGAGGAAGGTTATTGTGACTGCAGAATAATATATTATTATAGAGGGGAGAGCATGGCAGTGGGGTGATCAATTAGTGGGCTATTAAAGTAGTCCAGGTGAGAAATGATGACGGCCCAAGAACCAGGATGTTGGTGATGTTATTAAAAGAGAAAAGGACAACGACAAAAAAGACAGGAAGGCAGCGTTGTCAGCTTTGCTGCCTACTGATAAAAGAAAGCCAAAAAATCCTATGCTATTACAACTGGGTTACAATCAGCATGGTGAAACCTTGAACATAAATACAAAATGTGGGAGGAGGGGCACTTATTAGGAGAAGAATCTTAAGTTTAATTTTTGATATCAATTAACAACTATTTGCCTGTTTAAAGACAGGAATTGTGTTAGAAACTAGAACAAAAATGAAGCATTTTCAGTCCTCAAGGAGCTTAGAATCTATTGGGGAGAAATAACATGCATTTAAATAAATATAGAATATGATATTATTGCTAAGTCAATATAAAATAAGTTTCTGATAAGGACAGCATCACCTTGGGAAAGATGTCAGAAAAAGTCTTCTATGAGAGTTGGCTATTGAACTGAATTTTGCAGGGAGCCAAGGATCTTAAAATACATAGGAGAGAAGGGATTCAGAGTGCATTTCAAACATGGGATGCAGCTGGTGAAAAAGTAGAGAATGGAAAATATGTTGTATGTGAGGAAGAGCAAAAATTAAGTTTAGAAAACAGCATGTTCTAAGGAATAAAGTCTAATAAGGTGGAATAAGGTTATAAAGACTTTAAATGCCAAACAGGGGATGAAACGATCAGAGATTTAGAGCTGGGAAAGGCCTTGTTAGGCCATCTAATCCACTAGCATTTTGTGTTTCATTTGGTCCTAGGGAACCTACAAAGCTTTTTGAACAAGAGGATAAAAAGTGAGACCCATGCTTGAAGAATATAATTTTGTAAATTACATGCCTAAGTCTATATGGCATAATGGTTAGAGAGAGATGGTCTCCAAATCCAGAAGATCCACAGTCAACCAACCCATATTGGTGTGTTACTTTGGGCAAAGCACTTAACCTCTCAATATTCCAGACAACTCTCTAAGACCATAAATTTCAGAGGACCCCAGGAGCTCCATTGTTAGAGAGGGTTAATTCAATGAGCCTGACACAATAGGAATGAAATCAAAGCTTCTGTTCTGAAACTTACTCTAGACCTTATCTTGGAGGAGAGATCAGCTTGAAAGAAAGCAGCTTGACAAAGGGAGAGCCCTCAGGAAACTTACAGCAGACTGGTAAAACAGGATAAAGACTTTTTCTAGGGAGGTGGCCTAGAGAGTGGAGAGGAGACAGATGTTAATAGTGTGGTGGAGATAACAATTGGTAAAATTTGACAGATGATGGAATGCTTTGAACTCTGGTCAAGTAATCTGGTGGTGCTATTTAGTAGACATTTGTAGATTCAGAACCAGACCTCTGGTGGGAAGCTGGAGCAGGAGACATGGACTTCAGAGTTATTTGCATGTCCCTGGAAGCAGCAGAGTTGCTCCAAAATTCCACAAGTTTGCTCTTATAATTGTTTAAGAGTAAATTAAACATTTGTCATCTGACTACTTTCATGAATTGCAAAGTATTTTCACTTTGGTGTAAGTTTCTTTGTTTAACTCAAATCTTTTTTGGTATTTTCCCTACAAGTCATTAGTCGAGTCTGTTAGAAAGAGAAAGAAAAGGAGACTGGTGTGTGCAGACAAGAATTCATAAAGCCATGATTCACACATAAAGAACGGATTCTGTTAAATATGCCAAAGGTTCAGTGAGCCACTTATTATTACTTGCAATTTTTGATATTTTTGTTAATGAAGAGCCTTTAAGGGTATTAGTTATTGTATCATTATTTTAGCAAGAGATTATGTATGTTAGTAGTTGTTTTGTATCTGAAATGTACTCTCCCATGGTTAATTCAGGTCAATTCCATTTTCTTTAGGGGATTTTCTTATCTGTGTTCAAAATAACTTAGAAGATAGGAGATATCTATAGGGAAGAGTTTTATTACAAAGCCTGTGGATCACAGATTAAGTAGTGAGTGATCATCTCTGTGAAGCCTGAATTACCTGTTTTATTTAGGTGTTGAGAGTCTCAGTGATCAGCAGGTTTTAAGTAGAGAGGAGTTCAGTCTCCTCCCATGGAGTCTGATTCAAGAGAATTTGGATCAGTAAAAAGAAAAAGAAAGAAAAAGGCCACATTGGCTTTTAATAGGGGATTACTCTACCAGAAGCCAGCTATAAGTTTCATATATATATATATATATATATATATATATATATATATATATATATATATATATATATATATATATATACTTCAAGATCTCGACTGAGCAGATAATAATCTGCTCTTTGTTCAATGAAGGGCACAATGTCCTCCAGCCCCTGATTTTTCTATTCATCAAGCCCACAGTGGAATACCCAATGATGCCAAGCACACAAACAGAAAGGAAATCCATTAACACATCGAACTTTCAGAGATCAGAAACACTGCCCAGGAAATGCGTGTTCTAATGAATGGGTATAGGCAGAGGGAGCTTAAGTCCACATTGGCGGAGTTCAGAAGATGAAAGTATAAAAAGGGAAAGTTTTAGCACTCAAGGTAGAAATGGTTTCCTCCACTTAGAGCCAATTAGTTTGCTGTATTATACCATAGATCATTGCCAAGTTCCTGTTCAGAGGGAGATGGAGTGCACAGTTTTCTTTTGCCTGAGGGATTCCACTTTTAAATGCTCCAGTTCCTACTGCAAACCATCTTGAGAGCTGGTTCCTCATTTGACAGGAGCACATTGCTCTGAGGGATTGGCATTCCTGATGTTCTTATCTGTTACCCCCTCAGTTTTTGCATTTCTTCATTTGATGGCCACCGCAGCTAATGTTATTGATCTATGTGGTAGCCAAGCTCATCATCCCCACCGAAAATGAGGTTGCTGACTCCATTTTCTTTTGTCTAGGGCAAGACTTGATGAGCTCATATATTTTTTCTCCTTTCTTTAGTGTTCCCTTTTCTGTTCAGCTTCTCAATATCTTTCCTGGAAGGGAATAGAACTTCAATTTCTTTGTCTGATAAATATGGTGCAACATTTTGGAGAAAATAAACTTTGAAAACAATGCCATTTATCATCCTCCTTTGTTTTCTTTCCATTGTAGAGCCAAAGAATATAAATTTATTAACAATGAAGAGATATCTTACCAAAGAATTTTTTTTTTATTGTACACTGGGGAAGTTTCTGGGACTGCTGGTACTATCCCACCCAAGGTATAGATTTTAGCCATGGAGCAATTTCTTAAATGAGTTGAATGCTAGGAGGCCATTCAAATCCAATTACTCTCTGTTCAGTTAATGAATCTTTGATTCATTTTTCTAAAGAGAAATTTCCAGTGGCTGCTTTTGATGCCTTATAAAACTCACAACCTTCTCTGGGTATAGATTAAGTTGTTAAATCACTGTGAAAGTAGATAGGACTGGCTTTTTGGGAGGATTTGTTCATCCCAAAAGGCGCCAACTTTCCCAGTTCTTAGAGCATGAGTGCAAAGAGAATGACAGGTGTGCAATACTTTTTCTAAGATGAATCAGGTTTCCTGGAGAACTTATTCCTTCATTCTTGGGACCTGGGGTTCATCAAGTAGGGGTTTCCCTTCTGCCTTCATAGACTGTAGCAATATCAAAGGCCTCTGCTTGATTTCAAGTCCTTTGATCATCCAGAAGCTGGGAACTACATCTTAGAAAATGTCTGATGGGAGGTTTCACATGTTGAGAAGGAAATTTATTTATTTTGTTGTTTGGAAAAAAAACTGAAAACAAGTTTACAAGTGGAAAAAAAAATATAAACTCCGTGAAGGTATGGCATACTTCCTTTCTGTCTTTTTTATTACCAGGAGTAGTATAGTGCCAGGCAAATGGCACACGTATAGTAATTGATTGATTGATTGTAAGAAATTGTGCCAGAAACTTGACATTCTCTTTGAGGAATCAAAGTTTTAAACCTCAAATTCGAGTCTGAGAGGGAAACCTAGATTTTGTTAGTCTGTTAGCCAGTTAATACACATTTGTTAAACATTTACTATGTGATACTGTGATAAGAGCTGGAGATTTAAAAAAAGGCAAAACACACACACACACACACACACACACACACACACACACACAAACCCAGCACTTTCTTCCCTTCACGTGTAAGCAATTAGGCAAATCGAAGATATATAACTAATCAGAAAAGTGAAGGTATTAACAGCTGGGGAAGCTGGTGTATCAGAAAACACCTTCTGCAGAAAGTGGCCTATGAGCTGAGTCTTGAAAAAAAACTGAGTACCTAGGAAGTAAAGTAAGGGAACACAGAATTCCAGACATGGGTAACTATCTATAAATTTGAGATTGACCTTTGTGTTTAAGGAACTGTTAAATAGACCAGAGTTTCTGGATTATAGAGTATGTGATAGGGAATAAAGTTCAAGAAGGCTGAAATGGTAAGAAGGGGACAGGTTATGAAAAATTTTGAATAAAAATGAGGGCTTTATATTTGTTCTTTAAAACTCATGTATATAGAGCACTTTAAATTCTCCAAATTGATTTGCTCACAGCATCCCTGTGAGGTTGGTGAAACAAATATTATCCACCTATTTTATAAATGAAAAAATATGGTGATTTTCCCCCCGACCAAAATGCTATTAAGCATCTTGGGAGGGATTTTAACACCTGTTTCTTGATTCAGCACTCTCTCCATACTGATACTCTATTGATAAACTATAGTACCCAATAATGTTCACTGGCATTTTCCACCATTAGAATAGTCTTTCTAGGCTAGAATTCTTCATAAATGCTACTAAACTTAGTATCCTTATTAACTTAATGCTTTTTAGACATCTATAATAAGGAGCAAAGAATATGAAGAACGTTGGATGTCTTTTTAAAATTTCTTTTGCATTTATTCACACAGAGAAGTGCATTGCTATAAATCATAATGTTGCCTTCAATAGAAATAAATAGATCTCGTTTTTAAAGGAAACAGCTTTAAATAATTCAAACTCAAACAATCTCAAAATTTCTAATAAAATAGAAGGTTAGATTGTACTGAATAAATCCTACACATTCTCAAACCTGCTGGGGATAGCCTCCATAAGACAATGGTCAAGCAAGCCTATTTTTCTCAATAGGAAGGGATACCAATTTATCCCAAAGAGATGTCTTCACTTAATTACCAATATGTTCTACCCAAAGATAGATCAAGAGAGACCCATAACCAGGAAGCAAATAGACAAACCCTACTATACAAGCTTTTCCAAAGACAATACTCCCTTAAATTATATCACAATGCAGCAAAACTGCATCGTGACCAAGAAGTTTTCTTTCAGATATTTAACAAATACAGACTATAGAAAGGCTTGTCTTGCTTTAGAGAAGGAACATATTTTACTACAAAGAAAAAGAGGAAACCACTTGACCATAAGTTTAGGTGTCAGTCAGAATAAATCAGTGACTTGGAGGAGCAAAGTATCTACCCAATGAAACACTTAGTCACAATTTACCTTAAATAACTAAAATTATACTGGCAGAAACATCATCCTTTTTAACTTCATGGTAATTCACATTACTATCCTTTGCCATGTAGGCTTTCCAAAGCAGAATAAAATAGAAAACAAGAAAGTAGGTTCTATATAAATATGAAAAATAATTTTATTTTCCAGAATACATACTGCCCTCCTAAAAAGAGACATTCTAAATAAACAAAAAATGATACAACCTAGTAGTAGTCCCAACCTGGAGTAGAGGAAGCATTCTAGATTCAGAGGAAAAAGTACAGCATATTCAGACCAATATAGCAAATTTTAACAATTATGTAATGTTTCTTATCAAAAAAATCCCTAAATTACTAGATGAATGACTGAAATATCTATTTATGCAGACTATGTACTCCTACTCCATTAACTTTCCACATCCCAACACTCCTGCCTTCCCCTCGTCCCCATCACACTTCAATCTATGCTATCGAGTTAGGTAAGAAAGGCAGATTAGGAAAGAAGGTATTTGACAAGGGACATCTGACTTTCATGTTTGCTGAAAGCAATTTCGTTTTAGTGCTCATACATGTGGCCAAAACGTAGTTTTGCAGAAGGTATTCTTATGCTATAAAACTCCCTTAGAATACTTCTAATTTCTAAAAGTTTCACATTAATATGCTTGAAGGTTCACTAGTTCATCTTGCTGAATAATAATTTTAAGATTATTTAAAAATAATAATTTTAAAAAGATGCATCTCTAACGTGACAAAAAGTTTTCATGACTCATTCATTGTCTTGGTCAAAAAGCATCAATGACTTCCATAGATTTATCTCCTTTAAATACTTTTCAGACATACGTTATACCCTCCTATCTGGAGTTTGAAACATCAATTACATGTTGTGGGAGGGAGGAGCCAAGTTGATGGAGCAGAAAGATACACATATGCTAGCTCCTACCCCACAGCCCATAAAATACCTGTAAAGAAGAACTCCCAACAAATTCTGGAGCAGCAGAAGCCACAGAACAACAGAGTGGAGGAGATTTTCCAGGGCAGTTGTTTTTAAAGTGAGATATTTCACATTGTCTTCTATTTTTTCATTCTTCTCTTTTTGTTTTGTAATTACTTGGTTTCTCATAAAGTCATAGTTTTAAAGAACTATGTTCTTCAGTGAGTTTTGAAACTCATTTTCCATTTGACTAATTCTGCTTTTTAAAGCATTCTTCTCCACATTAGCTTTTTGGACCTCTTTTGCCAATTGAGTTAACCTACTTTTAAAGGTGTTGTTTTCTTCAACATTTTGGGGGGTCTCTTTTAGCAAGCTATTGACTCGCTTTTCATAATTTTCTTCCATTGTTCTTATTTCTCTTCCCAATTTTGCCTTTTTGAGTTCTTCCATGGCCTGAAGTGATTGCATGCTTATTTATTTTGGAGGTTTTGGGTACAGAAGCCTTGATTTCCTCTAACAGTATGTATTGTTCTTCCTCATCTGAAAGGATGGAAGAAGATACCTGTTCACCATGAAAATGACCTTGTATAGTCTTACTTTTTTTTCCTTTTTTGGGTCATTTTTCCAGTCATTTACTTGACTTTAGAGTTCTTTTTCAAGAGGAGGGTGTAGTCTGGGGACCTGTAAGTTCTTAGTTCTTCCAAGGTGGCACAATCAAGGGAGAAGTGTTTACTAATTTCCTGTCCTGAGCATTCATCTGGAAGCAACAAAAACCATCTCTGTCCAGAACCTAACAGTAGAATTATCCCTCCACAACTGCCTCCAGTTCCACCACACCAATGCTCCTTGTCACCCCAGGGCTGTCCTCAGGGCTGAGATTCAGATCAGGAGCTCATTGCACCCAGGGGCTTTAGGTGAAGGGCTCCAAAAATGGATGTTTCCTCTGCAGTGGCTGCTGCCCAGTGGTATAGATCCCGTTCCCTTCTCCTGGGTGAAGGAGCTTTCTCACTGACCTTTGAAGCTGTCTTTGGCATTTTGGTGTTGAGCAACCTGGGAACTGCTGGGCTGGTCGTTCCCTGAAGCCTGCTCCATGTCCTGTCCCTGCCATGTTGCATGGCCCATCCTGGGCTCTGTATCCAGTGTGATAAACCTTTACTGTTAGCCTTTCAGGCCGTCTTGGGCTGGAAAGCTCTTTGTCTCTGTCATTTTATGGCTTCTGCTGCCCTAGAATTTGTTAAGAGTAATTTTTACAGGTATTTTATGAGCTATGTGGGGGAGCTTCTACAATTCTGTCTTTTTACTCTGCAATCTTGGCTCTACCCACTCTGGTTGGTGTTTAATCTTATATATACTTCAGACAAGAAATCACAAAAAGAAAAATTTAAAATACCATGTTACAGAACACTAACCTAATTGTGCTCTTTGATAGTGCCATATAAATTTACAATGAACAAAGGCAGAGAATTTAGGTGTGTAAAGTAGTTTTCTTTGCTGCTACAACTCATCTCAACCACCACCTTTGAGACTTCCAAGCAGTTTTAGAATAAGGATTTGTTTCAGTTTTCAGTTTTGTTTGTTTTTTTAATCTGTTAGTTTGAAGTAAACTAGACAGTGGATACTAGATAGAGAATACTAGACAGTACTCAACATCAGAATTTTAGGCCATCATTTTTTAGCTTGGTTTCGGTTCCTTTTATCTTTTCAATGACACAAGTTGTGCTGAGTGCTTTCAGTGCTAGGTGATGGTGTTAGATTGATTGGGAGAATTTTGTCATTCTTATTATGACCATATTTCTCAATGTGGGCATGGGCTTAGACAGGGCCAGTTTGCTGTTGAGACAGACACTGGATTGGATCTCTTGATCTGCTTCCCGTTTGGTTTCAAAGTTGATGAAAATAGCACTCTCAAAGCTTGTTCCAAAGGCCAAGATTTGTGGAAAAGAAAGTTAACATGCTTTACTTTCCAAATATCTGAAGGAATTTGAGGAGGTGGTACTCTGTGATTGTGGGGTCCAGGTTGCCAATCCATACGCATCCCTACTTTTAGGAAAATGACTAACGGGATTCACACATTCTCCAGAGGGATAATTTTGGTTTCTGCCTTCACCAGTGTCATCTGAGCTCAGTCTGATTCCCTTGGCTCTTGATGCTACAACTTGGGATTCCAACATATGATTCTAACCATTCTAACCACCAGACAATGACCTTCCCTCATCCCCTCTGGCTCTGTTTGATTCCACAATAGCCACCACCTGGATACATTTTTAAATATTAATTTTGTCTTCAGCGTTCCAAAATCACTACCATAAAACTTAGATTATTTTTTCCTCTCTCTCCCCTTTCCCCAAGATAGCATGCAGTTTTACATAGGTTCTGTACATATATTCCTATTAAATATATTTTCACTATATTCATGTTGTGTAGGAGAATTAAAATGAATGGGAAAAATCATAAAACAAACCAAAATGTAATAAAAAAGAAAATGATCTGCCACATTCTGCAACTGAATTCCAAAGTTCTTTCTCTGGGTATGGCAGGCATTTTGCCTTAAAAGATCATTGTGAATTATTTTAAGTCCTAGCATTGCAATGAAATTCCAAGTCTACCAGAAAAGCTCTCACACACTGTGGTCATTTCTGTGCACAAAATTCTCCTGCTTCTGCTCCTTTCATTCAGCATCAGATCATGTAAGTCTTACCAGGCCTCTCTGAGGGCATCCTGTTCATCATTTCTTGTGGCGCAATAGTATTCCATTACACTCATATAACATAATTTATTCAGACATTCCCCAGTTGATGGGCATTCCCTTCATTTCCAGTTTTTGGCCACCACAAAGACAGCTGCTATAAATATTTTTTTTTTCCATGTGGGACCATTTCCCATTTTTATGATCTCTTGGGGGATGCAGTCCTAGAAGCAGTATTGCTGGGTCAAAGGGTATGCATATTTTTGTAGCCCTTTGGGCATCGTTCCAAATTACTCTCCAGAATGTTTGAATCAGCTCACAGTTCCACCAACAATGAATTAGTGTTCCAACTCTCCCACATCTTCTCCAACATTTATCATCTAACTGTTCTGTCATGTTAGCCAATCTCATAGGTGTGATGTGGTATCTCAGAGTTGTTTTGATGTGAATCTCTCTAATCAATAGTGATTTAGAGAATTTTTTCATATGATTATAGATATCTTTAATTTCTTCCTCTGAAAACTGCCTGTTTATATCCTTTGACCACTTATCAATTGGGGAATGACATGTAATCTTGTACATTTGACTCAGTTCTCTATATATTTTAGAAATGAGGCCTTTATCACAGACACTAGTTGTAAAAGTTCTTTCCCAGTTTTCTGCTTCCCTCCTAATCTTGGTTGCATTGGATTTGGTTGTGCAAAAACTTTTCATTCTAATGAAATCAAAACTATCCATTTTGCATTTCATAATGCTTTCTATCTCTTGTTTCGTCAAAAATTTTTCCCTTCTCCATAAATCTGAAAAATAAGCTTGGCCTTGCTCCACTAATTTATTTATAGTATCAATCTTTATACCTACATCACACACCCATTTGGACTTTATTCTTGTCTATGGTGTCAGGCATTGCTCTATGCCTAGTTTCTCCCACACTTTTATCCCATTTTCCCAGCAATTTTTGTCACATAGTGAGTTCTTATCCAAGAAGCTGGGGTCCTTGGGTTTATCATACAATAGATTGCTATATTCGGTGACTTCTATTTCTTGAGTACCGACCCTATTCCACTTGACTACCTTTCTGTTTCTTAGCCAGTAACAAGTGGTTTTGATAATTGCTGCTTTATAATACAATCTGAGATCTGGTAGAGCTATGCCATCTTCCCTAGCATTACTTTTCATTAGTTGCCTTGCTCTTCTGGACCATTTTTTCTTCCAGATGAATTTTGATACTATTTTTTTTCCAGCTTTAGAAAATTATTATCAGATAATTTGATTGGAATGCAGGTAAATAAGTAAATTAATTTAGGTAGAATTGCATTTTTATTATATTGGCTTGGCCTCCTCATGAGCAACTGATGTTTTTCCACTTACTTAGATCTGAATTTATTTGTGTGAAAAGTGTCTTGTAATTGTGTTCATATAGTCCCCGGATTTGTTTTGGTAGGTAGACTCCCCAATATTTTAGAGTGTCTACCCTAACTTTAAATTGGATTTCTCTTTCTATCTCTTGCTGTTGGACTTTGTTACTAAAATATAGGAATGCAGAAGATTTGTGCAGGTTTATTTTGTAACCTGAAACTTTGACAAAGTTGTTTATTGTTTCAAGTAGTTTTTTATTTGAATATCTGCAATTCTCTAGGTAAGATCATATCATCTGAAAGGAATGATAACTTGGTTTCTTTTTTGCCTATTCTAATTCCTTCAATTTCTTTATCTTCTCCAAGTGCTATAGCTAACATTTCTAGTACCATACTGAATAATAGTGGTGATAATGGACATCCTTGTTTCACCTCTGATATTACTAGAAATGCATCTAGCTTATCTCCATTGCATATAATGCTTGCTGAGTGTTTTAGATAGATACTGCTTATTATTTTATGGAAAGTTCCCTTATTCCTATGCTCTCCAGTGTTTTTAATTTTATCAAAAGCTTTTTCTGCATCTATTGAGATAATCATGTGGTTTCTGCTGTTGGTATAATCAGTAATGCTAATAGTTTTCCTAATATTGAACCAGCCCTGCATTCCTGGTATGAATCCTTCTTAATCATTATGTATTATTCTTGTGATAAGTTATTGTATTATTTTTGCTAAAATCTTATTTAAAATTTTAGCATCTATATTCATTAGAAAAATTGGTCTATGATTTTCTTTTTCTATTTTGTCTCTCCCTAGGTATCAAAACCATATTTGTATCATAAAAAGAATTTGGGGGGACTCCTTCTTCCCCAATTCTCCCACATAGTCTATATAGTATTGGAGTTAACTGTTCTTTAAATGTTTGACAGAATTCACTTGTAAATCCATCTAGACCTGGAGATGTTTTTCCTAGGGAGTTCATTAATGGGTTTTTCAATTTCTTTTTCTGAGGTAGAGTTGTTTAAGTATACAACTTCCTGTTCTGTTAATCAGGGCAATTTATATATATTTTTTAAAATACTCATTCGTCTCATTTAGAATGCCAAATTTATGGGCATAAAGTTGGGCAAAGTAATTTCTAATTATTGTTTTAATTTCCTCCTCATTGGAGGTGAGTTCACCCCTTTCCTTTTTGATATTAGTAATTTGATTTTCTTCTTTTTTTTAATCCAGTTAACCAAAGGTTTATCAATTTTATTGTTTTTTCATAATGCCAACTCTTACTTTTATGTATTAGTTCAATAGTTTTCTTAATTTCAACTTTGTTAATCTCCCCTTTGGTTTTCAGTATTTCTAATTTGATATTTACTTGGAGATTTTCAATTTGTTCTTTTTCAAGCTTTTTAACTGCATGCCCAATTCATTGATCTCCTCTTTCTTTATTTTATTCATGTAGGCATTCAAAGATACAAAGCTTCCCCTAAGAACTGCTTTTGCAGTATCCCATAAGATTTGGTAGGTTGTCACATTATTGTCTTTCTCTTGAATGAAGTTGTTGATTGTTCCTATGATTTGTTGTTTAACCTGCTTCTTCTTTAGGATTGGAATATTTAATTTTCAATTAATTTTTGGTCTATCTTTCCATGACCTTTCATTACATATAATTTTAATTGCATTATGATCTGAGAAGGATGCATTGACTATCTCTGCCTTTCTGCACTGGTTTGTGAGGATTTTATACCCTAGTACATGGACAGTTTGTGTATATGTGCCATGTACTGCTGAGAAAAAGGTATATTCCTTCCTATCCCCATTCATTTTTCACCAGAGATCTATCATATCTACCTTATCCAGAGTTTTATTCACCTCCTTAACTTCTTTCTCATTTATTTTAAGGTAAGATTCATCAAAATCAGAGAAGGGGAGTTTGAGGTCACCCACCACTATAGTTTTACTATCTATTTCTTCCTGTAACTCCCTTAACTTCTCCTGAAAGTATTTGGATGCTATACCACTTGGAGCATACATGTTTAGTAGTGAAATTTTTTAATTGTCTATGGTGCCTTTTAGCAGGATATAGTTTTCTCCCTTATCTCTTTTGATTAATTCTATTTCTGCTTTTGCTTTGTCTGAGATTAGGATTAGTAATCCTGCTTTTCTTACATCAACTGAAGCACAATACATTCTCCTCCAACTTTTTCCCTGTAGTCTGTATGTATCCTCCTGTTTCAAATGTGTTTCTTGTAAACAATATATTGTTGGATTGTGGTTTTTCATCTATTCTGCTATCCATCTCTGTTTTACAGGAGAATTCATTCCATTCACATTCACAGCTATGATTACTATCTGTGTCTTTCCCTCCATCTTCTTTCCAATCATTTGTGCTTTTAGCACTCCCTTTTCCCTTCTCCTCCACAACAGCTTAATTTTTTTACTACCACCTCCCACAATCTTTTTTCCTTCTTTCAGGCTCCCTCCCTTTTGCTGCCTTTTACCCTTACTACTTCTTCCTTCCCTTTTAACCTCCTCTCTCCTTTCTTACCCCCTCCCCCTCCTACTGCCTAGAAAGCTAGTTAGATTTATATACTTAAGTTTGTTGTTCCCTCCTTCAACCAAATCAGATGAGAGTAATTCTCAGAGTGCTCATCTTCCTCCCTTCTTTCCCTCTACTGTAAGATAATTTTATACTTCCTGTGATATGATTTACCATTTTTCTACTTCCTCCTTAATACATCTCCTATTACAATTCCTTCTCAGGCTTAAATCACATTTTTATCATCTCATAATTTACTTTATACCCATTCCCTCTATCTCTGAATATACCTCTTATATTTCATATTACATATACAATTCTCTAGATTAATGAGTATCATCTTCCCTTTTAGGGAGGTAAACAGTTTGCCCAAATCGAGTAACAAGTTTTCTTTTCCCCTGTTTACCTTTTTATGCCTCTCTTGAGATCTGTGTTTGAAGATCAAATTTTCTATTGAGTTTCTGGCCTTTTTATCAGGAAGGTCTAGAAATCTCTTATTTCATTGAATGTCCATCTCTTTGCCTGAAATGTTATGCTAAACTTTGCTGGGTAATTGATCCTTGGTTGTAGTCCCAGTTTCTTTGCCTGGCAAAATATCATACTCAAATTCCTTCGACCTTTTAATGTAGAAGCTGCAAGCTCCTGTGTGATCCTGACTGTAGCTCCTCGATATTTGAATGCTTTCTTTTGACTGCCTGTATCATTTTCTCCTTCACTTGATAGTTCTGGAAGTTGAAAACAGTATTTCTTGGTGTTTTTAGTTTGGGGTCCCTTTCAGGAGGTGAATGGTGGATTCTTTCAATGACTATTTTGCCCTCTGAATCTAGCACCTCTGAGTAGTTTTCCTTGATGATTTCCTGGAAGATATTGTCCATTCTTTTTTTTATAATCATGGTTTTCAGGTAGGCCAATAATTCTTAAATTTTCTCTCCTGGATTTATTTTCCAGGTTGTTTGTTTTTCCAATTAGATATTTTATATTTTCTTCTATCTTTTTATTCTTTAGATTTTGTTTGTTTGATTCTTGATGTCTCATAGAGTCATCAGATTCTACTTATCCAATTCTAATTTTCATCAAATTGTTTTCTTCAGTTAACTTTTGCATTTCTTTTTCCATCTGTCCAATTATTCCTTTTAAGGAATTGTATTCTCCAGTTAGTTCTCCAGTTTTCTCCAGTTTTGTACTTCCTCTTCCATTTATCCAATTTTCTAGGTTTTGTGCTTTCTTTTCCATTTGTACAGTTTTTCCTTTTAAGTTTTGTGCTTCCTTTTCCATTTGTTCAATTTTCCTTTATAAAGAGCTGTCCTCTTCAGTGAATTCTTTTTTCATCCTTTTAAAATCATGGGCCATTTTTTCCTCTATTTCCTTCTTCAACTGTTCCAGGAGTTCACTCTATGCATGAGAGCAGTTCATAGTCCCTTCTGAAATTTCAGATGGGATTACAGTCTCAATACTCACCTTTTTGATATTTGTGTTTTGGTCCTTGTCTTCATAGAACCATTCTATAATCTTTTCCTTCCGCCTTTGTTTCTTGCTCATGATGGTAAGGCTTTGTGTATTGTGACTTCTGGTTCTATCAGCTAGATTCTAAAGAACTTGTTGCTGAACTGGCTGGTGTCAGAAAGCAAAGGCAGGTGAAATCTCTTTGTGTTCCCCCAGATTAGCCCTGGAGCTAGCTTGTTCAGTGTGGCAAAGTGGTGGTCTGTTTACAGGAGATCTCCTCAGCTGGGCTAGCTTGGTGATCCTACCTGTCTTCCCTTTTCCCTTGGAGTGCTTATGCACAACTGGGTCCTAGTGTGAGGATCCACCCCCTGGAGCTCCAGCTGTCTGGGACAACTGTTCCTCAGCCACAGTAAGGGGAATATTCCTTTGCTATTTTCCTAGCCTCATGTGCTATGAGACTGTTTCCTTCTTCTGCTGATCCCACTAATCCAGGATTTTTCTGGGAAAATATTTTATGGTTCTTTCAAAGTCAACAAGGGGAGGGAGCGAGAGCCTTTACCAATCACTCTGCCATTTTGGCTCCCAGAAGTTCAAGTAGGTGATTTACAGACATTTAATCTGAAGGCTGAAAGTCTCCATGCAGCTGCTGCAGGTACCTGGGTCTCTTTCCATGGCTCTCACTTGCTTGGCTCCACTTGACTCTCTCCCTGAGTTTCTATCCCTCCATGCTGCCACTTCCCCAGACTGCTCTGGGCTTTACTGTTCAGCCATCTTGAGGCAGGGACACTGTGCTGAGTTCTGTATGTTCCTCCACCCTCATGGAATAGATCCTTCTCTGAGATCTCCCAGTCTATCCTGGACTGTGAAACTTCCACAGTCTATAACCTATTGGATTCTGCACCTCCAAAGTTTGGTCAGGTTCTTTTTTTAGAGGTATTTAACAGAGTTTGTCTAAGAGCTTAGGTAAATAGTTGCTCTCACTCTGCCATCTTGGCTCTGCCCCCTCTAGATGCATTTTTAAGAAAGACAAAGGAAATCAGTTAACTCATTGCCAGATATGTTTAAATCGTTGCCACAATATATTAATTTGTTGTAATAATAAACAACCATTTATTTATGATTTTATGTAACTAAAACTTTCTTTCTATTATACTGCTATAGAAAGCAATGTTTCACTATTACTATGGTCATTCAATATCATTTAAATTTATAAATGAAATGTTACAAGAAATAGAGAGTAATACAACTTGCAGTATTCACCCAAATCCTGATTTTGAATTCCCAGATCATAAAGATAATTATCTGATAGGCATTTGGAAATATACTCAGAGTCAGAATTTGTAATCAGGTCTACTCTAATTTTAATTTAGCCCTCTATCAAATATTCCATGCTGCCTCTCATGGCAAATACTATTAATAATAAAATTGAGGAAATTTTCATGTGACAACAATGAATTTTACTTTTTTATTTACTAAACATATGACCAATTAAAATAAACTGAAAGAGGAAAGAAAATAAAAGAAATAGAACCAGGAGTTTTAAAATTCAAAATAGTGAGATTTAAGCCTTATGGAATTCTTTCTTAAAATGAGATAAACTGTCTAACAAAAACTAAAGGTCTTCTGCTTCTCTAGCCTCTTTCTTACTTAAATTTGTCTCCTCCATCAAATCCATTAAAGTATTAGAAATAGTTAGATTGGCCTATGAGGACTTGTCCTTGAATCATGCACAGATAAATGCTCTAATTAATTCCATTCTAAGAGACCCCTTCGATGACTCAGGGCTTTATGCTATGAAAAAAAAAAATAATTGTCTTGGAGTCAGAAGAACTGCTCACCTGTACCTTTCTCCCTGACATGTACTCTTCTATCCAGTGACAGTGGCCTCCTGGCTGTTATACTAACAATATACTCTATTTCTTAGCCCCGGGCATTCTTTCTGGCTGTCTCCCATGACTGGGATGTTCTTCGTCCTCTGCTCCAACTGCTGACCTTTCTGACTTCCTTCAAGTCTCAATTAAAATGTCCCATTCTACAGGAAACTTTCCCCAAACCCTCTTTATTACTGGACTCTTAATTATTTCCTATTCATCCTCTATATAGCTTGTTTTTCATAGATTTGTGTATTGGTGCTGCGATTAGATTGTGACCCCCTTTCTATCTCCAATGCCTAACACTGTGTCTGGCATATAGTAGACACTAATCAGTATTGATTGATTAATTGATTGAAGGGTTGCTGAGCCCCATAGAAGATTTTCCCTTGAAGTACTAAGTAATTGAGTACATGCTGACTCAGACTTGAGAGCTGGTGGGAGAGAGGACAATACTATGGCCATCCTTCTCTACATTACAGGTTTGAGAACCTGTGGGATTCTGTCTCTGTGTTTAATGTTTCCTTAAGAAAAGTAAATGGGTATTGCAAGACAGGAGCCTCTAGGTGACCTTGAGAGTTTCAGAGATACAGAGTTCCAAGAAAAGGCTTCATCAGAGGTAAATGGAAGTGCTGAAAGTAATTAACACCCATCCATAGACACTGGCCTCTTTGCTCTTCTTTCAATATGAAATTATATCTTTTGACTCCAGTCATACTCTTAGTCCATCTGTCCACTTACTTGGAATTTCTTCTCTCCTCTCTGTCTTTTGATATCCCTGGCTACTTTCAAGTCAAAACCAAAATCCTATCTTTTATAGGAAGACTATCTTAACCTCTCTCAATTCCAAAGCCATTTCATTATTTCCTATTAATCATTTATACAGCTTGTCTGTTCAAATTTGTTTGATTGTTATCTCCCTTATCATATTGCAAGTTGCTTTTTTTAAAATTTATTTATTTAACTTTTAACATTCATTTTCACAAGATTTTGGGTTTCAAATTTTCTCCCCATTTCTTCCCTCCCCCAATACACCGAGCATTCTAATTGCTCCTATCACCAATCTGCCCTCTCTTCTAACATCCCTCCCTTCTCTTGTCCCCATCTTCTCTTTTGTCCTGTAGGGCCAGAAAACTTTCTATACTCTATTACCTGCATTTTTTATTTCCTAGTAGTAAGAACAATACTTGACAGTTGCTCCTAAAACTTTAACTTCCAACTTCTCTTCATCGCCTCCCTCCCCACCCATTCCCTTTGGGAAGTAAGCAATTCAATATAGGCCATATCTGTGTAGTTTTGCAAATGACTTCCATAATAGTCGTGTTCTATAAGACAAACTATATTTCCCTCCATCTTATCCTGCCCCCCCATTGCTTCTGTTCTTTCTTTGGATCCTCTCCCTCCCCAAGAGTGTTGACTTCAAATTGTTCCCTCCTTCCACTGCCCTCCCTTCCATCTTCCCCCCAACCCTGCTTATCCACTTCTCCTCCACTTTCCCGTATTGTAAGGTAAGTTTTCATACCAAAATGTGTGTGCATTTTATTCCTTCCTTTAGTTGAATGTGATGAGAACAAGCTTCATGTTTTTATCTCATCTCCCCTCTTTTTCCCTCCACTGAAAAATCTTTTGCTTGCCTATTTTATGAGAGATAATTTGCCCCATTCCATTTCTTCCTTTCTCCTCCCAATATATTTGTCTCTCATTGCTTGATTTCATTTTTTAAGATATGATCCCAACCTATTCAATTCACTCTGTGCTCTATGTCTGTGTGTGTGTGTGTGTGTGTGTGTGTGTGTGTGTGTGTAATCCCACCAACTACCCAGACACTGAAAAGTTTCAAGAGTTACAAATATTGTCTTTCCATGTAGGAATGTAAACAGTTCAACTTTAGTAAGTCCCTTATGATTTGTCTTTGCTGTTTACCTTTTCATGCTTCTCTTCATTCTTGTGTTTGAAGGTCAAATTTTCTTTTCAGCTCTGGTCTTTTCATCAAGAATGCTTGAAAGCCCCCTGTTTCCTTGAAAGACCATATTTTCCCCTGAAGTATTATACTCAGTTTTGCTGGGTAGGTGATTCTTGGTTTTAGTCCTAGTTCCTTTGACTTCTGGAATTTCCTATTCCATACCCTTCAATCCCTTTATGTAGAAACTGCTAGATCTTGTGTTATCTTGATTGTATTTCCACAATATTGGAATTGTTTCTTTCTAGCTGCTTGCAATATTTTCTCCTTGACCAGAGAATTCTGGAATTTGGCCACAATGCTCCTAGGAGTTTCTCTTTTTGGATCTCTTTTAGGTGGTGATCAGTGGATTCTTTCAATACTTGCTTTGCACTCTGGTTCTAGAATATCAGGGCAGTTTTCCTTGATAATTTCATGAAAGATGATGTCTAGGCTCTTTTTTGATCATGCCTTTCAGGTAGCCCCATGATTTTTAAATTGTCTCTCCTGGATCTGTTTTCCAGGTCAGTTATTTTTCCAATGAGACATTTCACATTATCTTCCATTTTTTCATTCTTTTGGTTTTGTTTTGTGATTTCTTGGTTTCTCATAAAGTCATTAGCCTCCATCTGTTCCATTCTAATTTTGAAAAAAATATTTTCTTCAGTGACCTTTTGAATCTCCTTTTCCATTTGGCTAATTGTGCTTTTGAAAGCATTCTTCTCCTCATTGGCTCTTAGAACCTCTTTTGCCAATTGAGTTAGCCTATTTTTCAAGGTGTTATTTTCTTCAGCATTTTTTTGTGTCTCCTTTAGCAAGGTGTTGACCTGCTTTTCATGTTTTTCTTGCATCTGTCTCATTTATCTTCCCAGTTTTTCCTCCATCTGTCTAACTTGATTTTCAAAATCCTTTTTGAGCTCTTCCATGACCTGAGCCCATTGAATATTTATTTTGGGTGTTTGGGATACAGAAGTCTTGACTCTTATGTCTTTCCCTGATGGTAAGCATTGCTCTTCCTCATCAGAAAGGAAAGGAAGAAACATCTATTCACCAAGAAAGTAACCTTCTGTGGTCTTATTTTGTTTCCCTTTTCTGGGCTTTTTCCCCGCCAGTTACTTGACTTCTGAGATTTCTCTCCACCCTTGCCTCACTAGTGCTTGGGGCTGAGATTTAAATTCTGCTTCCAGCCTCAGGGCTTTCAGTGGGGGTGGGGCTGCTATTCAGAGTAAGATTAAATTGAGGTTCTCAGGTGGGGGCAGGGCCGCCTCCCAGGCTCAGTTCCCTCAGGGGTTTTATGCGGAGACCTTCAGTAACAGATCCTAGTTCCTGCCCGCTCCTGGAGCCCCTGGCTGCTGCTTCCCCCACCACATCCTCCTGAGGAGGCCTGAGTTATGGAGACACGCCCCCCTCCCCACTCGGCCAGCCCAGAAGTATCTCTTACTGACCTGTCGTGCCTGTGGGTAGAGGGACCTTCGCGGCTGCCGGAGATTCTGTCCCTGCAGCCCGCTCTGATATGCTCCTCTCAGTGCTGCATGGCCAGGGCAGGGTTGGGCTCTGTGAGGGACTTTTGGGGTAGGTTTTTCAGAGCTCTCTGGAACAGAAAACTCCTCCACTCCATTGCTGCATGGCTTCCAGTGCTCCAGAATATGTTGAGAGTTCTTTTTATAGGTAATTTATGGGCTGTGGGTTCAGAGCTAGCATATGTGAGTCTTTCTACTCTGCCATCTTGGCTCCTCCCCCACAACTGACATTTCTGTGGGCTTTTCAGGTCACTGCAGGCTGGAAATCTCCTCCACCCTGTTGTTCTCCACTTCTGCTGCTCCACAATTTGTTGAGAGTCCCTCTCTACAGGTATTTTATGGGCTGTGGGGAGGACCCTGCGTAAGTGTATCTTTCTAGTCCACCATCTTGGCTCTGCCCCCAAGCCATATTGCAAATTTCTTAAGGACTGACACTGTGTTTTGCTTCTCTTGTGCTTTCTGTGCTGAACATAATATTTGAAACATAGTAGGTGCCTGCTTTGGGAGCTCTGGTCTGCTGCTGCCTCCCGAGGGGGCCTGAGTTATGGAGACACCCTGCTCCCCACTCGGGCAGCCCAGAAGTCTCTCTCACTGACCTGTAGCACCTGTGGGAGGAGGGACCTTCGTGGATGCCAGAGATTCTATCCTGGAAGCCTGCTCGATTCTTCTCCTCTCGGTGCTGCATGGCCAGGGCAGGGCAGGGCTCTGCTCCAGTCCGGTGCATGATGGACCTTTGGGGTCGATTTTTCAGGGCTCTCTGGAACAGAAATCTCCTGCACTCCATTGCTGCATGGTTTCCACCGCTCCAGAATTTGTTGGGAGTTCTTTTCACAGGTAATTTATGGGCTGTGGGCTCAGAGCTAGCATATGTGAATCTTTCTACTCCATCATCTTGGCTCCTCCCCCTCACAATGTCCTACTATTTTGATTTTAAAGACAAAAACATTCTTTCCTAAATGAACCCTGTAAACAAATGCCCGTGTTGGTTTTCCAAATACGTTAATCAGCACATATGTAAACACAAATCTAGCATTCTAATTTTTCCTATCACTAATCTACCCTTTCTTCTGTCATCCCTTCCTTCTCTTGTCCCCATCTTCTCTTTTGTCCTGTAGGGCCAGATAACTTTCTATTCCCCATTGACTGTATTTCTTGTTTCCTAGTAGCAAGAACAATACTCAACAGTTGTTCCTAAAGCTTTGATTTCCAAATTCTCCCCTCCCTCCCCACCCATTCCCTTTGGGAAGGCAGGCAATTCAATATAGGCCATATCTGTGTAGTTTTGCAAATGACTTTGATAATAGTCATGTTGTGTAAGATTAACTATATCCCCCTCCATCCTATTCTGCCCCCCATTGTTTCTATTCTGTCTTTTGATCCTGTCCCTCCCCAAGTGTTGACTTCAAATTGCTCCCTCCTCCCATTGTCCTCCCTTCCATCATCCCCCCAACCTGCTTATCTCCTTCTCCTCCACTTTCCTGTATTGTAAGATAGGTTTTCATCCCAAAATGAGTGTGCATTTTGTTCCTTCCTTTAGTCGAATGTGATGAGGGTAAACTTCATGTTTTTTTCTCAGAACTTCTCTCTTTCCCTCCACTAAAAATCTCCTGCTTGCCTCTTGAATGAGATATAATTTACCCCATTCCATTTCTCCCTCTCTC
The DNA here is from genome assembly GCA_023548195.1 of Bettongia penicillata ogilbyi. Taxonomy (NCBI): domain Eukaryota; kingdom Metazoa; phylum Chordata; class Mammalia; order Diprotodontia; family Potoroidae; genus Bettongia; species Bettongia penicillata. Next base: position 2,358,725 of record JAJHZJ010000786.1, read on the forward strand.
TTCCCACTATATTTCTCTCTCACCATTTACCTTAATTTCTTTTAAGATATGGTCCCATCCTATTCAATTCACTCTGTGCTCTCTGTCTCTGTATGTGCGTGCATGTGTGTATGTGTGTGTGCGCACATGTGTGTACATGTGTGTGTACGTGTGTGTGTGTGTGTGTGATCCCACCAACTACCCAGATACTGAAAAGTTTTAAGTGTTACAAATATTGTCTTTCCATGTAGGAATGTAAACAGTTCACCTTTGGTAAGTCCCTTCTGACTTCCCTTTGCTGTTTACTTTTGCATGCTTCTTCTCATTCTTGTGTTTGAAAGTCAAATTTTCTTTTCAGCTCTGGTCTTTTCATCAAGAATGCTTGGAAGTCCTCTGTTTCATTGAAAGACCATATTTTCCCCTGAAGTATTATCCTCAGTTTTGCTGGGTAGATGATTCTTGGTTTTAGTCCTAGTTCCTTTGACTTTTGGAATATCCTATTCCAGGCCCTTTGATCCCTTAATGTAGAAGCTGCTAGATCTTGTGTTATCCTGATTTTATTTCCACAATACTGGAATTGTTTCCTTCTAGCTGCTTGCAATATTTTCTCCTTGACCTGGGAATTCTGGAATTTGGCCACAATGTTCCTAGGAGTTTTTCTTTTTGGATCTCTTTCAGATGGTGATCAGCTGATTCCTTCAATACTTATTTTGCCTTCTGGTTCTAGAATCTCAGGGCAGTTTTCCTTGATAATTTCATGAAAGATGATGTCTAGGCTCTTTTTTTGATCACGGCTTTCAGGTAGTCCCATAATTTTTAAATTGTCTCTCCTGGATCTATTTTCCAGGTCAGTTGTTTTCCCAATGAGATATTTCACATTCTCTTCCATTTTTTCATTCTTTTGGCTTTGTTTTGTGATTTCTTGGTTTCTCAGAAAGTCATTAGACTCCATCTGTTCCATTCTAATCCTGAGAGAACTATTTTCTTCAGTGAGATTTTGAACCTCTTTTTCCATTTGGCTGATTTTGCTTTTGAAAACATTCTTCTCCTCATTGGCTTTTTGAACCTCTTTTGCCAATTGAGTTAGCCTATTTTTCAAAGTATTATTTTCTTCATTTTTTGGGGTCTCTTTTAGCAAGGTATTGACCCATTTTTCATGCTTTTCTTGCATCTCTCTCATTTCTCTTTCCAGTTTTTCCTCCACCTGTCTAACTTGATTTTCAAAGTCCTTTTTGAGCTCTTCCATGGCCTGCACCCACCGGACATCCACCTGGAATGTCTGGGATACAGAGGCCCCGACCTCCACGTCTTTCCCTGATGGTAAGAATTGTTCCTCATCATCAGAAGTCAAAGGCGGGAACATCTGTCCCCCAAGAAAGTAGCTTTCTATGGTCTTATTTTTCTTCCCTTTTCTGGGCATTTTCCCAACCAGTTACTTGACTTGTGAGATTCCTCTCCACCCCCACCTAGATCCACCCAGCTAGTGCTTGGGGTCTGAGATTCAAATCCTGCTCTCCAGCCTCAGGGCTTTCCATGTTGGGAGTGGCTGCTATTCAATGTGAGCTTAAGTTCTGGTGCTCAGGAGGGGACAGGGCCGCCTCCCAGGCTCAGTTCCCTCAGCAGGTTTATGTGGAGACCTTCAGTAATGGCCCTGAGCTCCTGTCTGCTCTGGGAGTTCTGGGCCACAGCTACCTCTGCTGCTGCCTCTGCTGCTCCCTCTGTCGCCGCCTCCCGAGGGGGCCCGAGTCACGGAGACACCCCGCTCCCCTCTCGGCCAGCTCAGACGTCTCTCTCACTGACCTGTGGTGCCTGTGGGTGGAGGGACCTTCGTGGCCGCCTGAGATTCTGTCCCTGTAGCCTGCTCGGATCTGCTCCTCTGGGGCCGCTCAGCCAGGGGAGTGCAGGGGCTCTGCTCCTCGTTGGGTACACAACAGACCCCTGGGGATGGCTTTCCAGGGCTCTCTGGAACGGAAATCTCTTCCACTGTGTTTCTGTGTGGGTTCCACTGCTCCAGAATTTGTGGGGAGTTCTTTTTACAGGAAATTTATGTGCTGTGGGCTCGGAGCTAGCATACATGAGTCTTTCTACTCTGCCATCTTGGCTCCTCCCCACTATTTTCTTCAACAATATATTTTTAGAACCTACCCAAGTCTAAAATTCCTGTATAACTCATGTCTCTATTCTCCTATAAAATCACTTTAGGTACTCACCCAAGATACTGGAAGCCCTCTTGACTTTTTTTTTTATCTCACAAGGACAGCAGAGAAGCCTATAGTTCATATGTTGATTATTCCTCACCCTCACCAGATTACCAGTCTTGAATTCATTACTGTTAGGCCTGTGTTTAGGGCACTTCAGTCTGTGGGGGTGCTGAACAGACTTTTCAGATGATACTTTAGCTTGTCATCTTTCTCCAAATATTCAGTTTTTGACCAGCTAGATAAATTTCTGAGACTCATCTCTTCTCTGTGGTCATTTTCTCCAATAGGAAACTCTCCCTGTCTCTGTACAATGGTCCCCAGACTTCTGTTCCTTTTGAACTCACAAATTCCCCTTCAGTTTAAAGGTGTCCTTAACATATATCTTTGACCCTTGAGTAGAGGATGAATTGCACTGGATTAAGTCTTGAAAACATGGATACCAAACAGAGAGAAGATTATTTGAAAATACCCAGATGTGAGTTATTGTGTGCTTTATGTCATTTATGTATTTGCACTTATGTTTATGTATGTACATTTAGATATATGTGCAGGTACTTGTTTATATATATATATGTTTTTATAACTATATTTAATATAATTATTTTCCTTTGTCATTCCATGTGATTCTTTTTGACAATTAAAAAAAATATTTGGAGAGGCTAAGAACCTCAGCTTTAGATAAAATGTTTGATCAACTAATTGTCTTTGTCTGGTTAATATTAGACAGAGAAACAAAGATGAGGATGAACAAGCCCCAAACCCAGGCTCAAGCTGTCCTAGGCTCTCCTTGAGCTGTAGTTGCCAAGTAGATGGTAACTTGTTGTTTCTGCTATTGTGAATGAAGGAGGGCAGACCATTCCATATCTCTCACAAGAGACAGACTTGACATATTAACAGTCCATAGAAGTAGGAAGCCAGGAATAGAATCAGTCCCTTTGTCAATGTCCACTGTATTTAGCATTGTAGTAAATGAGACATCTAACGCATACATACATACTAACAGCCAGGAGGCAATAATGTCTAAATCATGTTACACAAATACACACAGAGAGATAATAAAGGAAAAACAGATTATTGAAGTATGTCAGTTAATCAAAAAACACTTGTTAAATGTTTACTATGTGTGAGGCACCATACTAATTTCTCATCATAAAATGAAAGACAAAATCATCGGTAAATAACTCAAAGAACTTCAATTCCAGTAGGAGAGATATCATGCAAAAAATATTCAGTAAAATATACATAAAACAATAGAAGTGATCTCAGAAGGGAGGAACTAAAAGGAGAGGGGAAGATTTAGAAAGATATTGTGACTTCAGATAAATCTTGAAGGAAGCCAGGAGATGGAGGTGAGAAGACAACATTCCCAGCCCAGAAATGCCTCTGTACCAGTTAAAAGTTACACTCAGGAAATAGAGTCTTAAGCATAAATTCTGCAAGCAGGTCAATGTTGTTGGAATGCAGATTATTTTGAGAGAGTAAGGGGTAAGAAAAATGGAAAGGTATAAAGAGGTCAGGTTATGAAGAGCTTTGAATGATAAGAAGATGACTTAAAAAAATGTATCCAACCTACAGCAAATGGGCCAGTGCTAATTACTGGAGGTGAGACAGGGAAACAGGATAATATGGTCTAATATGCATTTTAGGAAAGAAAGTTGGGAGTTGAGTAGAGTATGGATTATATTGAGAGAAGATAGCGATAGAAAACCAAAGAGAAAATTATTTAAACTGTCCAGATGTTAGGTAAAGAGGGCTAGCCACAGGGTGGTGTTTGCATGAGTGAAGAAAAGACATGGATGTGAGAACTGTGAAGGGAGAAATGATAAGATTCATGAAGAGACTGCATGTAGGGAGTGACTGTGAGTGAGAGTCTGAGAATGACATTACACTCACGAGCCTATGTGAATGGAAATCCAGTAACAAGATAGTATGGAATTTGAGAACTTTGAGGGAGAGAGATAATCAACTTTATTTTAGATATGACAGGTGGCACAATGGAGTGTGGGGTCTAGAGTTAGGAAGGCTCATCTTCCTGTTTTCAAACTGACCTCAGACATTACCTTTGTCTTGGGCAAGTCACTTATCAATTTGCCTCAAATTCCTCACTTGCAAAATGAGCTAGAGAAGGAAACAGCAAACCATTTCGTTATCTTTGACAAGAAAACCCCAATGTCATTACAAAGAGTCCAAAATCAATGAATAAAAACAATAAAATTTTAGACACATTAAGTTTAAGATGTTTATGAATACTCCAGTTTGATTTGCAGTGTTTATAGAAGACAATGCCAATAGGCAATCTATTTATAGAAAGAGAGACATCACTGGTTTATGAGAGTGTCCAGGTGTTTAGGATCTGAGAACAGTTTCACAGAAATCAGTAGACACAAAGGAAACAGTAAAATGCATGAAATCACTCGCCATTCACAAATTCCCCAATATGAGTTCTATTGGTCAGGGCTCTCTCCACTGCTACTTTTCATTGCTCATTTTGCATATAATTGACCGAGGAAAATCCCTTTTTATAAGTTCTACATGTAAGTTTCTTGCTGATTGATTCTCTGACCACTTTGCCATTAGTTTAAAATAAAATTATTTCACTACTTAACAGCAAGGATTCTCAGGACATAGTTGCTTGTTGCATTAATAGTGCAGTGAATTTGTTCTGTCTGGAAGCAGGTGAGATGATTGATTCTGGCAATAGGCAACTTTCCTGAGCATGGCAGAAATGTGGATCTTTTATCCTTACCTAATGCTTCTTTCCAATATATGGTTTACACAATTTTATTGAATCTGACTACTAATTCAATTAAATGATCACACTATTCAATCCTTTGGTAATTTATTTCTTCAGGAATCATTGCTTAGTGCTATGAGAGTACAGTAATGATATCAGGAAAATCAGGTGTGTGAAGAAAAAAAGATCAGCAAAGTGGCAATACCAGGCAGATATTCTCTATAATGAATTCTGCTTTCACTGACTACATTGTGACAACATATTTGTTAAAAGATCCCAAGGTGCAATGATCTCTGACACAGAAAGCCAGAGAGAGTAGGAAGTGATTTAAAAGGAAAACTCAAGTACACAGCTTCCAGTGACCCTGAACTATGTTGTCTCCATCAACTTCAAGGGGAATCACATTGTCACAAGATCTTGAACCGTAGCTATACACATACACACATACACACACCCATACATATAAAGCATAGCACATGGGCACAAATACTACAACAAATTTTAACCCCTTTCCCAGAAAGAGCAACTTAACAGACCAAACACAAATAAAATAAACATTCCCCAAGTTTCAAATCATTTTTCCTTATACTTAAAAATTGCATCCATTGATCTTTATCATGTCTCATAAGCAAACTGTAGAATTCCATTAGTCAGATCTCTCAAACTACATCAATCTTTCTGATTCCATTTCATTTAATCAATCAATAAACATCCTTAAGCACCCACAATGTCCCCTTTCAAATCAACTGGTTAGAGCCTCAGTTTCCTAACCATAAAATGGGGCTAATAATGATTTAATGGTCTAATTCAAAGGTTTAGTTGAGCAAAGTAAATTGAAAAAGAGGGTGGCAGCCTTATCAAGTGCTCACCTTAGGGCCAGAAATAGTTGAATTCAAATGCTGCCTTTGACACTTGTATTAACTGTGTGACCTTGAATAAGTTTATAACCTGTCTGAACCTCAGTTTCTTCACCTGTAAAATGATAAAGTTGTTGAATTTGATGTCCTTAAAGTTTTCTGCTAGATCTAAATCTTTGATCTCAAAATATTTTTGAAAACTTTGATTTTTACATCTTACTTGAAATTGTTTCCTAGTTGAGCCTCACTGGAAGAGACAAGCTTGGAACCTGGTCCACCACTTGGTCACCATGTTAGAGGCTGGGATATAGAAGGGAAAATAAATAAATCAGCAAATAAAGAAATAAATAAAACTGAACCTTGAACTTGCACAAAAGATATTCTGAGTTACAGAGGTTTTAGTGTACTTGACCCTGGGCAGCCCATTTCCAGTGTGTTGTGTTCAGGTCTCAATACCACAATTTCAGGAAGATATTGACTAAGTGGACCAAATAGATGACCAGCGTGGCAAAGGAACTTCCAGTCTCATTGGATGGTCAGAATTGGAGAAGTTTATGCTGGAAAAGAGAAGTCTAATGGAAGACATGATGTTGTATCCATATATTTGAGAATTCACCTAATAAAAAAAAGGGTTACACTTGATTGACTTGATCCCAAAAGTCAGAACTAGGAGCAATGATTATAAGTGACAGAAAAACAGAAATAAATTACCTTTAAAGCAAAGGTTCCTAATCATTAGATCTGTCAAAAAATAAAAGGCAGTATAAGATACCTTAGAATTTAGCCTCCCCCTTCCTGGAAATCCTCACTCAGAACTTGGATAAATACTCATCAGAGCTCATGTAGAGAGGATCCTTATCTATTATTGTTTGGCCTCTGTAGTCTCCTTCAGAATTAAAGATTCTGTGATCTCTGACTACAGTAATTTATGAATAGCTTTGGTTATATTTTCCTACCTCTAGACTCTGATGCTACCCTGCCCTTGTTAACAAAATTGTCCATATCCCTGGTACTTTTTTGAGCTTGTATCCATTTCTAAGATTTCACTGCATTCATTCATTAAAATAGATTTTGGGATGCACCTCAACAAATCATCAAACAAAGGTGCACAGGCAGTTAGTTCACTGTTATTTCCAAATCAAAGAATTATGGATAAAATTTTAATATTCAGTCATTTTTCTAAATCATTTGAAAAATACTCTATATTAATGCTACTTTATCTAAATAGGAGCCAGTTATATTAAAAAGAATCAAATATAACTATTATAACAAAATCAGGAAGGTTTCCATAGTGGCTGTCAGAGCTGAAGACCCTGGCATTTGAGCTACATGGAGATGATACAAAGACACGGAAGATTCCTGACCTAAGGTTTGGTGTGCCCTAGTCTGTCCCTGTTTGAAGCAGCTAGACATCTGGGTAGAGCTGCTTTCTTTTTCTTTTTTAATGTTTATTTATTTATTTTTAGTTGTGAACATTCATTTCCACAAAATTTTGAGTTCCCAATTTTCTGCCCATCTCACCCCTCCCCCATCCCAAAATGCTGCTCCTTCTGATCACCTCATCCCTCAATCTTCCCTCCTTTCTACCATACTCTTCCCTACCCTAGTCCGCATGTTCTCTCTTTTCTTGTAGGGTAAGAAAGATTTTTATACCCCATTGTCTGTATTTCTTATTTCCAAGTTGCAAGCAAAAACAATTCTCAATATTTGTTCCAAAAACTTTGAGTTCCAACTTCCTCCCCTCCTCCCCTCCAACCCATCCCCACTAATAATTCAATATAGGCTATATATGTGTAGTTTTACAAAAGACTTACATAATAGTCATGTTGTGTAAGACTAACTATATTTCCCTCCATCCTATCCTGCCTCCCATTTATTCTATTCTCTCTTTTGTCCTTGTCCCTCCCCCAAAATATTTACTTCTAATTACTCCCTCCTTCATTTTGCCCTCCTATCCACATCCCATTGTCCCATTCTCTTCTATTTTCCTGTAGTGTAATACAGATTTTCATACCACATTGAGTGAGCATTTTATTCTCTCCTTAAGCCAAATGTGATGGGAGTAAAGTAAGCTTCACTTCGTCTCTCTCACTTCCCCCCTTTACCCCTCCATTGAAAAAGGTTTTCTTGCCTCTTTTTTAAGAGATAATTTACCCCATTTCATTTCTCCCTTTCTCCTCCCAATATATTCCCCTCTCACCACTTCATTTTATTTTTTAGTTATTACCCCTTTCTATTCCACTCATTCTGTGCTGTGTCTCTCCATCACTCTGTCTTTATATATATGTGTGTGTGTGTGTGTGTGTGTGTGTGTGTGTGAATAATCCCTCCAACTATCCAAATACTGAGAGAAGTAGCAAGAATTACAAATATCATCTTTTCATGTAGTAATATAAACAGTTCAACTTTAGAAAGTTCCTTATGATTTCTTTTTCCTGTTTACTTTTTCATGCTTCTGTTGATTCTTGAGTTTGAAAATCAAATTTCCTATTCAGCTCTGATCTTTTCATCAAGAAAGCTTAGAAGTCATCTATTTCATTGAATGACCACTTTTCCCCTCAAGTATTATACTCAGCTTTGCTGGGTAGGTGATTCTTGGTTTTAACCCTAGTTTCTTTGACTTTTGGAATATCGTATTCCAAGCCCTTGATCTCTTAATATAGAAGATGCTAGATCTTGCATTATGCTGATCATATTTCCATAATACTCAAATTGTTTCTTTCTAGTTGCTTGCAATATTCTCTCCTTGACCTGGGCACTCTGGAATTTGCCTACAATATTCCCAGGAGTTTCACTTTTTAGATCTCTTTCAGGAGGTCAGTGGATTCTTTCAATATTTATTTTACCCTCTGGTTCCAGAATATCAGGTCAGTTTTCCTTGATAATTTCATGAAAGATTATGTCTAGGCTCTTGTTTTTGATCATAGCTTTCAGGTAGTCCCATAATTCTAAAATTGTTTCTCCTGGATATATTTTCCAGGTTAGTTGTTTTCTGAATGGGATATATCATTGTCTTCTATTTTTTCATTCTTTTGGTTTTGTTTTGTAATTTCTTGGTTTCTCATAAAGTCATTAGCTTCCATCTCCCTGTAATTTTGAAAGAACTATTTTCTTCAGTGAGCTTTTGAACCTTCTTTTCCATTTGGCTAATTCTGCTTTTTAAAGTGTTCTTCTCATCATTGACTTCTTGGATCTCTTTTGTCAGTTGAGTTAGCCTATTTTTAGAGGTGTTAGTTTAGTCAGTAGTTTTGTGGGTCTCCCTTAGCAAGCTGTTGACTTCCTTTTCATGATTTTCTTGCATCACTCTAATTTCTCTTCCAAGTTTTTCCTCCACTTCTCTTACTTGATTTCCAGAATTCTCTTTTGAGTTCTCCATGGCCTGAAACCATTGCATATTTACTTTGGACGTTTTGGATGCAGAAGCCTTGACTTTTAGGTCTTCCTCTGATGGTAAGCATTTTTGTTCTTCATCCAAAAGGATGGAAGAAAACACCTGTTCACCAAGAATGTAGCCTTCTATAGTCTTATTTTTTTTCCCTTTTTTGGGCATTTTCCCAGCAAGTTACTTGACTTTTGAGTCCTTTGTCAAGAAGAGGGTTTACTCTGAGGTCCTGTAAATTCTCAGTTCCTCCAAGGTGGCACAATCAAGGGAGAGAAGTTTACTCCTCTCCTGGCCTGCACTCTGGTCTGGGACATACTACAAGCTTTTCTCCCCAGGATCTTTGAACCTGTCTGGTGTTTTGAGGATGAGCAATTTGGGAATCCCAGCTGTTGCTGCTGCTGGCTATTCCTTCCCTGAGGCCTGCTCATGCCCCACAGGCAATATTGGGCTGTGCTCTGCTCTGAGACTGGTGTGATAAAACTTTTCTGCCTGGAATCTGTGAGTGGGGTTCCCTCTCCACAACCACCTCCAACTACACCACACCAGCGTGCTCCTCATCACCCCAGGGCTTCCGCTCAGGGCTCAGATCCAGGTCAATGTCTTGATTCCCCCAGGGGCTTTAGGTGGAGGGCTCCTAAAATGGATGCTCAGCTGTAGATCTGACTGCTGCCCTGGGGCCACTGGCAACAAACCACATGCCCTTCTTCCCCAGGTAAAAGCACTTTCTCAGTGACCTTTGAAGCTGTCTTTGGCATTTGTGGGTTAAGTAATCTAGGAACCTCAGCTGCTGCCATGGATTCCACCTCTGAGACCTGTTGGCACCATGTGGCCAAGACTGGTCTGCACTCCAAGGGCTACCCTTCACTCTGAGCCTGGGGTGATTCCTTTCTGCCTTTCAGGTTGTCTTGGGCTGGAAATCTCTTTCACTCTGTCATTTTGTGGCTTCTGCTGCTCTAGAATTTGTATAGGGTCATTTTTACAGGTATTTTATGGGCTATGGGGGAGAGCTAGAGTAGGTGTGTCTTTCTACTCCACCATGTTGGCTCTGCCCCCTAGTAGGGCTGTTTTTAAAACTTCTACCACTATCATTTTTATGTCAAAATTATTTCCCAGTATGCTCTCTATTTCTTCAAAACTTTCTTCTTAACAAAGAAAAATGGTTGAGTAAAACTTACCATAGGGAAAATATGTCTCACAGCAAATACTGCATTCTGGAACTGTGATTCTCTTATGTCTCAATTGGGAGAAGGGATAAGTGTTTTATCATCTACATTGGTCAATTATAATTAATCAGAACTCAAGTTTTTTTTAGTGTTACTTTCATTTACATTATTTTATTCAGTATGAATATTATTCTCATGACTGTGCTTATTTTGAATTATATCAGCATATAAAACTCTTCCCATGTTTCTTTGAATGAGGCATATTCATCATTTCTTATGGTACAATACTATCTCATTACTCCACAATTTCCGTAGACATCCATTAATCAAGGGGCTTCTTTTTTCCCCCTGCTTTTCCCCTCTTTCTACCATGAAGAGTGTTGCTATAAATACATTGGTGTAGAACAGGCTTTATTTTTTGTATCAAAAAAGATCAAAAGATATGTACAGATAAAACACTTTATCCCATTTAGTGATTTTGCCTACATAAACACCAAATGCTTCCTAGAATGTTTAAAGTTCAGTGATAGGGAACCTGTAGTCTCGAGGCCACATGTGGTACTCAAGTGCAGCCCTTTGACTGAATCCAAACTTCACAGAACCAATCCTCTTGACAAAATTATTCTGTCAAACTTGGACTCAGTCCAAAATCTGATTCAAGGACCTAGAAGGCCACATGAGGCCTTCCGTTGGCAGTTCCCCACCACTGCTAGACAGATTCACAACTCAACCAATGATATATTAATATACCTTCTAATATTTACTATTTCCATTTTTAATATTTTTTTTAATTTGAGGTGAAACTTCAGTGTGGTTTTAATCTGTAGTCCTCTTGTTATTAGTGAATTATAAGAATTTTTTTGTGTAGCTGTTGTAAGTTTATAATTCCCATTTTAAAAATGGTCTATATCCTGTTACTGCTTATCCATTGATATACACAGTCTTTATGCAAATTTTTTTCATCATACAGTCAGGACCTCACATCCTAAACTACACAATGACTTGGAGGCCATATAATCTCTGCTGTTTTTCAGTTGTTCAGTCATGTCCAATGCTTTGTAATCCTGTTTATTGTAGCACGCCAAGTCCTTCTGTCCTTCTTTAATACTGTCCATTTTTTTTCCCACAAAGATGATAGGGTGATTTGTTATTCCCATTTCTAAAGGTCACCATTTGTCAGAACTCTCGACTATGACCTCTCTGTCTTTGGTAACCTTGCGTGCATAGTTCACAGTTTCACTGCACTCTGTAAGTCCTCTTGCTACGATACTGCAGTGATCCTTAAAGCGCCATATAGTCTCACTGCCACATTGAATGATCAAAGAAATTGAGACCCAAATAGGATATCACTTGCCCAAGGACCCATAAGCAGGAATTATCAGGGACAGGATCAAAGAAATTGAGACCCAAATAGGATATCACTTGCCCAAGGACCCATAAGCAGGAATTATCAGGGACAGGATATGAACCCAGATTCCATGACTCCGAAACCAGACTTCATTCCACTAAGCTACAGTTCTTATTCCTGGGTTCTCATAGATTTCTAATGCAAATGATTGCATCATAGAAAATTGGCATAATTTTTATGTTCAAAACTGGCATTTCATTATCTTAAATTTTTCCCTTAAATAGTAGTTTTTACCTTACTCAGAGTACTGGGGGAAAAATACAAACACATTTGTCCTGTTCGAAGCATGGTTTTTTTTAATATGACCTTACATTTAGATTGTATGTTTTATTTGGATTTTATTGTGTTTATAAAGTTGAATATGCTGATAATAGGAATAAAGGGAAAATTAGGTAATGCTTTAACAAGAGACCTCCTTTTTTTTGCTTCTATCTTTGTTTTGATGGGTTGAGATATATGATTGGGGCCAGGACAAGGTGAGGATAGTGAGGCATTAGGCTATATACTACTGCTTTCAAGTCTCTGGCTTATAATAAACCAGATTTTGAGTCAACAGTGGCTCAGTGTAGCATGCTGTCAGAAACAGCTGCATTTTTGACAATTATTTCTAAGACATTTTGATTCTTCCACGTGGTCATGTGTCAGAGGTTACAGGACCCTGGAAGTGAGTAGTCACAAGACTTTGGCACCAATATTAAGTATCAGCTTTCCTGTGCATAGTTCTTTTGATCAGAGAGGTCTATCCATTTTTGCCTAGGGCATAAATGTTCTGCTCTGCAGAACAAAGTGATGAACTTGGGAAGAGCTGTCGAGATTGTTAATATTTGTGGCCAGGCTTTGAAAGAACAGAGAGAAAAATCTGACAGCATTTTTGAAGAATTATTGGGGCAAAGCATGCCATGACAAGAATTTAGACATTGACATTGAAATGGGAGAATAAAGTGGAACAGAATGAAAGTTAACAGTTGGAGTATTATAGAGGATAGGGCTACATGAGGACACAAACAGATTCCTCTGGCTTCCATCTGAAATCACTTTTACTGAGACACATGATAACTTTGTTTTAGATTTTACAGGAAAGCCTTAAGTAGGGTGCACTTGTTTGAGCCTTTTCTAGAATGCCAAATGTAAAAGGTTCAAAAGAAAGTGTATCATAAAGTGATACACCTATATTGCAATAGCAATTAAATTAAAATGATAAACTACCAATATAGGAAATGTCAAAATATATTAGTATGAATAAAAGAAAAAAATCTTTCTTTAGCAGTCATGCATCAGGGGCTCTTTTGGTCTCCTGCCCTTCTCTGTTTTCCTGAAGTGGATTGTAGAACGTTAGACTCTTAAGTGTTTTAGGATGTCTATCTTACATATAGATGGGCATTTCTGGATGTCTCTCCACATGGAATCTCCTGCCTGATGTCTTTAATCGCTCCCACCAGTTATCTTGATATCTATACTCTATTCCTCTTCTCCCATTTTCTTTATTTTTATGTTTTTATTTTTAGTTTTTGTTTATTTATTTTTAGTTTTTAACTTTCAGTTCCACAAATATTTGAGTTCCAAATTTTCTCCCCATATCTCCCCTCCCCCACCCCAAAACATCATACATTCTAATTACTCCTTCCTCCAACCTGCCCTCCCTTCAATCACATCCCTTCCTTCCCTTATCCTCTTCTTGTCTCTTTTCTTGTAGGGCAAGATAGATTTCTGTACCCCATTACCTGTATTTCTTATTTCCTAGCTGTATGCAAAAACAACTTCTCAACATTCATTTCTAAAACTTTGAGTTCCAACTTCTCTCCCTTCCTCCCTTTCCACTCGTTCCCACTCAGAAGACAAGTCATTTAATGTAGGCTATATATGTGTAGCTTTGCAAAAACCTTCCACAGCAGTTATGTTGCGTAAGACTAACTATATTTCCCTCCATCCTATCCTGCCCCCCATTTATTCTATTCTCTCTTTTGACCTTGTCCCTCAACGAAAGTGTTTACTTCTAATTGCATCCTTCTCCCATCTGCCCTCTTTTGTATCATCCCCCACCCCACTCCTCTCCTTCTCCCCTATTTTCCTGTAGTGTAAGATAGATTTTCATACTAAATTGAGAGACCATGTCATTCCCTCCTTAAAGTAAATGTTATGAAAATAAGCATCATATTTTCCCTCTCATCTGCCCCCTTCTCCTCCACTGAAAAACCTATTTCTTGCCTCTTTTATGAGATATAATTTACCCTATTCTATTTCTCCCTTTCTCCTCCCAATATATTCCTCTCTCACCCCTTAATTTTATTTTTTAGATATCATTCCTTCCTATTCAACTCTCCCTGTGCTCTCTGTCTATGTTTGTGTGTGTATGTGTGTTTGTGTGTGTAATCCTTTTAACTATCCAAATACTGAAAATGTCTCTACAATTACAAATATTATCTTAGCATGTAGGAATATACACAGTTCAACCTCAGAAAATCCCTTATGTTTTCTATTTCCTGTTTACCGTTTCATGCTTCTTTGATTCTTGTGTTTGAAGGTCAATTTTGTTATTCAGCTCTGGTCTTTTCATCAAGAATTCTTGAAAGTCCTCTATTTCCTTTAATGACCATTTTTCTCCTGACATATTATACTCAGTTTTGCTAGGTTGGTGATTCTTGGTTTTAATTCTGGTTCCTTTGACTTCTGGAATATCATATTCCAAGTCCTTCCATCCCTTAATGTAGTAGCTGCTATATATTGTGTTATCATGATTGTATTTCCACAATATTCAAATGGCTTATTTCTAGTTGCTTGCAATATTTTCTCCTTGACCTCCTTGTCTTTTCGGATCTCTTTCAGGAGGTGATCTGTGGATTCTTTCAATATTTATTTTTCCCTCTGGTTCTAGAATATCAGGGCAGTTTTCCTTGATACATTCATGAAAGATGATGTCTAGGCTCTTTTTTTGATCATGACTTTCAGGTAGTCCCATAATTCTTAAACTTTCTCTCCTGGATCTATTCTCCAGGTCAGTTGTTTTTCTAATGAGATATTTCACATTATCTTTCATTTTTTCCTTCTTTGGTTTTGTTTAATAATTTCTTGGTTTCTCATAAAGTCATTAGCTTCCATATCCTCCACCGTAATTTTTAAAGAACTATTTTCTTCAGTAAACTTTAGAACCTCCTTTTTCCATTTGGCTAATTATGCTTTTAAAGCATTCTTCTCCTTATTGGTTTTTTGAACATCTTTTGCCAATTAAATTAGCCTATTTTTAATGGTGTTATTTCCTTCAGCATTTTTTGGGTCTCCTTTAGCAAGCTGTTAGCTCCCTTTTTATGATTTTCTTACATCACTCTCATTTCTCTTTCCAATTTTGCCTCCAACTCTCTTACTTGATTTTCAAAATCCTTTTTAAACTCTTCCATGGCCTGAGATCATTGTATATTTATTTTGGAGATTTTGGATGAAGAAGTCTTGACTTTTAGGCCTTCTTCTGATGGTATTCATTATTATTCTTCATCTGAAAGGATTGAAGAAAATACCTGTTCACCAAGAAAGTAACCTTTTGTAGTCTTATTTTTTCCTTTTCTTGGGTTTTTTACCATCCAGTTACTTGACTTTTGAATTTTTTTCAAGGGGAGAGTATACTTTGGGGGCCTGAAAGTTCTCAGTTCCTCCAAGGTGACATAATCAAGAGAGAGGACTTTACTCCTCTCCTGGCCTGCACTTTGGTCTGGAAGCAACCACAGGTACTCTGTTCTGCCCAGGATTTGCCTGCCAGTTTCCTTCTCCAGAACCTCCACAAGCTCCACCTCTAGCACTCTTCCTAACCCAGGAGAGCCACTGAGGGCTGAGATCCAGATCAATGGCTCAATTCCCTCAGGCTTTTAGATGAATTGCTTCAAAAATGGACACTGCCACTGCAATGACTGCTGCTAGTAGGTACAGACTGTGTTCCCTTCTCAGCGATATGAAAGAGCTCTCTCACTGATCTTTGATGCTGTCTTTGGATTTTGTGGGTTTAGACATCTGGAAACTGGTGTTGCTGGTGGTGCCCTGAAGGTTGTTCCATGTCCTGTCCCTGCTGCGCTGGGTGATCCATGTTAGTCTGTGATCCACTCTGTGCCCATCACTCTGTGATAGACCTTTCCTGTGGGCCTTCCATGCTGTCTTGTGCTGGAAATCTCTTTTCACTCTGTCATTTTTTGGCTTCTGCTCTAGAAATTGTTTAGAGTCTTTTTTAAAGGGATTTTCTGAGCTACCGGGGAGAGTTTCTACAGGTCCATTTTTCTACTCATCCATCCTGTCTCCGTCTCTCCCATCCTCCCCTTTTCACTTGGTCCAGGCATCCATTTTTTTTTGTATGCACCCCAGGCACAAAGTTTAACTCTTGAGTTGGACAAGTTTTTCCTAAGATAATTTTAGTATCAGAAGCTCATTGTAGACAGTGATTTCACACCATGTTTTATCCAAACTTCAATTGAACAAGAATACAGTGTATAACTTACCTAATAAGGAGTAATCTAGTTTTGGTTTGAGTACCTCTCAGGATGAAGAATTCACTACCTCTCAAAGCAAACCATTTCACTTTTAAATAGTTCTCACTGTAAGAATTTTTTTTCTTATACTATACTTGTTTGTCCCTTTACACATCTGACTTACTGTTTCTGACTCTGTTTTCTGGGACTAATGGAAAATTTGATATCCTTCTTCCAGTTAATAGATCTTCCAATATGCAAAGAAAAATAAAAGGAACACCTTAAGTATCATCTGCTCACCGACAGATATCACTGGTTACTATAGGGCATTATCTTGAAGTCCTTCATTATTCTGGTTAACCTCCTCTGGACTGTTTCTCCTCCTCCTTCTTCTCCTTTCCTCTTCCTCTCCTTCTTCTTCTTCTTCTTCTTCTTCTTCTTCTTCTTCTTCTTCTTCTTCTTCTTCTTCTTCTTCTTCTTCTTCTTCTTCTTCTCCTTGTTCCTCTTCTCTTCTTCTCCTTTTTCTTCTTCCTTCTTCTTCATCAATGCCCTTACTAAAATATGATGCCTCAGGCTTATTAGACTATTGCCTACCTCCTGAAAGTGAATCAGTGAAAATTCAGGATTCTCAATGAGGCTTTTAAAAAATTAACTTCACTAATATTGAGGTTTGTTTTCCTTTGATTCAAAAGTTTTGATTTCCTTCCTTTTGATATGGAGGGAGACTCTCAATTCCCAGATCTACTAATAGAATATTTGTTTATTGATGTGCTTCATTTCCCATATCTTCCACCTAAATTTGTTATTTTCCCCTTTTTTGTCAACTTTATCAATCAGCTGTGTATGAGGTAGAATCTCATTCTTCATCCCCCACCCCAATTTATATTAGTGAGTTTGTCTACAAACCTCCATTATGAGGAAGTACCCAAGTCACTTCTGCATACTACTTCATTTCTAGGTTTCACCTCTGATTTTCTGAACTTTTCCAACATGCCCCATTGAAAGAATCTTCTCTCTACTTCAATGTTTTTCAGTCTTCTTTTATAAGTTGTCTTCCTCCATTAAAATATGAGGGACTTGAGGTCAGTGACTGTCTTTCTCTTTGCTTAACTGTGTGTTCCCAGCAATTAGAACACTGGCTGACATATATCAAATTTTTGACAATTCTTGAGTTGTTGATTATATTTCTAATTCAAGTTCATAGATTTCTAGCTGAGCAAGACCTCCGAGTTCATAAGATCATAGATTTAGAAATGGAAGGAAACTTAGAAGCTATGCTATCTAATCCCCCTATTTTATAGTTGAAGAAATAGACAAAGAAATTAGGTGGGGTTTTTTTAGAATCACAAAATAAGAATTACCTGAGGTGTGGGTTGTACCCTGATCTTCCAGATTCGATATTCCTCACTCTATCTCTAACTCCATGCTCCCTCCTCTAGTACATCCATGCATAGAGACACCCAGAGCTAAAGTGACATTCCTAAGACTCTACTGAGGTAGCAGATAACTTACAATCCAATTAGAGTGTCTACACATTGATTATCTAAAATTTTAATGTGATGTGATGAGCAAGGGCTACAGAGAGATATGAGAAGAAATTTTAAAACCTTCTTCTTGGCAAATTGTGAAGGCAGGTTTAGAATTCACTGGTCCTAAAGTATTTTAGGTGAAAACTTGGCCACAGAATTATTTCAAAATCTATTGACTATCTCTTTCAATTCACTTTTGATGTAGTGACAAGATTTCCTATCCGTATGAAGATAAGCAAGAATTTTTAATAAAAAACTCACCAGCTTTCTGCAATGCTGGTTCTATAATGAGTTCAAGATGATTCTTTTTGCCACTAAGTATGGTAATATCAGAAACCTAACTAAGTGTGAGAAGGTCCAGGGAAATTGTTCTCAGTGAATAATTATTTCATTCAAAACACCCTACTTTCTGTTTTTTTTTTAACTTAAGACTTTAATCTGATCCCATCATAACTATGACTTAAGTTAAATATGTTATGCTCTAACCATTAAATGTACAAAATCTGCAAACTATGCTTTCCTGCTGAAAGAATACATACAGATACGGGCATCTCCCAAAATGACTTGTAATAAGAGAAACTCAAGAGGGTAGAATTAAATTGAAATAGTAGAACATGAAAGTGAACACTTTAAAATGGATCTTCTTTTTTATTGCACCCTGCATATTTTGTCAAGGGATTTTGATAATTATAAGCTGCAATAATAATGAGGTTTTGAATATTCATAGGCACTTAAAATGCCTCTGTGAATTTTAGCAATGTCCAATGGAAATGTTACTCATCTTTAGAAATAACTGGGTTGTAATAATCAAATTCCTAACTATTCTATAAAAATAAATGGCAAAAGACCAATTTTGTTGTTTAATTTTTCTAATGGAAAAAGTGATTCTAAGATTTCTGGATCCTAGATTGGTATGAATGTGAATTGAAAGCTAAAATGTACCTGGAATAAACCTGAGATTTCCAGGTGAGTAAATCAGCCCACTGTCTGGAGGTGGAGGTCTCATCTGGGAACAAGTGACTTTCTAAGAAAGACAACTAGGTGTAAGAATGCATAGAGTCCTTAACTTCATGCCTGGAGGAACTAATTCCAATTTTTCATCAGACACTTACTAGCAATGTGACCCTCTTCAAATCACTTCCCTGTGCTTCTATTTCACTCTCTGTTAAAAAAAAAACAACATATAATTAATTGAAACTTTATCATGAGATTTCTCTGAGGATCAATGAGATAAAATAAAGGGGTTTTTTTGTTTGTTTTTTGTTTTTTTGTTTTGCAAACCTTAAAGTGCTATATAAATGATAGCTATTATTAAACAAATACTTCCTAAAATAGTTAAAAGTGAAATCCAGGAAGCATTAGTCTAATATAGATATGAGGAAAGGGTCTGTGAATGAAGGGATTTTCCATAAACTTAGTGGTTCCATACAAAATAATGTTAGGAGAATAAAGAAGATGTTCGAATATAGTACTCAAAAGAATGGTGATGTGTTGCAAGCAAAAGACATAGGGAAAGAGAGATGAGCTGGGCCTTGAAGAATGGAGTGAAGGAAGGATTTGGATAGACAGAAGAGGAGGCATAGTATTCATGGAGTTCTGCAAGCTTGCATCACTATATTGAAAAATTTAAACCTTCTAATTATCTAGAATATGCTGTTAATGAAATCAAGGTCAAGAGTTGAAATTTCTTAAGGAGAATTTAACCTTTTATGAAAGAGAAATTCTGTTCTCTGGCCATTGACTAATTTCAGCCATTGATAATTAAGTGAGAGTCTGTTATTCAGGTGTCATATTTTCATTAACAGAAACATCCACACTCATCTTAAACTAATTAAGTACTGGATTTAATCATAAGATGTCAATTTGCAGTAAAATGATCACTTAATACCACTTTCCCTGACCTTCAAAAAGAATACAAGGAGGTATGCTTCTGGATCCCCATCATCTTTAAATCCCAACATTTGGCTCTGGAAAATGAAGTTACAGAAGTAAAGCATTCCAAAAATTCATGGAGAATGACATGGGTACTATAGGACAGAGAAAGGAAAATGACATCTTGCTTTTTAAAGAAGAGAAGAAAAAAGACTGACGATTAGATGACAGTTAACTTGACCTTGATTCTTCAGACAAAAAGATAAAATAAATACTAGAATGGATTATTAAAGAGATAGTGAACATTTAGGAAATGAAGCAAGGATCACAAAAAGCCAGCATGATATCATTAAAAGGAGGTCATGCCAGACTAAACATATTTCAATTTTTGACTGAGTTATTTAGCTCATAAAAGAGAATACTATACCTATGACTTACCTACATTTTATAAGCCCCCACATGAATTATCACATTTGATCTTTGTGGACATCTAATCTAACATGTGACTCCTCATTTAAGGTGTATAATGGGGGTGGGGGAGATTCATGACCTCATAAGGCAGGGGAGGAGAACTTCCAGCCTGGAGGCCACATGTGACTTTCTAGATCCTTGGGTTTGGCCTTTTGACTGAGTCCAAGTTTGACTGAATAAATCCTTTTATTGAGAGAATTTGTTCTGTGGAGTTTGAGGGCTGGACTTGAGAACTTAGAGGGTCACATGTGGCCTCCAGGACCCAAGTTCCCCACCCTTGTCCTAAGGTGTCCATTCCACTATAGGATGGCTTTAAAAGAAAATTTTTATTGGGTTTGGTTTTGATTTCTTCTTCTGGCATTAAAATTGAATTGGAATCTTTGCAACCTTCTCTCATTATTCCTTGTTTTTCTCTTTGGTTTTAAACAGAAGTCAAATGTCAGGCTTTAAAATACCTGAAGACAGGTATCACTGTCTATCCCTTATTGAGTATGCTTTCCTTTAAGTTATGCATTCCTGGCTGTTTTGACTAACACTGAGTAAAAGACTCAAGGAATTTTTCTTTCCTGGTTGCTTTCCTATGAATGCTTTCCAGTTTAGCACCCTCACCAAGCAGAGACAACTAAACCACAAAGTAAGGGTGCAATGATAATCTGCTCTTCTATATATTGATTAATGTGAATATATCATGTTTCTCTTTTTATGGTATCACCATACATCAAAAGAAATTCATTTGAAGACATTTTAAACAATATGGAACTTCCAAGTTAACGCTGGTATTTTAACAAAAGTTCTACATCATAATAGAAATCTTTATGAAAGCTCAATGGAGTTTAAAAATAAAAACTATTTTCTCTTTTTATGATGTCATTGATATGATCTCCTTTATAAGTGAACTAATTGAATTGTTTGTACAACTGAACCAAGTGACATGGTCTGATTTTTCATTTCTTTCTGCATTTTAATCTCTGTACTTTTGTGAAATTTTGCAAAAGTCTTTTATTCTCTCAATGTTTTTTCATATTTTAAATCTGGGCTGAAATGGAAAAAACTTCACTGAGGAATGCACTAGCACAGTATTGTATTGACTGATTTTTGTTTTTACTGTTTATATTTATTTTGAATTTCCCTTAAGGAGAAGTGCTTATTTATGTTTCTAACAATGAAACAAAATTAAAAATCTTCAGTAACACTGAATAAAAGTTACATGCTTTGGTGCTCTCTATGTAGTGCAGTGAATACAGTAAAAGGACTTAGAATCTGGGAATCTGAAGATCAAATCCTACCTCATATTTGTATTCTATTGACCTCCATCTGCCTCAGTTTCCCTGTCTACAAAAAGATGATAATAATAACACATAACAATAATAGAATAGTATTCTAGATCAATACCTCTGGTCTCCCTTCCCACCTCAATTCAGCGATCTTTCCTCCCGCAGTCAACTCAGTTACCATGGATGAACTTCAGTTTTATCATATGTAAAATGTGCAGTACTAATGTTTGCACAACTTAGTGATCAGGATTGTATGAGACATAAGGCTTTTGTAAAACCTTAAAATGCTGTATGAGTGGCAGCAATTATGAACAAGGGAATGAGTGAGTGGAAAAGCATCTATTATGTGCCAAATGTTGTACTTAGTTGAGGTGGGGATAGAAAAAGAAAATTGAAAGAAATAAAAGATATGAGCTGAAAGGGAGATGAAGATGCTTTGTAGTCCTAGGAGCATAGCGTAGCTAGAATACAAAGGAGTCCTTAGGATAGAACAGCGTGTCAGATGGCAGTGTCATTTGAACCTATCAGGTGCTGCCTACAAGAAGGCACAATGACATTTGATACCCCTAGCTATTCTCAGCAATGTGTATGTGACAGTGTAAAGAATAAATTGGTACCAATCCTCCTTGAAGACTTATTAGTGAAAAGCTGGGCCTGCCACTGTAGTGTCTGATGTACATGAATGACAAGGGGAATCAAGTTCCCCTGGTTTTTATTTGTTGAGGGTTGTCTGCTAGATTATCATTTAAATGGATAGTTCTTCACCACAGTCTAACTTTCTAACACATTCCTGCTGTCATCATAATCGGCATAAATGATATTTGTATGGCAAGTGAACTTCTGAAATTTTCATGAGGACAACTTAAAAGGAGACAAGCTTTGTAAGAAAAGAAATCTCCAAATGATAGATACTTCGCTGGTCCTGCCTAAAAAATGTTAAAATTTTGAGGGACCAATTGTATTTTAATAATTTACATGTCTCTACACTCTCTCCATCAAGTAATGCTTGTCCTAGCAGAGCAGGCTACCTTACTAGAACGGTCTCACAAATTCATATTTTCCTCCAGTGAGAGGGCACAGAGCCTTCTGGAGAATCTGCAGGTAAAGATTAAAATGAACTACACTAGGAAGAGAGATAATTTCAGTATATTATGGAGAGAGTCATTGAAATGGAATTCACTCAAAGTCAGAGGTCTTTATGAATCCTTGTACTTAATAGGAGAATAATAAATGATAATAGCTAATATATGTATGTCAATAGTTTATATATATATATATAATACTTAGATATAACATTAACTAATATATTTTAAAATTTACATGTAGATATGATATATATGTATGTATATTTATATAATTTGAAAAACATTTAACCTCAATTATCTCAACTGATCTCATGCTATCAACCTTGCTATTATCATTCCTATTTTACAGATGAAGAAACAGGGATTTGAAGAGGTCAAAGAAATTGTCCATGGTCAGACTATGTCTGAAGCATAATAAATAGAAGCCTTTCTTTCCCTGAATCCAAATCCAACCTTCCTTGCTCTGTGCCACTCAGCCTCTTCTGTTTTTCAGATTCCATCCTGAATATAACTTGGTGCAAATGTCCATACTTGGTGCGTTTATCCACTTTGTTGGTACCCAGAATGATTTAGTGGACAAGTTTCCAGTCTTATGCAGCTGTCTAACAGTTAACCCAGGCCATCTTGGGATGGCTAATAACTGGCATCCTGCCCTCATGCCCATATGCCCTCTTAACTAACTGCTTTATCTTTCTCTCACTCTTTTATCCCTTTTCATTTCTCCTTATGTGAACAGTAATCCAACCAATACTTCCATTCCTACTAGAAAGTGTATGATAAGCAATTGCTCTATTGCTCCAATCCTTACCCCAGATGTTATATGTCATTTGTTTTTGAAAAGAATCAATGGCATCATGGAATGATGTCTTGGTTTACATGTGAAATGGATTTAAATGAGCAGAATCATGTTCTCCCTCTTCCAGAGTCATTGAACCGCATGGCAAGACAAAAGTCAGGACAGTTGGTGATGGCTTGAGATGCAGTGAAAAGCACTGGTATCTTCAGTGTCTGAGCAAGCTTTAAGTACCCACAGTGTCTGCCTCAGTTGCCTTCTTCAGTTGCCCTAGCATTTTTATCTGCCCATTCCACTGGGGGAAATCTTTAGATGCCTAGGATAGACTCTCCCTTAACTCACTGATGGACTTGAGGTCTAATAGTTCCCCTCAAGCTGCTTTAGCCTATCTACCAAAATGGTTTTACTAGGGTGTGGACACTGTGCATACTATAGCTTCTTAAAGCCTTCGGTGAGAGTTGACTGAGAAAAGGACACCAAAGGTAGATGAGCTGTCCTGAAAAGGGCTCAGCATGCTCTCATACCAAAGGTACTAGTCCTCCTTGAGTACCCTAGTTACTTCCCAGAAATAAAAAAAAAAAACGCTCTTCTCTTGCTACCTATCACCTGTCAACATCCTATTCCCCATCATTAGAAGTGAAATTTCTTGATTAGTTATATTCCCAGATTTTTATTAATATCATGAGCACTTAGAGCAGTTCTATAGCATACAGATACTTTTTTATATTTATGATTCAGAGGAGGGTTTGGTGATAATAGAATTAGAATTAGAAGTGATTTGAAAGCAGCAGGCAATGAAGGATCTTTAATAGGCCAATATCTGCCTTTGAGAAACCTCTAGTATAGGATCTATCTCTGTCTTTACTGAGCTATTCAACAAGTCTTTTATTCTCTAGACTAAAAATTCTGAGCTCTGTCAATCAGTCTTCATATGGAATGAAATCAAAATACTTCATCTCAATCTCTTTGTTGCCCACCCTGACACTTCAATCAATGCCTTGCCTAAACTGTGGCAACCCAATGCTCCAGACATGATTTCTCTAAGGTGGAGTGCAATGGTAATATTATCTTTCCTCCCTAGTTCTGGACAACGGTGTCACAATACAGACTGAGATGATGTTATATTTCATTGCTTTTATTACTTGATCATTTCCGTTGTGTCTGATTCTGTGACCCCATTTGGGGTTTTCTTGGCAAAGACACTAGAGTGACTTGCTATTTCCTTCTTCAGCTCATTTTAAAGATGAGAAAACTGAGGAAAACAGGGTTAAGTGACTTTTCCATGATCACATAGCAAGGCCAGATTTGAACTCAGGAAAGATGAGTCTTCCTGACTCTAGATCCACCACTCTATCCACTGTACCAGCTAACTACCCAGACTGATTGTATTAGCTCATATTGGTCCTATAATCCACTAAAACCCCCAGATACACTCTTTCTTCTTCCTCCCCCAAAATTACTGTGCAAATTTTGCCTCTATTGCTTAATTTTCAAGGTGATTTTTGAACCCAAGTGAAGATTTTTAATTTATATTTAGCGAGTTTAATTTTATTAGACTATAAAAATTCTGACTCTTTCCTCCATTGGTTAGCAACACCCACAAGCATTATGTCATCCGGAAGTTGATAACCATTGATGCTTTTATACAAGGTATTTATAGATTTTAAACAATACAGAGCTATGCAAAGATACCAGAGATTTTTGGATGTCACTGTAGTTGGGGGTGTTTGCATTGCCTAATAACTTATACCCTCTATGGGATCTTCCATGTGGCAGGGTCAGATGTGGAAACAGGAAGTCTTTATGAGATTATGAATCTAGTAACAGAGTAAATTATAGAAAGTTTAAAAGAATACACACACACATATGCTTTCCCTATGAGCATCTTTAGTAAGGGAAGGTAAACAGTTTTCAGAATATCAATTGAACTTGTCTAGATAACTTCAAATGTTCACAGTTAAACAATTGTCTTTAAAAATAGTCAGTGGAGAATGGAAGTGAATTTGACTAGATAATAGTTCATGTGGAAGAGATCTGGAAAAATAGGGGACCGAATTACAGCAGTTAGAAATTGGAAGGAACTTCAAGAGCTATGTAATCCATACTGAATGTCAAGTACAACATGCCAAGCATATATTATGATAACTAATAGAGACACAAGAGGTCCTCTGTTTGACACCCTGGGATCAGACTAGCTTGGATCAAATTCTGGATTCTGACAGCAATATGTCAGCATGTGTTTTAAGAACTGACTCTTCCAAAACTGTTCCCACAATGCAATTTTAAGTTTAATCCTTATTGTTACCATTTTACCATCACTTTCTTAAGTGTGGACAGTCAACAAGCCCTGGTTTGTGCCATTTTCCAATTTCTGAGGTGGAAATTCTCAAAGCAGAAACTTGACAATTAACTCATCTTCCAATATGAATTGGCTAAAGCAGGGCACTGATTCCACATATGCAGGGAAATGCAATTTTAAGCTGAAGAGCAACTAAAAGAAAATA
This sequence comes from Bettongia penicillata ogilbyi, assembly GCA_023548195.1. Lineage (NCBI taxonomy): Eukaryota > Metazoa > Chordata > Mammalia > Diprotodontia > Potoroidae > Bettongia > Bettongia penicillata. The sequence goes on from JAJHZJ010000786.1 coordinate 2,384,422, forward strand.
ATTATGATATAAAGAAGAAAATCTGTGACATAGGGAAATCAGTTGAATAGACTTAGATGGGGTGGAGAAGGAAGACATAGAAAAAACAATCATGGTGTTCAAAGATTTGAAGAGTTGCTATATGAGAGGAAGTTTGTAATTTTTTTCCCTCTCACTTGGAATGCAAAGTAAAGAACCAAAAATCAATGATTGGAAATGAGAAACATATCCTTAAAAAAGGGAGAATTTCCAGAAAAATAGCTGTCCCAAAGTGAGTTAGATTGTGACAGCTAGATTAGGCAGTGACGAGAACTCTGGACTCAGAGTTACGATAGACCTAAATTCAAATCCTACCTCAGCCACTAGCTAGTGCCCTGGAAAAGTCACATCCTCTATTTCTTCATGTATAATAACATCCTTTATCTTCCCATATGAAATGAGATAATATTTATAAAGTACTTTGGAAAATTAAAACACTATGCAAATGCTGTTATTTTTATTATTATAATTTTGTTATTATTATTTTCCATGAGAAATGATGTTTGCTAAAAGTTTTATACCAGAATCATGATTCAGATAAGGGTTAGAACAGATGTAATCCAAGATTTCAACTAATTACACTATTCTATGAAATAGATTTTTTTTAAATCTTGTTATTGTGGCTGTTTCTGGAATGCATTCCAAATATATTCCTTTTGCAGTTGCAAAGGGTATCCCAAAAGTTTTAGGGCATATTTAATAATTCTTTTAAACTTTCTGGATAATACTATCAATAAGTATATAGACAATCACTGTAACAAAGAGTGCCTTCACATGCATGTTTTCTCAGTTGCCTTCAAATACAAAATCAACCCATCATGAATTTATTTTTTACTCACTTCAGGTTTTATGTAAGTATCCATCAAAATGAAAGACAATATTACCACAGCATTTTGTTACTTGAAGTCAATTTTCTTGCAGTTGTAGATAGCCCTGAAATCAAAATTTGTCTTTCTTATTGTTTTATTTTTATTATGTATTTATTGAGTTCTAACAAAACATGTTATTCAGCATCCTAATGAAATTAAATTCAAAGTGAAATATATGTTTGACTGCTTCTGTTTTGCCCCCTTCAATAATAAATTAGGCTGTGTTATATTAGAAAAAGTATTGAATGAGGAGGCTAGAAATAGAAATTCTAGCCATACAAGTACCCCACACATATGCACTTTTTTGCCATAATTTGCTATGTGACCTTCAACCTGCTCTGGATATATCTTGCATATATTTAGTTAGTGACATGTCACCTCATTCATTAGAACGTAAACTCTGAGGACTGCTACACTTTTTTTTCCTTTCCTTTGCATCTAACAGTTATTAAGATGGTAGGCATATGTCTCTGCTTTATTAAGCACTGTGTATTGAGTGACTAAATAAGCTATTAAATGGATTTCAGTTTCCCAACCCATCAACTGAGAATTTTGAAATGAAAAGTCTGGTAAGCAATTTGATGCCATGGAGAGACAGCACAATTTTGGAGAGATTTGCATTTTTTTTTTTTTTTTGCAAAAAAGATCCAAATTCTGGTTCTGCCAATTATTACCTATATGACTCTGGGAAGGTAACTGTAGCTCTCTAATTTCTTTTTCATTATTTGTAAAATATGGGAGCTGGGGAAGATGATTTTTATGATCTCTTACAGCTTTTCACCTGTGAGCTATATGGCCCTTCTATTTCATCTTTAAATACCAGAATATTGTCTAAAATTGACTGAGTGCTGCCTATGTATTAGGTGCTGCACTCTCCCCTTAATGTTCCAAATATTTTTCATCTATAATATCATGTGATTTTTCAAGAAGAAATACTATTTTAGCAGTAGAATGGGATAGTGAGTGAGCAATGTCAAATGACCACTCACAGTTTAAGAGAATCATAGTAAAAATTCAGTGATGTACTTAGGACTAATTTCTCTTATGTATTCTAACACATTTTTACTTGCCACCATGTTACGTTGTTCAGTGATGTCTCAGCATGTGGCAAATGATTATGGCTTCATTGCTGATGTTTGAAAGATTATGAATGATAAGGTAAGCCTTATGCTTTCATATTTCTTTTGTTTCTACTTCATTCCCCTCATAAATAATTCATAGGGAAAAATTGCTGTCCCAGAAAAAAGCAGTCTGTTTCATAAGCCTCTTCACACTTTATTGATCAGTGCATATAATTTTTAATACGTATCACTGGAGTTTGGAGGAGTAGGTTTTTTTTCCCTAAGGTTCCATAAAACTTTAGACACAAGAAGCTTCTCAGAATCATAGCTAAATATATAGATGTATGTCAATGGCTTAAGCCTACAGTGCCATCTTTTACCTACAATGGATACCTCATGGGTATAAGGAACAAATAAACAGCTAATCATCATGAGTTCTCAGTCCAGTTATAAATAGAAGGGAAACCTGTTGCAATGATAGAAAGGCTGACTTACGGCCTGAAAATAGGAAGGATCAAGCTTAGTGACATAGCAAAGGGGACTACATATCTGTCTTATTTCCAGGGATATCAAAATTATAATCATAGCTTGAGTTGATTTGTCAGAGTTATATATGACAAAAAAGACATGGATCAGTTGCTGGTTGTGTAGTAAGGCTGTAGGAAAACTTTTGGGCTGCCCATTGTACTGCATCAATATCTAGAGAATTTCAAAAAAGAGTGAGAATACCAGAAATCTGGAGGATTCATAGTGGTGAGAATTTCATGAGTTGGGAATATGTGGATGTGGTGCAATCTAGTGAGTGATAGTGGTACACAAATACTGAATTTGGAGTTAAAAGTTCTGGGTTCAAATCCCAGCTCTGCTTCTTAGTACAAATGCACCCCTGACCCTTCCCTACAAGAAGTTTTAACACAATTCATCTTACATTCTTAAAAAAAAATGTCTTCTCCTCAATTCCAACCCAAAGTAGAGAACAGGGTCTGTTTAAGTCTTGTTGAAAAAAGGATCATAGGAATTGGAAGAACCACTTGGGAATCCATTTGAAGAGGACAAAATATGGTGTTGCCTAGGGAGTTGATTGCCCAATCAGGTGTGAGACCAAAAATCCTCGCGTGTATCTATTAAGAAGCAGATATTTATGAGAAATTTCAGCAATGCAATAAAAATCAACATCTTCATCAACAAATTTCTACTAGATTCTTAGAGCAACTGAAGCCCACCCAAACTCATCTGATGAGTCAGTAATCACCATTCATTCTCTTTCTTCATGTTCACAATTATTTAATGCGTGGATGTGGCATGTCTCTATACATAACAATCCCAATCTTTGATAGTCTCAGCTTTTATTGGTGTACCACAGTCAGAATCTATGTTTCCATCTGTGGCCATTGAGCAGTGGTCTAATTCTATCTCATACACTCTGTGACTGGAAGGGTACACGATATAGTAGAATGAACACTGGATTTAAATATAACATTTTCCCTTGTCATATGCCCCATCAGGTCTATAAATGCTTAATCCAGGTGGATTCACACAGACAACAGATCACAGTTCACTTTTGCTGTTGATTAAGATCCAAAAAGAACTTCAACAAAATTGTTTGTGATCACATCCCATAGTAATTTTAAGAACTGATAACTTGTGTTGAAAAGGTCATGATTCAAGGTCCACCTTTTTTTAAGTTTGCTGATATCAGTCACTTCATTTAATGAATCTGGGCCTCATTTTCTTTATTTGTAAAATATGAATACATTTACTGAATTCTCATTTTCATGAAATTGGGGTGAGAAAAAATAATCAATGAAGAAGCACTTAGAAAGTGCCTACTATATGTCAGAAACTCTACTACTCACTGGAGATAGCCAAAAAATGGAATAGTCTCTTTCCTCTAGGAGTTTGCATTATACTGGGGAAGAGAACATTTATTTATATAAATTATAAACACAAAATGAACGCAAAGTAATTTATAAAAGGAAGGATTTTTTCAAATTGAATTCAGGGAGGCAGAATAGAAAGGACTTTGTATAAAAGAAACTCTTTGGAGTAAGCAATAAAGTAAACAGAAATTCTACAAGACAGAGGTGATGAGAGTATGTAGGTGGACTAGTACAGGTAATGGGGATGTTGTGTGGGGAAGCAAGAAAGTCACGTGTAAAATGCTGAATAAATATTACTTTTGTTGAAGATGAGGGTGGTGGTGATGATGATAATTCCTCACCAGTACACTGGTAAGATTTTCCTCTGTGAATTGGCTTAGCCCAGAAATGGAATTCAAGACTGCTGAACATCCTGTAATAATTAAGGTGACTCGATTAGACAGAGGACAGAGTTAGATGCATCTGTAAGAGGACTGAACTTTGGGAGAAGAGAACTTTTTATTGTATCCCCTTATCTCCGGGAGAAATACAGGTGAAAATGTATGTACTGGGCTCTCAGAGTCCAAAGAGATCTAAGGCAAATGGCATGCCCAATGACAATAATGAAACAATACTGAAACAGCATGTCAGTAAAATCACTTTCCACCAAATCCCAGTTTAGAGCCCAATGAATTCAAGAATTTTTTTCTGATGCGCCTCTAGAGCTATCTGCAAGTCTTGTGTATATTGTGTAGGCATAGAGTTGTTTGATTCTTGTCTCTCCATCATATTATGAGTTTCTTCAGAGCAATAACTCCTCACAACTCTTTCTTTCTTGTACCCCTAGTGTATAACAGAGTGAATGATACATAGCAGAGATTTAATAAGGCTTACTGTCTTGACTAGACAAAGAATTTATTTCAAATTTTAATTATTTTGGAGGTTCTGTTGGGCTTTTTGTAAATAAAAAAGCACTCTGTCATCAGTGTTTTTAAGGTAATAACATTTCTTTAAACTGTTTGACATATCTTCCTGATTTCCCTTGTGGGAGGTCCAGATTCACTTTCAAATTCTGAGAGATAGCTAACTGTTAGAAGTAAGCCATATGCTACTATTTATTCCCTTAAAAAGAGATGATCATTTCTTCTGGGTTGATTCTTAATGAGTTGACTGCAGAAAGTGTATAATCTACATCTAACCTTCAATAAAGTTAAAGAAATAGTTGATTTAGTATTTTCTCTTGACTTCATGAGACATCAGGGTTTATATTAGAGTTTTCACTCATATCCCTGAAAGAAAAGATGCCACTAAAGTCAGAAAAGTGACTATTTTGTTCAATTAAATGTTTTGTAGATATTCCCTTTTATTTTAAATTTGTAGGGGATATCTAGAGAGAATAAAATCATAGACCCAGTAAAAGATGGTCCTTCATCTTTTAAGGACTACCTTAGATAAGTACAGAGAACCATACTGTTAGAAGGTTGGTCATTGGTTGATGAAGTCATTGGGAGTGAAAACTCAGATCTTTATGACCTTCTTTTTACCTTCTTATTCTTCAGTGAGGTGTCATGGGTAATGGTAGAGTCAGAATAAAGAACATCATTTTTAGACTATGGAATAGCTATGTGGCATAGTGGAAAGAGTGCTGGAGTGGTTACCTGAGCTTGAATCCTGATTAAGACATTGTGGAGCATTGTGAATATCAACAAATTACTTGTCATAGCATCAGTGTCCTTATCTCCAAAACAAGAATAATAATAGCACCTATTTCAAAAGGTAGGGCAGGGATCAACTGAGATTATGATTATAAAATACTTTGCAAAATTTAAAGATTATTTACGTTATTATTACTGAGTCCATAAAATACATAAAGAACTGAGTCAAATTTACAAGAATACAAGCCATTCCCCAATTGATAAATGGCCAAATGATATGAATAGCAATTTTTAAGATGATGAAATCAAAATGATCTATAGGCATATGAAGAAATGTCCCAAAACACTTTTGATTGGAATAATGCAAATTAAAACAACTCTGAGCTTCCACCTCACAGCTATCAGATTGGATAATATGACAGTAAAGGAAATGATAAATGTTGGAAAAGAAGTGGTAAAATTGGGACACCAAGGCATTTGTGATGGAGTTGTGAACTGATCCAACTATTCTGTAGAGCAATTCTGAACTGTGCTCAAACTATACAAACAAACTGTGCATACCTTTTGATATAGCAATAACACTACTAGGTCTATATTCCAAAGAGATCATTAAAAAGGGGTAAAGTACCTATTTATGCAAAGATATTTATAACAGCACTTTTCATGTTGGCAAAATATTCTAATGATGTAATGACTGTCACTTGGAGAATGGCTGAATAAGCAATATATATGAGTATAATGGAATATTATTATAGCATAAAAAAGATGAAGAGGAAAATTTCAGAAATCCTGAAATATTTGTATGAATTAATGCAAAATGAAATGAGCAGAACCAGGAAAACCTTGTGCACAGTATCAGCAACATTGTATGATGATCAACTATGAATGACTCAGCTCTCTTCTGCAATACTATGATCTAAGAAGAGTACAAAGGAATCAAGAAGGAAAATGCTATCAATATCCAGGTAAAGAACTGATGAATTCCAAATGCAAATTGTATTTTCTTTTTACTTTATTTTTTCTCATATTTTTTTCTTTTGATCTGTTTCTTCTTTCACAACTGTGACTAATATGGAAATATTTTACCCAATAGCACATGCAGAAGTTATATCAAACTGCCTATAATTTTTAGAAGAGGGGAGGGGAGGAAGAGAGAAAAATTTGTAACTCAAAACCTTATACAATAAATGCTACAAACATTTTGAAACACAACTGATGAAAACAAAATACTATTAAAAAAAACAAACAAACTAGAATTGGGCAAGTGTAAGCAAATGATTTCATGAGATATCAAGAATCTTTGAAACAAAATTAAAAAGAATAAAAAACAATAGTAGATGTGAAATACCTAATGGGAAAAAAACCCAACTGACGTAGAAAATAAATCCAGTTGAGATAATTTAAGAATTATTATTTAAACTATGATAAAAAGAGTCTGCACCTCATATTTCAAGATACTTTCAAAGAAAACTGCCATGATATCCTAGAATCAGAGGGTACAATTGATATTGAAAAAAAAACCATCCATCCCTTCCTTACAATGATTCCAAAAGGAAAAATCCCTTTTGTTATAAATGATGTTATAAATGAATTCCAGAACTTTGAGGTCAATAAGAAAATGGTTCAAGCAGTTGGAAATAAATAATTAAATATTATGGAACCGCAATCAGCATAACATGAGATGTAGTGGCTTCTACATTAAAGGACTAGAGGACTTGTGATATGATAATCTGGATGGCAAAATAGTTAGGATTTCAACCAGGATTCACCTATCCAGTGAAAGTGAGCATTATGTTTTGGGGGAAATAAAATTAACATTCATTGAAATAGAGGGCTTTTAGGCATTCTTGAAGAAAAGGCCAGAACTAAACACAGATTTTGATTTTTCAAATACAAGATGGAAGAGAAGCATAAAAAGTAAATAGGAAAGAGAAATCATGAGGGTTTCAGTAAGGTCAAATTGTTTACATACATACGTGGGGTGATCATATTCATAACCATTAAAAACTTTATCACTTTTAGAGAATTACAAAGAGTATATGTGGGTATACATTGACTTTGCTAGGATTATATTAAAAGGAGTGAAAAAGTGTATTGCACTGGGAGAAGAGGAAAGGGAGAGGCAAAATGGAGTAAATTATCTCAAGGAAGAAATATGAAAGGACTATTACAATGGAGGAAAAATGGAGAGGTAGTGGCCATTGCTTGAGCCTTACTCTTTTCAAAATTGGCTCAAAGGGGGAATAACATACACACTTAGTTGGTTATAGAAATCTGTCTTGCCCTATAAGGAAGTTGTAGGGGAGGGGAGGGACAAAAGACTGCAGACTGATGGAAGAGAGGACAGATTCAGAGAGGCAGTGATCAGGAGGAAAATACTGGTGAGGACTGACAGGGTGAAAGAGGTGAACAGGAGAAAGATAAAGAAAAGGGGAAACACAGGATAGAGGGAAATACAGGTAGTAATCATTAAAGTTAATGTAAGTGAGATGAACTCACCCATAAAATGTGGAGTGGATTAAAAAACAGAATCCAACAATATGTCATTTACAAGAAACACTTTTGAAGCAGAAAGGCACATAGAATAAAGTTAAGAAATGAGAAAGTATGTTATGTTTTATCTGAAGTATAAAAAAAGCATAGGTAGCAACTGATCTCAGACAAAGCAAAAGCAAAATTTGATCTAATTAAAAGATACAAGGAAGAAAACTATATCTTGCTAAAGGGTAACCTGGGCAATGAAACAATATCAATACTAAACATATAAGGACCAAATAGTATACTATTCATATTTTTAAAGGAGAAGCTTAATGAGTTATAGGTGGAAATAGACAATAAAACTATGTTAATGGGGGACTCAAACTTCATCTTCTTAGAAATAAATAAATCTAACTACAAAATAAATAAGAAAGACATTAAGGAGATTTTAGACAAGTTAGATATGACAGACTTCTGCAAAAAAAATTAATGGGGACAGAAAAGAAGATATTTTTTTCTCAGCAGTACATTGCGTTTACACAAAAACCAAACCATTTATTAGGGCATCAGACCCTCAAACTCAAAAGTAGAAAGGCAGAAACATTAAATATATCCTTTTCAGATTATAATGCAATAAAATTTACATTCAATAAAGGATATTGGAAAGATGCATTAAAATTCATTAGAAACTAAATCATCTAATTCTAAAGTATAAGAGGATCAAAGAATAAAACAATTAAGCATTTCATTAAAGAGAATAACAATAATAAGTTAACATATAAAAATTTATGGGATACAGCCAAAGTAGTATTCAGGGGACATTTTATTTCTCTAAATTCTTACTTCAATAAAATAGATAGAGAACAGATCAATAAATTGGGCATGTTACTAAAAACATGTAAAAATAACAAATTAATAATCCCCAATTAAAAACTAAATTGGAAATCCAGAGAAACAAGGGTGAAATTAATAAAACTGAAAGTTTTAAAAAAAGTTATTGAGCTAATAAATAAAACTAGGAGCCTATCTACTTGTCTCACCATGTGACCCATCTCACCATCATGTCCCAACACATAATTGCAGGACACCATCTTTATTGTGTTTTATTTTTGGATTCCTTATTGATCATATATTGCTCTCCACTTACATTCATCATACACCTTTACGTTGCCCTCTGTGTGACATTTATTTATAATTCTTGAGCATCTGTTTCATTCTTTTTTGATGTCACATAACAACACTAATAGGAATTCGATATTAAAAAGATAAACCTCTGATTTAATGGAGAATTTAAGATAATTAAAGAAACATTGCTATTTCCTGAAGACAGTGTCACATTAGTTATACAACCCAAATTAAATTACCAATTTGAAATGTATGTTTCTCACAATGAATCAAAGGAACTCAGACAAGCAGATTATTTGCAGCTCACCACTAGAAATATTTTAATGGAATTCCAAATACTGATCAACAGTTATTTCTTCATAGTTTCTCAAGATTGCAAAACTAAACATATAAAGATAGTTTTCATACTTCTCTCAACTATAGTTTATTTCAGTAAGCAATAAGCATTTTAGCAAGAACATTCACTATACCCATTTGTGGTAGTAGGTATTATTCATGAAAGGGAAGCTTGGAGGAGAAATACCAATTTCTTTTCTCATGCCTTTTGAAAGTGCAGCAACAATGTATTTTATTGTCGATTGCAATACTCAGAAGAATGAATTGTTCTGTTAATTCAGAGTTAATAACAGATAGCTCTTTTGTTTGATCTTTTTCTAAAGAAAATGTGCTTAGGTATAACTTTTCTTTTCTGTCTTAGCAAATAAAATGTGTTGAAGATAATTTAGTCACTTTCTTTATAATTTAGCTTATTGTGATGGCCATGGCAGCATTTTTCACAAAATTAATTATAAATATGCTGTAGTTATATCCTCAGGAGGTGTCAGAGATTGGAATAAATGAAGACTGTCTTATGAACCTGTCTGTAAGTTTTGAAATTTTTAAAAATGAATTCATAACATCAAAGCATCTTATAATATTATTTGAGATGCTACAAAGATAGCTTTGATCCACCAAATCTCGTTATAAATATAAAATGAGCTATAGTATAAAGAGGTATTTTTCACATAAGGTGCATATCATTGCTATGGAGGATGTCTTAGATGGAGCACACCATGAAGAGGACTCTTTTGTAAAGGTGAGGTCTTGGTTGATAGAGTGCCAGCCCTGGAGTCAGGAAGACCTGAGTTCAGATCCAGCTTCTGATCCTTGACACATACTAGCTCTGTGACCCTGGGCTAGTCACTTAACTCCAATTGCCTTGCAATTTTTTTTTAAATTGAAGTCTTCAAAATGCCTCTTTTGTGAATGGTATTGTTTTTATTTATAATCAAGTCATTGGTACTGCAGGTGTTCTTTGGCAAAAAAAAAATCACCCATTAAAAAGCATCAACTTAATTGTCCAGGGAAAACCAAATGAATGAAAAATTCATAATGTCAAATGTTTAGATGTCTGTGTTCATCCTTCGTTGCCAAAGAAGACCATGCTATCAGAGAAATAACAACATGATTTGCACTTGACTTTGCTTTGAGTTGAGGGAGGGCTGTGTAGGTCACCAGTCTCACTTCTCCTCCAGAGCCATCTAAATCCAGTGACAAGATACTCATGAGGATTACTGGAGATGATCCAGGATGAGGCAACTGGAGTTAAGTGATTTGTCCAAGGTCACACAGCTAGTGAGTGTCAAGTTTCTGGAGTGAGATTTGAACTCAGGTCCTCCTGACTCCTGCACTGGTGCTCTATCCACTCACCATCCAGCTGCCCCCTAATGTGTAGATGTAAGTTAAATGAACATCCCACAGAGTAGATCAATCAGTATCAGTATTTTGGAGAGAAAAACAAATAGTCAATAAGTTCTGTCCAGAATTAGGAGGAGGATTTGAGGATGTTGGGCTGCATCTGCTGAATTTGGCAGCACTCTAAAAATACCTATATGGACCCTGGCTCAAAAATCTACCTTTAAATCACACCAGTATCCTTTAAGTCTGTGAATCATTGAAGACACACAATTTTCAAAGAATTAAAATTACACACTACCCAAAAGACAATTGGGACACACATAGTGTGTGTGTGTGTGTGTGTGTGTGTGTGTGTGTGTGTGTATAAGTATGCTACATTATTTTACCCAATATATTCATAGTTAATGTTTCTATAGCACTATAATATATGCAAAGTATCTCATATGTTTTTTCTCATGTATTTCCACTTTATTGCCAGTTGGGTGTTATTATTATTCTTATTTTAAAGATGAAGAGGGGGGTAGAGCCAAGATGGCAGAGTGAAAACACTTACCTGACTTCTCCCACTAAAAAGTGAATCTGAACAAATTTTAGAGTGGCAGTGCCCACTAGGTGATAGGTGGCAGTTTTCCAGTTTAGGATAGCTTGAGACGTCCTTGTGAAAGATCTGTTACACAGGGATGGGGGAGTGCAGAGTAGTCTGGTTGCACCAGAACAGACTCAACCATAGTGGAGCAAGAGTGGCCCCTCGTGGACTAAATTACCAATGGCAGTGCCAATTCCCATACTTCTCAGTACAGGACTAGGGTCTGACTGAACTGGATGAGAGAGAAGCACAGGGCCCAAGGCAGCAACAACAGCTGCTCCTGTGGCTATCATCTCACAGAATAAATGTTTGAAAGTCACCTACTTGAACTTCCAAGAGCAAAGATGGTGGAGTAAACTTCTTTCATCCTTCCTTTGCTGACCTTGAAAACCCAGGGAATATTGCCCCAGGAAAAGTCTGGCAGTAGTGGAGCCAGCAGAAAAGGGACCGCAATCTTTTAGCTCAGAAGGCTAGGGAGATTAATTGGAAGTGTCCCTCTTACTGTGGCTGAAGGGGACTAGTACAGGACTTTAGGTGTCACAGCAAGTTCCACCTTAGTGGAACAGAAAGAAATTCTGAGGCCCAGGACTGTGAAACTAGTAAGCACCGACGTCAGGGACCCAGGCATTTCCTATCACAGTCAGAGGAATTGGGCAGACACCAGCACAAACAGGGGACCACTATCTGCTGAGCCTGTCTATGCTGTAGTGAAGAGGAAAAACCCTTGAGCATCCAGACCACCCTTCATCCACACCTCATACCAAGAGCTTCAGTGTAAGCCTGGCAAACTCACACTTCACATGACCTCAGTCTTGGCACACACCAGCAAGCTCAGAATCAGGTAACCTACAGCATTATGTAGCTTCTAACTGAAAAAAAAAAAAAACAGAGGTCACAGAACAAAAAAATGAATGTTAACTGGTCGCTTAGCTCCCAGTAAAGGAAATGTGGGGTAGAGTCTTACGTGCCTCAGAAGCAGAGATTCACTTTAAAAGCCAAGAAAAAGGTAATTACTATGAGGAAAATGCAAATGAGAAAAGCAGAGATGATAGAATCTTGTTACAGACACAGAGAAGATTATAATATGAATTCAGAAGAGGACAACATTGACACTATCCCCTCATCTGAAATCTCAGAAGGGAATATGAATGGATCTCAAGCCCAAAAAAGCACTCTAAGAGCTCAAGAAGGATTTTATAAGTCAAATTAGAGAAGTAGAAGTAAAATTGACCATTGATTTGTAAAATGCAATTGACAAAATAGAAAAAAAAGAATTCAGTGAAGAAAATAGTTCTTTAAAAAATAAAATTGGCCAAATGGGTAAGGAGGTGCAAAATGTAAGTGAAGAAAACAATTCATTAAAAATTAGAATTGGGCAAGTAGAAGTTAATGACTTTAAGAGGCATTACAAGTCAGTTAAACAGAATCTAGAAAATTGAAAATTAGAACAAAAATAGAATATCTCATATCTACAAAACAAAGCCTGGACAGTTTCTTCCAATAAAACATCAAAGAAAGTTTCACTGAGGTCCTAGAACCAGAGGGAAAATTAGTAATTGAAAGAATCCACCAAACATCCCAAAGAGATCCCAAATTTAAAAATTCAAGGAATGTTGTAGACAAATTCTAGGTATATCATGACAAGGAGAAAATATTGCAAACAACCGGAAAGAAACAATTGAAATATTGAGGAACTACAGTCAGGATATCACAGGACCTTGAAGCTTCTACATTAAAAGATCAGAGGGATTGGAATATGATATTCCATAAGGTAAAATAACTTGTACTACAACCAAGCATCAACTATTCAGGAAAATTGAGCATACATTTTAAGGTAAGGAGATGGTATAATAAGAGATTTCCAAACCTTTCTTATGAAAAGGCCAGAGGTCAATGAAAAGTTTGATATTTCAATACAAGATTCAGGAGAGACAAAAAAGGGCAAACAGGGAAAAAAAACAATCGGTTATTCAATGAAGGCAAACTGTTTACATCCCTACATGGGACGATGATAATTATTGTTTTTATTGTGAATTGTATATTTGTTAAGACATTTAAAAGGGATATACATAGATTGAAGGTTGAGTATAAATTAACTGATGTGATGATAAAAAAACTAAGTAAGTGCTGCAAAGGGATTGTAATGGGAGAAGAGTAAAGGAAGAGGCAGAAAAGGGTAAATTACATCACATGAAGAAGCACAAAAATATATAATAGTAGCAGGAAAGAAAGGAGGGATATGAGCATTGCTTGAGCTTTACTCTCATTTCAAGTTAATAGTTCAAGTAGTGAATAATATACTCAGTTAAGTATAGAAATCTAATTTGTCCTAAAAATAGTAGAGAGGCAAGGGGTAAGAAAAGGGAGGGGCCTGATAGAAGATTGAGGGAGACAGTGGTAAAAAGTAAAACTCTTTTTGAGGAGAGTAAGAGAGAAGGGAGAAATAAAAGCAAAAATGGGGAAATAAGATAGAGGAAAAGACATGATAATGCATATATACATGCATGCATAGATACATATGTATGTGTGCACATATATGTATATGTATCTATGTATACATGTATATGTATATATATGTATGTGTGTGTGTGTGTGTGTGTGTGTGTGTGTTTATATATATATATATATATATATATATATATATATATATATATATATATATATGATGACTCTCCCATGAAGTGGAGACAGATAGCAGAATAGGTTAAAAACCATAATCCTACAATCTTTGTTCACAAAAAAAAAAAAAAAAAAAAACCACATTCAGGGGTGGGGGCAGAGCCAAGATGACTGAGCAGAATGATGAGCCTGCTCTATTGTTTTAACTCTTTTAAAGCCCAAAAAATACCTGTAAAAATGATTTTAAACAAATTCTAGAGCAGAAGTCACAAAACACAGAGTGAAAGAGATTTCCAGCCCAAGGTAGCCTAGAAGGTTAACAGGAAAGGTCTATCACACCAGGCTTAGAGAGCAGCGCAGTGAGTGCCTTGCTGAATGGACAGCACTGGAGTAAACTTCAGGGCATGGAATCATGGGTAGCAACTGCGTTTCCTGGATTTCTCAACCCACAAAGTCCAAAGACAGTTTCAAAGGACAGTAAGAAAGCTCTTTAACCTGGGTGAGAAGGGTATGCAGTCTGGTCCTAGCCCCAGCAACAGTGTGGCAGCAAGATCTACTTTTGGAGCCTTCAGCTTAAAGGCTCTCAGGGAATAAACCATCTGATCTGCATCTCAGTTCTGAGTGCCAGTCCTGTAGTGAGGAGGAGTGCTTGAATGGTAAATGTGGTGGTGGCTTTGCAGAGGGAATCTCACAGATCCTGGAGAGAAAAGAGTGCTTGTTATTGCTCACATACCAGAGCACAGGCAAGGAGAGGAGTAAACTACTCTCTCTTGATTGTGTCACCTTGTTGGAACTGAGAACTTACACGCCCCTTGAGTATACCTTCCACTTGACAAAGGACTCAAAAGTCAAGTAACAGCTTTGAAAGTGTCCCTAAAAGGGAAAAAAAAATAAGACTACAGAAGGGTGATTTCTTGGTGAAAAGGTATTTTCTTTCATCTTTTTGGATGAGGAGGAACAAAGCATACCATAAGAAGAAGATATCGAAGTCAAGGTTTCTACATCCAAAACCTCCAAAAACATATGGATTGGTCACAGACCTTGGTAAATCTCAAAAATGATTTTGAAAATCAAGTAAGAAAGGTGGAGGAAAAATTAAGAAGAGAAATAAGAGCTATGCAAGAAAATCATGAAAAGTGAGTCAACAACTTGCTAAAGGAGACCCAAAAAATGCTGAAAAGAATAACACCTTTCAAATTAGACTAACTCAAATGGCAAAAGAGGTCCAAAAAGCCAATGAGCAGAAGATTACTTTAAAAAGCAGAATTGGCCAAGTGGAAAAGGAGGTTTAAAACTTCACTGAAGAAAATAGTTCTTTCAAAATTGGAATGGAACAAATGGAAGCTAATGACTTTATGAGAAATGACAAAATTATAATACAAAACCAAAAGAATGAAAATATAGAAGACAATGTGAAATATCTCATTGGACAAACAACTGACCTGGAAAATAGTTCCAGGAGAGATAATTTAAAAATTATTGATTTACTTGAAAAATCAGATAAAAAAATTCTAGACATCATCTTCCAAAAAATAATCCAGGAAAACTACCCTGATACTCTAGAACCTGAGGGTAAAGTAGAAATGGAAAGAATTCACCAATTACCTCCTGAAAGAGATCCCAAAAGGGAAATTTCTTGTAATATTGTAGTCAAATTCCAGAGTTCTCAGGTCAAGGAGAAAATGTTACAAGCAGCCAGAAAGAAACAAATCAAATGTTGTGGAAATTCAAAGGATAACACAGGATTGAGCAGCTTCTACACTAAGGAATCAAAGGGCTTGGAAAATGCTATTCCAGAGGTCAAAAGAGATAAAATTTAAACCAAGAATCACCTACCCAGCAAAAGAAGTGGAGTTTCAATGAAATAGAAAGCTTCCAAGCATTCTTGTTGAAAAGACAAGTGCTCAATAGAAAATTTGATTTTCAAATATAGGAATCAAGAGAAGCAAGAAAAGGTAAACAGGAAAGAGAAACCTTAAGGACTTCATTAAAATTGAATTTACATTCCTATATGAAAAGATGTTATTTGTGACCCATGCGACTTTTTTGAGTATTAGAGTAGTAAGCGGGAATATATATGTAGGTGTGTATGGGTATACATGTATGTATATATTAGATATGTATATATGTATATGTACATGTGTTTGTGTGTATATATGTATATATATATGTATATATATAGACATAGACACATAGACAAAGGCACAGGGTGAGTTGAATATGAAGGGAGAATACCTAAAAGAATAAAATTTACTACTGAATGGAAAGTATCAGGAGTAAGAGAAAGGGAGAGGTAGAATGTAACAAATAATCTCACATAAAAGAGAGAAAAAGCTTTTGCAATGGAAAGTAAAAGGAGCAGAGATGAAAGGAAATATTTGAGCCTTAGTCTCATGGGATTTGGCTTAAGGAGGGAATATCACACACTCAGTTGGATATGGAAATCTATTTACCACGTATGAAGGCAAAGGAAAAGAGGATAGGAGAGGGAAGATAATAGAAGAGACAGCAAATCAGGGAAAGGAATAATCAGAAGCAAACACTATATTTGGAGGACAGATCAAGGGTGAGAATGGAATAAATGAAGGGTAGGACAGGACAGAGGGAAATGTGGCTAGTCTTTTACAAGATAACTATTATGGAAGTGTTTGGCATTTTTACACATGTATGTCTGATATTGTTTTCTCCATGAGGGTGGTTGGGGAGGGAGGGATAGAATATGGAGTTCAAAGCTTTAAGAATGAATGTTAAAAACTGTTTTACCATGCAACTGGAAATTAAGCTATCCAGGCAATGGAGTTTAGAAACGTATTTGGTCCTACAGGAAAATGGAGGGAAAGGGGGCTGGAAGAAGGGTGGGTAATAGAAGGGAGGACAGACAGAAGGAAGGGGTGGATGGGGTACATACTGTCCTGGGGTGTGGGGTGGGGAGAGATGGGGACAAAATTTTGAATTCAAGTTCTTGTAGAAGTGAATATTTAGAATTGAAAATAAACAAATCATATTTTAAGAAACTAAATAAATAAATTTAAAAAAGAAACATTTGAAACAAGTGTATACACACAGGGTAAATAAGACAGACTGGAAAATATTATGCTTCAACTAAAGTAGAAAAACTAGGAGTAACAATTCTAATCTCAGACAAAATAACAACAAAAGTATATCTAGTCAGAAGAGATAAGGAAGGAAACTATGACCTGCTAAAAGGTATAGACAATGAAATAATATAATTACTAAACATATTTGCCCAAAATGGTAAAGCATCCAAATTCTTAGAGGAGAATTTAAGACAGTTAAAGAAAAAAATAGGTATTAAAACCATACTGCCATGGGAACTTAACCTCCCCCTCTCTGATCTTGATGAATCTAACCTTAAAATAAATAAGAAAAAAGTTAAGGAAGTGAATAGATTTATGGAAAATGTAGACGTAATAGACTTTTGGAGAAAATTTAATGGGGATAGAAAAGCATGTTCCTTTTTCTCAGTGGGTACATGGTACATACACAAAAAATTGACCATGTACTAGGACATAAAAACCTCATAATCCAGTGCAGAAAGACATAAATTATCAATTAATTCTTTTCAGGACATGATATAATAAAATATACATGAAATCAAGGGTCATGGGAAAATAGACCAAAAATTAATTAAAAATTAAATAATCTAATCCTGAAGGATGAGTGGATCAAACAACAAAACAGAGAAACAATCAATAACTTTATCAAAGAGGATGGCAATAATTAGAAAACATAACAAAACTTATGAGATGTAGTGATGTGGTTCTTAGGGGATGTTTTATATCAGTGAATGCTTACATGAATAAAATAGGGAAAGGGCAGATCAATTAATTGGGCAGGCAATTGAAAAAAGCTTAAAGCAGAAAAAATGAAAAATTTCATTTATATGCCAAATTACAAAAATTAAAAACCAAAGGAGAAATTAATAGAATTGAAATTAATAAAACCATTGAACTAATAAATAAAACTAGTACTAGTTTTATTCAAGAAAACAGCATAATTGAAAATTTTGAAGCAGCAGAAACCACACAACAATGGAGTGGAAGAGATTTCTGTTCCAGAGAACCCTGAAAAACTGACACCAAAGGTTCATCAGGCACCAGACCCAAAGCAGAGCCCAGCCCCGCTTTGGCCGCTTGGCACTGAGAGAAGCAGATCCAAGCAGGCTTCAGGGGCAGAATCTCCAGTGGCCATGCAGGTAGCTCCACCCACAGGTGCCAAAGGTAAGTGAGAGAGCCTTTTCAGCTTGCTGAGAGGGGAGCAGGGTGTCTCCATAACTCAGGACCCCTCGGGAGGTAGCAGCAGAGGGAGCAGCAGACAGGGACCCCCAAAGCAGGCAGGAGCTCGGATCAAATGTTGAAGGTCTCCAAATAAATCCCTTGAGGGAACTGAGACCCATGTGGTGGCCCTGCCCCCACATGACCACCTGAATTTAATCTCACACAGAATAGCAGCCCCACCCCCACTGAAAGCCCTGAGATTGGGAAACAGCATTTGAATCTCAGACCCCAAGCACTAGCTGGGTGGAACTGGAGGTGAGATGAGTATGGTGAGGAAACTCAGAAGTCAAGTAACTGGCTGGGAAAATGCCCAGAAAAGGGAAAAAAAATAAGAACATAGAAGGTTACTTTCCTGGTGAATAGATATATCCTCCCATTCTTTCTGATGAGGAAGAACAATGCTTACCATCAGGGAAAGACATAGAAGTCAAGGCTTCTCTATCCCAAAGATCCAAAATAAATATTCAATGGTCTCAGGCCATGGAAGAGCTCAAAAAGGATTTTGAAAATCAAGTTAGACAGGTGGAGGAAAAACTGGGAAGAGAAATGAAAGAGATGCAAGAAAAGCATGAAAAGCCAGTCAACAATTTGCTAAAGAAGAACCCAAAAATGCTGAAAAAAAAAAACACCTTGAAAAAGAGGCTAACTCAATTGGCAAAAGAGGTTCAAAAAACCAATGAGGAGAAGAATGCTTTAAAAAGCAGAATTAGCCAAATGGAAAAGGAGGTCCAAAAGCTCACTGAAGAAAATAATTCTTTCAAAATTAGAATGGAACAGATGGAGGCTAATGACTTTATAAGAAACCAAGAAATCACAAAACAAAACCAAAAGAATGAAAAAATAGAAGATAATGTGTATCTCATTGGAAAAACAACTGACATAGAAAACAGATCCAGGAGAGACAATTTAAAAACTATGAGACTACCTGAAAGCCATGATCAAAAAAAGAGCCTAGACATCATCTTCCATGAAATCATCAAGAAAAACTGCCCTGATATTCCAGAATCAGAGGGTAAAACAAGTATTCAAGGAATCCACCAATCACTTGACTGAGATCCAAAAAGAGAAACTCCTAGGAACATTGTGGCCAAATTCCAGAGTTCCCAGGTCAAGGATAAAATATTTCAAGCAGCTAGAAAGAAACAATTCCAGTATTGTGGAAATACAATCAGGATAACTCAAGATCTAGCAGCTTCTATATTAAGGGATCGAAGGGTGTGGAATATGATATTCCAGAAGTCAAAGGAACTAGGACTAAAACCAAGTATCACCAACCCAGCAAAACTGAGTATAATACTTCAGGGGAAAAAATGGATGGTCTTTCAATGAAATAGAAGAATTTCAAGCATTCTTGATGAAAAGACCAGAGTTGAAAAGAAAAATTGACTTTCAAATACAAGAATGAAGAGAAGCATGAAAAGGTAAACAGCAAAGAGAAGTCATAAGGGACTTACTAAAGTTGAACTGTTTACATTCCTACATGGAAAGGCAATATTTGTAATTCTTGAAACTTTTCAGTATCTGGGTAGTTAGTGGGATTACACACACACATGCACGTACACATGTGCACACACATGCACACACATGTGCATGCACACAGAGACAGAGAGCACAGAGTGAATTGAATAGGATGGGATAATGTCTTAAAAATGATGTTAAGTGGTGAGAGAGAAATGTATTGGGAGGAGAGAGGGAGAAATGGAATGGGGCAAATTATCTCTCACAGAAGTGGTAGGCAGGAGACTCTTTAGTGGAGGGAAAAAGAGGGGAAGTGAGAGAAAAACATGAAGTTTACTTTCATCGCATTCAACTAAAGGAAGGAATAAAATGCACACTCATTTTGGTGTGAAAACCTATCTTACAATACAGGAAAGTTGGGGAGAAGCGGGGAGGTGATGATGGAAGGGAGGGTAATGGGAGGAGGGAGCAATTTGAAATCAATACTCTTGGGGAGGGACAGGATCAAAAGAGAGAGTAGAAGCAATGGGGGGCAGGATAGGGTGGAGGGAAATATATTTAGTCTTACACAACATGACTATTATCGAAGTCATTTGCGAAACTACACAGATATGACCTATATTGAATTGCCTGCCTTCCCAAAGGGAATGAGTGGGCAGGGAGGGATGAGGAGAAGTTGGAAGTCAAAGTTTTAGGAACAACTGTCAAGTATTGTCCTTGCTGCTAAGAAATAAGTAATACATGTAATAGGTATAGAAATTTATCTACCCGTACAAGGCAAAAGAGAAGAAGGGGGAAAGGAAAGGGAGGGATGATAGAAGAGAGGACAGATTGGTGATAGGGGAAATTGGAATGCTCAGTGTTGGGGCCGGGGAGGGGAGAAATGGGGAGAAAATTTGAAACCCAAAATTTTGTGAAAATGAATGTAAAAAAGTTAAATAAATAAATTTAAAAATATACACTTAAGGATGGACTAGAGGAAAAAAAGCAAAAAGAAAACAGTATAATTGATAAACTTTTTTTCAATTTGATTTTTTTAAAAAGAAGACATTGCCAGTATCAAAAATAAAAAGGGTGAATTCACCTCCAATGGAGAGGAAATTATAAACAATAACTAGAAATTATTTTATCCAACTCTATGCTCATAAATTTGACACAGTAAAATGGATGAATATTTACAAAAATATAAATTTCCAAGAGTGACATGAGATGAATTAAAATACTTAAATAACCCCATCTCAGAAAAAGAAATTGAACATGTCATCAGTGAACTCCCTGGGAAAAATTTCCAGAGCTAGATATATCTGCAAGTGAATTTCATCAAATATATAAATGACAGTTAATATTTATTTTGCTATATTATATAAAATATTTTTGAAAATAAGCAAAGAGGCCTACCAGATTTTCTTTGTGACACACATATAGTGCTGATACCTAAACCAAGAAGAGCCAAAATAGAGAAAGAAAATTATAGACCAACTTTCCTAATGAATATAAATGTAAAAATTTTAAATGAAGTATTAGCAAAAAGATTATAGTAACTTATGAGAATAATATACTTTGATAAAGTAGAATTGATTCCAGGAACGCAGGCCTCTTTCAAAATTAGGAAAATTATCAGCATAACTGGTCATATCAACAACAAAAACAACAGAAAACACATAACTATCTCAATTAATGAAGAAAAAACTTTTGAGAAAATACAACACCCATTCATACTGAACACACTGCAGAATATAGGAATAAATAGAGCCTTCTTTACAATAAAAGGTAACATCCACTTAAAAACATTTTATGTAATGGGAATATGCTACTTGGGAATATGCTAGATTGGGGATGAATCAAGAATATCTATTATCACCACTGTTATTCAATATGGTGCTAGAAATATTAGGATTAGCAATAAGAGAAGAAAAAGAAATTGAAGCAATTAGAATAGCCAAAGAAGAAACTAAGTTATTGCTCTTTTCAGGTAATATGATCATATACTTAGAGAATCTCAGAGAATCAAATAAAAGAAAACTACTTGAAATAATACACAGCTTTAGCAAAGTTGTGGGATATAAAATAAACTCATATAAGGCATGTACATTTGTACATATTACTAATAAAACTGAAAAGCAAGATACAGAAAGAGGCTGCAGGTTCCCTACGCCTAGATGTAACTATCTCTTAATAAGATATTTTACACAAGCCAGATGTTATTTCTGCTAAATAATAAGGCATGTAGGGGATTCAGTGTGTAGAAGAGAGCTGCACCTGGAATAAAGAAGACTCAATTTTAAATAACACCAGATAATACAAACTATATAATCCCAGACAAGTCATTTGACCTCTGCCTGCCAGAATTTCCTCATCCTTAAAATGGGAGTAGTAATATCTATTTCCCAATATTGTCATGAGATAGAATGAGATGATAATTGTAATTTCTTAGTACTGCAAGGACCTAAAATATTTCCAAAGAATTCATGATGCAAAATACCATTCACATCCACAGAAAGAATTATGGAGTTGGAATGCAGAATGAAGCAGACTATTTCTCATTTTTTTAAGTTTATTTATTTATTTATTTTTAGTCTTCAACATTCATTTACACAAAATTTTGAGTTCTAAATATTCTCCCCATTTATCCATTCCCCTAACCCCCAAATGCCATGCATTCTGATTACATTTTCCTCTAATCTGCCCTCCCTTCTAGCACCTCTCCCTTCCCTTATCTCCATCTTCTCTTTTGTCTCCTAGGGCAAGATAAATTTCTATATCCCATTACCTGTATTTCTTATTTCCCAGTTGTATGCAAAAACAATTCTCAACATTTGTTCCTAAAACTTTGAGTTTCAACTTTTCTTCCTTCCTTCCTCCCCACTCATCCCCATTGAGAAGGCAAGCAATTCAATACAGGCTATGTATGTGTGGTTTTGCAAATGACTTCCATAACAGTCATGTTGTTTAAGACTAACTATATTTTCATCCTATCCTGCCCCTCATTTATTCTATTCTCTCTTTTGGCTTTGCCCCTCTCCAAAAGAGTTTACTTCTTATTGCTTCCTCCTCTAATTTTCCCTCCCTTCCATTATCCCACACAACTTACTTATCCCCTTCTCCCTTGCTTTCCTGTAGTGTACGGTAGATTTTCATAACAAACTGAGTGTGCATGTTATTCCTTCTTTAAGCCAAATATGATAAGAGTAAACTTCACTTTTTTTTTCCTCTCACCTCCCCCATTTCCCTTCCATTGAAAAAGTTTTTGCTTGCCTTTTTTATGAAAGATAATTTGCCCAATTCCCTTTCTCCCTTTATCCTCCCAATATATTCCTCTCTCACCCCTTAATTTTATTTTTTATATAACATTGCTTCCTATTTAACTCTCCCTGTGCTCTCTGTGTATACGTGTGTGTGTGTGTGTGTGTGTGTGTGTATGTGCGCGTGTATTTCCTCCAACCACCCAAATAGTGAGAAAAATTTCAAGTTACAAATATTATCTTTCCATTTAGGAATGTAAACAGTTCAACTTTAGAAAGTCCCTTATGATTTCTCTTTCCTGTTTACCTTTTCATGCTTCTCTTGACTATTGTGTTTGAAAGTCAAATTTTCTATTCAGCTCTGGTCTTTTCATCAAGAATGCCTGAAAGCCCTCTATTTCATTGAATTCTACCTAAATTAATTTAATTATTCAGTGCCATACCAATCAAACTACCAAAATTATTTTATATAGCTGGAAGAAAAGATATAAAAATTCATCTGTAAGAGAAAAAGGTCCAGAAAATGATGGAAATTAATGAAAAGAAATGTTCAAGAAGTAGCCTAGCCATACCCAATCTTAAATTGTACTATAAAGAGGAATTCAACAAAACCCTTTGGTACTGGCAAAGAAACAAAGAAAAAGAGGGGTAGATCAGTGGTTTAGGTTAAGTACATAAAATACAGCAGTCGGTGACTATAGCAGTCTTCTGTTTGATAAACCCAAGGACAACAGCTTCTGGGATAAGAACTCACTGTTTGACAAAAACTGCTGGGAAGACTGGAAAATATTTTAGCAGAAACTGGGCAGAGATCAATACCTGACAGTGTATGCTGGGAGAAAGGCCAAATTTGTACACAATGTGGGTATAAAGACTAATACTATAAACAAAGAAGAAAAAGAAGGAATAATTAATTTGTCAGATTGAGAAATTTATGACCAAACATGAGATAGAGAACATTGTGAAATATAGTGGAGAAATTTATGACCAAACATGAGATAGAGAACATTGTGAAATATAAAATGGATAATTCTGATCACATTAAATTGAAAAGGTTTTGCACAAACAAAGCAAATGCAACCAAGATTAAGGGTGAAGCAGAAACCTGAGAAACAATTTTTATAACTAGTGTCTCCAATAAAGGCCTCTTTTTCTCAGAAGAAAGTAAATTTATAGTAATCTTAAAAATATTTCTGTAAACAGGATTGATAGACCACTATACAGGGTAATGGAGACTTACCATGAAGGCTCCTAGATAAACTTGACCAATTCCATGGAACAAGTTCAGAAGAGTAGATGTAGTTGGCAAATGAGTGAAGGTGCCCTTTCTGTACCTGAAACTTCCATTTGCTTTTGCTCACCAACTAGACAGGTCCTGGTGAGTCAACTTCCCAGAGACCAGTCACATGAAGGTCAAGACTTACAGGTTGTTAGCTGTGCTCCCCACCCTAGGCTTTTCAGTAAGGATAGGTGGGTACTCCCATTCCAAGAGATTTTTCTTTACATACTTCTCTTGATTCTTGTATTTGAAAGTCGAATTTACTATTTAGCTCTCATCTTTTCAACAAGAATGTTTGAGAGTACTCTATTTCATTGAATGAATATTTTCTCACTGAATTATTATACTCACTTTTGCTGGGCAGGTGATTCTTGGTTATAATTCTAGCTCCTTTGACCTCTGGAATGTTATATTTCAAGTCTTTTGACCCCATAATGTAGAAGCTGCTAGATCATGTGTTGTCCTGATTGTGTTTTCCGCAATACTCGAATTATTTCTTTTTGGTTGTTTGAAATATTTTCTCCTTGTCCTGGGAGCTCTGGAGTTTGGCTACAATATTCCTAGGAGTTTTCCTTTTGGGATCTCTTTCAAGAGGTGATCAGTGGACTCTTTCAAAATCTACTTTTCCATCTGGTTTTACAATATCAGGGCAGTTTTCTTTTCCTTGAAAGATGATGTCTAGGCTCTTTTCTGATCATAGATTTCAGGTAGTCAAAAAAATGTCAAATTGTCTCTCCCTATTTTCAAGGTCAGTTGTTTTTCCAAAGAGATATTTAATATTATCTCCTATTTTTTCACACTTTTGGTTTTATGATTTCTTGATTTTTCATAAAGTCATTAGCTTCTTTCTGCTCCAATCTAATTTTGAAGGAATTATTTTCTTCAGTCAGCTTTTGGATCTCCTGTTCTATTTGACCAATTCTGCTTTTAAAGGCATTTTTCTCTTCATTGACTTTTTGGATCTTATTTGCCCTTTGTTCGTTAGTTGTTTTTTTAAGGTGTTATTTTCTTCAGCACTTTTAAGTCCCCTTTAGCAAACAGTTGCTTCTTTTTCATGCTTTTCCTGTATCACTCTCATTTCCCTTCACAATTTTCGCTCTACTTCTCTTACTTGATTTTCAAAATCCTTTCTGAGCTCTTCCATGCTCTGAGAGAAATTCATTTTTTCTTGGAGACTTTGGATGGAGGAGCTTTGACTTTGTTGTCTTCTTCTCTTTGTATAATTTGGTCTTCTTTGTCACTAAAGTAAGATTCTATATTCTGATTTTTTTCTCTGATTTTTACTCATTTCCCCAACCATTTATTTGACTTTGAGCTCTTTGTCAAGGTAGTTCTTTGCTTCTAGTGGGGTGGAGGGTGTACTGTCACCTATTTGATCCCCCCACACTCCAGAAACAGGAGCTGCCTCTGTCCATGCTGCTACTGAGGCTGCCATGGGCTCCTCCACCTACTCCACTCCTCTGTTGTTAGGGTTGAAGCACTCAACTCTCTCACATAGGTCTAACAGGAATTTTTCACTGACCTTCTTATTTGTCCTCAGTGTTTTGGGGTCATGAGATCTGGAAACCACCACAGATACTAGTGATTAAGTCCCCTAAGGCCTGTGCAGGTATCTTCTGTGCTGGAGTGGCCCATGCTGGACTGTACTCTTCTTCTAGCCTGGTACTATAGATGACTCCAATTGAGCTTTCAGGCTATCTTAGACTATAGATCTGCTTCACTCTGTCATTCTGTGGGTTCTGCAGCTCCAGAATTTATTTTTCACAGGTATTTGATTGAGTTTAAGGGGAGACTTCTAACAAGGCCTCATTTCTAAAATGCATAGACAACTGAATCAAATTTATAAGGATAGAAGTCATTCCCCAATTGATAAATGGTCAAAGCGTCTAAACAGGCATTTTTCACAGGAAGAAATTGAAGCTATTTATAGTCATATAAAAAGAGACTCTAAATTGATATTGCTTAGAGACATAAATCAAAACAACTCTGAGGAACCATATCATACCTATTAGATTGGCTAACATGACAAAACAGGAAAATGACAAATGCTGGAGAAGATGTGGGAGAATTGGAACATTAACACATTGTTAGTGGATCTCTGAGGTGATCTATCCATTCTGGAGAGCATTTTGAAACTATACCCAAAGGGCCATAAAAGTGTGTATATCTTTTGACCCAGAAATACTATTTTCAGGGCTATATTCCAAAAAGATCATAAAAATGGGAAATAGTAGCTCTTTTGGCAGTGATCAAGAACTTGAAATTGCAGGGACGCCCATCAATTGGTGAATGACTGAACAAGTTGTGGTATCTGAATGCAATAGAATACTATTGTGCTATAAGAAATGATGAGCAGGTGAACTTCAGAAAAATCTGGAAAGACATATGAACTGATGGTGAGTAGGGTAAAACCAGAATTTGTAAACAGTAATAACCATAGTGTATGAGGACTGATTTTGATAGCCTCAATTTCACAGGTTGCCCTCTAGGTTCTCAAATGAAGCCTTTTGACTGAATCTAAACTTCACAGAACAGATTACCTTAGTAAACTGATTTATTCTGTAGCACTTGAACTCTGTCTAAAGGACCCAAGGACCTTGAAGGCTGCATGCAGCTTCAAAGTCAGAATTTTCCCACCTCTGGGTCACACCCTACATCTATTAATAGTGAAACTTTTCTACACTTAGGGTCTTTATCAACAGTGTTGAAACCTGACAAGTAAGCTAAAATGAGAAAGAGAGGGGGAGAGAGAGAGAGAGAGAGAGAGAGAGAGAGAGAGAGAGAGAGAGAGAGAGAGAGAGAGAGAGAGAGAGAGAGAGAGAATGAGTACCATGGCTACTAGAAAAAAAATTCATTATTAAAAATTACTCCCATGTCATGGCAATAAAATCCTTAATAATAATACCAAAATCAATTTAGGCACAAAATTATGTTCAGCATGAAGATAATTACAGTTACTTCCCCAGAGTCTACCGTGATGTGACTCCATGTTGACTTCTGAACTCTTGACAGAGAACTGAAAGGGGAAAAGATAAAGAAAAATCTTTTTTCTTTTGAGTAAGTGAAGAGCAACTTCTATGTAAAACTTCCCAAAGAGAATGTGAGAAGTTATATTACTCCAACTGTACTTTTCTCCAGAAAAGAAGAAAATCAGTTTAGAGAGTTTTGCTTTCCTTTATGGAGCAAAGGAAATGAAAAAAAAGAAATTAAATAGAGCCAAACTTCTACTTTCGTGCTCAACTAAAATGGATAAAAAATTTCAAGAGTAAAAAAAAAAATAAGATTTCTTAAATATTCTCCCACATCTTCTCTCCTAGCCATGCCCACATTGCTACCCATATCCCTTCTGGCTAATATCTAGTCCTGCTCAGCTCATCCTTCTTGAATGCTTGAGGCTGCATTATTTATCTTATACATTCCAATCTCTACCAGGTCTGAAGGTTAGTGGATAGAATACACCTTATCCAAGAAAGAAGTTAGCTTTGAAACAAAGTCATTCATCATTGCTCCTAAAGAGAAGGCCTTCTCTTCAAAGAAGTTGGCATGAGGTACTGAAGCCCAAATATTTTTTTTTCCTGGCAGGCGCCCAGTCGGGGAGAGGTGAGATATTATACTCCCCCACCCCTCAATTTCAAATAGATAGAAGATAACTGGGTGTCAGCTGTTAATTTATGAGATAGCCAAGGATGGCTGAGCAGGCAGGTTTCTAATAGCTTTAACATGTCATGAAAGATGAACTTTCCAAAGGTTGGCTCACTTCAAACAGACTAGAATAGTATCTATGCTACACAGAACATTTTCTGAATTTTGTCCTTACAAAATAGAATTTGAACATGTAAGACCATATTTCACAAATTTCCTTCATCAAATTCTAGTTCTTCAGTGGTTATTAACTATTCAAAAATTAAAATGATAAATGTGTTAAATTAACCTTTGTGAAATGGTTTCATATATAACTGGTTTCTCTGATTATAGTGAATCCAGGGCTGAGGATAATAATTCCATTTTGTGTGTAGATAGATTCAAAGCTAGTGAATTACAAAAGTATTTGGAAAAGTTGAATGTCACATAAAATTTATCAAACCACATGTCAGAGTTTCCCAGCCTCTACTACGTATATAATTGTTTCAAGCAGAAACTAAGGTTTTAAGTAAGTTACTGTCAACTATAACCTTTCCTGGCCATCTAATTGACTATGATGGGGGTCTTTGGCTTTAGCTGAAAAGTTAGGGTGCTAGGACATTGGTTGATGGACCTTGGATTTCTTCAAAGGAGATTGCTCTTAAGTGAAAGTGTTATGGAATTTTTCAAGAATTATGTTTTATATGATAAATGAATCTCATTGAACATTTGGTACTGATTTTTTTTCCACTCACATAATCATCTTATCTATTATGATGTGTAATTTAACTGTTACTAATTTGGTTTCAGAGATATGTTGATGTTCATTTTCTACCTCATTGCTATCATAATTTTATTTTAAGGTTAGTTGAAGGAACTGTTCTAATAAAATACCATTGTTTAGAGGTACCAAATGGATACCATTCTGTTTCTCAAGCAACATTCTAAGAGGAAATGACATTCATCCATCTCTTTAAAACCAACACAATATAGGTGACTACATTTTTCTCCCTTCTTTAAGAATGTCTTCAACTACTTATGCCCTATTATTACCTTTAAAAAAGCCTGCCAGTAATGTCCCACCCATTTTAATTTTTTTCAAGATTCTCTTTACTGTAAAAAAATAAATAAAATAAGTTGGATCTGAATAGTATTAGCAATCGTTATATTCCACTTCTCCCAATCTTCTCTAGAATATACATCCTTCATCCATTGCCTTCAATTCCTATTCACTTATCTTAACACCTTGCAAGCACAACCCTATAATTCCTCTTACAAAAATAGAAAAAAAAAACAAAACCAAGTTCTTGTATTGTAAATAGCAAATCTGGTGACATTTCTTCATTGACATCTCAACATCTTTGTAGCATTTCAGTTTCGAAATACTGAAATAAAAATAATGGTATTTATATTGAAAAAAATTTTGAGAAAGCATCAAATTATATTGAATATAGATGAAATTGAAAAATATATGTATATCATTTACATTAGTAGTTATATACGAATATATAGCAAAAGCAAGAAAATTTAGGACTAGAGAATGAATATTATTAATATTCACTCCAAAATAAGAAGACATGTTTAAAAATAAAATAGGAATAAATTGATAAGGAATCCAATGTAGGGAAGTTTGGGTAAAATTGAGAGCAAGATGGGCAAGAACCTGAACTAATATATCCAAAAGTTTATTTGTTATGACCATATTGTATTCATACCAAAACTGCAGGTGTAATTTTCAATTTAGAAAAAAAAAACATTAGTTCATTTAATCAGATTGATTGATTTGAATAAAACCATAAATTATGTCATAATATCAATAAAATAATAAGGGCCTTTTGATGAATTAAAAACCATTTCTGTTAAATATGCTAAAACACAATGAAAGAACTTATTATTAATATGATCAAAAGCACATATCAAAAATGAAGAGCCACTATTTATGACTATCACTTTTATTTTTTAAATGTAAATTCTTTATAAATATGAAGAAACCTACAAAATTACCATAGAGGGTCATTTTATAACTTAATATTAAAATAAGTCCCAAATCATTCTGCAATACACATCATTTTTCTTTAAATGTAGACGATATTGCTTTTTAAAAGCCCCTACCTTAATTTTTCGATGTTATTGCTTATATTGGAACCAAATGCATGAAATAAAATAAGATAGCTGAGACCAGAAGACTTCATAAATATAATGAGTCAGAAGAGTCAGAAGAATCAAATTGAGAAGGTTCTAGCAATGTGAAGTAGTGGCAGGGGATTTAGATGAGTGGTTGAGGCACAAGGGAAATTTTTCATTTAAATAAATAGTAGGTGTCAGAGAGATTTAACAGTAAAAAAGAGAATAGAACTTAATTTACTCTGATGTCAAACCACATAAAATAGAAAGCAAGACACTGTGTTCTGGTAGCAGGTAATATGACGATAAGAGGCTAGCCCTTAAGAGAACTAATAGGCTACCACTGAGAAGGATATTTACAAAAAAAAATGAAAATAGAACTGAGAAAAGAAGTTAACAATTGATTTGCTAGAAATAGATTATCAATCAATCAAAAAGATTTTTAAACAATGCAGCGCTAGACACTGAATTAAGCTCTGGGAATACAAAGTTCTTGTCTTCATGGAGTTCATATTCCAATGGAGGATATAGCATAACTAGGTGTGTTACACTTACACAAATACACAGATGCACATGGAGACAGTATGCAGTATGTAAATATACATGTGTCCTCTCAAAATGGAGATGCAGTGTTTGTAAAGAATAAAGTTGTTCATTGTGGTTTGATGGTCAAATGTGTGGAAGGAAGTCAGTCAAAAAAATTTAAAAAGTTAGGAAGAAACCAGGTTAAGAAAAGCTTTAGGTGACAATGTGCAGATTTTATATTTGATCAGGGGGGTAATAGGGAGACATTGTAGCTTATTGGTGGGGGTAATGCAACATGATCAGACCTATGTATGACTTAATAAAAATCACTTTGTCAGCTAAGTTAAGGATGAATTGGAGTAGGGAAACATTGAGAGAGGGAGCCAACTAAAATGTCTCCCAATAATACAGAAGAGAAATTATGGCAATGTGGATTAGGGAGGTGATGTGTGTTAGTGGAGAAAAGAGGCATGTACAAGAAATATTATGAAGTAAGAAATGATGTTTATTGATAAATTGGATATGTAAGGTTGAGAAGAATGAGGAGCCAAGGATGGTACTAAGGTTCTGAGGCCATATGAGTGGGAGGATGGTAATGTTCTTGAAAGAAATAGGGAAGTTTCAAAAAGAAATTATTTAGGAGGAAAGAAAATGAGTTTTGCTTCAGACATGTTAAATTTGAGATGCCTATGGAGAAAAGAGATAATGTAAAGGAATAGGTATATATATACTCAGAATCATTCTTTGATGTAGGTACTATTATTATCTAATTTTGCAGTTGAAGACATGGAAATAGAGTTTTAATGACTTGCTCAGGGTCATGCAGCTAGTGTCTCAGTTTAGTTTTGAACTCAGATTTTCTAACTCTAGGAAAAATGTTAGATCCACTGCCCTACCAGATGCTTCTAATGTGTCTCTGGAACATTTCATTCCAGATAACCAAAAAGCAGTGTTCAATGTGTTAGTGTAGCTCAGGACCTGAATTAAGGTTGATTGCTTTCTACAATGGTTTGATCAGTTCACAACTTCACCAACAATGCATGTGTTCCAATTTTCCCACATCTTCTTCAGCATCTTTTTCTTTTCTTTTATATTACCCAATCTGATAGTTGTGAGATGGTACCACAGAGTTGCTTTGATCTGCATTTCTCTCATCAATAGTGATTGAGAGTATTTTTTCCCGTGACTATATATAGCTTCAATTTCTTCATCTGAAAGCTATCTGTCATATCCTTTGACCATTTATCAAGGGAATGACTCATATTTTTATACATTTTATACATTTATACATACATTCATTTCTCTCTATATATTTGGAAATAAGTCCTTTCTCAGAGACATTGACTATAAAACTTTTTTTTATCAAGGGAATGACTCATATTTTTATACATTTTATACATTTATACATACATTCATTTCTCTCTATATATTTGGAAATAAGTCCTTTCTCAGAGACATTGACTATAAAATTTTTTTCGCATCTTTCTGCTTTCCTTCTAACCTTGTTTGCTTTGTGAATTTTTGTGCAAAAACTTTTTAATTTAATGCAATCAACATTATCCATTTTAAATTCTATAAAGTTTTCTATCTCTTGCTTGGTCATAAATTCTTCCCTTCTCCACATATCTGACAAGTAATCTATTCCTTGCTCTCCTAATTTGCTTATGACATCACCCTTTATGCCTCAGTCATCTACACAATTTCATCTTATCTGGTAATATGTTGTGAGATTCTGGTCTACACCTAGTTTTTGTCATAATATTTTCTAGTTTCCCCAGAAGTTTTTGTCAAATAGTGAGCTCTTATCCCAGAAGCTTGAGTCTGTGAGTTTATCAAACAGTAGATTACCATGAAAACTGACGAAAGTATCATGTGTACCTAACCTATTCAGCTGATCAACCACTCTACTTTGCAGTCAGTACCAAATAATTCTGATGATTGCTACTGCATGATAGCTTCATATTCATATTCATATTCATAGCTTCAGATTTGGTATGAATAGGCCACTTTCCCTTGCATTTTATTTTTCATTAATTCCCTTGGTATTTTGAATATTTTGTTCTCTCATATAAATTTTATTACCATTTTTTAGCTCTATAAAATATTTTGGTGGTTTTCTTGGTATGGCACTGAATATGCAAATTAGCTAGAATTGTTATTTTTATTGCATTAACTCAGTCTACCAATTACTGGTGGGTGAAATATAACTGATATTTTTTCCATTTGTTTAGATATGACTTTATTTTTGTGAAAAAATGCTTTCTAATTCTGTTCATATATTTCCTTGTTTTGTCTTGATAAGTAGAATCCCAGATATTTTATAATGTCTGCAGTTACTATGAATGGAATTTCTCAATCTGTTGCTGAGCTTTGTTGTTAATATAAAGAAATTCTGATGATTTATGTGTGTTTATTTTATATCATATAATTTTGTGAAGATGTCAATAATTTCAAGTTTTTTTTAGTTTATTCTCTAGAATTTTCAAAGAATATCATCATATTATCTGCAGACTGATAATTTTGTTTCATAATTGCTTAGTCTAACTCCTTCAATTTCTTTTTCTTCTCTTATTGATAAAGCTAATATTTCTACCATAATATTAAGTAATAGCGGTGATAATAGTCATCCTTGTTTTACCTTTGAGGTTATCAGAAATCTTACAGATTTATCCATTACAAATAATGCTTGCTGATGATTTTAAATAGAATACTATTTGACATTTTAAATCCATTTATTCCTCTGATCGCTAGTATTTGTTTTTTTAAATAGAAATGGGCACTATATATTTTTTTTAAAAAAGCACTTTTTACTGACTCTGGATTTTGTTATCTATATAATTAATTATGCTGATAGTTTTCCTAATATTGACCCAACTCTGCATAACTGGTATAAATTCCACCTGGTCTTAGTGTATTATCCTCTTGATAAGTTGTTCTAATCTCCTTGCTAATGTTTTAATTAAACCTTTTGTATCAATATTCGTTAGGGAAATTGGTCTATAGATTTCTTTCTCTGCTTTGGCATTTCCTGTTTTAGGTATCAGCACAAGATTTTTGTCATAAAAGGAATTTGCTAGAACTTCATCTCTTTTTCCCAAATGGTTTACATAGTATTGGAATAAATAGTTCTTAAATGCTTGATGGAATTCACTAAAAAAAACCAACTGACTGGAGATTTTATCTTAAGGAATTCATTTCTGGCTTGTTCCATTTCCTTCCCCCCCCCCCCTAAAATTGGGTTATTTAAGTACTTTATTTCCTCTTCTGCTAAACTGAAGAATTTGTTTTTATGTAAATATTCATCCATTTCACATAGATTACCAGATTTATCGGCATACAACTGGACAAAATTGTTCCAAATTACTGCCTTAGTTTCCTTTTCATTGGCAGTGAATTCATCCTTTTCATTTTTGATGCTGAGAATTTGGTTTTCTCCTTTTAAAAAATCAAACTAATTAAAGATTTCTCTATTTTACTGTTTCTTTAAAACAAAACCACCTCTTGGTTTTACTAGTTTAGTAGTTTCCTTACTTTCAATTTTATTAATCTTTCCTTTAATTTTCAGAATTTTTAATTTGGTATTTAATTGGGGGGGTTTTAATTTGTTCTTTATTCTAGATTTTTCAATGACATATCCAATTCATTGATCTGCTCTCTCTATTTTATTCATGTAAGCATTTAGAGATATACAGTTCTATAAATTTATTATATTGTCTCACAATTATTATTCTCTTTCATGAAATTATTGATTATTTTCATGATTTGTTGTTTGACCCAGTCATTCTTTAGGATTAGATTATTTGGTTTCCAATTTATTTTTAATCTGCCTTTCCATGGCCCTTTATTACATGTAATTTTTATCCCATCATGATCTGAAAAGGATGGGTTTCTGCCTTTCTGCATTGAATTGTGGGGTTTTTATGCCCTAACCCATAGTCAATTTTTTTGTAGGTATCCATGTACTGCTGAGACAAAAAACATATTCATTTCTATCCCCATTCAATTGTCCCTAGAGGACTATCATATCTAACTTTTCTAAAATTCTACTCATTTCCTTATCTTCTTTCTTGTTTATTTTGTAGTTATATTTATCCATTTTCTTGGAGGGGGGTTGAGGTCCCTTACTAGTATAGTTTTCTTGCTTATTCCTCTAAAGCATTTAACTTCTCTAAGAATTTGAAAGTTATAGTACTTGATGCATGTATCTTAAGTCTTCATATTACCTCATGGTATCTTTTAGTAAGATGTAGTTTCTTTTCTTGTCTCTTTTAATTAGATCTTATTTTTGATTTTGCTTTGCCTCATAACAAGATTGCTACCCTTGCTTTTAATTTCAACTGAACCATTATGTATTTTCTTCCAGCTTTTGCCCGCTTTCCATGTTATCTCTCTGCTTCAAATGTGTTTCTTGCAAACACATTTTGTAAGATTTTTAATTTTGTAAGATTCTTAATTTTAATCCACTCTGCCATCTGCTTCTATTTTATGGGAGAGTTCATCCCATTCACATTCAGTTATGATTGCTAACTGCATTTCCATATATCCAATTCCCTCCTCCCCTTTTACATTTTTCTCTCTTCTCTCCCCCTGTCCCTTCTCACCAGTGTTTTGTTTCTGACCACCAGCTTCCCCAATCTGCCTTCTTCTATCTCCCTCCCTTTCCTTTACCCTTTCCCCTCCTATTTCCTTATAGGGCAAGAAAGAGTTCTCTACCCAATTGAGTGTGTATGTTATTCCCTCTTTGATCTGAGGTCAATAAGAGTAAAGTTCAATCAATGCTCACTACCTCCATTCTTTTCCTGTACTGTAATAGATACTTCATGTCTCTTCATATGATTTCATTTACCCCATTCTGCTTCTGCTTTTCCTCTCCTCTCAGTACATTTTTACCCTTCAATCATTTTTTTAAATCACCACTGCAAAGTCAACTTATGCAAACACTCTCTACCTAAGTATACTCCTTCTAACTATCCTAATATGCTGTTCTTATATTTCGTGTCATCTTCCCATGTAGAAATGTAAACAGTTTAACTTTATTAAATATTTTAATTTTTTTCTTTCTTGTTTACTTTTTTATGCTTCTCTTAAGTTTTTATTTGAAAGTCAAATTTTCTGTTCAACTCTGGTCAATTGGTCATCATGAATGTTTGAAATACCCTTATTTCATTAAATATCCATCTTTTCTCAGCAAAGATTATGCTCAGTTTTGGTGGTTACTTGATTCTTGGTTGTAATCCAAGCCCCTTTGCCTTCCAGAACATCATATTTGAAACCCCCCAATCCTTTAATGTAGAAACTGCTAACACCTGTGTAAAGTTGACTGTGTGACCTTGATATCTTAATTGTTTCTTTCTGACTGTTCACAGTATTTTCTCTTTGGCCTGATAGTTCTGGGATATGGCTACAAGTTCCCTTGGAGTTTTCATTTTGCAATCTCTTCAGGATGTAACTGACATTCTTTTGATGTTGATTCTACCCTCTACTTCTTGGATATTAGGACATTTTTGTTCTTAATAAGCTCTTGAAAGCTACTGTCCAGGCATTTTTTTTTAGACATTTCAGGTAGCCCAATTATTCTTAAATTATCTCTCCTGGATCTTTTCTCAGGTCAGTTGTTTTTTTGTTTTTTCAATTATGTATTTTATATTTCTTTCTTCCTTTTCATTTTGTTTTAATGATTCTTTATGTCTCATAGAATAATTATCTTCCACTTGCCCAATTCTAAGTTTTACAGAATTCTTTTCTTAACTTAGTTTTTGTGCCACCTTTTCCATTTGACCAATTCTACTTTTAAATTAGTTGTTTTCTTCAGTGGATTTTTTTCCAGTTTGACAAGTCTACCTTAATGAATTTTTTTTTCTTTAATCAATTTTTGTGCTTCCTTTTCCAAGTCATTGACTCTTTTTTCATGACTCTCTTGGGGCATCTCTCATTTCTTTTCCCAATTTTTTTCTTCTACCTCTCTTACTTGATTTTTAAAATCCTTTTTGAGCTCTTCCAAGAGGACTCCTGGGGCTTGATATAAATTCATAATTCCCTTTGAGGCTTCATGTGTAGGCATTTTAGCATTGATGTCCTCTTCTGAGATTGTGTTTGGATTTTTCCTGTAGTCATAGTAGCTTTCCATATTTAGGGCTCTTCTTTTTTGCTCATTTTTAGAAATTAAGCTCTCTTCCTGGGGTTCAGGAGCCACTGTCCTTAGCTGGTCATTTACTTTATGTGCTGGGACCTCTGAGACTGGTGGCTTGCCCAGTGTGCTGGAGTCATGCCTTCTGTGTCCTGCATTCTGGGGCTGATAGTTTGCCTGCACCCCTGGGGCTGAAAGCCATGCAGCTGGCCTGTTGTGTCATTGGCCTACTGAGTCAGAACTGTGGG
Source organism: Bettongia penicillata ogilbyi (assembly GCA_023548195.1). Lineage (NCBI taxonomy): Eukaryota > Metazoa > Chordata > Mammalia > Diprotodontia > Potoroidae > Bettongia > Bettongia penicillata. Next base: position 2,421,291 of record JAJHZJ010000786.1, read on the forward strand.
ACCTAGGTTGCTGAACTGTGCTATGGCTAAAAGGCTCTCACTGACTTATCTGGACCTTGCCTGCACTGAGTTGTACTTCCCTTTTACCCAAGGGAGATAGACTTTTCCTGAAGTCATTTTAATATATCTTGGGACAGAAATTGTTTCACTCCACATATTTTGTGGATTCTGTCACTGTAGATTTCCTTTAGAGATTTGTTTTAACATTATTTAGAAGGGAAACTGAGGAAATTGGCTTCTCTCAACCATCATAGCTCCACTCCCAAGTATCATTTTTGGGAGAAAAAGAAAAGAAGTGTTCCAACTAAAATATTTGATGAAAGAATGTATAACTCTCAACTATAATTTGCTGTAATAAGAAAAATTCTAGCCATAATGGACAACTCCTAATGGCAGATTTTGGCCATAGAGAAATCACCTGTACTTTCCCTTGGTTATATGCATAATACCTTTAAATTTCAAATTTTAATTTTAACCTCCTAAGTTTTAATTTAGGACTTATGTTTTACTCTTACAGTTTGCCTTTCTTCATCTAATTCTCATGTAAGATCAACCAAAAGATAGAGTCTACCCTTTCTCAGACCCATGAAGATAAAGATAGACTATCAAATAATATCTGCCTCCCTTATCCTGATATAAAACAAACTACTCTAATGCACAATAATTGAGGAATTTTGAGTCATAATAACTAGAAATTTCTTGTGTTGTATAACCACCCTTGGGAAATGACTCAAATTCATACCCTCTCCCAGCCTCTCCATAGAAACACCCTCCTACCAGTGCCAATTTTGGTTCCCCCACTCTAGATCTATGTACAGAATGAAGTCACTTACTGAATTGTATTCTTAATTGTTATAGAGTTGTCTTGACATACATAAGAAGATGATAGAATAGGTTATTATGAAGGAACCCTTAGAGATTTGCAAAACCCTTTTAAAGTGTCTGTGAAGTCAAAACTTGTTTCCTAATCATGCTAAGTAATTTTAATTTCTAATATGACAAAATTAGATAGATATAACCCACATAAATCAAAGTCCTTTAGGGAGATCCTCAATAACTTTTAGAATATAAATAAATCCTGAAATGAAAATGCTTAAGAAAGACTAGAGAATCCACAAAAGTTTAATTGAGAAAAAGTAATAACTTCAACAAATTAACATGATCTACCCTAAAACCAAAACAATCACCAGCATTTCTGAATCTTACTATTAAAAGCTGAAAGGGAAAGGAGAAAGGATATTCAAATACATTAATTATATAGACATCAACCTACTAAAGGTAAATAATCTTTGGTCTCATCAATGCAGATAGTCTAGCAAGTGAAGTAGATAAGCAATCCATGTGAATCTGCTTATTATTGTTTGCTCTCCCATAATTTAACTTTGCTGTTGGGAGAAGTAGTTTTTTCCATCCAATGTGCTTAAAGTATTCTTAGCTTTCCCTTTATATTGCAAAGTGATGTGTATATGTTTCCTCTCTGTTATCTTTGACTCGTCAAATAGCCATGCCACTTTATTTTTGTTCATATAAAGTACATTTCTTTGATGACATTCTCTATTCCATTTTTTCATATGTTCTTAATTTTTTTATGCATTATAGCCTGTTCACATTCACTATAAATATATCATTTGTTCTCTGCGTGATCCTCCTTAATTCTCAAGAGAGCACTATCTTCTCAGACTTATAGTTATATTTTTAAAGCATAGAATATTGCTATTTAAAAGATGGGCATTTGTTTATAGAGAAATTTTGGGTCACTGAATGTAGTTTGCACATTCCCAAAAGTTGTTTACTATACTTACCTTTCTATTGTTTACTTTGAGGTCCGATTCTGGGAGAGAGACAAAAACACAGTGACAGAAACAAAAACAAGGAGAAATGCTACGCTTTGAACAAGAGATATTCTTTGTCATCTTTTTTTTTCCTGTGTGATTGGTAAAACCATAGTCATTTAATTGGTTTTGAATCCACCATTATACAATGTGTAGGACCTTAATGCTACCAGAATAGTATTATCTACAAACCAGATCATTTATAGGATGTCACCTCTGTAATAAAATCCTATACACCTCAGACACAGTGCTAAAACTCTTACATAACAATGATAATTCCATTTGTTGATCATTTGTCTCCATTTTATGTTTTTGTCTTTTACTGTTAGTAAAAAGGTCTTCAAATATATATTTATATATATTTACACATACTCACATATTAATATGTCTGACTTAATATAATTTTAACACATTCTTGGGAGATAAAAATCTATTAAATGATGTTTGCTCTACCTATCATAAAAACCCATTAAGTGATTTTTGTTCTACCTATATGTCAAAAATCAATGAACAATAAACAAAAATGGACTCCTTTTTTCATCTGTTATTCAGGTGTGTCATATGTATGTTGTGTTCTATCTTCAATAAGCTTTCTCCCTCTATTCTAATAATCTCAAGGATGCCATTACTATGTGTGCAGGGTATTCATTTTTTTAGATAGCTGGAAATGCAGGCATATAGCTCGCTGATGGTCTTTCCAATATTGTTTTTCATATATTCACCATGAGATAGAAATACTGAAAAAAAATGGAGAAAAACATTGAAGAATGAAATAATTTAAAGAAAACATAGCCCTCTCCCTTGTGATAACTCCCATACATGCATTTACATTGGTAGGTTGGATCCCCAGAGAGACAAGCCAGTTGCTGCCCGGAAGTGAATCTAATCAAAGTCACCTTATGGACATTTAAGGATGAAACTGGAATGTAAGCAACAAATCAGAAATGGATGAAAATGATTCACAAAAATATTTTGAAGTAACAAGCTCTTTTCCCCTTTAAGGGAAATAGAAGATATCAAACTTGATTCCAAATGTGTTTATACAGGAGACAGGAATGATACTAATGAGAGCAAGATAAAAACAAGCAACCATTTTTGGCCCAAGGAGATACTTATTAGACATAACATGACTAAAAATATATTGGAGTAAATGACAAAAAACATAATTTTAGAAAATTGAAGACTAGAAAAAATGAGATTTTTAGTATTCTTACTTTTTTCAAATTTATACAGAATAAAAGATAGTACCCAAAACTATTCTAGCTACTTAACTCTCTATTAATGACATGATAATATTTTACAGACATTTTATAGAAAAAAGATGATATTTTATAGAAATAGCCAAAATAATTCCAAGAGACATATAGGTCATGTGTGTTTATTGAAAAAAAAAGTGTGGACTCCTATACCTATGCCATTTAATGAAATTATATCATATTAAGTACAAGGGATGTCAGACACAATGAAATTTAAATTTGTTCACAACATTGTTTATACCTTTCCAGCTTTTTGGGAGGTACAAAATCACTTCTGGAGAGATCAAGAAGGAATAATATGGAGATTTCTTGATGAAGGAAATCCTTCTACCAGTTTAGATCACCAACTGAACTGCTGCTCACAGTCTTAGAAAATTGTTTGAATGACTGGGATATTAAATAATCAGTTCCAGGTCACACAGCAAGCACATGTCAGAGGTGAGATGCAAACCAAGATCTTTCTGACTTTTAGGGTGATCTTATGTCTAGTTAACTGGATTACCTCTCTATGTTAATGCAAATTTAATATGAAAAATGAAACACAACACCAGAGTCAAGTAACTAGGACCCTTATTATAATAATAAAAATAAAAGTTTGTGAGAATTGTAAAGAGGGAAGAAACCTGATTGTGAAAATATCTGAAAAATTAGGAACTTTATGTAATGAAACAAAATAAGTTAAATAGTGTTACTAAGTAGTTTATTTGTTTTTATTGATTGCAATGTTGTTTCTAATTAAACATTCACTTTTTTATCTTGAAAACATAAAACATTTTCCAGTATATTAAATATTTATCCTTAAATATTCTGAATTTGTAATTTGAACAAGAATATCCCATATAATCCCTGCAAGGTGAATAAATATCTTAAAACAATGGATAAATTAATTTTCAACACAATAAAGTGACTTATTTAAGGCATACCATTTGGTCCATAGAATAACTAGGATTTCATTTTGCCAAAAATAATTTACAACTACTACAATGTAAATACCATTGTAGGTCTTGAACACAGCTTTCCTGTTTCCCATAAGAGTGTTCATTCCGTTCAGCTATTTATTATTTTCTGGCTAAATTAGATAGTTCTGGTTAAGAACTAGATATAAAACTAATTAAAGATGTGAACCCATAAAGAAGATTTTCACATTAATTGGAAATTTCGATTACCCTTGAAAATGAATGTACTAGACAGAATATATTCATTTACCTTCCTCTGATATTCTAAGAGAATAGAATTTACATGAATCCATTGACAAGTTTATGTAATTCTTTCCTGCTTCATTTCACAGAGGTTTGATTGAAGGATCAAATTAGGGGAATCTAACATAATCATTCTATTTTGTAAATAACATAATAATAATAATGATTATTAATTTTGTTTTATAGATATTATATATTTTGATCCTCTTTGAAATAGGGGTTTAATATTAATTCCACTTTATGGATAAGGAAACAGAGAAAAGTGAGAAGACTGAGACACTTAGCATAGTGATTGGCTTAAAAAATGTTTTTCATTCAGTCTTTAGTTGATTCTTTCAGCTGAATGAATTCAGAATGAAAATTCTACTGAAAAATGTTCTGGCTTCAAATCTCAACTCAATTGCAAATTATCTCAGTGATTGCTTGTTTGTTTCTTTGTTTTTAGTGTTCCTCAGTTTTCTTAACTGTAATCTAATTTCCAGTATAGGTAAATAGATGAAAATCAGATTATAAGGAACTTTAAATATAAAGGAGAGGGCTTTGCATTTTTTCTAGGGAGTCACTGAGGTGTCATGAGTAAGCGAATCATATGAACAAAATTATGCTTTAGGAAACTTTTGGGTCCCTGCTCCAGAATGTGTAGTGTAGAAAGGAGAAAAACTGGAAGTCAGGAGACAAAAGAGGAGGCTAATTTTTAAAATTCAGGTAAGAGGAAATAACATCCTAAATTAGAAAGTGGTACCTGTAGGAATGGAGAGAAGGTAATGGATACATGATGTATTATGAAAGTCAAATAGTAAATATTCACTAGAATATGAAGCAATCTAATTGAATGTGGCTGGGAAGGAAAGGGTACTAAACAAAAAGTGAAAAGTTGAGAAAAACTCCCAGTCTAATAATTATTAGGGTCATTGGTGTTTTTAAGTAAAAAAAAAAAAAATCTATGTTTGATGTAGGCATTTGGACTGGGGAAAATAATGAATTTAATTTAATGGATGTTGAGTAATAGATGTAAACAGTACCTCAAATTCTACCCAGGATGTAGTTCATTCTCATTATATAATCTTAAACAAGTTGAATAATTACAATATAGAAAACATGCTAAATGTTTCCTTATTTTTGAACATTTGAGTATTTTAAAATTTAATTTCTATTTAAATATTTCATAACTATATTTTCCATTCTATACACCATTCTTTCATTCCCTCAACCATCTCAAAAGAAAATGCTAGATTTCATTGTTAAATCCATGCTCAGCTATCAGTAATAATGATTTTTTAAGAAAATATAAATGATTTTGACATAAACAGGGGAACAGGGATATAAAAACAATCTTATTCTGCATTAGAACTTAAAATTTGTACATGGATTTAAGAGATTTCCACTGGAATGCTCTTTAATAGTGAAAGCATTGTTGATGATTACTCAAGTGGAACTTGACTACTGAAGAATGCTTGGAAGGTAGACTACAAAGTGGACGTAAGAGGACCTTTGACATTTGTTGAGGAAAGGATCAACATCTCAATGGAGTCAAACATGGTCGCATGTCAGGCTGATGAATTTTAAATGTATTTTCCTTAGAACAGTTTTGTTTTCTACCTTTTCAACATAGTCTACATTGCTTGCAGCTTCTTAGATGAGAAGCTACATACAAACTATTTGTGAAATACACACTATTAGATTCCATTTCATATATGAATGAAAACAAGGATGAATTGTTTAACAGAAGTTTGCAGAAAACTGTGGGTATGAATACAGTTATAGAGTATAGGGAGTCAGCAAAATGCCATCTTGGACCATGTTAAGGATTTTATTTATTAACCAGAAGAAGCATTGTAGTAAAATGGAAACTATATGGGATTTGGAGTCAGAGGAGCTACATTGGAAATTCAGATCTCCTGCTTAATAATTAAATAGTTTAGAAAAAGTTATTTAACTTCTCTCAGCTTTAGTGTTGCATAGGCTGTGATAGAAAGAACCCCTTACTATCACAGGAGGGCTTGCTGTCATAGATTCTTAGATCTACATTTACAAAAGTAAGGTCCACTTTTGAGGGATCAACAATCACTTCAGTCAAGCACATATATCATTCACTTAGTTCAGGGGAATAATTAAGCACTCTACACTTTAGAGAAAATAGGGAGAAATACTGATCAACAGACATGACTCCCAACTATCTGACATAAGCAATACATACACCATAAATCAACAGACAGATCCAACTCTCTGACCATTACATACATAGTTATCAGAGAAAGAAACACCAACATTTAAGTTTCCAAACTCAGGGGACTTCTTAGCGGCTTCCCAGAGTCTCATCTGGCACACAAATTTTCTTCCAGAACTAAGGCCCAAAGTAAAACCTCTTCTCGGAGTGTTTATACATTTTTCAGAGTCAGAGGACAGCACAACTCTTGAGAACCAGTGCCTCATTAACAAAAAGTGTAGGCCTTTATGCAAATCTTCCCAGGCCCATTAATGAGTGGGGAAAATCTTTTTTTAATAACATTATTCAATCAGAGGCACTTGATTATACTAAACAAAAATACTTTATCAACATATAGGCAAAATAATATGCTTGAACTAACTCTCTCTATTCTTCTTATTAACACTCATCCATGATTCAAAACCCTCGAATTGACATGAAATGGAAAAATTTCAGCTATGTTGTGGTTCTTCCTATGGAACAAGAATAGAAAATTCTTTTCTCTATTGTTTTCCTTTCAGAACTATGAAAGGAATAGTGATAGTGCTAGTAATGAGTCACACACATCTAATGCCTCAAAATTTGTGAAGTATTTTTACTCACAATTTCTGCTTTTAAAATCACAAAAACTCTGAATAAGTCATTGTACTCATTATTGCCATTATTTTATAGAAAAGCATAGCAAGGCTCATTTGGGTTAAATGACTTCTTCAAGGTAACATAGCTAGAAAGCAAAATAAAAATATTAATCTAATGCTTAGCAAGTATTTATTAAATAACAGTTCCAAAACCTATGACTGGGAATAGGGAGGCAAATACAAAAATGCCCTTTAAAAACATAATCATAGTATATATTTTAAAAGAGGAAACTGCAAAATGACACAATATGCTTTAAAAAAATATAAATAAAGTGGGTAAATATAGAATTATTTTTCTGAAAGTTTAGCCTTTGAGTAGAGCCCTGAAATTAGGGAATGACAAGAGGAGAAAAGGAAAAGAAAGGCAAAAGAAACAAAGAATTAAGAATGAAAATTATGGCATTCATAATTTTCCTCTTCCCTAACAGTTAGGTCTTTCTCTCTTATCTAATCACATGACAGCCTCGAGTCTCAGGCTAAGTATTTTACCAATTCTAAACTTGGTCAGGGAGAATATAGGCCCTGTAATCATCTGAGTTTGATCCAAGTCAGCCTCCTGGAGGTAAATTTTTTTCTTGGAATGATTTGTGAGCCCATAAATCATTCAATGATTATAAAACAAAGTATAATTTAGTTAGCAAAGAGAAAGGACACTTAATAAAGGTATTTCAACCATTAGCTAGTTGTGGGTTCTTTCCAGGGCTTCATCCCATGGTCTTGGGACATTTGCAAAGTTTGAAAAATCTACACTATTAATGAAAAAATTTACAAGCATTTAAATTACCAGAAAGGTCCATGCAGTCCCAGGTAGTCAAAAACCTGGCATTTACATAGTTTGAGTGTTAGGTTTCTGGACTACTCAAAAACTTGAAACATATTCCTTAACTTTTAGAAAAAGAAGCTGTAAGAGACTGAAGGGTGTTGTTTTTAGATATTCCTAAATAGTCTCTGTTTCAGACAACCTGGGCTCATTGTCAAGTATAAAGTAAATAAAAAATATTTTGTGGAGTACAAACCCATGATGTTCTGAGAATTTTAGATATATGCTCATCTTGACTATTGCTAATATAAAATTCTTTTTTCCTACTCACTTTTCCATATGTTGTTAAATAATGAGCCTAGGCTCACATCCATGACCACATTTTTAACTTTATAGAACTTTGCATTAATTAGAAGATATTTCCTTCATATGAAATCTGTATAAAGTTGACTTTCTCTTAAAGATGAAAAACACACAAAATCCCATTATTCAGAAAGGTAACCCCTGCACTAAAGCATTCTGTTTTTGTTATTGATGTGTTATTTTGCTTTGCTTTTTTATTGTCCCTCAAGCAGATTATCTTAATTCCTGAGTTTTAAAATTTTCAAGATGACCATTAATTCTTAACCTTTTTCTAGATCTCCTGTACCTCAATACTTTACCAGAGCTCTAGCAAGCAAAAGAAACACAATCAGAGCTAGAGAGAACTCATAGGCCATCTACCCCAACCTTTTCTTCAAAAACCCTGTCCATAAAATGTTCAGCAAGTTGCCATCCAATGAGTGCTTGAAGATCTCTAATAAGTAGGAACCCACGACATTCCCAGGCAATCCAATGACATTTAGGACAAACATAACTGTTATGAATCTCCCATGATATTGAGCCTAAAGCTGCATTTTTCAGGTGTTTATCCATTGGTTTTAGTTTTGTTTCTCTGGAGCGAATGTGTCCCTTAAGTAAGTTGATCTCTATCCAAAGAATCCTAGTTACTTCAATCAATTCTCATGTAGCAAGAAATTGAGGCTGTTCATTATTTGGGTAATTCTCTGTTCTTTTTTCAGTCTACCTATTTTTGGAGATGTGAGAATCTTCTAGACATTTAAATTTATTGGTATAGGCAACTATGAGTAAATTCTTGCAAAGCAAACTTGAACTGTTCTTTACCATATAGTCTTAAAAATGAGTCAAAATTGAGTCTTCAGAAGCCTAAAAGGTTAAGTAGTTTATCTGGGTCACAGAAGCAGTATGTATTCAAAATAGTTCTTCCTAACTCTGAAGGTATCTCTTGATTCGCTATACTATATTGTCTTTCAACGTCCTTCCTAAAATGTGGAAACTAGAAATCAACATGGGGTGCTAGGTAGTACAGTGGATAGAGTGTTAGGTTGTAGTCAAGAAGACTCATTTTTCTGAATTCAAATCTAGCCTCACACACCTCCTTGCTCTCTGACCATGAGAAAATCACTTCACCTTCTTTGCCTTAGTTTTCTCATCTGTAAAATTAGCTGAAGAAGGAAATGGCAAACCACTTCAGTACCTTTGTGAGAAACAAAGGGATGTAATGGTGATTTAAATGGGAAGATCTTTCCCATTCATTAACATGCTCACATAACCTACTTAAATCACATGGAAGCCTAAATCACATGTGGTGGGAGGAGCTTGCTGAACGGGTGGAACAGGAAGAGCAGAGCAGAACTGAGAGGAAGTTATTGAAAGCAGTTAAGATGGAGGGAGGAGGAGATGTAGGTAAGCAGACACAGCTAGGCTCCTAAGTATTTGTTTGTGGGAAGACCCTAGCAGGTGGGGGAAGCTTGGAAATGGCTTTGTCCCCTTCAGTGATAAATTGTATTGATATCCTGGCTACTATGATGGATAAGACTTTCTGCTTTTGGGATTTGGCTTTTTGTAGTCCAAATAAATGTTTGTTTGTTTGTTTTTTCTACCTCTTATATGGAGAGTCTATTATACTTTATGATTCTGAACTACACTGGCATATTCATCGTCATCCTCAGAACTGTTAATATTGCCTGGGTGATAGAGAAGGTTGATAAGAGTAAAACATGACTGAAAAAAATTGAACAGTAACAATGAAAGAACTCTATAAAATAATTCAGACAAATACTGACTGGGGCAAATTATGGCTCAGGTTCCCATGAGTAAGTTTTTCAAATATGTGGACCAATAGGACCATGCAACATGACTCCAGAGGTTTGATCCTGGTCAACACTTTATCATACAGAAAGTGAAGAACTAAAGGAAATTTGTAACCTTACACGAGATGAGTTATCAGACAATTATGAAACTATTGATAATTTTGAAGGGAAGAGAAAAATATGAAGGCTTATTCAAAATGATTACTTCAAGAAAGGTTAAAAATCAATTTCTGTCCGACATGCTTTCAGTGTGACATTCAGTGTTACATTTTTCATAATGACTTTTCTCCCATATCATTAAACTTCTAAATAAATGAAATTCATTTCCAATCACATGCTATAGAAGAATGCTATATGTGTATAAGAATCTTGCCTTACCAATATGTTTTAAAGCTAACATTTGTTAATAAAAGATAAAAGATTGACCGTATAGATTTGGGAGTCCACCTAGTCCAATCTCTTCATTTTACACGTGAGATATAGGGACTGGAGAGGTTAAGTAAATTACCTGAAGTCATGCAGCTAATAATTAGCAGAATAAAAATTAGAAACCAGGATCAAGTCCTGCAAATTCAAAATACTTTATAATAGAGCATGTTGATATTTTAAAGTTAACTAAATTTTCAAATATATGTGTGTACATATGTATATATATGCATGTGTGTATATACATAATACATATATGCATATACATGTGTATTGTGTATATTCATGTCTATAGTGAATAACACCTGTGTGTATGTGTATACTTGTACATATTGTGAATTTTTTATGTGATATTTATATATATACAGAAGTTTCAGTACACAAAGGGAAAATATAATTGTACACAAGACTGTAAATATATTTTATATAGTTTTTTTAAATATATGTCTTAATTATGACTTGAGGCCAATATTACATCAGTCTTTATGAGTATATGACATTGATACAGTGAGTAAACAAAGATTCAGCGACAAGACCCCAATCTAGAGTTTGTGAACAGCCCAGTCAATAAGGAGAAAAACTCTATGATCTATTTGACCCAGCATCAAATGTAGGTGAAAAGATAAGAAAACTCATCTATTGGATATGTGTCTTGTCAAAATGAGCTTGGTGGCTAAAATGGTTTGCAATAACTGCTTTTAGGTTAAGTCCACTGTCCTCAGGAGAGGTGTGTGTACCCTAGGGTTTGTAGAAGAAATGTTTTTACTTTCATCTTAAAATATCTCAATAAATATCCTTTTATAAACGTTTGTTAATGTTAATTGGTTAAATGAAATGGGGGCAATAACCACTAGTGATTAAAATTAGAGAAACCACAAACATATGCTGGATTGAGCTGATATGATGGTTTACAACCTTCTACTATCTTCCATGGAATAAAATTAAAAAAAAAAAATCACCCTTCAGCTTGCTCTCAAGAAAGTGTTGACAAACAGATATAGAATGCTTCCAATTAAATTGAATAAACACGGGGGCGGAGCCAAGATGGCGGAGTAGAAGGACGCACGCACGTTTACGAGCTCCGAAACCAAAGCCCATAGAATTAATGTAAAAAGAGTCCCCCATAACTTCTGGGTGTGCAGAAGCAGAGTGGAAGAGATTTCCGTTCCAGGGAGCCCTGAAGACCCGTCCCCAGAGTCCGGCGCGCCCCGGAAAGTAAACCCGACCCCCAGCGCTGCCCTGGCCGGGGCCGCAGAGAAGCTGATCCGAGCAGGCTTCAGAGACAGAAGCTCCAGCAACCGGGAAAGCCCCTCCGCCCACAGAAGCGACAGGTCAGTGAGAGAGGCCGGGATGAAGGAGAGGGGAAGCGGGGCGTCTCTGTGACTCGGGCCCCCTCGGGAGGAAGTGGCGGCGGCGGCAGGGACGGGGGCAGGAAGCGGCGGAGGCGGAGGTGTGGGCAGCAACTGAGGCGGCAGCAGGCAGGATCTTCATTACGGAAGATTCCCGCATAAAACCTGACGGAGCTGAGCCTGGGAGACGGCCCAGCCCCCACCCCGCTCTGTTGCTGAAGGCATCTGCTCGGGACCCCCAGGGGAGCTGGGATTGGGAGGCGGGCCCCCCACCCCGCCTCCACCCGCTCCATTCCTGAGAGTCTCTGCATAAAGCCCCCCCAGGGGTCAGAGTCTCGGAGGCAGCCCTGGCCCCACCCCAGCACCTGAACTAAAGCTCACTGATTGACAGCCAGCAGGAGGAAAGCCCATTTAAATCTCAGAGGCCAAGCACTAGCTGGGCGGATCCAGGCGGGGGATGGAAAGGAATCTCAGAAGTCAAGTAACTGGCTGGGAAAATGCCTAGAAAAGGGAAGAAAAATAAGACTTTAGAGAGTTTTTTCCAACAAATGCAAATGATCCCGACCTTTGGATCTGATGATGAGGACGTATCCTTGCCGTCAGGGAAAGATGTGGAGGGCGGGGCCTCAGTACCCCAGACACCCCAGGGGGGTGGTGGGTGGGCTCAGGCCCTGGAAGAGCTCAAAAAGGATTTTGAAAAGCAAGTTAGACAGGTGGAGGAAAAACTGGGAAGAGAAATGTCAGAGATGCAACAAAAGTATGAAAAACAGGTCAATACCTTGGTAAAGGAGACCCCAAAAAATGCTGAGGAAATTAACACCTTGAAAAATAGGCTCACCCAATTGGCAAAGGAGGTTCAAAAAGCCAATGAGGAGAAGAATGCTTTCAAAAGCAGAATGAGCCAAATGGAAAAAGAGGCTCAAAAGCTCACTGAATTTAATAGTTCTCTCAAAATTAGAATGGAACAGATGGAGTCTAATGACTTTATGAGAAACCAAGAAATCACCAAACAAAACCAAAAGAATGAAAAAATGGAAGAGAATGTGAAATATCTCATGGGAAAAACAACTGACCTGGAAAATAGATCCAGGAGAGACAATTTAAAAATTATGGGACTACCTGAAAGTCATGATCAAAAAAAGAGCCTAGACATCATCTTCCATGAAATTATCCATGAAATTATCCATGAAAACTGCCCTGACATTCTAGAACCAGAGGGCAAAATAAGTATTGAAAGAATCCATCAATCACCACCTGAAAGAGATCCAAAAAGAGAAACTCCTAGGAACATTGTGGCCAAATTCCAGAACTCCCAGCTCAAGGAAAAAATCTTACAAGCAGCTAGAAAGAAACAATTCCAGTACTGTGGAAATACAATCAGGATAACCCAAGATCTAGCAGCTTCTACATTAAGGGATCGAAGGGCCTGGAATAGGATATTCCAGAAGGCAAAGGAACTAGGACTCAAACCAAGAATCACCTACCCAGCTAAACTGAGTATAATACTTCAAGGGAAAATATGGTCTTTCAATGAAACAGAGGACTTTCAATCATTCTTGATGAAAAAACCAGAGCTGAAAAGAAAATTTGACTTTCAAACACAAGAATGAGAAGAAGCATAAAAAAGGAAACAGCAAAGAGAAGTCTTAAGGGACTTACCACGAGTGAACTGTTTACATTCCTACATGGAAAGACAATATTTGTAACTCTTAAAACTTTTCAGTATCTGGGTAGTTGGTGGGACCACACATACACATGTACACGCATGCACACACATGCACACATGCACACACATACAGAGATAAAGAGCACAGATTGAACTGAATAGGATGGGACCATACCTTAAAAGAAACTAGGGTAAATGGTGAGAGAGAAATGTAGGGGGAGGGAAAGGGAAGGGGGGTAACTATATGTCATTTAAGAGGCAGGTAGGAGTTTTTCTTAGTGGAGGGAAAAAGAGGAGAGCTGAGAAAAAAAAACAAAACCAAAAAACAAGAAGTTTACCCTCATCACATTTGACTAAACGAAGGAGTGAAATGCACACTCATTTTGGTATGAAAACCTATCTTACAGTATAAGAAAGTGGGGGAGAAAGAGATATTGCGGGGGGGGGGGGGATGATGGAAGGGAGGGCAAAGGGAGGAGGGAGCAATTTGAAGTCAACACTTGGGGAGGGACAGGATCAAAAGACAGAAGAGAAACAATGAGGGGCAGGTTAGGAGGGATGGTAATCCAGTTAGTCTTACACAACACGACTATCAGGGAGGTCATTGGCAAAACTACACAGATATGGCCTATATTGAATTGCCTGCTGTCCCAAAGGGAATGGGTGGGGAGGGAGGGATGAGGAGAATTTGGAACTCAAAGTTTTAGGAACAACTGTTTAGTATTGTTGTTGCAACTAGGAAAGAAGACATACAGTTAATGAGGAATAGAAAGTCATCTGGCTCTACAGGAGAAAAGAGAAGATGGAGAGAAGAGAAGGGAGAGATGACAGAAGAGAGGGCAGATTGGAGATAGGGAAAATTAGATTGCTTGGGGTATTGGGGTGGGGGGAGGGGATAAAAGGGGAGAAAATTTGGAACCCAAAAATTTGTGAAAATGAATGTAAAAATTAAATAAATAAATAAATAAATAAATAAATAAATTGAATAAACACTTCCTAAGTGCCTAAAATGTGCGAAGTACCCTGCTACTCTCTAGGCATATGGAGAAACAATAAAGGTGTTAGAAAGGGGGCATGTTTGGGGGTGGTGGTGGAAGGGTTCCTACCCTTTAGGAGATTACATTCTTTTAAAACGTTGACTCTTACTTAGACTTATCTCTTCATTGTCTTGATTAAAAAAAAAAAAAAAAAAGAGGTGAAAAGAACCACCTATGGTTCCATCAGTGACAGAGTTAGAATCCAGCCCTCTTGCATCATAGACCAGAACTTTCCCTGCCTAACATGTAGCCTCTCTCCTTCTATAAACATCATGAAATCTAAATATATGTCGATATGTATTAAGAGTTTTCATATTAAAACTTGACATTTAGTGTCAAATTGTATTTTTCAAAATCATATTTGAATTCCAATGGGGACTTTTGATGTGTTGGAATAACATCGCTGTATGGACAATCACTTGTTCAGCTACTTTTCCAACAGATTTAGAAGAAAGAATGCTCACCACAGTTCCCCATTTGTTGGCTTTGTTTACTTCTGATTGTACTGTGTAGGTATCATCAGAAGATAAGAAGTGAACACACTGCAAAAATAACTGCGTGGAGATCAGAGGATCTTGAAAGGGATAAAAATCAAACTTGAAAATAAAGAAGCTGCTCTCTGGAAGAAGTCAAGGTGATTAACATCGCTATTGGCTCATTAGGCAAAATGCTGTGGTTATTTGTGAATATTCTGAAGGTGATAAATGGGATCTCACAAAACGATATCATTTTATTTGATATATACAAACCCTTATTATGCACATTTGCAATAAATCAATGCCCCAAATATTGTTTCTCTGTTCATTGTATAAAAAATATGCTATAATTGATATGAAATGATTTTTTTTTTATATTCAACATAAAAATCCTCAGCTTCATTATATCCAAAATATTCAGATCCATTAACCCTTCCATCCTTTAAAACTATGACATGGAATTTGTATAGGAAAACATTAAAATGTTCTTTCTGGGGATTAATGTATTTGTATTTTTGTTCTGAATTTTACATATGTTAAATAAGATGTGCATCCCCATGTACAAAGTATGGTAGATAATGATGATTGTAGATGAAGACATGAATCTTACTTACTTTTCATTTTAAAATATATGGTTAATTCAATATGTTAGTTCAAAAGCTTTCCTGCTTCTCCATATTTCTGTCAGAGCTATTTCTGAGTTTTTGCATTTTTGAGTTTCTGCATTTTGAAAAAAATCCTTCAATAATTATTTCCCTCCCTCCCTTCCTTCTTTCTTTCCCTCCTTTTCTATCTTTCTTTTTCTCTCTCTACTTATTGCTAATCCTACTCCCTTCTCCCTCCAACTACTCCAACATAAATAAGAAAAAAAAGGCTAGTAGCAAATATGAATATTTTTATTTTATTTAATTTGTTAAAATTGTTATTCAACATAGTTACTTCTAACTATTCATTTCAAAGATATCATATATAATTGATTTAGACATGGGTGAGACCTTGAGTAGTCATCTATTATAACCCCCTCATTTTACTGATGAGAATATTTTTAATTCCCATTGAGGTTATGTACTTTGCCCTTGGTTACACAGGTAGTAAAAGAAGAGCCAAGTTTTAAAGCAAGGTCCTGGGACGCTAGCAACACTTAGCATTTAGCAGAGCAGATGATGGACATTAGAGAAGATAGGGTACTGGTGATAATGATATAGAGAGGTGTGATTACGTAATTATCATAAAAGAACTCCTGGAAGTTGAAATTTATTTCTTCTTTGTGGTTCCATTGGAGAAAGTCAAACAGTAGTTAGAAGAGGAACTTTGAGAGTTCAAAAAGGAGGTGCACATTAGGTCATGAAATCTACGGCCTCAAAAAATACTGGGGTGTTTGTGCCTAGAAGTATTCACGTTGAGCCATATTTTGGTTGCTAACAGTTTATCTTTCGGTATTGAATTGTGATAACTAGATGATGCAATGAATAGAATACTGGGCTGGGAATCAGGAAGACTCATCTTCACAAGTTCAAATCCAGCCTCAAATCTAGCTGTGTGACCTTGGCCAAGTAACTTAACCCTTTTGTCTCTGTTACCTGATCATAAAATGATCTGGAGAAGGAAACTGAAAACCACTCCAGTAACTTTGCCAATAGCAAATGGCAACACAAAATCAGATATGAATGAAACAACTCAATACAATAACACTGAAGTTTAGAATGCGAAAATTATAAGGGAACTCAGGGTTCATTTAATCCATCCACACATTCCATCCACACTCACATACTGCAGTATAACACAGATTAATGGTTGAAGAAATGGATGTCCAGCTCAAGGAGTAATTGGTTTAATTCTCTTCTAGATTCTGTGTGAAACGCATACACACACAAACACACACATTCTTGTGTTGATAAAGGTTGACTCTAGTTGGGAATAAATGGCAAATATGAGCAACAGAAAGTAAAAGAGAAATATAAGGTTGTTTCTGTATATATAGAAAACTTGTCAGAAATGAAATATTTTAACAGTCATGTTCAGGCCAAGTCTTCAGCAAAATCAAGTGGTTAGCAAAAAGTTGTTCATTTGTTCTTTCTGTCTTCCCTCATGCTATCTTCCCTCTCCCCTACATTTCTCCAATGCCTCTTCTATGTTCTAGTCTTCTTTTTTAGAAAACTCTCTGTCATACTAGATCATTCTCAGGTATCTTCTGACTTCAAGGTTCTCTGATCTTTATCACTACCATTTCCAAATAACTATTCATATGTTGTCAAAGTATCAAAAAATAATACAAAGCATATACAACAAGCTACAAGCCACTTAGGAGGCTGACCTCTTGTTTTTGCCCAAGAGTATGAAGTTTATATGAACTTGCCCATTGTCACAAAGATAACAAGTAATAGAGGTGTGATTCTAATGTTCAATTCTACTCCATTAAATATATTTTAATTCAATAAACAATATTTTTTTTGCTGTATCCCACATTTTGTGCTTACTTTTGTAGGTACAAAGGAAATAAAAACAAAATAATGATGATGTGGGATGTAGGCGCACACATGTGCAGACATGATTGCAGGATATTGATATCCATTTCATCACAAATCTAATGAGAAATTGAACCTGTCAGACAATTGTCACACAGGTAATGGAAACAAAACCAATTCTCATTGTGAAGTACATCAAACATTAAAATGCACAGGAAGCCACCGGAATAACTTGGCATAAAATCTTACTTTTTAACAGATATTAATCCATCACCAATTGCCTAGAACAGGATGTTTTACAATTGATTAGTCTTGTAATTTTCAGAACCAGGTAGATAACAGGAGCTATTAGACAACATCTTTGACATTCACAAAACTGCAGTTCATTTTTATTACTATAAGTATGACATTAAAACATAATGATCATCATTTTTCTTTTTTTCCTGTAAATAACAAAGGCAGATATTTAGTATTTTCAGTGGCATTGGAGTTTACAATTAATACTATGGCAGTTAATTCCTGATAGTGAGGAATATTTCCTGCAAAAGTACACAGAGAATTTTTCTAACATTGAGTGGGAAAAGGTTGAAGAGATCAAAAGATTTTCTGAGCCTTCCTTAATTTATTTCCACTTTTCTCGTTATTCAGAAGAGCTGTGACCGGAATACTTAAGAAGGTTGAAGAAAATATATGAAATATTGTCTGTATAGTCAAATGTTACATAGAACTCACATCTTATTGACTCAGTTCCCCTTCCCTCACAGTGACATTTCCACATGAGAAACATGTTCCTTAATAATAAACTTCATTTTTGATCTCTATTCTCTCTAAGAGATCAATTAGTCTCCTCAGTTAATGTGACTACATTCTGATACTAATATTTGGATCTAGTCCAGCCATTAAAGAGCTAATAATTTACTTATCTAACAACTTATCTAATATTATTATCTTGTAGTTTCAAATGTTAAAACCATACAGACCCAATTCTAGAGGCAGAACATCTAGATTCCCATGTCTCTTTTATTTCAGTGACATTCTTGGCCAGGTCACAACTGCCCCAAGACTTTATTTCACATATACAAATGGTGGAACAGAGCTAAAGGATCTCTGAAGTCCTTTCTAGCTCTTAGTCTTTGATTCTATAGTTATTAATTCAATTCTTTCAATCAATGCATAAAGTGTTTTACTCCAAGGAATATAAACAATTTCCCATTCAGGTATTGAGAAGCTATGTGGAGCAGTGGAAATATAACTGAAGTGAGTGATAGAAGATCTCTCGTCCTTATCCCAGACTTAAGATAAGTCCTTAATGTCTGTAGCCCTGAATATCCTCATAAGCAAAATGGTTAATTTTTTCTAGACAATTTCTCCTGTTACTTCTAGATCTATGATAAATGTTCAACCCTCTGACCCTCTGAAAACAAAAGTAAATATTCCATCCTCAACTTGTAGATGGTGAAACCAAGACATGAAAGAAAATGATTTGTTCAAGGTCACAATCATTGACAGTAACAAAGATAAACAATTGTCATTATATAAAGTGATGTGCTATGTGCCAGCATTAATCATCTTGTCCGATTGGGATATAAGCCACTGAGATTCAAAAGAAATATCAGAAATAGTTTATTACCTTAGATACTTCATTGAACTCATGATTTCATTAGCAAATATTCCCTTCCATCTCAAAGAACTCATCCCATTCATGACTTCTGCTTGACTTGCCTTCGTGTCCTCCCAAGAATTAGATGTAAAGAGTTTATCTAAATAAATGTAGGATTTCCTCCAGATATATTAAAATGGCAGTGGCCACCAATGTAACATTCAGATTGTGTATTTGTTATCCTTTGTTTTCTCTACAACTCTGGCACACTTTGTTTTCCTAGGTAGAAATGTCCAGGATGATATCATTTAAATCACCTTTGGAATGGCAGCCCTCATTGGCAACATTCAGTAGTCACTTTCAACCAGATGTATTGCCCTTGAGAACCCTTACATTTTGACTCTTCAGAGTCTGCAGTGTTTCACAATTTGCAGTGATATAGCATCATAGGAAGAAAATTGATGTTATAAAGCTGAGTTTTCATTTGAAACAGAAGTTTGAGCTCATTCAAAGGGCATCATAATGTCCTAAATACAACTCTCCCTTTCCTCTTCATTCTGTTCAATTCTGACTCAATTCCTTATCCATCTGCAGCATCCCAACAACACAGAAGTCTGAGACATGTGGACCAGGTCAATGGGCTTGCATGTACAACTACTTATGTTTGTCTGGATAAGAGGTATTCTTCACAAAATTGAATGAGATATTTGTTGAAAGCTCTTAATTATTTCATATCGATATGATCAAGGCAATTTTATATCCAAATGGAACATATTGAGGATGTCATTATTTGTAGCAGTGATTCTTAAGATTTTTTTTTTTATTTCATGAACTCCTTTGAAAATCTGGTAAATACCTCTTCTCAGAATAATATTTTTGAGTGCATAAAATAAAATATATGATATCACAAAGAAAACCAATTACACTTAAATTTAAAAATTAAAATATTAAAAAAAAAACAAGTTCATGGACGCTAGGTCAAGAACCCCTTAGATAAGTTCTTCTAATTAGAATTTTGCTAGGCAACCTTTGTGAGAAGTAGTAAATGTGCTTTGTATTCAACTACTTCACACTACTCACTACACACACTACTACACCAGTACCACTCTCATCACCTCTTATTTGGAATATTGCAACAGACTCTTCTTCTCTCCTGACTTTGGGTTTCTCTTGAAGGACCATTGCCTGTCATCCTGGCATATATCTTGCCACTGGACTCTGGAGGAAGAAGTGAGGCTGATGACTTGGCACAGCTCTGCCACACTAAAGTCCAATTCATTTGCAAGTAAAAGAATCACCTTGCTGAGGTCATTGGTCCTTTTTAAGAACAAAGAACAAACAACAATAGTCCCTCCTCACTTCAGTCCATTGCCGCACTGGAACCAAAGTCATCCTATTTAAGCATGGATGTCACCATATTACTCCCCCACTCAATGAACTACAGTATCTCCTTTTTGCCTTTAGAATAAAATAAAAACATTTATTTTTAGCTTTTAAAGCCATTAACAGCTTATCCTCAACTTATCTTACCACCTTCGTTGTATGTTACTTCCCTTCCAATATTCTCAGGTCTAGGCACTGCCTTTTTCTCTCTTCCTTACACATAATGCATAATTTCCCATATCCATGTCTTCACATTAGAGGGAATATGCTTTCTCCTCACTTATATGTATGGATATATTTTATATACATTTAGTCATTTGTTATATCCTTTCTGATATTATGGATGCAGATATTTCAATAATCTTAAAAATGTTACCCTCATACAGGCCTCCTCTGCCTATATTTTGGTACAGCTGCTCTTTCTGTACTCATTTTTTAATTACATTAGCTATGTTTTCATACAACGTATTCAAGATTGAAACAGCAGAGTCCAAGTATAATGGATTTTCTGCTGTTAGCAAAGATAATCATTTGTTATAAAAATGTAGAAAAATGAGTTTCTTTTTCATAGTTGTTTGTTGTTCCAGCTTTATCTTTTAATATTCAAATGACACATTGCATGTTTTACAACTTGCTTCCTGACCATTAATATATTCTCTGTTACATTTTAGGGTGTTTTGATCCACGTTTATGGTGTGTTATCCAGAATCGCTATGGCTAGTACCTTCATACTCTCCTCTCCTAGAGAAATATCCAAAATACCTAGGGGAGTGAATTCTGCAAAATCTTTGCTAATTTGGCAACTTTCATTTCTCCCTCCTGCAGATTCCTCACCCCTCTTCTATCCTTTCAGGATCTTTTTTGAGGACTCCATTTCTAGCTGGTGATAGAAGAGAATAATAAAGTACAATTACCAGAAAATACATAGAAGGTTTGACCTCGACCTCAAAATCCCAGCTTCTAATCCAAAATCTAACACCAAATAGCAATGTGGTCTTGAAGAATTTACTTAAATGCTGAGTTCCTCACTTTTGTCATCTATAAAAAGAGTTGGACCAGATCATTTCTAATTGTCAGACTTATTCTATTTTCTAATTCCAGACAAATGATTTCTTCACTGAGTTTATGAATAAGGATCTATGAGATACCAGGTTACGGAATGTTGCTACGTTGAAGTAGGACAAATGGCAATTGCCTTTATTCCCTCTCTAGATTGTCTAGCTATTGTTACTTGTATAGAACAGAAGAGCATGCTAGCAGAAATTAAAACTTTTTCATTAGAATATTTTTTATTTGACTCCTTTTCTCTTTGAAACATTAGATTCCTAAGGATATTTGACTATAAAGAAGAGTATGTCTACCACTCAAAGTGAAGTTCAGTTTTTTAATATAAATTGGATGCCAATTAAACTGAAAATAAAGGATATAGTATGATCAACCAATGGCTCATTATTCCCTAGGGATTTTCACCACTGTATCCTACCAATCCAATATTGATCTGCTTTTACTTCTACACAGAAACCCACAATGACATTGGGGCCTGTTTCCCAATGATCTTAGACCATGACATTAATCCAGCTTTGTGCTTTTGCTTATATTCTTGCCTATGTCTGGTATTGTCTCCCTATCTTTTGATGCAATTCACAAAACCAATTTCCTCATGAAACCTCCTCTGCTATCCTACCCCTTGATCCTCCTTCTCTAAATTCTTTTAGCCCTTACAGTCATTCCTACAACAGTGAAATTTTAGCTCAAGTTAAGAGAGGTAGTGTGACACAGCAGGCAGATAACTGGAGTAAAGTCAGAGAGGTCTAGGCTCAGGTCCTGGCTCTGACAATTTTTCACCTTATTAAAAGGCTTAAATATGGTTTTTACCTTGTAGAATTTTAGGTTACCATCAAATAGTTCAGTTTTGATAAGATGTAAGTTTCTCAAAGACAGATACTGTATTTCTATTTGTATATCCAATGCCTAGTGGAGTGTCCATCAAATAGTGGGTAATTAATAAATTTATGCTGATTAATTTATGAATTGAATTTTGTTTTATTTTAAAGGCTTTGTTCAGTAGGAAACATTCTACCATAGATTCTTATTCTTATAGATTTTCTCATGGGGGACTTAGAAAGAACTACAAATTCATTAATTTTTAGGTTATTAAGAAACACCATACATTAGTGGAAAGAGGACCTACCTTAGAACCAAGAAGAGATAGTATAAATTCTTGTCTGTTGTATGTATATTTTATATATATATATGTGTGTGTGTGTATATACGTATATATACACACATATACATACACACACACACACACACATATATATATATATATATATATCAGCTATTTGGTCTTGGAGGAGTAACTAAACCTATCAGTACTCTCAAAACTTCTCTAAAGCTACAATTTACTTAGATGTCAACTTGAATTGGCAGAGAAAATTTTTTTACTGAGAATTCCTTATGATGTTTAAATCACAGGTCTCTTTTCATCCCTTTGATTTGCATTTCTCTGTTCTCATTGCCATGACCCTAGTACCCTCATTAACAACAGCCTGAACTATTACAATTGGTTCTGAAAGGGCCTTTCAGCTTCTATTAATCACCCTGCATTCTTTCACTCATGGTATGATTTAAAGATAATTTGAAGTCAGAGGATTTGGACTTAAAACTAGCCTTAGACAAATCACTCAGGATTAGAACCCAGGTCTTAGAATTCCAACAGTAAGAGTCAACAAACATTCAAATCACCTTGTTTCACTGCTGTCATGGTAGGAAACGATTTTAATGAGTCAACATTTATAAACTGAGACATAGAGTCTTTCCTTAGAATTCTTTGAAATAATGAACCCCTGGGAAGATCAAAACATATTTGGACATACCAGTAAAATATACAACATTTGAAGAAATAGACACCTCCATTATTTTCCTTGAAACTCATCTTTTTATCATTGCTTCTGTTAACTGTATCTACCTCTTCTAATTTTGGTAAAAATCATTCTTCCTACAAAAAGATATTCCAGTTTCAAGTCCACTTAAATTATCATCATCATCAATGAGGAAACAATCTGCATGGAAAAAGACTCTGAAGTGGAAAAACACATTTACACTGATAATATGAAAAGAGCAATACTGTGAAATTAGGACATAAAGTAGAAATTGTCACCATTAACCTCCTCTTTCCTGTATTAAAAAACAAAAATAAAAATGTGATAGCTTGTTACAAACTATCACTTGTCCCAATGTTTCCCTGGCTGATCAAACAAATTAGCATAGTTCTCAGTTAACAAGGAAAAGGTGACTTTGGAAAAGTACAAGGCAAAAGTCCACAAAACAAATTTTCAAAGCAAAAAATAGTTTCAGATCTTCAGCTACTGAGACCAGATGAACATTCTAATTTGGTATATAGGGCTCATCCTTTACTGTTGTGAAGACACTTATGGTAAAATTGTGACAAGTTAAAATTGACGTGAGATGATAAAATAAATAAAGAAAATTAAGTTTCAAATGGTGTCTACCATTTTGGTTTTTGGGGTATCCTATGTCAGTTAGACTGACATAAGATTCTGGTGACTGACACAGTAAATAGCTGGCACATAATAGGCATCTTAATTTTTTTTAATTAATAGCAGGAGAAATTGACAAAATTAAGCAGTGAGAGCTGAGACATAATTAATCAATGAAATGTTTTTTCATTGCACAAACGTTGGCCGAAATATAAAAGATTATGTAATAATAGGTAGTATTTCCATAGCACTTTAAGGTTTACAAAACACTTTAAAATAATTTCGTTTTGCCATCACAGTCAGGCAGGTAGGTACTTTTATTGCTTCCATTTTACAGGTAAGGGAACTGAAGCAAGAATAACTTCAGTGACTTGCTGTGGGTCACATAGTTAGTGCCTTGTGGTGGCTCGAACTTAGTTCTTCATGATTCCAAGTCTCTTGCTCTTTAAACTGTGCCAGCTAGCTTCTAAAAGCCCTAGACTGGCTTCAAATTGCACCTTTTACCCTATTCATTTGCAGGAGTCACTTAATTCCACCTTAGTTTCCTCATCTGTAAAATGAGGCTGTGAAAGTCTGAGGTTCTTACCTGCTTTAGATCCATGATCCTATGATTTCTCCTGAAACTATCTTACCCACCTTTCTACACCAGGATATTCATATCCATCACCAATTTTGAAACTAGCTTCATGCAATGCTTCATGTACTAAATTGAGAGAGACTTAATTTTCTCTATGTTGCTATTCTTGCCTGTATCAGGCACTCCATTCAAATAAAAGCATTCTTGTAGTGCTCAATGGTTTTAACTAAACAATACAAATCAATTCCATAGATATTTCTTAAGTCCTTAGAATATACCAGGGATGTATAGACCCTGCAAATACAGTTGCAAATAATGGAGTAATTGATTAAAGTATTATACTAGGATGTCAAATTTGAGAGATTGCTGACAGTACCTATAGTATTTCAGTAATATAGAAACAACTGATTCTAACACAAATTTATTAAGAAAAATTAGTCAGAAAAGGAAATTAACAGGTAGTCCAGCTGTGGCCACATGAGTGGTGAATATTTGCATTTATCAGGATCACAGGGCTCTTTCCCAGGAATCTCAAGGTTATAGGTTTAGAGCTGGAGAGTTAAGTATCTTTATTTTGCAAAGGAAGAAATTGAGACCCAAAGATGAAATGATTTGTCAAATATCACAGAAGTATTAAGTGAGAGAGCCAGTATTTGAACTTCGGTCCTGCTATAGCAAATTGAGTAGTCTTTTCATTGTATAATACCAGGTTGGAGGAAATTCCATGCTAAGAGTTCTTGATATATTTTATATCCATGACTATCCATGTGAAGTTATCTCGTTATTGATCTGAAATAGACAAGTGAAATACTTCCTGACCTCTAAGATCTTAGTTACTCTGATTCATGACATTCTTATTTTTCAGTTAAGGCATATGATGTGATCTATTGTTTGATGAAAACCTAACCCACAGGTAGAAATTTCTACCACCTGATGACCAAGCTTGTACAATTTTTCCATGTGTCAAGGAAAAAATAAATAGATGTTCTGTAAATAAGATTACAAATTTAAAAAAAAAACTGTGATGAGCACCTACTAATGCTTTTATTATATATTTCAGAATACTTCAAGGTCATATCCAACTCAATTCAATAAATGATTAAGCATTTATTGTGTTCATGGCATTAAGCAAGCCTAATGGCTATAGTGTAATATACTTTGATATTTGGGTTAAAAGCAGCTATATTTTGGGTCTTTTGGGAGTTTGATTTATGTATAAAGGATGATATTATTCTTGAGAGTTATGTTCTACTCAGTCATTTTTTTCACTTTACTTCTGTGTTTCAACTATAGCCTCCTGCTAAGAAACTGTCTTCAGAAACACAGAGTTTTCTGCCTCTCATCTCCTGTGAGATATTGTGCTTGGCAAACCTTTCCATACTAGGGGCAGCTACAGTATTTTTCAATCAAATATTTCAGTCAGTGATTAAGAAATTCTTTACATGAACCAAGTTATGTAAAGAACCATGTTATGCAATAGATAACCAAACTGAAAGGACTGCTGGTTTTTATTCTTGATTTTTTTCCTTTCAACAATTATTTTTGAAATGTTTCTTTTGACTTCATCAGTTCAGTTTACATGTGATTCACAGACAGAAATCAATTTTAGATTTTTTTGTCCTTCTAACCATTTGGCTGAGTAAAAAAAAAAATCAACATCCCTATGGATCTACTTTCTCAAACTGAATAGAGACTTTAAGAAAATTCCTTTTCACTTTCACATTATGTCACTCTTTTATGTAAATGGTAAGTGCAGGTAACACTGACAAGATTTTAGAAGCATAATAACCTTTAAAAAAACTATTTCATATAAATACAAGTCATAGCTTAATTTCTCCATGGCAGTAGTTCTTATCTTTTTTTGTCATCAACGTATTTCAGCAAGCTGATGAAGTTTATAGACACCTAAATGTTAAATTAATTTAGTGATACATAGGTAAGAGAATAAGTCTAGCAATAAATTTGTAATTATTTTGTAACACAAGTAAAAATAATATAACAGAAGAGTTGGTCTATCAAAAAAAAAAAAAAAAGCTACATCTGGCACCTGAAAAGGGACATGATCCAGGAAAGGGATTTGTCTTTCGGTGACGGTGGCCTCCTGGAAAGGAGCTCCCACTTGTGAGAAGACAACTAAGCCCATAAAATACCTGTAAATAAGAACTCCCAACAAATTCTGGAGCAGTTGAAGCCACACAGCAATGGAGTGGAGGAGATTTCTGTTCTAGAGAGACCTGAAAAACCAACACCAAAGGTCAGTCATGCACCAGACCCGGAGCAGAGCTCAGCCCTGCCTTGGCCACGTGGCACCAGAGGGGACCAGATACAAGCAGGTTTCAGGGATGGAATCTCCAGAAGCAGTGCAGGTCCCTACACCCACAGGCACCAAAGGTCAGGAAGAGAGCATTTTTGGCTGGCCAAGAAGGGAGCAGGGGTGACCCCATAACTCAGGTCCCCTCGGGAGGCAGCAGCAGAGGCAGCAGAGGACAGGAGCTCCCAAAGTAGGCAGGAGCTAGGATCCATTATTGAAGGTCTCTGCATAAACCCACTGAGGGAACTGAGCCCAGTGTGGTGGTCCTGCCCCCACCTAAGCAGCTGAACTTAATCTCATACTGAATAGCAGCCCTGCTCCTACCTGAGCACCTGAATTTAATTTCACATTGAACAGCAGCCCCATCACCACTGAAAGGCCTGAGGCTGGGAAGCAGCATTTGAAACTCAGACCCCAAGCACCAGCTGGGCAGATCTGGAGGCAAGGTGGGAGTGGAGAGGAATCTCAGAAGTCAGGTAACTGGCTGGGAAAATACCCAGAAAAGGGAAAAAAAATAAGATCATAGAAGGTTACTTTCTTGCTGAACAGATATCTCATCTCATTCTTTCTGAAAAGGAAGAACAATGCTTAGCATCAGGGAAAGACATAGAAGTCAAGGCTTCTGTGTCCCAAACATCCAAAACACATATTCAATCAGCTCAGGCCATGGAAAAGCTGAAAAAGGATTGTGAAAATCAATTGAGAGAGGTAGAGGAAAAACTGGGAAGAGAAATGAGAGAAGTGCAAGAAAAGCATGAAAAGTGGGTCAACATCTTGCTAAAGGAGACCCAAAAAAATGCTGAAGCAAATAACACCTTGAAAAATATGCTAACTCAATTGGAAAAAGAGGTTCAAAAAGCCAATGAGGAGAAGAATTCAAAAGTAGATTTAGCAAAATGGAACAGAAGGTTCAAAAGCTCACTGAAGAAAATAGTTCTCTCAAAATTAGAATGGAACAGATGGAGGCTAATGACTTTATGAGAAACCAGGAAATCACAAAACAAAACCAAAAGAATGTAAAAATGGAACATAATGTGAAATATCTCATTGGAAAAACAACTGACCTGGAAAATAGATCGAGGAGAGACAATTTAAAAATTATGGGACTACTTGAAAGTCATGATCAAAAAAAGAGCCTAGACATCATCTTTCATGAAATTATCAAGGAAAACTAACCTGATATTCTAGAACCAGAGAGCAAAGTAAATATTGAAAGAATCCACCAATCACCACCTAAAAGAGATCCAAAAAGAGAAACCCCCTAGGAACATTGTGGCCAAATTCCAGAATTCCCAGGTCAAGGAGAAAATATTGCAAGCAGCTAGAAAGAAACAATTCATGTATTGTGGAAATAAAATCAGGATAACACAAGATCTAGCAGCTTCTACATTAAAGGATAGAAAGGCATGGAATATGATATTCCAGAAGTCAAAGAAACTAGGACTCAAACCAAGAATCACCTACCCAGCAAAACTGTGTATAATGCTTCAGGGGAAAAAATGGTCTTTCAATGAAATTGAGGGCTTTCAAGCATTCTTGATGAAAAGACCAGAGCTGAAAAGAAAATTTGACTTTCAAACACAAGAATGAAAAGAAGCATGAAAAGGTAAACAGCAAAGAGCAGTCATTAGGGACTTACTCAAGTGGAACTGTTTACATTTCTACATGGAAAGACAATATTTGTAACTCTTGAAACTTTTCAGCATCTGGGTACTTGGTGGGATTACACACACACACACACACACATGTGTGCGCACACACACACGTGCACACACACACAGATAGAGAGCATAGAGTGAATTGAACAGGATGGGATCATATCTTAAAAAATGAAGTTAAGCAGTTAGAGAAAAATTTATTAGGAGCCGAGAGGGAGAAATGGAATGGGGCAAATTATCTCTCATAGAAGAGGCAGGTAGGAGACTTTTTAGTGGAGGGAAAAGGAAGGGAGCTGAGAGATAAACATGAAGTTTACTCTCATCACATTCCACTAAAGGAAGGAATAAAATGCACACTCATTTTGGTATGAAAAACTATCTTACAATACAGGAAAGTGGGAAAGAAGGGGATAAGCAGGGTTGGGGGGGATGATGGAAGGGAGGGCAATGGGAGGAGGGAGCAATTAGAAGTCAACACTCTTGGGGAGAGATAGGATCAAAAGAGAGAATAGAATAAATGGAGGGCAGGACAGGATGGAAGGAAATACAGATAATCTTACACAACATGACCATTATCAAAGGTGGGGAGGGAGGGATGGGGAGAAGTTGGAACTCAAAGTTTTAGGAACAACTGTTGAGTATTGTTCTTACTACTAGGAAATAAGAAATACAGGTAATGGGGAATAGAAAGTTATCTGGCACTACAGTACAAAAGAGAAGATGGGGACAAAGGAAGGGAGGGATGATAGAAGCAAGGACAGATTGGTGATAGGGGAAATTAGAATGCTCAATGTATTGGGGGTGGGGGATGGGGACAAATGAGGAGAAAATTTGGAACCCAACATTTTCTGAATATGAATGTAAAAAGTTAAAGTTAAATAAATAAATTAAAAATAATGATATTAAAAAATATTGTAATGATCTATGATTTTTTTCAATATACACACACTCAGATATAGAAAATTTCCCACCAAAATTAGGTAACAACTTGTCTTATTTCTTAAGCTCCTAAGAATAACCTGAGGTACAGAGGTGTAATGAGTCATCTCATTTCACACAGTTTCAGACAAAGTATTGAATTCAGATTTTTCTGATTTCAGGGTCAAATATGTAATTGAATATCCTATGCACCTTCTTCAAATAGAAAGTCTTAGCATTTTAATAAAGAACAGAGCTGGTTGAAAATATCTTCAGATATATTTTTTTTATCATTCCACCTTCCATTTTTAAATAAAAGCAGTTCTCTTTTCTGTAGCAAATACAGGATGCTACAGAGACAAGCAATTACATTTTTTATTTCATGGAAAGAAGGAGAATATGCTAAGCAAAGTTTTGAATTATTTTGGAATAATTTAACAGATTATATTCCATCGTACCTTTAACAATTAACGTATAGTGAAAGACAACTAAGATATTAGCTTATATCAAATTTCAATCAAATTTTTTTTTTACTCTCTACATACTTGAAGGTCACAAACATGGAGGAGAAAAAACAAGTATATTAAAAGTATTTTTTTCAGCAGAATATTTTCACTAATGGAAATGTTCCCTGGATTATTTTGGAGCTATGATCAGTGGAAATGCATAGCAATTTATTGTATTGTGATTTATAATACAATCATTCACTGACGATAATTGTTCATGTTTATTTGTTCTACATTGTAATAAAATTCTCCTAAGTGAAAAGTATAGACATATTTCAAGTATTTTTGTTTTGAAATGTTTATCAATCTAAGTCTTCTGGAAATATAAATATAGATTTAAATTTTTAAAAATTCAAAACATTGACTTTGAAGTTTCCTTAAAATATATAAAGTGTTTTGGGAATTTCACATGACTTTCTTTGAAAGGAAATAAAATGAAGCCACATACTTGTTTATAATGAAAGCTTATTCCATCATCATCAAGTAACTTTGTAAATATAAAGTTCACTGAATCTTACAAAATTACTACTTAGATATAAATACAAAAAAAAAATCTCTCAATGAGCTGTGTGAATTTAAATCATAAATCATAAATTTAAAAATTATTATGAAACAACTGAAAAAAATGGTAGCTAGTTGTGATGGCTCCAAAATAGCACCTATGTACAAGCTGTAGATTTTATAAACTGAGAAACGATATGAAAGAAGACCAAAATGGTTAGGTTAGTCATTGGAACTAATTTCAACCTACACAATCACCTCAAAACAAAATTAAATCTGCTATATAAAATAAAAGAGTAATAAAAAGGCAAGAGAAAATAGAAACTCAGAGAGAAAATTATCCTATGAATGAAATGAAGAAGAAAGAAAAACGTGAAAGAAAAATCATGACATATAGAAAGACAGATAGACAGAGAGAGACAAAGAAAACAATATGATGAAAAAAATGTCACAAGCTAAAGGAAAACCAAGACAAATCATCATAAGGATAGAACAATAGAGCAACAAAATGCAAAGTAAAGAAAAAAAATAAACTGTTTCATACACCTCCAAAGTTATTAATGAATTCAATAAGAGAGATGAAAAAAATATGATATCCCTAAAAATTGATGTGAAATTAGTGATGGATGAATAGGAAAAGAGAAATAGAAGAGGGAATAGTTTGTTCCTAACAGAGTAAAATCTTAAATTTTTATCTTCTCTGAGATATAGAATGGCAAACTAAAATGTGATTGCAGAAAATCTAACAAATCCAAATCACAACACATCTAGTACAACAACAAATTCAATATGAGGGAAAGGCAGTATATAGTATCTAAGAAACCTAATGTTAATATCTTTTATATGATTCAGGTTGGATCATTTGTGAAGTATTATGTTTAGTTCTGAGGAGCCATGTTTTAGGTAATCACTAACAAGGCATTTACAGCATCCTGAAGAGAGATATTGAAATCAAGTGAATATGTCTTCCAACAATGGAAAGAATTGGGGATATTTAGAATGGAGAAAAGACTAAGAAATAATTGGAAATCTGTCATAAAGTATTTTGACTGCTATTATATGTAGGAAATTTTAATTTATGTAGCTCTGCTATCAGCATTCCATGGCTTCTAACCAGTACCTATCCCATGGCCTAGGAAAAGACCTTATAGTATTTTTCAGCCATAGATGAAACTCAATGTCAGTGTTATTTTTTAATTTCAAATTGAAATATGGAGATAGATTTACATGGAGTTTTACTCAGAAATATATCAAAATTTTATGACTTTGTTATGAATCAGAACCTATTTCTCTCATTAGTGAGATCACATATGAATAACAGTTTAGAAAATTGTTTAGTCTGTTGAGATAACAGCACTCTTTAGGTAGCTATCCCAGATTTAAAGTTTTGTTTATCTTGCTAAACTTCTGATGGGTTTTCATGACAAAAACCAATTCCTAAGCATACATCTTTTTTTGGGGAAAAGACATGGCATGGACTACCTACACTCAGTTAGACCTAGGTTAAAATCTCCCTCTTTTTCCTCATCAGTGAAAAATCCACAATCTTGGAGTTTAAGGGGATCACATAGACTAAATGGTCTAATACATTATTTAATAAAAGCCTTTCTAGGAAAACTATCAGCAAATTGATCTTTTCAACAAAAAAACTAACAGAAAGCATATGATTATGTCAATAGATGCAAAAAAAAGCATTTGACAAAATCCAACACTCATTCCCTTTAAAAAACACTAGACAGCATAGGAATAAATGGATCCTTTCTTAAAATGATAAGTGGCATCTACCTAAAACCTTCAGCAAACAAAAAATGTTAAGTAGCATCTACCTGAAACCTTTAGCAAACATTAAATGAAGATAACTTAGTTGCAATTCCAATAAGATCAGGGTAAACAAGGATGTCTATTACCACCACTGTTACTCAATATGGTACTAGAAACATTAGCTTTAGCAATAAGAGGAGAAAAAGAAATGGAATGAATTAATAGGCAAAGAAGAAACTGAGTTATCATTCTTTGCAGATATGATGATATTTTTAGAGAACCCCAGAGAATCAAGTAAAAAAATACTTGAAATAATAAACTTTAGCAAAATTAAAGGATATAAAATAAACCCACATAAATTATCAGCATTTGTACATATTACTGACAAAGCCAAATAGCAAGAGATAGAAAGAAAAATTCCATTTAAATACACATTATAAAATATATGAGAGTATACCTTGTAAAACAAACCCAGGGACTATATGAACACAATTACAAAACACTTTTCCCACAAATAAAATCAGATCTAAATAATTGGAAAAACTTCAGTTGCATGTGGGCAGTCTGAGCTAATATAATACAAATGAAAATTCTACCTAAATTAATTTTCTTGTTCAGTGCCATACCAATCAAACTACCAAAACATATTTTATAGAGCTTGACAAAATAATATAAAAATTTATCTGGAAGAAAAAAAGGTTCAAATCATTAAAGGAATTAATGAAAAGAAATTCTAGGGAAGGTGGCCTAGCTAACTCTTAAACTGTTTATAAAACAGCAATGATCAAAAGTACTTAGCACTGGCTAAGAAAGAGAGAGATAGATCAGTGAAATAGATTAGGTACACAAGTCCCAGTAGTCAGTGATTATAAGAATCTACTGCTCAATAAACCCAAAGATTGGATAAGAACTCATCATTTGACAAAAACTGCAGGGAAAACTGGAAAATATTATGGCAGAACCTGAGCATGGACCAACATCTGACACTGTAGAATAAATTAAATTCTAAATAAATACATGATTTAGATATAAAGAATGATATTATAAACAAATTAGGGGAGCAGGAAATATTTTATCTGTCAGATTTATGAAGAATGGAAGAATTTATGAACAAACAAGAGATAGAGAACATTAGGAAATGCAAAATGAATAATTCTGATTACATTAAATTGAAAAGTTTTTGCACAAACAAGGCCAATGCAATCTTTGCAGAAATCTGGGAAAAAAATTTGACAACTAGTGTCTCTGATAAAGGCCCCATTTCTAAAATATATGGAAAACTGAGTCAAAGTTACAAGAATAAAGTAATTATTCAGTTGATAAATGGTCAAAGGATATCAACAGGCAGTTTTCAGAGGAAGGAATTAAAGTTACCTATAGTCATACGAAAAAATGCTCTAAATCATTATTTACTAGAGAGATGAAAATCAAAAGAACTCTGAGGAACGACATTGTATCTATTAGATTGGCTAACATGACAAAATAGGAAAATAATAAATGTTGGAGAGGTTGTGGGAGAGTCAGAATATTAATTCATTGTTGGCGGAGCTATAAGCTGATCCAGCCATTCTGGAGAGCAATTTGGAACTACACCCTAAGGGCTACAAAATTGTGTATACCCTTTGACCCAGCAATAGCACTTCTAGGGCTGTATCCCCAAAAGATCATAAAGATGGAAAAATATCCCACATGTACAAATATATATAGATATATAGATATAGATATAATAGCTCTTTTTGTGGTGGTCAAGATCTGGAAATAGAGGGAGTGTCCATCAATTGGGGATTGGCTGAACAAGTTGTGATATATGAATGTAATGGAATACTTTTGTGCTATAAGAAATGGTGAACAGTAGGGCTGCAGAAATACAGGGGACTTATATGAACTGATGTTGAATGAACTGAGCATAACCAGAACATTATACATAGTAACAGCCACAGTGTGCTAGGGACTATTTTTGATAGACTTAGCCCTCCACAGAAAAGCAAGAACCCAAAATGTTTCCAAAGGACACATGTTACTAAATGCTATACACATTCAGAGAAAGAGTTATGGAGTCTGCATACAGAATGAAGCAGACTATTTTCTCTTTTGTTACATTTTGTTTTTCTCATAGATTCTCCCATTTGTTTTAATTCTTCTATGCAACATGACAATGGGAAAATGTGTTTAATAAAAATGTATGTGTGGGCCCCATTTAAGATTGCATACCACCTTAGGGTAGGGAATATGGAATGGAGGAAATTTAAAACTTATGGAAGTGATTGTTGAAAACTGAAAACAAATAAATAAGCAATTTTAGGGGCGGGATAGCAAATCATAGCAAAAAGAATAATAAAAATTACATGATATTTGTAAAGCACTTAGTACATTGTAGGAACTATATAAATGTCAGCTATTATCACATTTAAAAAGCCTCATTTGTCAAATATGTAGAGAACTGAGTCAAATTTATAAGAATATAAGCCATTATCCAACTGATAAATGGTCAAAGGATATGTGCAGGTAGTTTTCAGATAAAGAAATCAAAGTTATCTCTAGGTGCATGAAGAAGTATTCTAAGTCCACTCTTGAGTAGATAAATGCAAATTAAAACAACTTTGAGGTGTTTAGTGATTAATATGACAAAAAATGGAATGTGATAAACATTGGAGATGATGTGCTAAAGTAGGGACATTAACGCATTGTTGGTACAATTAGGAACTAATCCAAACATTCTGGAGGGCAATTTGGCACTGTGCCCAAGGGGAATCAAAATGTGCAGACATTTTGATTCAGAAATACCACTAGTAGATCTGTATTCCAAATTGTAGAAAGGAAAAAAAAAGACCTGGATGTGCAAAAATTATTTATAGCAGCCTTTTTTGTGGTGGTGAAATATTGGAAATTCAAGTGATGCCCATCAGTTGGGGAACAGCTGAACAAACTGTGGTATATGAACAGAATGGAATAATATACAATAAGGATTGATTCATAGGCAGATTTCAGGGAAAAAAAAAGACAGAAAAGATTTGCATGAACTGATGCAAAGGGAAATGAATAGAACCAGGAATACATTTGTATCCAGTATCAGCAACATTGTGTGATGATCAATTATGGATGACAGATCCTTTCACACAAAAACAAAAGACTCACAAAGGAAAATGCTGTCCTCTTCCAGATAAAGAAGTGATGATTTTGTCACTTATTTTGTCACTTATCTTGTTCTTTTTTGTGTATTTTTTTCTTCTGATGATTTTTTTCCTTCACAAATGTGACTAATATGAGAATATGTTTTAGGTGATAATACATGTATAACCCATATTAAATTGCTTACCATTTTAGGAAGAGGGGAGTAAAGGGAGGAAGAAAAATTTGGAATTCAATATCTTGTAAAAATAAATGCTAAAAATTCTCTCAAATATAATTAGGAAAAATTAAAACCCCAGTCTGAGGTCCAATTGATCATATGAACAATATATTATATATATGTATATGTATATGTACATATATAATATATATGTATATGTATATCTATATCTATCTATC
The DNA here is from genome assembly GCA_023548195.1 of Bettongia penicillata ogilbyi. Lineage (NCBI taxonomy): Eukaryota > Metazoa > Chordata > Mammalia > Diprotodontia > Potoroidae > Bettongia > Bettongia penicillata. The sequence goes on from JAJHZJ010000786.1 coordinate 2,456,997, forward strand.
TATCTATCTATCTATCTCTCTCTCTCTATATATATATATATATAGTTGTTTGAAGGACAAAAAAGGATGCAAAATTGGATACTTACCTGGCAATATTTTCTCATATTCGATGAAAAATTATCATTTTGTGTACATTACTTCAGTGTAGGTTTGCTATCAGAGGAAATAGATATTGTCATGTGTCACTCATCTGCCACATTTATGTTCCCAATGCAGTAGTCTGACTCATGCCTAACCACTTACTCCATAAACTCCAGCTAAAATATTCTATTTGACTTTCACAGCACTTCAGAGCATGAACTCTTCCCATTTGTCTCATCTCTTTACAATTTACTACCTTCCATATATTCTACATTCAAGCAAAACAGGATTTCATTGTTCTTCCTTGCATGACACTCTATCTCCCAAATTCTTGCTTTTTCCCTGGCTATCAGCTATACTTTTAATGCTCTCACATTCTCCATCTTCACTTCTCAATCCTGGGTTCCTTCCAGTCTCAGTTCAAATCATAATGTCTTCAAGGTTCCTTACTTGCTCCTGTATTCCTCTCCTCTAGGTCCTTTCCTCTGACATCCCTTTCCTTTTAGTATGTGTGTGTGTGTGTGTGTGTGTTGTGTGTGTGTATGATCACAAAGATATATACTAATCTCCTATATTACAAAAATTTTCTCCTCAATTTCAGGGAAACTGCCTTTTACTTTTGTCTGTATCTTGATCACATGGAACAGTACCTGGAACAAAACAAGCACCAACTAAATATTCTTTGATTAACTGATTCAATACAGGTAGTATTGTGCTCCAGATGTTCCTACTTGCAAATGGCATTTTTATGATTTTATAAAGCTTAGAAGACTTCAGAAATCCCACAAACTATTTACTTCTACCAAAGAAGCTTCAGAGAAATAAAATGGATAAAGAATGCATACTACTCAATGCCGTGAAGCTGAATTGAAAACTCACTGAGTTTGTATCATTACATATGCCTTACTTCGGCACTGAAGACTGATAGCAGTTCAGAATCAAAATTAAGTTGGAGTATCACAGATTTGTATTACATTTTGTGAACATTGTAGTATATTCTGGAATCAAAAACTATTCCTGAAACAGCTTCTTAAAATCAATACTCACCCAATAATCCTCTTTGACTGATTTATATTCTCTACATTATTCTCTCTGTCCTTTCCCCAACTTAATTCTTGAAGTAGATACAATTTGATTAGAGTTAGAGTAAAAGGTAAGGAGCAAAAACATACATATCCTAAGCTTGAAATTAGAATGTTTTCTAGAGACTACAGTGATGGTGTGACTCCTTTCTAGGATCACATGCTTTATCCATTCATCCTGTATAATGGTAGGTTGATTTTATTCATCTAGGTCAGAGATTACCATACAGAATGACTTCAAAGAACAGGGGAAGTGAAATACTGATGAATGGGGGGAGGAGCCAAGATGGCAGAGTAGAAAGATTCACATATGCTAGCTCTGAACCCACCACTCATAAAATACCTGTAAAGAAGAACTTCTAACAAATTCTGGAGCAGTGGTAGCCACACAGCAACGGAGTGAAGGAGATTTCTGTTCAAGAGAGACCTGAAAAACTAACAACAAAGGTCCATCACACACCGGACTCAGAGCAGAGCCCAGTCCTGCCTTGGTCACATGGCACCAGGGGGGACCAGATACAAGCAGGCTTCAGGGATGGAATCTCTAGCAGCATCGTAGATCCCTCCACCCTCAGATGCCAAAGGTCAGTGAGAGAGGCTCTTTGGCTGGCCAAGAGGGGAGTGGGGTATCTCCATAACTCAGGCCCCCTCAGCAGGCAGCAGCAGAGGCAGCAGAGGACAGGAGCTCCCAAAGTAGACAGGAGCTAGGATCCATTATTGAAGGTCTCTGCATAAACCCCCAAAGGGAAGTGAGCCCAGTGTTGTGGCCCTACCCCCACCCGAGCAGTAGAACTTAATCTCATACTGAATAGCAGCCCTCCTCCTACCTGAGCACCTGAATTTAATCTCATATTGAATAGCAGCCCCACCTCTACCCCCACTGAAAGTCCTGAGACTAGGAAGCAGTATTTGAATCTCAGACCCCAAGCACCAGCTGGGTAGATCTAGAGGGAAGGCGGAGTGGAGAGGAATCTCAGAAGTCAAGTACCTGGCTGGGAAAACACCCAGAAAAGGGAAAAAAAATAAGAACATAGAAGATTACTTTCTTGGTGGACAAATACCTTCTCCCATCCTTTTGGATGAGGAAGAACAATGTTTACCATCAGGGAAAGATATAGAAGACAAGGCTTCTATATCCCAAATATCCAAAATAAATATTCAATAGGCTCAGGCCATGGAAGAGCTGAAAAAGGATTTTGAAAATCAAGTGAGAGAGGTGGAGGAAAATCTGGGAAGTGAAATGAGAGAGGTGCAAGAAAAGCATGAAAAGTGGGTCAACACCTTGCTAAAGGAGACCAAAAAAAATGCTGAAGAAAGTAACACCTTGAAAAATACGCTAACTCAATTGGAAAAAGAGGTTCAAAAAGCCAATGAGGAGAAGAATGCTTTCAAAAGTAGAATTAGCAAAATGGAACAGAAGGTTCAAAAGCTCACTGAAGCAAATAGTTCTTTCAAAATTAGAATGGAACAGATGGAGGCTAATGACTTTATGAGAAACCAGGAAATCACAAAACAAAACAAAAAGAATGTAAAAATGGAACATAATGTGAAATATCTCATTGGAAAAACAACTGACCTGGAAAATAGATCCAGGAGAGACAATTTAAAAATTATGGGACTACCTGAAAGCCATGATCAAAAAAAGAGCCTAGACATCATCTTTCATGAAATTATCAAGGAAAACTGACCTGATATTCTAGAACCAGAGGGCAAAATAAGTATTGAAAAAATCCATCAATCACCGCCTGAAAGAGATCCAAAAAGAGAAACTCCTAGGAACATTGTGGCCATATTCCAGAGTTCCCAGGTCAAGGAGAAAATATTGCAAGAAGCTAGAAATAAATAATTTAAATATTGTGGAAATACAATCAGGATAACACAAGATCTAGCAGCTTCTACATTAAGGGATTGAAGGGCATGGAATATGATATTCCAGAAGTCAAAGGAACTAGACTCAAACCAAGAATCACCTACCCAGCAAAACTGAGTATAATACTTCAAGGGAAAATATGGTCTTTCAATGAAATTGAAGACTTTCAAGCATTCTTGATGAAAAGACCAGAACTGAAAAGAAAATTTGACTTTCAAACACAAGAATGAAAAGAAGCATGAAAAGGTAAACAGCAAAGAGAAGTCATAAGGGACTTACTAAAGTTGAACTGTTTACATTCCTACATGGAAAGACAATATTTGTAACTCTTGAAACTTTTCAGCAACTGGGTACTTGGTGGACTTACACACACACACACACCTGCACATGCACACACACACACACACACACACATGTGCATGCACACAGAGATAGATCTCTATCTCTGTGTGCATGCACATGTGTGTGTGTTGAATGAATTGTGATAGAGTGTGATGAAGAGTGAATTGAATAGGATGGGATAATATCTCAAAAAATGAAGTTAAGTGGTGAGAGAGAAATATATTGGGAGGAGAGAGGGAGAAATGGAATGGGGCAAATTATCTCTCATAGAAGAGGCAGGTAGGAGACTTTTGAGTGGAGGGAAAAGGAAGGGAACTGAGAGAAAAACATGAAGTTTACTGTCATCACATTCAACTGAAGGATGGAATAAAATGCACACTCATTTTGGTATGAAAACCTATCTTACAATACAGGAAAGTGGGGGAGAAAGAGATAAGCAGAGTGGGGGGGATGATGGAAGGGAGGGCAATGGGAGGAGGGAGCAATTTGAAGTCAACAGTTTTGGGGAGGGACAGGATCAAAAGACAGCATAGAAGCAATAGGGGGCAGGATAGGATGGAGGGAAATACAGTTAGTCTTACACAACCTGACTATTATAGAAGTCATTTGCAAAGCTAAACAGATATGGCCTATATTGAATTGCCTGCCTTCCCAAAGGAAATGAGGGGGGAGAGAGGTATGGGGAGAAGTTGCAACTCAAAGCTTTAGGAGCAACTGTCAAGTATTGTTCTTGCTACTAGGAATAAGAAATACAGGTAATGGGGAATAGAAAGTTATTTGGCCCTACAGGACAAAAGAGAAGATGGGGACAAGGGAAGGGAAGGATGATAGAAAAGAGGGCAGATTGGTGATAGGGGAAATTAGAATTCTCAGTGTATTGGGGTGGGGGGAGGGGGAGAAATGGGGAGAAAATTTGGAACCCAAAATTTTGTGAAAATGAATGTAAAAAATTATATAAATAAATTTAACTAAATTAGAAAAAAGAAATACTGATGAATTTTATTTCGATACTGACTTTCATGTAACTAGTTGAAACAACTTCTCATGTCTTCCTATGTCCTGAGTTATAATTTCACAAATTTGTTGTAGAATTTTTCTAGTCATTTGATATCCCTATATTTTGTTCCTCTTGGTAACTAGAAAATCAGCACTAATCAACTAAAAATTAATTATATAAGTCCTAGGATTCTTACATCTAGGGCACTTCTGTGTCGGAGAGAAAATTGGAATTGTAGTTCCTCATAGTGTGTTTTATTGTTTGGTTTTGCATTGTATTCTCTGATTACTATGCAATGTTCATTTCCTTATTGATTCTACTCTAAGAGTAATTGTCGTATCCAGTGTCCAAAATTGGCTGCTTTGGGATAAAACTAATACCATTATGTCAAGATCACGTGTGGAGCACTCAATTACTGGCAAGTATGGGAATACAAAATGAGAAAAAATAAGAGAGATTGGATTCTGGTCATGGAGTCTCCATGATAATTTCTATGGCAATGGTCCAAAAATTCACAGTATACACTGTCCTCTGTAGGTAAGATGAGGTGAGAAAGAGAAATTCACTGAGATATTTGGTAACTCTAGAAAATGCTACATTTAATTGCTATATTCAAACCAGCAGGTCATGGACAAACCGAGGTTAGGTGATCATGAAACTCCCTAGTGGCAACTATTAAAGGCATCTAGTGGTTAAATATGCAATTTCATAGAATCAAAATTGAATGCTGTTCAAATTGCAACACTTTCTAATTATGAGAAGGTTGTATATTACCAATCATGATTTGTATGGACAAGGTGATATTGAAATAATCGATAAGATATATGATCAGAAAAACCAGATTTAGGTCATTTCACAAGAAAAAAAAAGATTCTTAAGGCAGAAATTGTGTTTTTGTTTTTTATCTTTTTAAAATTCTGAGCACATAGTAAGCACTAAAAAAAATTGATTGATTGAACAAAAAAGCACCAATTTGTATTATATTTGCCAGATAATCTTTGTAGGCTTTATGAAAGGATAGGATAAAAATTGTACAGAATGTGTGCAGACTGTGATCTTCATGAGTAAAGGAAGTTCTCATATTGATAGTGTAACATATCTATAAAAATACTGACATATGCCTTTGCAATTTTAATGAATATGCAAAGTTTCTTTGCCTATTGAATTGTGTTGTCTTACTAGTTCATAATGAACAAGTTTTCACATTCTTGGAATCAAGAAGTGGAGAGTGGAACTGTCTTATAGGAGCAGATTGACACATCAGCTGAAAGCAACAGACACAGTACATAAATATACAAGTTGATGCTTTTACACCCTGTTCTTAATCTTGAAAATTATATTTGTTCTTATAATTGTTAACCCCTCTCACCACAATCTCTTATTAATGATCAGTCCATTACTATATGCTACTTAATTACTCATTTTGTAAAGGTTTTTTTTTTCACTGTTCCTCAGTCTCTCTCTCTCACTCAACTTTCCCTCTTTTTCACTCCCTCTAACTAAGTTTTGATCGACTTGTTTTATCCTATAAGCCACTTTTCTACTAAGACTGCCATCTCCCCAGTGCAGGAATAAGATGTCCTTATGTGGACAACATGGATAATATTTTCCCCCTTAATATATGCATCACAAATCTGGATATACCATTCTTGGTTTGTCTTATTTTTCCCATGGCTTTCACTGCAACATGATTTTCCTTTCCTCTACCTCTTACCATTCCTGAGTATGGTACACATGCTTTTAAATATGTTGATTATACATTAACACATCTCTCAGTGTGGACCTTTCTTCACTAGTCTTCCCAACAAAATTTATTTTTAAAATGAAAACTTCCTTTTATTTCTCCAACAGAAATACGGTTTATAACTTTATTATCCTTTACTTTCTGTCACACTCTCTATAATCTAGGCAAATGGGCCTCATATATAATTGTATCTACCTATCTCTGCTTTTCTTCCCCTCCTTGGTGTTCTTCGTTTGTTTTTGTTTTTAATGCCTGAAATACACTTCCTCCTTTTGTCTGCTTCTAATTGTCCCCAGTTTTCTCCAAAACTTAACTCTAGGGTTATTTTTTTTAATTTTTAAAAATTTTTAAATTTAATGACACAAAGCTAAGTGATTACAAATGTGGGATGAAGAACAATAGGAATAAGTTCTAGAGTAAGAAAATCTCTAAATTTCTTCCCTGAGAGTGGTTGGATCTTCTTACTCACACTCATCAGATGAGAAATGATAGCTCAGATGTCATTTCTTGGTCTACAGTTATGTGAAGGCAATGATCCACCTTCATTATTTGCTTAAAGTTTTCATGAACTCATTATGATTTCCCAGCTGTTCCCCAGGATGTGGTCGTTCTCTCCTATTCCATGTGGAGTAAGACAAATTCATACCTCCTACCCACCCACAGGGCTGATGCTGCCTGGAAAGCTACATCCCAGGAGGTAGAGCCAAGAATAAAATCAGGAGCTTGTTTGAACTCTCCCCCAAGTCCCCTAAAAACTGTAAAAATGACTTTAAAAACTGTAGAACTGCAGAACCCACAAAATGATTGAGTGAAACAAATATCCAGTCAAATAAAACCCTGAAAGGTAGACAGGAAGAGTATGTCAGAAAGGGTTTTGAGTGAAGCTTAGTCTGGCATGGGCCACTACAGCATAGACAGGGCTGGAGCAGGCCTTGGGGTACTGAATCACTGGCAACTTTGGCAGTTTCCAGACTTCTTAACTCATAAATGCCAAAGACAGCATAGAAGGTCAGTGGAAAAATTATGTGGGACCTGGGTGAAAGAGGATTCAGGTGTAGCTGGGGTATGGCTCCAACCCCAGGGCACAGGACATGGCAGTTGAGGCAGTAGCAGCAGTTGCTTCTGAAGCTCTGGGTCCACAAACAATGGGAGATCAAGTGGCTGATACAAAACCCCGGAAGCTTGGGAGAGTACACAGACTCCCATCTTCACTAGAATCAGAATACTACCTTGGCAAAGAGTTAAAATGTCAAGTATTTGTCTGGGAAGATGAGCAAATAGCATAGAAAAACTCAGGCTATAGATTCTTACTTTTGTTATAAATAAGATCAAAACATACAACCAGACAAAGAAAAGAAATTCAAAGGACCTACATCAAAAACTTCCAAGAAAAATATGGATGAGTCACAGGTTATAGAAGAACTCAAAAAGGATTTTGAAAATCAAGTAAGAAAAGTAAAGGAAAAATTGGGAAGAGAAATGACAATGTTACAAGAAAATCATGGAAAACAAGTCAATAGCTTGCTAAAGGAGATTAAAAAAATGCTGAAGAAAATAACACCTTAAAAAATAGACTAATACAAATGGCAAAAGAGATCCAAACAACCAGTGAGGAGAAGAATGACTTAAAATGTTCAGAATGGACCAAATTGAAAAAGAGGTTCAAAAGCTCAATGAAGAAAATAATCCCTTCAAAATTAGAATGGAGCAAATGGAAGTTAATGGTGGTATCAGAAATGAAAAAATTATAAAACAGAACCAAAAGAATGAAAAAATGAAAGACAATGTGAAATATCTTATTAGAAAAAATCGCTTACCTGAAAATAAATTTAAAAAATATTGGACTCTCTGAAAGTCATGTTGAAAAAAATAGCCTATAGACAACATCTTTCAAGAAATTATCAAGGAAAACTGTCCTGATATTCTAGAACCAGAGGGTAAAATAGATATTGACAGGATCCACCAATCGTCTCTTAAAAGAGATCCCAAGAGGAATACTTCTAGGAATATTGTAGCCAAACTGCAGAGTTCACAGATCAAGGAGAAAATATTGTAAGTAACCAAAAAGAAAAAAAAAATGACTATTGTGGAAATTCAATCAGGATAACACAAGATCTAATAGTTTCTACATTAAGGGATCAAAGGGCTTTGAATATGATATTCTGGACATCAAAGGAGACAGGATTAGACCAAGAATCATCCACCAAGAATCAAGAAATGGAGGACTGTCAAACATTCTTGATGAAAAGAACAGAGCTGAATAGAAAAATCTGACTTTCAAATACAAAAATCAAGAGAAGTGTGAAAAAGCAAACAAGAAAGATAAATCATAAGAGACTTATAAAAGTTGAATTGTTTACATTTCTACATGGAACGATGACCTTTCTCAGTATTAGGGTAATTGGTAATTGTACATACATACCCAGAGGGCACAGGGTGAGTTGAATATGAAGGGATGATATCTAAAAAATAAAATTAAGGATGGAAGAGGGACATGTTGGGAGGAGAATGGGAGAGGTAGAATGGATTAAATTATCTCATATAAAAGAGGCAAGAAAAAGGTTCCACAATGAAGCAGAAGATGGAAGAGGTGAGAGAAAATGAGTAAACCTTTCCTTCAACTGATTTGGATTAAGGAGAGAATAACAGGAAAATAAGGGGGAAGCAGATAAGACGGTGGGGACAGAAAGGAGGGCAGATTTTTGTAAGGGGTAGACAGAAGCAAATAGTTTTGAAAAGTGACAAGCTCAAAGGAGAAAATAGAGTAAGTGGGGTGTGGGATAGAATGGAGGGAAATATAGTCTTTCACAACATGACTACTACGCAAGTGTTTTGCATAACTACACATGTATAACCTATGTTGAATTATTTGCCTTCTCAATGAGGATAGGTATGGAGGAAAGAAGGGAGAGAATTTGGAAATCAAAGTTTTAAAAACAAATATTGAAAGCTGTTTTTCCATGAAAATGGGAAATAAGATATACAGACAGTGGGGTATAGAAATCTATCTTAGCCTACAAGAAAGTAAAGGGGAAAGGAATGAGTGGAGTGTTGTAGAAAGGAGGGTAAACTGAGGGGATGGGTAATCAGAATACATGCCATCCTGGGATGCAGAGAGGAGATATGAGGAGAAAATTTGGAACTCAAAATCTTGGGGAAATGGATAGTGAAAAAAAATTATTAATTAATTAATTGTAAAAAAAAAAAGAATACTGCAGCTCAAGTTCCTTAGGCATCCTTCCTCAAAATAATTATGTTCATCCTTTGACTATTTCTATTTTATGTTTTTCAGTTCCTTAGAGCATTTTGGATTTTCATCCTACCCAACACCTGAATTGTCTTCTGCCAGCTGTCAAATTAGAACTCTAAGCCTACCTTAATTTTTTAACTTCCTAGTGACCTTGACATAACTACCAAGATCCATGGTTAGATTAGTTACTGTTAACATGTCAAAATTGTTAGGAAATACCTTCTCTAATAGTGTTCCTTTCAGGATAAGGGAAAAGATGTGCTTAACATTCAATTCCTACAATTTTCTAATGACAATTTTATCATTGTGCACCACCAAACATACTTTCATTAATTTCTTATCTTTGTATCTAGTTCTTGCAATATTACAATAAGCTTATCCATCTTTCAGCTTTGTATCACAATGTTTGCTGATTTTTTTCCCTTCATAATGCACTTCTAAGACTATACTGATCAGCCATAATCTTCTTGTTTAGAGAACATGACTATGAGAACTGTTTTTATGTCCATGAACTCATTGTGTCCTAGTATATAGAAGAAATGTAATGTCATGTCTAAACCAGAAAAAGAGAGAATACTGAGTTATTTACTATAATTGATCAGTAAAATATGCTTAAAATATTTCAATATCATCCTAATTCAATTCCTATTTTTTTACTTGTTTGACAATGAATATACCATGTCTCATAATGTCAAAGTATAACAAAAATCAAGGAATAATTACTATATCAGATTTTTTCCTTATTTGCATAGGCAATCCCTTAGAAACTGTCGAAAATTCCATTTTATTGTCCTTTGGTTGTTCTCAAACAAATCAGAGCAAACTATTACATTTCTATAACCTTGTTTGGGGAAAGACTGAAAAAAAGAAAAGATTGAGATATACAGGAATGATAGTCTTTGAACGTTAGCATAAGGAAGAATACTCTTTTAATATTTCATTAACTTTCCAAAATGCCTTGGTTACGTGAACATGGTTTTGACATCATCAGATGAGCAAATTCATTTTGAAATATCTCTAATATTTAGGGAATTTTTTCATTACATCAAAGTCCAGGTTTGACTGTACTTCTTGGTCCTAGTTTTGTTTTCTGGTATCATGAAGATCCCATTTAAATCTTCTTCCATTTTGTTTCTCTTCATGATTTGAAGGCAGATCTCTTTACATTCCTCTCCCCTTTACACAAATATGTGTACATGTGCATATATATGTATATTTTTCTCATCATATAAGATCTCCAGATTTCCCTCAACTAGTCTTCATAGGGAATGCTGCGATGACTCATTCTCAATCTGGTATCAATTCTCTTGAAAGAATTTCAGTGATTTTGAAGGTGGTGAAGTAGAAAAACGGACCTGTTCAAGCTCTCCCCACTAAATCCTCAAAATACCTGTAAAATGACTCTAAAAAATTATAAAGCATCTGAAGCCACAAAATTACAGAAGGAAACAGATTTCCAGCCCAACATAACCTGGAAGGCAGATAGGAGGGGATCTGTTGCACCAGACTGGGAGCTTAGTACAGCCTAGTGTCGATAGGGCAACATGTATAGAATTTGAGAAGGCTTCAAGGCTATGAATCATGGGGAGCTGCCACAGTTTACAGATTTCTCCACCCACAAATGGCAATGATAGTTTCAAAGATTAGTGAGAAAGCTCTTTCACGTAGGTAAGAAAAGAGCAAGTCCCACTCCAGCCTCACCCTCTGCCCGAGGGCAGCTTCAAACACTGTCTCAGCAGCAGCCACTCCTGGAGCTTTCAGCATCAGAAGGTAGGGGAATCAAGCAGCTGATCTGGGTCTCAGTCCTGGGGGTAGTTCTGGGGTGGGGAGGAGTGCTGACTTGGTGGAGCTAGTGGAAGTTGTGGAAAGGAAATCCTGCCCAGAGTTCCAGGGTAGGATAGAGTGCCTGTGGTTGCTCATAGACCAATGGGCAGGCCAGGGGAGGAATTAACACCTCTCCCTTGATTATGCCACATTGGAGGAACTGACAACTTATGGTTTCCTAGAAATATCTCAGCCCAGGATTGTATACGTTCCACTTGAAAAAGGGCTCAAAAGTCAAGTAATTGGCCTGGAAAAGGCACCAAAAGGGGGAAAAGAAGACTAAAGAAGGTTACTTTTTTGGTGAAAATGTTTTTTTCTTCCATCCTTTCTGATGAGGAAGATCAAAGCATGCAACCAGAGGAAGACATCAAGGTCAAGGCTCCTACACCCAAAGGCTCCCCCTAAAATATGCAATGGGCTCAGGCCATGGAAGAGATCAAAAACGATTTTGAAAATCATGTAAGAGAAGTGGAGGAAAAATTGGGAAGAGAAATGAGAGTAATGCAAGAAAAGCATGAAAAACAATTCAATAGCTTGCTAAAGGAGACCCAAAAAAATGCTTAGGAAAATAACACCTTTAAAAATACACTAAATCAAACGACAAATGAAGTCCAAAAAGCCAAAGAAGAGAAGAATGTCTTAAAAATCAAAATTTGCCAAATGGAAAAGGAGGTTCAAAAGCTCACTGAAGAAAACTGTTCTTTAAAAATTAGAATAGAACAGATGGAAGCTAATGACTTTATAAGAAACCAAGAAATTATAAAGAAAAACCAAAAGAATGAAAAAATAGAAGACAAAGTGAAATATCTCACTGGCAAAACAACTGACCTGGAAAATAGATCCAGGAGACATGATTTAAAAATTATTGGTCTACCTGAAAAACATCAAATAAAGAGCCTACACATCATCTTTCAAGAAATTATCAAGCCCTGATATTCAAGAACCAGACAGCAAAATAGAAATGGAAAGAATTTACCAATCATCACCTGAAAGTGACTACAAAACAAAAACTGCTAGAAATACTGCAATGTAATTCCAAATCAAGGAGAAAATCTTACAAGCAGCTACAAAGAAACATTTCAAGTCTTGTGGAGCTAAAACCAGGAAAACAGAGGATTTAGGAGCTTCTACACTAATGGATCCCAGGGCTTGAAATATGATATTCCAGAGGTCAAAGGATGTTGAATTATAACCAAGAATCACCTACCCAAAAAAATACTTAGTATAATAATTCAGGGGAAAAAATGGAATTTCAATGAAATAGAGAACTTCCAAGCATTCTTGTTGAAAAGACCAGAGCTCAATAGAAAATTTGACTTTCAAATACATGAATCAAGAGAAACACAAAAAGGTAAACAGGAAAGAGAAGCTATAAGAGACTCATTAAAGTTGAACTGTTTGCATTACTACATGGATAGATAATATTTGTAACTCATGAGAACTTTTCTAGCATTAGGGTAGTTAGAGGGAAAAAAATATATATATATATGTGTGTGTGTGTGCATCATATATATCATATATACATATGTAATACACACAAACACACATATGTATATATATGTAAGTGTGTATGGGTATGTATGTATGTGTATATTATATATGTTTATATGTAGCTAGGTATATGTATATGGGTGTATGTACACACACACACATAGGCAGAGGGCACAGGGTGAGCTGAATATGAAGGGAGAATGTCTAAATAGTAAAATTTCCTTTTGAGTGCAATGTACTATGTGTAAGAGAAAGGTAGAGGTAGAATGTAGCAAATCATCTCACATAAAAGAGGAAAGAAAGAACTTTTACAATGGAGGGGAAGGGGGGGAGATGAAAGGAAATAAGTTAACCTTTCTCTCACGGGATTTGGTTTAAGGAGGGAACAACATGCATTCAGTTGGGTATGGAAATCTATCTTACCCTCCAGGACTTCAAGGGGGAAAGGAATAAGAGAGGGAAGATAATAGAAAGGACAGGAAATTGGGGAAAGGGATAATCAGAAGCAAACACTACTGTAGAGGGACAGGTAAAGAGAGAGAATAGAATAAATATAGGGCAGGACAGGACAGAGGGAAATGTAGTTGGTCTTTCACAACATAGCTGCTATGGAAGTGTTTTTCATGGATGTGCATGTATGACCAAATTGCATGCTTTCTCAATGAGGTTAGGTGCGGGGTGGGGGAGAACAAAGGAGAGAATAAGGAACTCAAAGCTTTAAAAATGAATGTTAAATATTGTTTTATATTAAACTGGGAAATAAGACACACAGGCAATGGGGTGTAGAAATCTCTTTTGCCCAACAGGAAAATAGAGTGGAGGAGGATGGAAGAAGGGGGAGGGGTGATAGAAGAGAGGAAAGAGCTGGGGAAGAGGTGGATGGCATGGACACTGTCCTGGGATGGGAGTGTGAGAGTTGGGGAGAACGTTTGGAATTCAAATTCTTGTGGAAGTGAATGTTGAAAATTGAAAAATAAATCAATTATATATTAAAAAAAGAATTTTAATCATTTGAAAAATTCTAACTTGTCAGACAATGGTGTGCTTCTAATCATGCGATTTATATTAAAGACTGATTATCTTGCAATGTAATTTTAAATGATATAAAAATAAAACCCTCCTTTTAGCATCTTATAAATGAAAATTACTTTTAATATATAACAAACTGGCTAATCAATAAGCCAGATATTATTGGTGCTCAAAGTAAAGTGAATGTAAGCTCAAATGAATTAATCACCTCTTATTTCTAGTTAGTAGTGCATGAAGATAATGCATCCATCCTATCCTGAAGTTGGGATATTGTGAGACTAAAAATTAGAATCCCAGCTACAAATATAGAAAGGATTCCCTGTGCTGTATATTAAAAAATGCCACAGTTACCTCTTGTGCAAACATTGGGGTTAAAGGTACGTTTGTTCTGTCTAAAGAAATTGACTTAACGCCTTCACTAGTAGAACCAGCAACTGAAGAATTGTACCTTGCCTTTGGCTGACACATGAAGCATTAAATAAAAAAGAAACAGCTTAATCAACCTTAGGTGAACCTTTCTCCAGACACTAAAAAATTGCATCCATTAATTTAGTTCACTTTGAACAACATAGGATATTCCCCTAGAGGAAAAAATGCCTCTGGGACAGAAACTGGTCACTGAAATATAGAAGCTGGATTCATTAAAATAGATGCTGAAAACTTAAACTTTCTATCCTTATCTTATAGGCTCTCTACCACGTAGTACTTACCTATTTTTTTCTTCATTCTTTACATTTTCTTCTACTGGAATTGCTTGTACCTGGTACAAATCCTGATTAATTTATAACCTTCTAGAGTGAAAATAGCATTTCATTGGGAAAATGATCAGATGGAAATGAAAGAAGGAAGGAGAAAGAAAAAAGGGAAGGAAGGAAGGAAGGAAGGAAGGAAGGAAGGAAGGAAGGAAGGAAGGAAGGAAAGAAGGAAGGAAGGGAGGAAGGGAGGAAGGAAGGAAGGAAGGAAGGAAGGAAGGAAGGAAGGAAGGAAGGAAGGAAGGAAGGAAGGAAGGAAGGAAGGAAGGAAGGAAGGAAGGAAGGAAGGAAGGAAAAAAGGGAGAGAGAGAGGGAGGAAGAGAGTAGAGGAAGAGAAAAAAGAAAATGAGTGTTTATATATTTGGAGGTTTGGTTTTAATAGGTCAAAGTGCTTTCTTGGACTAATGAGCATTTGTTCTATCTCAGAAATAAAATTTCTTCAGCAGGTTTTCCTTGCAGTTATATAAATGAAACCAGCAGGGAGATGTATGCTAGCAATAATGATGGACCATGAATAATAGTTATTTGACTTGAAAATGGTGTAAAGGGAACGAAAGGATGGTATTCAGTGTGTTCAATGTTATTATATGCAGATGATCTTTTATTTTATTGCAGCTAAACTGCCTTTTTCTGTTAATGAGATATGTAAAAGAAGATAGAAACTTTGTGATTCAAAGTACGGGAAGGGCAGGCACATTGCTAAACATTTCCCTCTGATCCTTTGAAGAGGGAGGACTAAAAATAAATTATGCTTCTCAAGAATAACTTTGAACATGGGGCTAATAGTTACAGTTAAGGCCACTTAATAATAACAATAATGTTGCCTAACTTTTTTTATGTTGCTTCTTCACTTGTTTAGCACTTTATATTCATTTTTATTATAATAATAGCTAATCATTGTATTGTATTTTAAAGACTGAAAAGGAATTTATATTTATCAATTCATCATCACATCAACTCTGTGATGTATATTTGATTATTATCCTTATTTTACAGATGAGGAAACTGAGAGTGAAAGGTTAAGTGACTTGAGAAAGGATACACAGCTTATAAGTGTCTGAGAATAGGTTTGAAATTCTCTTCTTGGCTCGCAGGCCAGCCAATCATCCTCATAAATGTAATATTATTAGCCTCACTACTTGGTAGGGGATGAGATTTGTAGAGGGGTACATGATCTAGCCAAGGTTACACAGCTAACAAAGTGTCAGAACCAGAAATAGAAAATCTCTGTTCTCTTTTCAGATGATTCTGTCATACCAAGATTGCTTTCAATATCAAAAAATAAGGAGAGTAATAAATAAGATAGTGATGAATTTTGTAAAGCTAGAATACACAAATTACTAGAACCCATAGAACTTTACTGAGATTAAAATTTTATAACCTTTCCATTTACAAATAATATATTTATATTTCAATTATTTTTATTTTTTAAATTTTAACAGATTTTTAAATCTGTAAATATTTCTTACATTTGAATTCTTTTAAATAAAATGTGTAAATCTTAACATTTTCATATTTCTTCTAAAGCTTTATCAGAATGTAAACAACACTGAAATAGATGCAGGAAATTAAATTTTTTGTTTGTTTTAATGTTTTTCGGTTTGTATCATATGATTTTGGATTTAGAATGGACATTGGGTTTCCAGATAATAGTTTTAAAACTCATTAACAGATGTTCTGATCAATCTCCTCATTTTACAATGTTGGCAACAATCTGAGAAAAGTTGATTGACTTGTCTAAGGGCGCTTGACTGTTAAATGTCTGAGGAAGGATTCCCTTTTCACTGCATTATGCGGATGCAGGAACAGCACTTAGGAGACTACTAAAGCTGTATAGATGAGTGGTAATTAAGAACTGAATTAGTATGGATGACGTGTTGTGGAGGTAGATTTGACAGTACTTGGTAACTGATTGGAAATGGAAGTGTGAGGGAGAAAGAAGAACAGGACGTGGTCTCAAATTTGTGAACTCAATTGAATAGATTGATGGAAAGATTTTCATTTTCCCATCAGAAATATAAAAGAAATAATGAATAATGAAAGGATGGAAGAAACAGAAAAGAAAATAGGATAATAGAGAGGAAAGAATGAAAAGATGGAAGGGGGAGAGGGAGGAAGAGAAAGAAAGACATGAAGAAATGGAGGAAGAGAGAAAGGAAGAGAGAGTGAGAGTGACAGAGAGAGAGAGAAAGGGGGAGAGAGAGAGAGAGAGAGAGAGAGAGAGAGAGAGAGAGAGAGAGAGAGAGAGAGAGAGAGAGAGCACTTTGCAATATATAATAGCCTATTTTTCAAGGTGTTGTTTTCTTCAGCTTTTTTGGGGGTCTCCTTTAGCAAGGTGTTGACCCACTTTTCATGCTTTTCTTGCATCTCTCTCATTTCTCTTCCCAGTTTTTCCTCTACCTGCTCACTTGATTTTCAAAATCCTTTTTGAGCTCTTCCGTGGCCTGAGCCCATTGAATATGTATTTTGGATGTTTGGGATACAGAAGCCTTGACTTCTATGTCTTTCCCTGATGGTAAGCATTGTTCTTCCTCATCAGAAAGGATGGGAAGAGATATCTGTTCAGCAAGAAAGTAACCTTCTATGGTCTTATTTTTTTTTTCCCTTTTCTGGACATTTTCCCAGCCAGTTACTTCACTTCTGAGTTTCCTCACCATGTGCTTGGGGTCTGAGATTCAAATGCTGCTTCCTAGCCTCAGGGCTTTCAGTGGGGGTGGGGCTGCTATTCAGTGTGTGAGATTAAATTCAGGTGTTCAGGTAGGGGCCGGGCTGCTATTCAGTGTGAGATTAAGTTTAGCTCTCTATTTCTTCCTTCAACTCCCTCAACCTCTCCTCTAAGAATCTGGATGCTATATCACTTGGAGCATACATGTTTAGTAATGATATTGCTTCATTGTTCAGTGTTCCTTTTAGCAGGATATAGTTTCCTTCCTCATCTCTTTTGATTAGATCTATTTCTGCTTTTGCTTTGTCTGAGATTAGCATTGCTACCCCTGTTTTTCTTACATCAGCTGAGGCACAATATATTCTGTTCCAAGCTTTTACCTTTACCCTGTGTGTATCCCCCTGTTTCAAATGTGTTTCTTGTAAATGACATATTGTTTGATTATGTCTTTTAATCCATTCTGCTCTCTGTCTCCGTTTTATGGGAGAGTTCATTCCATTCACATTCACAGTTATGGTTACAATCTGTGTCTTCCTCTCCATCCTCTTTCACACCATTTGTGCTTTTAGTTCTCCTGTCTCCTTTTCCCTCATAAATTGAGTTTTTACTTTTCACCACCACCTCCTGAAGTCTTCCCTTCCTTCTTTCAACCCCCTCCCTTTTACTCCCCTTTACCCTCACTACTTTTTTTCCCTCCCTTTTAGCTTCCCCTCCCCTTTCTTCCCCCTTCCCCTCCTACTGTCTAGAGAGTTAGTTAGATTTATATATTTATTATATTATTTATAAATTTATTGCTCCCTCCTTGAACCAAATCATCATTGAACCAAATCAGATGAGAGTACCTCTCAAACAATGCTCATCTCCCTCCCCTCTTTCCCTCTACCATAATCTGTACTTCTTCATGTGATGTAATTTAGCATTTTCTATTGCCTCCTTCTCACATCTCCTTTACCAAGCCTTCACATACTTAAATCATATTTTTATTTTCACATCATTTACTTTATACCTTCTACTTCGACATATATCCCTTTTATATTTCATAATAGATGTACAATTCTCAGGATTAACAAGTATCATCTGCAAGATGGCGGAGTAAAAAGACTCACGTATGCTAGCTCCGAACCCACAGCCCATATACTTCCTGCAAGGAGAACTCGCCACGAATTCTGGAGCACTGAAAGGCACACAGAAACACAGTGGAAAAGACTTCTGTTCCAGAGAGCCCTGGAGAGTGGTCCCCAGGAGTCCGTCATGCCCCAGAAAGTGGAGCCCACCCCTGTGCTGCCCAGGCTGCGTGGTCCCAGAGGAGCAGATCCGAGCAGGCTTCAGGGACAGAACCTCCAGCAGCCGTGAAGGTGCCTCCACCCACAGACACTACAGGTCAGTGAGAGAGACTTCTGGGCTGGCCGAGAGGGGAGTGGAGTGTCTCCATGACTGAGCCCCCTCGGGAGGCAGACAGAGGCAGCGGCAGAGGCAGCTGGCAGCAGCCCCCGGGGCTCACGGACCAGCAGGCAAAAGTTCAGGGCCATTACCGAAGATCTTCGCATAAACCCCCTGAGGGAACTGAGCCTGGGAGATGGTCCTGCCCCTACCCGCCCCATTACTGAAGGTCCCTGCATAAAGCCCCTGAGGGTACTGTGCCTGGGAGGCGTCCCTGCCCCCACCTGAGCACCAGAACTTAAGCTCACATTGAATAGCAGCCACGTCTACTGGGGAAAGCCCATTTGAATCTCAGACCCCAAGCACTAGTTGGGCGGATCTAGGTGGGGGTGCAGAGGAATCTCAGAAGTCAAGTAACTGGCTGGGAAAACACCCAGAAAAAGGAAGAAAAATAAGACTATAGACAGCTACTTTGAGGGGGTATAGATGTTCCCGCCTTTCAATTCTGATAATGAGGAACTATTCTTACCATCAGGGAAAGACGTGGAGGTTAAGGCCTTTCTATCCCAGACATCCCAGGTGGATGTCCGGTGGACTCAGTCCATGGAAGAGCTCAAAAAGGATTTTGAAAGTCAAGTTAGACAGGTGGAGGAAAAACTGGGAAGAGAAATGAGAGAGATGCAAGAAAAGCATGAAAAAAACGGGTCACTATCTTGCTAAAGGAGACCCAAAAAAAATGCTGAAGAAAATAACACCTTGAAAATAGGCTAACTCAACTGGCAAAAGAGGTTCAAAAAGCCAATGAGGAGAAGAATGCTTTTAAAAGCAGAATTAGCCAAATGGAAAAAGAGGTTCAAAAGCTCACTGAAGAAAATAGTTCTCTCAAAATTAGAATGGAACAGATGGAGTCTAATGACTTTAAGAGAAACCAAGAAATCACCAAACAAAACCAAAAGGATGAAAAAATGGAAGAGAATGTGAAATATTTCATGGGAAAAACAACTGACCTGGAAAATAGATCCAGGAGAGACAATTTAAAAATTATGGGACTACCTGAAACTCATGATCAAAAAAAGAGCCTAGACATCATCTTCCATGAAATTATCAAGGAAAACTGACCTGAGATTCTACAACCAGAGGGCAAAATAAATATTGAAAGAATCCATCGATCACCACCTGAAAGAGATCCAAAAAGAGAAACTCCTAGGAACATTGTGGCCAAATTCCAGAATTCCCAGGTCAAGGAGAAAATATTGCAAGGAGCTAGAAAGAAACAATTCCAGTATTGTGGAAATAAAATCAGGATAACTCAAGATCTAGCAGCTTCTACATTAAGGGATCGAAGGGCGTGGAACAGGATATTCCAGAAATCAAAGGAATTAGGACTCAAACCAAGAATCACCTACACAGCAAAACTGAGTATAATCCTTCAGGGTAAAATATGGTCTTTCAATGAAACAGAGGACTTTCAAGCATTCTTGATGAAAAGACCAGAGCTGAAAAGAAAATTTGACTTTCAAACACAAGAATGAGAAGCATGAAAAAGTAAACAGCAAAGAGAAGTCTTAGGGGACTCACCAGAAGTGAACTGCTTACATTCCTACGTGGAAAGACAATATTTGTAACTCTTAAAACTTTTCAGTATCTGGGTAGTTGGTGGGACCACACACACACAGACACACACACACACACACGTACACGTGTGCATGCACACCGCACATACAGAGACAGAGAGCACAGAGTGAATTGAATAGGATGGGACCATATCTTAAAAGAAATTAAGGTAAATGGTGAGAGAGAACGGTAGGGGGAGGAAAGAGGGTGAAATGGAATGGGGTAAATTATATCTCATTCAAGAGGCAAGCAGAAGACTTTTTAGTGGAGGAAAAAGAGGAGAGCTGAGAAAAAAATAAGTTTACCCTCATCACATTCGACTAAAGGAAGGAATAAAATGCACACTCATTTTGGTGTGAAAACCTCTCTTACAATACAGGAAAGTGGGGGAGAAGGAGATAAGCAAAGGGGGCGGAATGATGGAAGGGAGGGCAATGGGAGGGGGGAGCAATTTAAAGTCAACACTCAGGGAGGGACAGGATCAAAAGATAGAATAGAAACAATGGGGGGCAGGATAGGATGGAGGGAAATACAGTTAGTCTTCCACAAAACGACTATTATCGAAGTCATTTGCAAAACTACACAGATAGGGCCTATATTGAATTGCCTGCCTTCCCAAAGGGAATGGGTGGGGAGGGAGGGATGGGGAGAATTTGGAACTCAAAGTTTTAGGAACAGCTGTTTAGTATTGTTCTTGATACTAGGAAATAAGAAATACAGTTAATGGGGAATAGAAAGTCATCTGGCCCTACAGGACAAAAGAGAAGATGGGGACAAGAGAAGCGAGGGATGATTGAAGAGGCAGCAGATTGGTGATAGGGAAAATTAGATTCCTCAGTGTATTGGGGTGGCAGGAGGCGATAAGAGGGGAGAAAATTTGGAACCCAAAATTTTGTGCAAATGAATGTAAAAAGTTAAATAAATAAATTTTTATAACAAAAAATGAAAAATAAAAAAAAACAAAAACAAGTATCATCTTCCCATATGGGGACATCAATAGTTTGCCCAAATTGAGTAACAAGCTTTTCTTTTCCTCTGTTTACCGTTTTGTGCCTCACTTGTGACCTACATTTGAAGATCGAATTTTCTATTGATTTCTGGTCTTTTTGTCAGGAAGGTCTGGAAATTCCTAATTTCCTTGAATGTCCATCTCCTTGCCTGAAATGTTATGCTAAATTTTGCTGGATAATTGATCTTTGGATGTAGTTCCAGTTCCTTTGCCTTATGGAATATCGTATTCCAATTCCTATCATCTTTTAATGTAGAAGCTGGAGATCCCATGTGATTCTGACTGCTGCTTCTCTATATTTGAATGGTTTCTTTCTTGCAGCCTGTAGTATTTTCTCCTTCACTTGATAGTTCTGGAATTTAGCAATAATCTTTCTTGGGGTTTTTAGTTTGGGATTCCTTTCAGGAGGTGAATGGTGGATTCTTTAGATGACTATTTTGACCTCTGGATCTATCACTTCTGGGAAGTTTTCCTTCATGATTTCTTGGAAGATATTACCCAAACTCTTTTTTATTTTGTCATAGCTTTCTGGTTGGCCAATAGTTATTAAAATTTTTTCTCCTGGATTTATTTTCCAGGTGAGTTGTTTTTCCAGTTAGATATTTTACATTTTCTTCTCTCTTTTCCTTCTTTAGATTTTGTTTGAGTGATTCTTGATGTCTCATAGAGTCATTAGTTTCTACTTGTTCAATTCTAATTTTAAGAGATTATTTTATTCAGTTAACTTTTACATCTTCTTTTCCATCTGTCCAACTCTTGCTTTTAAGGGGTTATTTTCTCCAGTTAGTTTTTGTACTTCCTCTTCCATTTGTCCAATTTTCCCAGTTAGGTTTTGTTTCTTTTTCCATTTGTCCAGTTTTCCTAGTTAGGTTTTGTGCCTCATTTTCTTTTGTTCAATTTTCCTTTTTAAAGAGATGTTCTCTTCATGGAATTCTTATTTCATACTTTTAAAATCATTGGCCAGTTTTTTTTTTTCTATTACCTTCTTCAGCTGGTCCAGGAGAGCTGTTTGTGCATGTGAGCAGTTTATGATCCCTTCTGAAGTTTCAGATGAGAGTACAGTCTCATTATTGACCTCTCTGGTGTTCTTCTTTTGGTCCTTGTCCCCATAGAAAGATTCTGTGGGTTTTTTTCATCCTTGCTTTGCTTTTCCTTGGTCATGATGGTGATTTTGTGTGGTAGTTTCTGGTTCTTTCAGTTAGAAGCTGCAGAACTTGGTGTTGAGCTGACTAGTGTAAAAAAGCTAAGGGCAGGTGCCTTTTTATCTTTTTCTTTTGTGTTTCCCTGATCAGCCCTGGAGCTAGGTTATTAAGTATTTGGGAGGGGTGTTCTGGTCCCAGGAGATCTCAGCTGAGCTGAGAAAAAGGCGAGCTCAGGGGTTGGTGATGTGGCTGCCCAATTATCTTCTCATTTCCCCTGGAGTGCTGAGACAAGCCAAGGTCTTAGTGCAAGTTTTCACCTCCCCTGGAGCTCTTCTCCAAACACTGAGGCTTGCCTGGGTCCTAGAGTGAGTTTCCACCACTTCTAGAGCTCCTCTCACAGTGCTGAGGCTCACCTGGGTCTTAATGTGAGTTTCCATCACCCTGGGGCCCCTCTCCTTCTGCTTCTCCTCTACCACAGTAGCAAGAATCCCCCTTACCTATCTTCCTAACCTCAGGTGTTATGAGACTATTTGCCCCTTCACTGTCCCCACTGATCCAGGATTTTTCTGGGGAAATATTTTATGATTCATTTGAGGTCAACAATGGGGAAGGAGAAAGTTTTTACCAATCACTCCACCAATTTAGCTCTCGGAAGTTCTAGTAATTGACTTACAGACATTTGATCTGCTGGCTGAAAGTCTCAGGAGATACTGCGGCTGATATCTGGGGCTCAGTGACTATCACTCGCTTGTCTCTGCTGGTCTCTCACTAGGCTGCCCTCCACCATTATGCCTGCTGGTGTCTTAGGTCTCCCCTGGGCTTTCCTGCTGTGCTGCAGTGAATGAGTAGCAATGCGTGCTGTGGGTTCACCTCCACCTGCCACAGTCTGTCTCCCATTGGATTCTGCACCTCCAAAATTTGGTCAGATTCTCTTTTTAGAAGTATCTGATGGAGTTTGTCTAAGAACTTAGGTGAGTCCTTGCTCTCACTCTGCCATCTTAGATTTGCCTCCCGATCTTTGCTCCACTCCCCAAACAATCATCTTTTAAAGTAGGTTTCATAATAGTACAGAAAGAAAATGACTAAAATTAGGTAAGTGGTAATGCATATACTACTTCTATATTGAGTTATCTGACCAGATTTAAAAGTTGAATTATTTGAAAATATCTGCAGAATTGATTTGTATGACCATCTCAGATATGGAACTCGATGACTTCACAGGCCAGTAAATAGCATACCTACTTTAATTCCTATCTGGTGATGAGAAACAAACACATTAAACCATGGATTAGTTGAACTTGGAACCTTCAAGTTTATTTAATTCCAAAACCTCATTTTAGAGATGAGCAAAGTACACAGGCACATTCGTGTTAAGTGATTGGACTTGAATCACACAACTAGTGAGGGGACAACAAAGGGGAAAGAAACAAGCAAACAACAATAAACCTTGACAAATGTTGTAGTTATTTGTTCAGTGCTCCTTATTTCTTTGGTATTCCAGTTCACAGGATATTCAAGAAGATGCTTGGTCTGGAATCTCTAGTGTTTAATAAAAGTTTGGTCACTATTATTGTATTTACTAAGAGAAAAGAAAAACATCCTAGGAATATGTGCTCAACTCTTTTTAATGTGTAGAAATAAAATAAAAATATGAGTAAAATGATGCAATTTGAAAATTACTGAATATTATTAATTAAATATTATATTATTTAAAATAGATCTTGTAAAAGAGAATATTAGAAATATGTAAATGTACATGACAATATATGAGAAATTAATATATTAGTAATTGTGTTATAGAAAATTTTATTGTGATTTTTTGGTTAAAAGGATGCAAAAAATCAACTTGTTGAATGTTTTTAAAAAAATATTCTGAATTAATAATACAGTTTGTTTTGTTGGGACATATTATCAGTCATTTTATAGTGTATTGTTTCTAAATGTTGGCTAGATTTTCTCCTAATGAAGTGAGAATCTGTTAAAATAACAATTACCCTGTCTCATTTTTTTTGGTTTCATTTCTTCCCCTCCCTCTATCCTAATATTTTTAGTTGTCATTCTAATGTGAATATGGATAACATTATTCAATATAAAGTCAAATTTAAAATTCAATTTATTGTGTTACATGTCACTTCCTCATTCATAGGCAAGCATAATTCTTTCTTTTCTATAATTCACCTGCATTCAGAAAAACCCACTGACCAAGACTGCGATTTCATAGACTTGTAGACATATGGAAGAGGATGTTTTAAGGGAGAGGTAGTTCATTTTACAAATGAAGAAAACTGAACACCAGAATGTGACTTAGATAATCCAAGGTCACAAATCAGTTACGGAAAAAAATAAACTGTCATTTTATTCCAAATAAGTTTAATATTGACACTTTGTTATTTATACTAAAGTTTTAACATACTATTAAACATATTAAAGAAAGAGAATACAATCAGAAGTAGTGGAGATTTTAAATTTTCCTTATTTTTTATCATTTTCTGGTTGTTGTTTTTTTTACATTCTAGAAATCTCTAACTGTATGGGTCAAGCATCTGCACAGTTTGATAATGTTTTCCCCAAATCAAACACATTAGTAAACTTACAAAATGAAAATTATGAACAGCCTTGTTGAGATAGAGACTGGACAGCTAGTGCTGACATTAAGTTTTATCCTGGTGCCAAGAAAGTTACCCCAAATCACAAATCTGCAATTAATCTCCTTATTGGAGTTTTCCATTGTGGGAAGTATGGTAAAATGACCTTCTGGATGTGATTGCTAATTTTGCTTCAAATTCTCCAAGTAACCTTGGGCATTCCATTTAAAAGTCTTTAGGATTACCCCTTTCTTGAAATGGGTATAATTAAACTTGTCACTCAAGGGTGCCATAAAATGTAATTAGCTAGTATCAAGCAAAGCTTTTGGAGATCCTCAGATGAAGAGTACCAGGCAACTGCAGGATATCATTACTAATATACAATTTAACATCTTTCTGAAATCTGAAAAATTATACTATGGAGACCCCTATAAAATACCCACAGAGGGCCAGTTATTCACATCATTTTAAAGTGAACCTTTGTAAAAAGTTTTAAAATTTTTTTGAACCTTTTGTTAAAAATGACCATAATTCTATTTTAAATAGCAACACAAAAAGAATCTCTGTATGGCAGAAGAGAGCTTTAATATTTATGTCTATCTGTCTATCTATATCTATCTATCTATCTATCTATCTGATTCATTGCAAATGAAATATCACACAAAATATTTCTGGAAAATAATTTTAGATATCTCACTAGTTGTCAATTTTGTTAACCTGTGCCTGTCTATAAATAAGTTTAAAAATATAGACAGATAGATAGACACACACAGACAGATGGATTGAAATGCACACTTTGAACATATCTATATGTTTACATATATACATATATAATCTTTACCCTTTTAAACGTAATCAAAATTATCTATATCAATAAAATAAAATGACAATAGTAGGTAATTTATGTAGCACTTAAAGTTTTGCAAGTATATTACATATGTTATCTCATTTGATGTTCACATCCACTCAGTGATGTTGATGCTATCATTATCTCCAATTTGTGATCGCATAAACTGAGGCTTAGAGATCTTAAGAGACTTGAATAGTGTTACACAGTTAGTATCTGGGGCAGTATTTGAAACAATAGATAGTTATTATTATAATTTTTTTCTTTGAATTCCTTACATAAGGCTCCCTAAAGAAGAGGGGAGGACTTGCCCCAAATCTGAGACAGGAAGTTAGTAAACACCTACTCCATGCCAGACCTACTGCTAAGCAGAATTATTGCATTATTATTACATTGGATCATCGCAATGACACTGAGAGGTAGGAGCTTTTAATACCCTTATTTTAGAGTTGAGAGAACTAAGACTTAAGGAGCTATAGTGACTTGTGCAGGCTTATATGATTAGTAAGTGTCTGAGGCAGTGTTTGAACATATCTTTCTGATTCCCGGTCCATCACTAAACCACCTAACTTCCTCAAAAAAAAAACTGTAACAGTAAATGGAAACAATTTCTTTCTCCAATATTAGACCCCATTCTTCTTTAGAGAACATTCATAATGACTTCTACCGGCTTTGAAAACTTAATAAGTAAGAGTACACACATATTTTATGCCTTTGGTGAGTAAGTAGCTTTATGCACACAGATGATTATAAATGAATCATTTCAAGTCTCTATTTTCAACAGAAAAATAACACTTTTTTCCCCTGGCAATTTGAAGAGCTATGCTATCTGCTGCATTATAATAAAAAAAAGTTGAAGTACAACAGCATATCTCTTCTTAATGGTTCCATGAACCATGCTGCTTCACAGTGAGAGTCTGACATTTATATATCTACAGTATATAGATATTCTACAAGGTTAGACACAGTGAAAGAAAATATACACACTAGGCATTTCATATAAATTCTAGATTCTCTGTGTAAACTGAACTATTATAACAGCACTGAGTCTTGCTTCAATAAACCAAATAGCACCTAATGTTCTAACCAGAAATTGGTGGAGTTATCCAGATTATATGGAATCATCAGTATATTGAATTTTGAACCATATTCCTTAGATTGATAATATTTTTAAATGTAGCTCAGCAGAAGTTCCTTGCCTTTCATATGCCTCTTGAACCTTTAGAGGCAAAAAGCTACAATGTTACTCCTCATCTACTTATACAGTGGAATCTGAGAATAAAGCATCCTTCCCCAAAACAGAAGATCTGGATTTTGTCACAATCCCTAACTACGTGTCAATTCTTGAGGTTCTGTCTATACATTTAGATGAAAAATGGACAAAGCTTGTCAGTCCTCGATTTGGGTGGAATAAATCAGATTAAAGTATTAGGAGCTGTCTAAAGTCCAGATGGCCCATGTCACTCAGATTACATAAGTAGAAGCCTGATTGCATATAGATAAAACCTCTGAGTACATAAAACTCAGATGAACTCAGCATATAGACTATTCTGGGGTTAACCATGATTCATCATTCTTCCTCCCTCCTCCATATCCAATCAAATGTCAAGTCTAGTTAATTTTACCTTTGCAACAGATCTTATATTCATCTTCTTTTTCTCCATCCACATAGCTTCCTAACACTCATTGCTTGGACTACTGCAATTGCCTCCTAATTTGATCCCTGCTTTCAGTATCAATCCTGCTCAATCTGCTACAGTTTTCTAAGTCAATAAGGTACCCCGCAAGGATCGTTGTATTTGGTTTTGTGGCTCGCATTTCTATTTGAGTTGGAAACCATTGCTTTATATGGCTGCCAAATTCCTGTTCCCAAAGTGTAGGTCTGCCCATGCCATGGTTTTGACCATACAGGTCAACAGGCTTCAGTGCTTTTAGTCAGTTTCATTAACATTTTATAAGGATGACTTATGTGTGGCTAGGTGGCACAGTAGACAGAATGCAGGACCTGAAATCAGGAAGACTCATCTTCATGAGTTCAAATCTGGCCTCAGAAAGTTACTAGCCATGCACTTGGGCAAATCAGTTAACCCTCTTCAACCCCGTTCCTCATCTTTAAAATGTGCTAGAGAAAGAAATGGCAAACCACTCCAGTATCATTGTAGAAACTTGAAATTAGGTGAGACTAATGCTAGTTAGCCTCGGAATTAAGATTTAGAAATGATGAACACCTTTCAAGCTACTCAGAGATGAAGTTGATTTAAGGGGGGAGTATAAAAAAAATTGGAGGAAAATGCTGTATGTTTGCTTATTTTTTTTTCTTGTCTATATCTTTGGAGTGAACATTCCTTTGTTAAAAAAAAAAAAACAACTAATTTGACTGAAGAGTGCTTAAATGAAACTGGAATCCTTGGACCTGTAAAACTGAAAAAACAATCAGGAAATGGCAGTGAAAAGAGACACTGCAGTCCTTTGATGGTTCTCAAGGGCCCCGTGGAGAAGAGTGAAATTTTAATATACTTTACTCTCAACAGTAAGGGCCAGAGAATCAATGAGGCAGAGAGGAGAGATAGGAAGGAAGACAATAAATATTTTGAGGATATTTTCTGTTTGAGGTATCAGTGGACATTATTATTCATTGATCTGCAACTATGCCCAGATCCATATAATCCAGACCATTTTGTTCTTGGAAGCCCACCTTTACATTTCCATTCTTTCCTCTCTTTTGTACTGCCTGTAGTGTAGAAAAGGCACTAGATCTGGAGCCAAAGAGAACCTGGGTTCAAATCTTGACTTCCCTAATTATTAGTGATTTAACTTTAAGCAAGTCATTAACCTTCCTTAGTCTCAATTTCCTCATTTAAAAATGAGACAGTCAGACTAGATTATTTCTGAAGACCCTTTCATTACTAATTCTGCATTTCTAAATGATTAATTATCCAACATTCCATAGTTTGTATTATAGTCTAGGGGTAGTTCCAAGTTTAGAATCGAGAAAACAACTATTTTTTCCTGTTTTTCTGTGGTGATGTTTTACGGTCAAATTTTGGAAACATGGTGTGCCCTAGTGGAGAAATCAGTGGCTCTGGAATCAGAAAACCTGGGTTCGAGTTCCATCTCACTCATATATTGCTTAGGTGATCTTGGAAAAGTCTCTTCCTAGGTCTGCTCTTTTTAATATATGTAAAATGAGAAGAGTGGAGTTCTTTCATGTTCCTTTCACTTTAACCTTATCATTGTATGAGGCTGTCATTATTAGCTGGAAATCTACACTCTACTATATGTACCACCAAGAATCAATTGGCAAGTAACTGCTATAATAGAAAATAGTGGCACTCTCTTTGAAGTCATCTGTTATTATCCATCAAGAGAGTTGGACTGTTTTTGTTTGTTTGTTTTCCTGCAAACAAGTCAGATAAAAAGAATAGGAGAATTGTGCAATGAACTTAGAGCAGTGCCTCTCATGAGAGTAGGGGATCTTCTCCTCCTCTTTCTTCCTTTTATCCTTCTCCTTCTCTTCCTCCTCTTTCTCATTCTCTTCTTCTTTCTCTTCCTTCTCCCCTCCCTGTTCCTCCACTCCAAATAAGATAAACATTTCTAATTCTTACTAACACCTGGAGGAGTGTTTATTTGTTATTAAATTATCAGAGATAGTAAGCCTGGGAAAGTTGTAGAGGATTGTGCTTCAAGAATTTTCTTGCCCTAGCTAAGAGACTAATGATGCTGAGTACATTTTTAAAGCTACAAATAAAAGCATAATAAATTTACACATTCATTCTATTTTGTGTCCCAGGAGCCAGTCATTACAATGCATTCTGGTAAGGATTTTCAAATGGAATCCGTTCAGAATTAGACTGTCCAGGAATTTAGTGGCAAGGAGCACTATTTAATTTCAGTAATCATGAACAGTGTTCACATGGCAGAAAAAATAGATTCCATTTAAGGACATATGGTTGAATTTGCAGATATTATCCTTGTGGAATTAAGCTAATCAGCTGGAATTTTCCCTTCTGGCTTTGCAAGGAATAATGGTACATTTAAGTAGCTCACCAAAACAAGAAAATCCAATCTCCACCATTTTATCTTGGAATAGCCAGAGCAACTTTATCCAGAAGCTGTAGGATATCCTTGGCATTACCATTTTGGGCACAACTATACGCTGAGAAAGACATATTAAGTAGAGATACAGGAACTAGAGTTATTGTTCTGCTCCTCAGAAAGTGCCTAGGTATTTGGTAAAGGATAAACTAAAGCAATTTTATTGCAAAGGGAGAGGAGGACAAATAGGGTAACGAGCAGTATGGGGTCTCATTTTCCTGCACGTAATTTTTTGGTGGAAATAGTTCTGTGTTTACTTCTCAATTTTTAAGTGGATATTTAGGACATGGAGCAATTTTGATTTTTTAAGCTTTAAATGAAATATTTCTCTCTACATTAAGGACCCATGACTTCCCTTTTAATTCGTGCCTCCATCATTGGGACAAATATATAATGATATAGTGAAAATGGTACTGTATTTGGAATTTAAAGTCACCTACAATGTATTCCAACCTCCACCTTTGACATTATTTTGTGACCTTGAACAATCCACCTGATGTTTAATCTCATTTTCATCATCTGTAAAATCAAGAAAGGTGTATATTTAGCACTTTACACACAAGGGTCTTGTGGGGATGAAAGTATTGTCAGCCTCTCCCTAGGTACTCCAACTACAATAGAAGAGAGAATTAGAAAAAAGTTGCTCTACATACAAAAAGCTCTTTGCAGCTGCTTAAGTTATCTATAAATGTCTGCTGATGTTATGATTGTTATTAATAGATGACTATGAAAGTTACTGTAATTGAAAAAATCATATTAACCAACCCTGTTATGAGGCTCTTCTAAATATTAATGTAGCACTGAGTCACTATTCCCCAATAAACATTCATTAAAGGCCTACTATGTGTTAGGATTATGTTGATCTCAAAAGACACCAAAAGAAAAAGAGGCAAAAGCACTTTCTTCTCTTAGGGAGCTTGCAATTTTATGTGAGAAACATTGTGAAAATTATATATAAAGCAGATCTATACAGGAGAAATTGGAGGTGATCATGGAGGGATTCAGAAGTTTCCTGCTTGGCAGATATGGTGCTCCATAGGGATTTTCTTCAAGAATTAAGAATTACGTGTCCTCTAAGATGAAGCATCAATAGAGGACTTTAGTAGATGCTTATTTTTGTTTTTAACTGCTAAAGGAAAGAATTAACTAGTTATTAGGGAAGCTTCATTGTTTAGGGAGTAGAAGGTCGATCTGCAGGTCAGGAGGGTCTGGGTATAAGACCTACACCTGATCTGTACTATCTAGGACTCTGGCAAGGCTTTAACTATTCAATATTCATAAGTAACTCTCTAAGATTGTACATTACTGAAGAGTCGCAAATATGCCTCTGTGTAAGGGACTTTTATGCAGTTAGGGAATTCCCTACATGTTGATTTTACTGGATTGCAGAGCTAAATTTGGAAGAAATCTCAGAGGATGCCTAAATCAAACCTCTCATTTCACATATGAGAAAACACCAAGAAATAATGTCGACATGAGGAAGGGATAGTAGAATTGGAAATTTACATTGTCATCCAACTCCAAATCAATTTTTCTTTTTCCAGAATCATTCTGTCTCTTTAGTTCCTGAACAAAAACAAAAGAAATAAGCAAATAAAGACAAAAAAGCACATCACTGACAATGTCAAGTGAAAGCATCACACTTTGTTCTAGATTAAATGCTCAAAACTTGGAGGAAAAAATAAAGGATCATATTCTTTCTTATGTCATTGCTGAATCAGAGATTTTCTTAATACAGAGACAAAAGTACTGCATTTGTTCTCTAGTTACCTAGTTTCTACTTCTAAGTATTAAAAGACTCAGTGTTAACTAGACCTTGCCTTGGCCTTTAAAAAATATTTTCAACTTAGTCATTTTAGTTATGACTGTAAGCTATAATTTATCAAATGCACAATGAGAGGTTATCAAACTCTCGTTTCAGTAAAAGAAAGAGGAACATTACCCTCAAGAGATAAATCTTTCATTAAACTTTACAAAGACCTTATGCAGTTTCTACCCCATTTATCATTTCTAGTCTTTTTTTCAATGCTCTAGCTGCCAGTACTTGGAAAACATCAGAGGGCAGAAAGCCAAGCTATGAGCTGATTGGGGGATGGGTAAGGTGAGGGGCAGAATAGATTAAATTCTCTAGTCTATATTTTAGCTAAGGAAATTATTTTTAAATGATAGTTTACAATGAAACTATAATTCTTATATAATGATAAATTCTTCTACAGTTACCCTTTGTTTACTGAATTACAAGGCTTAAGAGATAGAATTCACTATTATCTCAATAAATGTGTGTGTTTGCATGTACAGAGTGATATAGTGGATAACATGCCAGACTTAGGGTAAGAAAAGTGTTGTTTTTCTTTAGGCATTCATGTTTAAGTCTTCATGACCCCATGGATCACAGCACACTATGGGATTTTCTTGGAAAATATAGTAGTTTGCCACTTCCTTCTCCAGTGGATTAAGGCAAACAGAGGCTAAGTGACTAGCCCAGGGTAACAAAGCTAGTTTCTGAGGCAAGATTTGAATGCAGGTCTTCTTGACTCTAGGATCAGCATTCTATTCACTGAGCCACCTAGTGGTCTCTGGTGTCAGAAACGCCTGGGTCTTAATCCCATCCCAGACACTGTGAGAACCAGGACAATTCATTTAATGACTCTCCGCCTTATTTCTTCATGTGTAAGATAAGGAAGTTGTAAAGGGATTCTTCACCTGAAGTCCATGGTCTTCCAGTTGGACTATGGAAATATTTTTGGGGATCCATGAACTTGAATGAGGAGAAAATCTATCTTTATTTTCATCAACCTCCAACTAAAATGTAGCATTTTTTCCAGTTATAATTGAAGGAAATGAACAATAATAATATTAGTTCATGAGAAAGATGACTTTGAATTTCAAAATTCCAGAAGAGTTTGGAATTCATATGAGTATGTTGTCACTATCCGTGGAATTAGAGAAGCTGATGAGAGTGCCTAAAATAGACAATGAGGACAAACTAGACACATTTATTAAAGGTAGCTTCAAGCTGTCACAATGACACTGATTTTCAGAGACCCATAGCAAGCCAAACCATAATGTTGCTAAGTCACTTTCCAGTTCTATCCAAATCTTCATGGTGTATTTTTTTCTTTCTCTCTTTCTTTCTTTTTTTCACCAAAAGTACTAACATGATTTTCCATTTCTCACATGAGCAAAGAGAGACAAACAGGCTTAAGTGTCTTGCCCAGGGTCAAACAGCACCTAAATGTCGGAAGCCAGATTTCCACTTAGGAAAATGAGTTTTCCAGACTCCAAGCCTGACACTGTATCCACTGTATGACCAAGCTGTTCAAGAACCATAAGGAGAATTTCATGAATATTCAGCAAAGTAAGAAAAGAACTTTCACATATCAGTGGCTATGAGTTTCCACTTGGCCACATGTGTTTTCTAAATTTAAACCCACTCTTTAAGTACTTGTAGGATAGGGTGGTCCTTGTGAACTTTTTTTTTTGATTTTTATTTTGCAGGAAATATAATGGAGGGTATTTTGTACAAATTGTTCTTATGCCACTGTAGTAAAATCTACTTCTAACAGCTAATTAATTCCAATGGATAATTAATGTTTGAAGCTCTGTTGGGGTGGGAGAGCTGGTTCATGTGCAAAACATTAGAAAAACCACCACCAAAGCATTGTTTAACCTCAGAATCCAGAGGTTAATTGTAGCCACCTGCAATCTGAAGAAAACAAAATTTGAATACAAGGAGTTCGGGTTATGAGCTCGACCCTGTGATGTTGCCAGCATAAGCTGTCTTGGGAAGAATGGCTTTTTTCTCATTGGAGCTCATCAACAAATGATGATTTTGTCAGATGTGTCGTAGATCAGCTTCTTTTAACAAATTTTATATGCTTTGGTGGCCCCCAAAATTTATTTAAAATCTGAAATTCTGTGATGCCTTAATGCTATGAAAAGGAATTTTTCTATAAAGAAAGTTTTATAGTTTGATGAGCTACTCTATTTTAAAACAAAGAAGACATGTAGGTTAGAAGAGAATCCTCAGGTAAAACTTTGATGTTAATGCATAGTAAGGATAGAGAAAATTTTCTTTTTTCTGGTTCTGATGTTTACTGAGTTCATTAACTTTATTATTTCCCAGCTCAACACATTTATTTTGCTCCCTTTTCATTGGATTCTTCATTAGCCTCTAAGCACCTCCCACATTTACCCTTTCCCATATCCTCACTCCCCAATGATAAGATTCACAGGAAAACCTGTGTTTCTTATCACTCTCCCTTGTATATGATAGGTAGTCACATATTATTTAATGAAGGAATACTCAACTTTCCTATAAAAACAATACTGTTAATGATAATTACATCATTAAAATAATTCCAGTGCCTAGGTGTTTATGATGGACTAAAGCAGGCTTGTAAGTTGACCAGACAGATGACTTAAACCCATGTAGGATGTTGCTTCCTTGGGAAAGCTATTTTGAATCCCAAACAACAGACTTAAAATGAACCATTCAAATACAACCTGTTCATTAGTTGGAGACTGCCTGTGCATAAATTAAATAAATAACAAACTCTTAATGAAATCTATAGCAGTGATTTTTTCATAATTTGAAATGAACAAGGATGATAATTCCTAAAGCATGACTGTGATTTTAGTTTCAAATCAAAACTCTGAGAAGCATATGAGCTTTATGTGACCTGAATACAATTTCATCAGTTTCACTCATGAATTGAAATTTTCCTACAAACCTTACATATATCTCCAGTACTCTGGAAGCCAGCACAATCCAAATAGATGAAAGGTTTGTACCTAAGGCAGAATCAAAGGTCTAGAAGGCAGAGAAAAAGCGTATTTGTCACACTTCCTGTGCAGCAGTTAATTTTATAGTCTCTTCAAACTGCGAAATAACACTAACACAAATTTAAAGAGGAGCTCAAAGTATTATTTCAAACTTAGCAATGCAATAACATTTTCTGCTTTAAAAAAAATAAAACATAGAAATTGTCACTCACCATTAGAGAGTAAGCTGCTGCAGAGCAGGAAATGGTTTTGCTTTTTGCTTTCCAATTCCAGGGTCTGAAACATAAATGGCTCATAAATACTTGTTCATTAATTATTGATTAAATGGAGTTCAGATCTGTATCCTCCAGCACTTAGCACAGTGCAGGGAAGTGGATAAGCATTTATATAGCAACTACTACATGCCAGGCACTATGCTAAGTCCTTTTTTATTATTACTCAATATTATTTTATTTCAGTTCCAAATTATCTCACTCCTTCCACCTTCTCTTTTGCTCATCACAAAGGCAAAATAATACAATTCTCAGTATACATAAGAAACAAGTACTTCATTTCTGCATAATGTTAAAAAATAAAAAGAATGAAAAAATATGCCTCTATCTACACTGAAATGTCCATCAGTCCTCCATCTGGAGATAGACACTATTTTTCATCATGAGACATTTGGAATTGGAGTAGAGTATTATACTGAGCAGAGTTATTAAGTCTTTCATAGTTGATTACCTTTATAATGCTGTAACTGTGCAGATTGTTTCCCTTTTTTCTGCTCTATTCATTATCCTAGTTAATTTAATTCTTCCCAGGTTTTTCTGAAACCATCCCATACATAATTTCTTACAGTTACAATAGTACTTCACCATATTCGTGCACCATAATATGTTCAGACATTTTCCAATTGATGGGCTTCACCTTAGTTTCCAATTCTTTGCCACCATGGAAAAAAAGTTGCTATAAATATTTTGTGTATATGGGTCCTTTTCCTTTGATTTTCTTTGATATATAGACTTATTGCTGCATCAGAAGACCTACAGCATTATAACTTTTGGCAATTGTTGCAAACTGCCTTTCAGAATGGTTGAACTGGGTTCTACCAAGTATTCTTTAGGGTATCTATTTTCCCAAATCCCTTCCAGGATTATCATTTTCCTTTCTGTTATCTTATACATTGTTATGGGTGTGAGTTACTAAGTATTTTAAAAATATTATTACATTTGGTCCTCACAACAATGTTACAAAGTAGGTACCAATTTTTAAATTACTAAATTTTTAAATTATTCCAATTTTACGGTTAGGGAAATGATGATTAAGTAAAGTCAAGCAGCTTGTAAGTGTGTGAGGCTGTGTTTGAACTTTTATCTTCCTGATTTCAGATCTTTTTCAACCTAGTTGCCTGTTTGTTGACTGACAATTGCATGGATCATAAGAAAGGCTTACAACCATCTAGGTCTCAGTGCTTCCATCTATAAATTGAGAAAGTTGAAATTGATATATTTTTCCATTTCTAGAGCTAAATCCTATAATGATATACATTTTGTGTACTCTAACAAATTACCTTCTACTTATCATTTTGATGAAAATGAAAACCTAGGGAGTGGAGTCGAGATGGTGGAGCAGAAGGATGGACTTGCTCTAGCTCTGTCCCCATAGCCCAAAATAAGCTTGTGAAAAAAGACTCTAAACAAATTCTAGAGCAGCAGAAGTCACAAAACAACAAAGTGAAAGAGATTTTCAGCCCAAGATAGCCTGGAAAGTCAACAGGAAATGTCTATCACACTGGACTCTGAGCAGAGTGCAGCCAAGCCTGGACCATGAAACAGGACCCATAGACAGGACTGGAAGAGGCTTCAAGGAATGGAATCACATGTAGCAGCTGAAGATCACAGATTTCTCAACCCACAAACACCAAAGAGAGCTTCAAAGGTCAGTAAGAAAGCTCTTTCACCTGGGTGAGAGAGGTGTGGGGTCTGACCCCAGCTCTGGCTCCAGGGCAGCAGCAGCCACTCCAGTGGCAGCATCAACTTTTGGAGCCCTCATCCTAATGACCCTGCAGGAATTCAGCAGCTGATATGGGCATCAGTCCTCAGTGATGGTCCTGTGGTGAGGAGGAGCACTGACTGGTGGAGCTGACGGAGGCTCTGGAGAGGTAATCTTGATCATAGACAAGAGCGCAAGCCAGGAGAGGAGTAAACTCCTGTCCCTTGATTGTGCCACCTTGGAGGAACTGAGAACTTACATGTCCCTAAAGTATACCCTGCACTTGACAAAGGACTCAAAAGTCAAGTAACTAATTGGCTGGGGAAAATGCCCAAAAAAGAGGAAAAAAATAAGACTATAGATAGCTACTTTCTTGGTGAAAATTAAAACCTACTTCTCTGGGGCTTGTAAGATGTTATGCAGCAGTTGAGTCACATATCTTTCTGTCCCCCATGAAAGTCTTAATACCAGATTACTTAGTTCAGAGGTACAGAGTCTCAGGGTTCTTCTCCCCACTTCTAGCAGCTAGCATTTTGGTGGTGGCAAAATAATATGTTAAAGTTTCAATCACTGAAACTCCTAGCACTCTCCCCCTCTGACTGGCCAACTACCAAATCAAGAATATTACCTGTTTCCATTTACTTTTCATCCAACGCTATGTCAAAAACAGCAAGCACATGAAAATACTTGAATGTCTATGGTTAAACAGGGAAATTAAAATTCAAATCAAAAAGAAGAGAAAGATGTAAACCAAAAACATAAGTAATTTAATTGGAAGGATAATTGCTATTAAATGCTTTATTTTGTTCCCACAGAAAAAGTCACCATTTTAGAGGAGTGGTATCTGAGCTTGAAACACATAGAACGTATGGAGACAGAAAAAATTACCCCATATCTCTAGCAACCTAAAGAGCAGCATTTATTGGAAAATCACAGATCATAAGTCCTGAACAATGTATTTATATTTGGTAGGCTAACCAGAGGATACATCAGTTTAAATAAAATGCATCACAATGAACCAGCATAGCATAATAAGTGACTAGTAAGAACCTTCATACACTTCACTATATGATTTACCATAAGTTGTTGATACAATAGTGAAGAGAAAGAACTCATGCATGTAACACATATGACAAGATAATATGAATTACTAGGTGGTATAAATGGAAAGACACATGGCCAGACTACAAATGTAGTTTGGACAAATCTTTTCTCTTACACTGCAGGACAGCCAGATTTTTCTACAGATATTATTGGTCATGGTGCTTTCTCTATCAAACCGGGTTCATCTATTACTCTGTCCTTTCCATTTTTTAGCGAGGTGTCTTCACTGAGTTACCATTCCTTTTATTACCATTCCTTTTCCTTAAGAGCTTTTATTATCTGAAGGGCATCTTTTATAGATATATCAGCTGCTGATTTTCATCTGCTGTATAAGCTTAGTAGCACTCATTCTTCTTCAGTTTAATCCTATTCACACACACTCTCTTTCCCACACACTTAAACCCCCTCCCATTAGGCAGCTGAGTACTTTTGTTGTTTTGCTTAACTTTTGCCTTAGTTTCTTTCGTTCTTCCCTCCCTCCCTTTCTTCCTTTTTCTTCATTTCTCCTTTCCTTTCCCGACTTTTTTATTCTTTTTTTCTTCCTTTATTACTTCACTTAAGTTGATAATACAAAGTGTGATCTCTTTTACTCCTATGCAACTTCTTTTACTAACAGGAATTTTTTTTTAATTTCATGCACAATTTTATAAGAATGATTTCTTCACCTTATTCTCTTCATTAATGTTCCCTATCTTTTTCTGATTTTTTTCCATTGTGTTCATAATTTCTAACCCTATTTATTCTTTTCTCATCTCATTTTTTCCTCATAGAATGAAAACTTCTCAAATACTACATCTGATTTCGTTCTTTCAGCAAATTTATCATTTAATATTTTCATAGATAATGACTTCTTTTTTTCCTGTCCTTCTAATTCCTCAATGTATCAGTTGTTGTGAACACTAGTTAAATTAGTGTTTTCTTTATGCTAGAAATTCCTCTATGTATCAAATCATATGGTCCAGTTCTACCCCATAACTTTTGCATGACCATTCTTTTTCCAATTGCCAAGAAGTAGTTCTAAACACCAGTATTTCTAATTATCTTCCCCTTGAGAAAATTAGAGAACAAGAAGTTTTTTTTTTCCTGCTTTTTCTTCTTTAGCATTAAAAACATGTTATCTAATAGAGCACACTCATTCATCTTTTAATAATATAAAAAGTGAAACACAACACTCTCTCAGATAACTTGGCCTTCCTTTGTACCAATTCTATGTAGATTAAACACATTGAAAGTTCTCAGCTCAGATTCCTTAAGTTTAGCCAACGCTCAAATTCCTTAAAAGTCTGGTCAATATGGTAGATTTTTAGAATCACCCTCTATAGGTGTTTTAATAAGCCTTGCTATACTTTAACTGAAAGAAGACTTGGGTCAGACTCATTCAGACAAGACCCATGTATCACTATTTCTGGTTCCCAGCACCCCAAAAATCTCAATATCTCCACAGTTCACACGATTCATAATGCTAGTAAAAGTGAAGGTCAGTCAAAGTAGATGTCCATCAGTTGGGGACTGGCTAAATGAATGTAATGTAATATTACTCTTCCTTAAGAAAATATATATGTGATGAATATAGAGAAGCATGGAAAGTACTGCACAAACTGATAGGCTGAAGTAAGAGCCACATGACTACAATAGTTTAAAAGAAAAGAATTACACACACACACAGAGTGAAAATTCTGAAATTATAAAGATAAAGCATGATGCAAATGAAGAAACATAAGAGGATACCTCCAACCTACCCTTACATAGTGGGAGGAGGTCCACAGGTGTCACACATTGTACATCCTATGAAATTTTTTTAGTATATTGATCAGTCTGTTGATTATTTTTCCTTATTCTTTAAAATATTCTTTGTTATATGGAATGGACCTGGGAGGAGGGGGAGGCATACTGGGGTTTCCTTTGATAATGTGAAAAAAAGACATCAATAAAAACATTTTTAAGGACAAAAATGTTCTCCATTTCCATTACAGAATGTTCCTCTTCCCCAATTCTTTTCAGAAGCATCCCTTCACTCTCTTGGGTTCAGAGCTTCTCCTTTCATAATATTTTATTTTGCTGACTTTTCCATGCTTCTGTGGCCTCTCTTCTTACACAAAGTCTTTAGAAGTTATCTTCCCTTTACTGTCCATAAAAGAACTTGATTAGAGTCAGAAAAATTACAGAAAAATGGAATTAATAATTCATTTCAACTCTTTTAATGACTCCTTGTCTTTAACCAAATTAGCCTGGAAACAAGATTGCAAATTAGGAATAAGAGGGCTTAGTTAAGCTTTAAGTGATTTTTGATCATACCACCATCAAACAAAATTTCCTAATCCATTCTTATACTTTGTATTATTAATGCATTTTTGCTTAATTTGAAGACCTCTCCCACCCATTAATAGGCCCATGTGACCTATTCAAATCACATGGAAGCCTAAGTCACTTGTGGTAGGCAGAGCTTGATGAACCAGTGGAAGAGAAAGGGTGGAGTAGAGCTGAGAGGAAATTGATGAAAGCAGTTAAGGCACAGGAGAGAGGACACAGGGAGGCACTGCTAGTCTTGTGCGTGTCACTTCTTGGTTACTGTGATGGACTTGACTTTCTATAGTTAGGATCTAACATTCTGGTTTCTGAATAAATAATTTTCTTCTGTCTTCTATATGAAGTCTTTTATACTTTGTAATTCAGAACTATGTCAGCATCTTCATAGTTGCTGTCAGTGCTGTGAATATTGCCATAGCAATACATTTGGCATCACAAACAGGATCACAGGGTATAAAATCTTTATTTGGAGGCAGGTTTTAGGGGAAGAAACAAGTATCCTAGAATGGAATGATTTACTTTATTCCTCCCTAGCAACAGAATGGGCTAAAAGCACTGAACCCTGTGAAAACTGGGAACCAAGGTTACAAGAGGGAGAACCTAGAGATTTGGAAAGATGTTTTCAAGGGATACTAAGAAAAATGGAGAAAGAATTGGCAGAGGTGTGTAGGAAAGGCTGGATTTCATTAACAGGTTATCTTATTTTGTTTTAAAGCAGATACAATCTACTGGAAGAGAAAGCTCAGATGGAAAGGAAGTTGGCTGATTTACATGAGAAACTTTTTTGCTGTAACATTCAAACTTTCCTTTAGAAGAACAAGCTAGAAAGTTTCATGTGGTAGAAGGAAAAAGTTCTTGTTAATTTAGCTCACAAAAAGAAGCAAAAAAAGTAACAAGAGAAAGGTACATATGACCTTTCACAGGCTGGGCTTGATTGGAACTCAAACACCTGCCAGGAGGATATGTGAGAGAAGAAAATAAAGTTAGATGAGGAGGCTGAACTCAATGCTAAGAAGAAAGAAAGAGAATGGGGAGACACAGTCTTTGGGGAAGTAATTGAGAATTTTACTTAGCAGAAAAATCACAGATATTTTGAATCAGTTCACCCAAAGTATGGGAGAATCATTAATATCTTGGATGGTGAGAATCAGTGAAAAAGATAAATTTCCTCGAGAGAGAGAAGAATAAATATTCAGTAGATTCAAAGTCAGAATAGATTGACAAGAAAGGAATTGGTTACTGCTCTATTGAGAGCAAGGGCAGATTTTGGAAGAATAAATAGCATTCCAACCAAAGAACTACACAAAATGTACTGAGAAAAAGGGGCTTGATATTACTGAGAAGAACTTGTATCCAAGTTTGTCACTGCAGGGAGAATAGGAAATTTGCCAGGCCCCCATCATATTAGAGAAAGTACCTCTAGCCAGAATGATGACTCTAAATCTGCAAATTAGAAAACCACAAACACATAAGATCTCAAATATTGAGTATTGGACTGTGAAGCCACATGTCTTAGCACCATATCTAGGGACACCTAGTTTAATAAGATGATCTACATTTTTTTAAATTGAATTATTTTATTTGTTTTCAGTGTTCAATAATCACTTCCATATATCTTAGATTTTTTTCCAATCCCTCCCCCTCTTTTCCCTCTCCTTCCCTACTCCCTCCCTGAGACAGCATACAATCTTATATAGGCTCTACACATACATTCCTGTTATATACATGTTGCACCTAAAAATAAAAATGAATGGGAGAAACCATAAAACAAAACAAAACTTAATACAAAAGAAAATGGTCTGCTTCTATCTGTGATCCAATTCTATAGTTCTCTCCAGATATGTAAGGCGTTTTGCTTCAAGAGTCTGTTGGAAATTTTTTAAGTCCATGCATTTCAATGAAGTACTAAGTCTACCAGAAAAATTCCCCCCACCTCCCCCCACCAACTGTGGTTGTTTCTGTGTACAAGGTTCTCCTGGTGCTGCTCCATTCACTCAGTATCAGTTCATATAAGTCTTTCCAGGCTTCTCTGAACTCTTCCTGTTCACCATTTCTCACAGCACAATAGTATTCTATTACATTCATATACCACAACTTGTTCAGCCATTCCCCAATTGATGGACATCCCCTTGATTTCCAGTTTTTGGCCACCACAAAGAGAGCTGCTATAACTATTTTTGTACATATGGGACCCTTTTCCATTTCTATGATCTCTTTGGGGTAGA